>JAILYF010000014.1:0-634359 GCA_025491095.1 Brachionus asplanchnoidis
CCAATTTAGAGAGATTTGGACCAAAATTGAGAAAGTTATGAAGTTTTTAATTTGGTTGCACACAAACTTTTGAACACAAATATTTTTACGTAAAAACCAAATTTTTATCGATTTCAAAGAACTTTTTTGTTCAATTTTTTACGAGGAAAATTTTGGTACCATTTTCGAGAGATTTGGACCAAAATTGAGAAAGTAATGAAGTTTTTAATTTGGTTGCACACAAACTTTTGAACACAAATATTTTTACGTAAGAACCAAATTTTTATCGATTTATAGGAACTATTTTGTTCAGTTTTTCACGAGAAACATTTTGGTACCAATTTCGAGAGATTTGGACCAAAATTGAGAAAGTTATGAAGTTTTTAATTTGGTTGCACACAAACTTTTGAACACAAATATTTTTACGTAAGAACCAAATTTTTATCGATTTATAGGGACTATTTTGTTCAGTTTTTCACGAGGAACATTTTGGTACCATTTTCGAGAGATTTAGACCAAAACTAGGAAAGTTATGAAGTTTTTTTTTTGGTCGCACACAAACTTTTGAACACAAATATTTTTACGTAAGAACCAAATTTTTATCGATTTATAGGGACTATTTTGTTCAGTTTTTCACGAGGAACATTTTGGTACCATTTTCGAGAGATTTGGACCAAAATTGAGAAAGTAATGAAGTTTTTAATTTGGTTGCACACAAACTTTTGAACACAAATATTTTTACGTACGAACCAAATTTTTATCGATTTCAAAGAACTTTTTTGTTCAATTTTTTACGAGGAACATTTTGGTACCATTTTTGAGAGATTTGGACCAAAATTGAGAAAGAAATGAAGTTTTTAATTTGGTTGCACACAAACTTTTGAACACAAATATTTTTGCGGAGGAACCAAATTTTTTTCGATTTCAAAGATATTTTTTGTTCAGTTTTTTAAGAGGAACTTTTTGGTACCATTTTCGAAAACTTTGGAACAAAATTGAGAAAGTAATGAAGTTTTTAATTTGGTTGCACACAAACTTTTGAACACAAATATTTTTGCGGAGGAACCAAATTTTTTTCGATTTCAAAGATATTTTTTGTTCAGTTTTTTAAGAGGAACTTTTTGGTAACATTTTCGAAAACTTTGGAACAAAATTGAGAAAGTTATGAAGTTTATAATTTGGTTGCACACAAACTTTTGAACACAAATATTTTTACGTAAGAACCAAATTTTTATCAATTTATAGGAACTATTTTGTTCAGTTTTTCACGAGAAACATTTTGGTACCATTTTCGAAAACTTTGGAACAAAATTGAGAAAGTTATGAAGTTTATAATTTGGTTGCACACAAACTTTTGAACACAAATATTTTTACGTAAGAACCAAATTTTTATCGATTTATAGGGACTTTTTTGTTCAGTTTTTCTCGAGGAACATTTTGGTACCATTTTCGAGAAATTTAGAACAAAACTAGGAAAGTTATGAAGTTTTTTTTTGGTCACACACAAACTTTTGAACACAAATATTTTGGCGTAGGAACCAAATTTTTATCAATCTCTAAGAATAATTTAATTTAGATTTTCACGAGGAACATTTTGGTACCATTTTCGAGAAATTTAGACCAAAACTGAGAAAGTTATGAAGTTTTAAATTTGGTTGCACACAAACTTTTGATCAAAAATATTTTTGCGTAGAAACCAAATTTTTATCAATCTCTAAGAATAATTTAATTAAGATTTTCACGAGGAACATTTTGGTACCATTTTGGAGAAATGGTTGCACACAAACTTTTGAATGCAAATATTTTTGCGTAATAAACCATATTTTTATCGATCTCTTAGAACCATTTTGTTTTGATTTTCACGAGGAACATTTAAGTACCATTTTCGAGAAAATTGGATCAAAACTGAGAAAGTTATGAAGTTTTTTATTTGGTTGCACACAAATTTTTGAAAGCAAATATTTTTGCGAGGGAACCAAATTTTTATCGATCTGTAAAAACCATTTTGTTTAGTTTTTCACGAGGAACATTTTGGTACCATTTTCGAGAAATTTGGACCAAAATTGAGAAGGTTATGAAGTTTTTAATTTTTAATTAATTAAACAAGAACTAACAGAATAACGTTTGGAAGAAAACAGGCTCTACAAGCTCTTCGTGCTCAATAGAAGGAACAACATCAAAAAGCAGGATTGATGTTGAGCAGCATGCAATAGAGCATGCAATTGAGAGGCAATTGAGCCAAGTATCATAATTCAAATAAAAAAAGGTTAAAAAAAATCCCAAAAGATTGAGCCGTTAGCCAATGAGCTTCCGCCGCCCAAGCTATAGCAATGACAAATGGCTATATAAATTGATCTGATAATATTATTTTTTAATTTTATTTTTATAGTTTTTTTTATTTATTTTATATATTTTTTTTTATAATAATATTAATGTAAATATTTATGATATGGCATGAATTTTCAAGATAAGCATTTTTCTATTCTTTTTAAATAAATGTTAAAAAAATTTTAATCAAGCCTCTCAAGTTGGTACGATCCAGCCTGAATTGTCATTCTCCGTCTCAGAAACAAACAGAAATAACGTTTGGGAGAGATCAGGCTCAACAAGCTCTTCGTGCTCAATAGAAGGAACAACATCAATAAGCAGGATTGATGTTGGGCAGCATGCAATTGAGCATGCAAAGAAAAGTAATTCTAATTAACTAAATGATTCATCCAGAACCCTGTACAGTATATTTTTATAAAAAGTATTCAATTCTCTATTTGATTTTTTTAGTTGACTTGAAATCAAGCCTGACCATAACATTTAATTAAATAAAATAGAAAATAATTTCAATCGATTGATTGTGTTCGTTTTTTAATTAATTCTAATCAATGTTTAACCTAAAATTATTGAGAATTAATTTTGTTACCTGTAGTTTTAATGTAGCTCCAATTATGATAATAATTCTGAATGATTACTGTGGCTTTAAGAATTTGTTTTAAATATAAAGCTAGCTTTTTTTCATTGATAGCAAGACACACAAACGCTTTGAAACACGAGTCTTTGTTCGTTGAACTATTGGCGTGAATTTTCAGCACTTTAGTAGGAGCTGGAGGGAAAATCAAAAAAAAACAAATTAACTTTCAACTGTTTTATTGATAAAAGAAAACTGAATATTTATATTAATTTTAAGGGGGTAGAGACTAGGGTGTTACATAACTCCCCCTTTTAGATAAAGACATCTCCTGATGTCTTCTACTTTTCTGGGACACCTAAGGATCGGATGATCCTTCCTCGACCAATTGTTAGTCGGTTAACCAATTGGTCGGCGTCCACATGCAGGTGTACTTGCGGGTAAATAGTTATTGCCGGTTGCTGTGGTGTCGTATATTGTGGTGCTTGTGGTAATGATGGTGCTGGAGATTGTTGCTGTTCTTGTTGTGGTGGTTGGCTTGCTGGAGCTTGTTGTTGTGGTGGTGGTGGTTGGTTGGCTGGAGCTTGTTGTTGTGGTGGTGGTGATTGGTTGGCTGGAGATTGTTGTTGTGGCGGTGGTGATTTGTTTGTTGGAGATTGTTGTTGTGGCGGTGGTGATTTGTTTGTTGGAGATTGTTGTTGTGGTGGTGGTGGTACTTTTTTGGCGTTTCGCTCGACTTCGTGCGTTCGACTTACAGGTTGAAAAACCCAGTGCTGGTCTTCAGCGTAGCATCGAATGTTGTGTCTTTTTAATAAATCGATTAGCCACGCATTGTAATACGCCCTTCGCATTGCGACAAAGATTGACACTTGTCCGTTCGGTCGACCGTTTGTTTTTGCGGGGATTACTCTATACCTGGCTATTCCACCCCTATCGTCACCCCCGTTGTTCATGATGATGTCCAGAACATGATGTTTGGACCTACTATCGTTCTCAACCCCTTCAACACGTACCTCAAAAGGTACCATTACCTCCTCACATGTTGTCATTTTCTTAATTTTTTCCTTTAATTTTAAAAAATTTCTTTTTTTTTTTTTTTTTTTTTTTTTTTTTTTCATTAGAATGAAAAAAAAACCTTCATCTTAGCATTCTGCAGCAACAAAAAAATTTTATAAATACTAAAACATGTCTTCTAATATTATAAGATTAGGAAAAATACTAGAAACAAAGTTAACTTTTTTTTTTTTTTTTTTTTTTTTTTTTAAATTTTAATTTTAATATTGTTTTGGGTTTCCGAATCGAACGGGCGCTTTTCTTTTTCGTTGTGGACGTTGTTGATTCGAACTGACAATTTGTTCCTTATTTATTTCGATCTGTTTTAATAAATAATTGTTTGGCTTAAAACATACTGTGTTTTCTGTTTCTTGAAGAGTTAAAAAATTATCATCGATCCAAAAAGAGTCTTGTTTCGATTCATTTGGGTTTTCAATCTCCTGTTTTTTTTGAACTCCATCTGGTGCTTCATCAACCTGGTTGAAATCCAAATTTTCCTGCTGATTTTCCGAAACCAAAACTTCTGAATCATCTGTTTCTCTCTCGGGAGGCCCATCGTTAATTTTTCTTGGGCCTTCTTCAGCGAATGATTCGGAGTTCTCAATAAGTGAGTCATACCGAACGTTTATGGGTGGACTAAAGCACTTTTTAAGACGATTGGCATGGACCAGTTGGTTTCTTCCTTTCTTATCAGGCTTAATAAGATAATTGCTTTCACTTCTAACTTCCACGACTGTAAAAGGTCCGACCCATTTTCGGCTTAACTTTTTAGATAGTCCTTTTTTTTTAGCCGCATCGAGTAACCAGACTCGGTCGCCCAGAATATAATAAGTTCGCCTGACGTTTCTATCGGCATAAAATTTAAATTTATTGACCTTTAAGTCCGTGTTTTTTGCGACAATGTCATAATATTTAAGCAATCTGGTTTGTATTTTCTGGGCGTAGCTGTTCACGTCTATGTTCAATTCTAACTCAGGGACAGGAAATATCAAATCAACCGGCAATTTTGGTTTTCGTCCATAAATGACTTCAAATGGCGTTAGTCCAGTGGTTGCGTGTACAGATGTATTATATGCAAAAGCCATTTTCTCTAGATAGCGACTCCATGTAGATTGTTCTTCGGTTATATAACAGGCTAACATTTGTTCGATCGTTCGGTTTGACCATCACATTGTGGGTGATAAGCGGACGTTCGAAGTCGATGAATATCAAGCATCTCTAAAAGTTGGTCCACCACGTCTGACTGGAAATTGGTGCCTATATCCGATAGAGCCGCTTCTGGTACACCGTGTCGACAGACAATTGACATAAGACATTTAGCCAGTTCTTCACTGACCTGAGTCTTGATGCCAAACAATTCCACATATTTTGAAAAATGACAAATTATCACTAAAATATATAGAAATCCATCAACCGACAAAGGTAAGGGTCCAAGTATATCCCAAGTAATCAGTTGGAATGGTCGAGACGCTCGAATGGGGACAATTGGCTGCCTTGTGAATGCACGTGGACCTTTAACACTCGCGCATGTTTCACACTGTCGAATGTATTCTTCCATATCTTTTCTATAGTTAGGCCAATAAAACGATACTCTTAGTCTTTCGAAGGTTTTTTCAAAACCTAGATGACCTCCAAAAGGATCATCATGTACCTTATTGAACACTTTAGCTCGCTCGTTTGGTGGTACAATATATTGGTAAAACGTACCTTTATCATTAGTTTCTACACATCGATAAACATTTTTCCCAAAAATCTGAAATCGGTCAAAATTCAACCAGTAAATGTAGAGATCACCTTCCCCTTTAGTACACGATTCCGGTTTCTTCTTGTCCTTCAACCATTTATACAATTCGTTGATACATTTATTGCGGAGCTGTTCTTCATTCGGGTTTGTCTCTTGTAATATAACATTGTTAATAACAATACCCAATTCAGTATCATCTAATTCCCCATCCTCTTCGTCGCTTTCGTCTGGGTCTTCATCATCTTCCTCCAATAACCACCTCGAGAGCGCATCAGCATTCCCATTCATATGGCCTTCTCTATATTCAATGTCGAATTCGAACGAGCGCAAAACACATAACCACCGTGCGAGACGTGGAGATGGTTCTTTTAGACTTTTTAGCCAAATTAAGGGCTTGTGGTCGACTACCGCAGTGAATTTCTTACTTATCAAAAAGTTTTTGAATTTTATGAAAGTTTTCACCACTCCTGCTAACTCTCTCTCGGCAGTTGAATAATTCCGTTCTGGTTTGGTGAAACGTTTGCTCCAATAGCAGACAGGTCTCCACTGCCCATGGAACTTTTGTGACAACACTGCTCCAATACTTTCTTTGCTGGCGTCTGTCTCAATTCTAAACGGCTCATCAAAATTCGGCAGAACAAGTACTCCTACCTGATCCTCGTCTGAAGTCTGTGTTAGAATTGTGCGAAGTCTGTCAAAACTCTTTTGGCACTCTTCGTTCCAAGTGAATTTTTTTCCTTTTTCCGTCGCCTGGTGTAATGGACCAGCTATTTCTGCGAAGCTTCTTATAAATCTGCGATAATGATTCGCGAGACCCAGAAAGCTCTGCAATTGTTTAATCGTTTTCGGTCGATCATATCGATACAGGACTTCCACTTTCCTTGGTGACGGGCGAACGCAATTAAAACTAATCACATGTCCTAAGTAATCGATTGAAGTCTTGAACTAAAAACATTTTTTCCATTCAACTTTTAACATCGCCGTGCGAATCCTTTCTAACACCGTTCTCACATGTAAATAATGTTCTTCTAGCGTTTCCGAAAAGATCAAGGTATCGTCTAAGTAGACCAGACAAATCTGGCCGAGTAACCCCTTAAGCGCTTTCTCCATTGTGCGTTGGAAAGTCGCTGGTGCGTTCGTTAAGCCGAATGGAGTGACATTAAATTCGAACAGACCAAACTCTGTTACAAAAGCTGTTTTCTGGCGATCTCTTTTTGCTACTCGTATTTGGTAATAACCTGAGGCAAGATCTAATGTTGTAAAATATTTTGCTTTACTTAACATTACAAGAAGATCTTCAATCTTAGGTAAGGGGTAGCAGTCTTTAATAGTTATTTCGTTTAATCTACGATAATCAACACAAATTCTAAGTGATCCACTAGACTTTCTCACTAACACAATCGGCGATGCCCATGGGGAATCACTTTCTTCTATAATACCTGCTGTTAACATGTCATCGAGCTGTTTCCTCACTTCATTACGTACAGTATATGGCATCCGACGAGTCTGTTGCTTAATCGGTACATCCGATGTTAGATTTATTACATGTTCAGCTAGATTTGTCTGTGTTAACGAAGTTAATCCTTTTGAAACTATGTCGTCGAATTCATCGCTGATAATTGTTTTGAACGTTTCGATCTGCTCCATTTCCTCTTCTTCATTTCGTTCGCTCGTGATATCGGTCGACGACTGGTTATCTAGATTGACCGCGTTAACATTGAGGTTATTGTTATAACATTCCGGTAGCTTGTATTTCGGTCTAGATCCCCGAGCGTTTCGCTCGGTCTTTGGTTTCCATGAAATGGCATCTTTTATTTTAGCGAGACAAGTTTTTATATCTTTGAATTTAAATGCTACGTCTAAACCCATCAAACAATCATGTAATAATTTTCGGACGACAATTACTTCCACCCTAGTTTCGAAGTTTCTAAGCTTCAAGGTACACCTCTCCCAGGTCTTCGATGAAATTATTGTTTTTACTGTACCCGTATCAAATAAAAACTTCACAGGTTTATTATTTAACAGACATGTACCATTCAGACTTTCCATTTGCATGATCGAGTTTACAATTACGTTTGAAATAGTCGGGTTGTTGACATGATAGTTTTGTTTGTTTTGATTGAACTTAGATTGAGGACAATTTCTTGCCCAATGTCCAGGTTGTCTGCATATTCTGCAATTATCATACGTCCTTTGCGTTAATTGATTTGTATCTGAAACGTTCCACTGCGGGTTCAACCTATTCTGGTTACTTAATGTTTCATTTGCTTGACAGCTTTCAGCAACTTTGAGTGCTTCTATTACCCGATTTAACGCATCGTAGCTAGTATCCGGTGGATTTTTTCGCAATTCTAGTTGAACGAATGGAACTGGTACATTTTTAATAAATCGGTCCTTTACAATTAAATCAATATCCTCGTTTGGTTCACCATAGGCTTTAATTGCTAAATGCCATAAGTCGGAAAAAAAATCAGTCATTTGTTCTTCTTGTGCTGGCTTACGGTTATAAAATTTTTCGAGCGCCGCGTCTCGATCGATCAGATCTCTCCCAAACAATTTTTTCATTTGCACGTAAATTTCGTCCGGTGGTAAATATTTCCTTGGGGTACAATTATTGAACGTTTTGATACACTCATCATCCAAAAACCCCAGGAATATCGTACGAAGATTCTGTGGAGCTATTGGCACAGTCTTCAGATACAATTCGAATCTCGTCCACCATGTGTCCACATCAGTTTTTTTTTGTAAACCGTTCTGGTTTAAAGGAAGGCTCTCTGTGAATTCCCGCGTTGTTCTGTTTGTAATTATGAATAGCTTCTACACATGGAGCACAAAAATGTTGAACAGTATCACTACTCTTCCTGCGTATCTGTTGTCTTTGCTCAACAGATCCTAAGTCTTTTATTTCTAGCAAAGTTGGTTCATCTAACATATCTGAGCTTGTTCCGAGTTCTCTCACGTCCGGTGTTTCGTTTGTTCGCTCATTTTCTGCATGATTTGAGAACATTGGAAACAATCCTTCTGGAGGTCTTGGTGTTTCAGGCTGACTTACAAAATTTTCTAAATACTTTTTCGATTCGCCCTTCCGGTCACTTTCATCGTCTAATCGCACTTGTGGTGAAGTAAATTTTGTTCCAGTATCCTTTTTGAGAATACCTTTCATCCATGTTTCGTTTTTTGGAGTATCGCATACCTCGATTCTCTTTTGACCAGGCGTCTCTGCTCGATCGATCGTTCTAAAATTATGATACATGCCTCCATCTTTAAATCCCAGAGAATTTTTATCTTCCTCATGATTGGTTTGCTTTATCTCACTCGGCGACGACTCTCTTTGATCAAAAAAATTTACTGGAGACCACACTCTTCGAGATAAGTTTTCTTCCTTTACCACTTTATTCATCGAATGATCTCGGTCATCTAAAAAATCATCATTTATACGCTTTCGCTCGACCGTTCGTTCATTTATTGAAGTTATAAAGGTAAATCCAAATAAAAATACAACAAAACCACATCCAAACGACAAAACCATCAGTAGACCAAAAAACCAAATCATTATTTCAGTTATAGCTGCGCATAAGAAGCTAAGCAGTATTAGCTTTGGTTCGGCTGAGAATTTTTCAGATAAGCGCATTTTTCCTTCCAAAAACGTGTTCTCTTTCTCTTTTAGTGTACGTGTTGAAACTTGCAATCACGCGTCACTCCTTTTTCTTTTTTTTTTTTTTTTTTAAAAAACTTAAGCTTATCAACGCTCTTCTTCAACAAAACTAGTAGTTTTACCGCTATCACCAATTTAGTAGGAGCTGGAGGGAAAATCAAAAAAAAACAAATTAACTTTCAACTGTTTTATTGATAAAAGAAAACTGAATATTTATATTAATTTTAAGGGGGTAGAGACTAGGGTGTTACAGCACAGTTTCAATTGAGTTTAACAATGACTTAAATTGATAATAAGTTGTTTAATTTTGTTGCTGTTTAACTCTTGTTTTATACCTGTTTAATAGTGATCACTTTTCCGCCAACAACATTTAAATTAAACGATTGAGACAATTTGTTGGCAGCGGATTGGGTGAACTCTTTGCCATGTTTGGCCTCGTAATATTTGATTAAAAGATCCCAGATGTGCATTTGCGATCCGGACTCTTTTGAACGAGCTACAAAGCAGCCAAACGGAACCATAGACGATGAATTTGATACTTCTATCAGACCATGCTGCATTAGATCTCTAAGTGAGCATGAAAAATCTTTTCTAATTGCTTTGATTAACTCGTGTGGACACTCTTTTACAATTTCATCATCCGATTCTGCGTTTGCGTTGGCATACAAAGACAATTTTTTTGATTCACAATAGTTTGAGTTAACAATTAGAATTTTGTTAATCGAAAGCTCCAAGTTGGCTCTTAAATCCCTTTAAACAACAACAAAAAAAAAACAAATTAAATTTAATTCTATTTTAGATTTTATATTTGTGAGACCCCCAATGATTCGAGCTTTTTTTTAGAGAATTTTTCTCAAAAGTGTTCTTGGAGCCGCAGTTAAGCTGGCTAATGGCAAATATTTGCATTACAGATAAAATTTTTTTCAATAGATCAACTGTTGATTGACTGTTTTGGCTAGATTCACACTTGTCAGTTTGGTCGTTCTTTTGAGGCTGATTAAATACTGGAAATGCACTTTGGGATTCATGTTGATTACAATTTTTTGAGCATGTGCAGCTTTTTTTCTGCAAATACGGCCCAGGACTAGAGGCTTCGCCTTGAAGAAAATCAATGAACCGCTCCAAATCTTCGATTTGTGTTTTTAATTGTCCCACTAGTTGTTCTTTTACTTTGACTGGATTTACTATCTTAAAATTAAGAGAAAAAAAAGTATTTTAGTAAGAAAAATTTTAAATTTTTTTGTCTATTTGTTTGTGTTTGTTTTAAGTACTTGATGAATGGCTTTGTCGACCACTTTTTTCAATTCGTCGCCACTCAATTTATCTAAATTTTCCAAAGGCAAATTTATTTTCTCTTTTAATTCGTCAATAATGATTTTTTGTTTCTCAATGATCGATGGAACGTCGCTGACATTTTCAGGCTTAAATTGCTTGGAATAGAAAACTTTCTACAATTTTTCGATTAAAGTTAATTACTTGATAAGTAAAGCTTTGAATGTCTTGGAGCTGACCCTTGAGCTGAAAAATGAGATCTTTTTGTTTTAGGCGTTGCTCTTGAATTATGTTTTGATGAAAATTGTTCACTGGGTTATTGACGGGACAACCTTTGAAAGCGAACTCTTCTAGTTCTTTGAGCAAATGTTCTTTGTCAGGCTCAGGAGCAGCAACTATTTGTTTGAGTCGAAATTGAACTTGGCCAAAATGAGTTGTTAGTGCCATTAGGGAAGCGTTAAGCTGCTCTTGTTCGAGCTCTAGTGCTTGAAGACGTGACGATTCATTGAAAAAGCCGGACTCATTTGATTCGGTCATTTGGCTGTTTGTCAAATTGCTTTTCGAATTCGAATTGCTCTTTTGTACTGTGTCATCATCTATGGATAGATTTTCGGCTAGCGACAATTCTTCCATCATCTTTAAAATCCGCTCTAAAATCTGCTCTAAAATCAAAAATAATAATAATTAATTGATTTCTTGAACCATCATAAAAAGCAAAATTATTCTCAAAAATGAACAAAAAAAATGTAAAAATTTTAGTAGTAATAGTAGTTTTGACTGTAGCTGGCTAGCCAGCGAGTGTGCAGCACACTAAGACAGCTGATGTGATTGATTGCTGCTCATCCAGCAATCAATGCCTGCTTTAAAGCTGTTAACATTGGGGGCTTCAACTAATGCATTTAGCAGCGAGTTCCATATGTTAGCGGTTCTGTTGAAAAAAAAGTTATCTCTATGTTGGAGCCTCGATATTTCTTTGTGATATTTGAGGCAGTGACCTCTTCCTTGGTTTTTTGTGACATTAAAATTGTTGCTTTTTTCAACCGATTCTATTCCATGCATTAACTTGTATAATTGAATTAGATCACCTCTTTTTCTTCTTTTCACCAGATTTGGAATGTTCAAAGCCTTCAATCTGCTTTCATACGATTTGTTTCTAATTGACGAAACAAATTTCGTAGCTCTGCGTTGAATCCTTTCAACATTTTCACAGTCAGACTTAAGAATTGAAGACCATACAGGCACCGCAATTTCCAAAAGAGGACGAACAAAAGTTAAATACAAAGATCTTAATAACTTTCAATCAAAACGAGCGAATGACTTCCTGATGCGACCTAACATTTGATTTGCTTTGTTTGTAGCCTCTATCACTTGATTTTTCCATTTAAGATTTGTATTGAAAATAACTCCAAGATCTCTTTCGGTTTCTGACGTTGCTAACTGCTTACCATTAATAAAATAAGGAAATTCTTTGTTTTTATGACCATAATGTATAACCACACATTTTGATGTGTTGAAGAGAAGTAGCCAATCTTGAGTCCACTTGAAAATCAAATCTAAATCTGATTGTAGTTTCGCGGCGCTTATTTCTAATACCGTTTGCGAGAAAATTTTAGTATCATCTGCATACAATTTCACAACATTCTCTATTCCTTTAGGTAGATCATTGATACACAAAATTGAAATATTTTGTCTCATTTAAGAGTTAATTTGCAGAATACTGCACGCTTGTATTTGTATTTTTTTCTATTTCGATCATAATAAACTTTCATTTAATTTTTTTTTCAATTTGAATTATTCAAGGTTATTCAATTCATTTTTATTATTTAAGCAATGCATTACAATCATAAAAAATTTTTTAAATCCATAATTTTCAATTATTAAGTTAAAACTCTAAAACCGACTAGACTTAAACTTGAGGGTCTTGAAATTCGCTTCAATTCTTATTCAATTTTAGTTTAAGGAATAATTTAGTTCTGTAAAATGCTTAATGTTTAAACAACTTTACTTAATCAGAAAATGCATGTCTGCAAAGACTCTGCAAAGTAATTGCCCAGTTGATATGAATATTTTTTAATAATTTATTTATTTAAAAATAAGGCATTTTTGGCATCTAATATAATCAATCTATATTCGGAACTTTTTGTCTAAAAAAAGATCTTTATTTTCTTTTTTTTGGTAAATCAAATTAATAATCTATTTTAATCTTATTGATATTTATTTGTTATTTTATTTTACATTAAAAAAAATTTTTTATATAAAAAAGGTGTCAGAAACTATGTTGCAGATTTTTTTTAAAATAGATTTCTTTTTCTTTAATTTTGATTTCAAAAAAGGAAGAATTTTTGTTAAATTTGAAATTGTAATTTCTCAATGCCAAAAGTACCAAAAAAAAACAAATTAATTTTTCCAACGTATTCAATATTAACAATGCTTAATCAAAATATAAAAATGTTAAGATGATGAAAAAAAGTGAAAAATAGAGTAGAAAATACGATTTAGATACATATAAAAATAAATGAATTTAAAAAAGGCAATTGAAATTCATGATTATGGTCAAATGATCAAACCTTAATTCATAATAATCTTGTTAACCCTCGGATAAGGTTAAGTTAATAAAACTCAGTTTATTTGTTTTTTAAATTTTATTTATTAAATGATAAAATTACACTTATAACAAATACGACAATAGGCCTAGGTAAACGTTTATATTGTTTGTGGAAATATTCGAATAAGACGAATAAATGAAATAAAGTATTAAATTTTTATAGTAAAAGAAATAATTAAAAAACATCAATCACAAATCAAGATAATATCAAATAAAATTGAAGAAAGATTGTAGACACAATGGTCATTGCGAAAACGATGACACTTAATATTAATTTGATTTAATTAAAATATCAAGATAAATAACTTGATAAGTTATTGAATTTGAGGATCGTAGATCGTAGTAACAATTTAAATAATAAATGATGAAATTAGCTTTTACTAATTTTTTTTTAATTTAAAAAAAACAACGTTTTTTTCTAATTGATTTTTAATTGATTCTTCTAAAATCTTTATTTTGAAAAGTAAAATAACAAATTTAAAATCCACATTAAGATATTCAAATTGTGACTTTATATGATGTATAAATATTAATTAAAATATATGACGACGAAACAAAGTTAAATTTTGTTTTGCAAAATTTTAAAATATTGATTAAGAATTTTTTTTACTTCAGATAAAAATACATATAATTTTTTATCTAATTATAGATAAAACAAATAATGTTTAATTAAGAATTTGAATTGTTTTCACTAAACTAAAAGCAGTGCTCTGATTTTGTTCGTTTTATCATTTATATCAACGCCTTTTTATTATTTGTCATTTTTAAAAAGTTCGAATTTATGATAAACACAAAAAAATCAACTTTTTATAAACAACAAGTTTAACATGAAAAAGGTTTTATTTATTTTTTTAAATCAATTTACTATTTGTGATAAATATTCTTTATGAAAAAGTGTTTGTCCTCTAGGATTTAGTTTATTTATTTTTAAGCGAAAATTTCTTATAAACAGTTTTCACTGTAAAAATTTCAAATGATAAAGCCAAATAGCAAGAAGGATTTTGCAAATGCTCATTTTTTAAAGCAGTTTGTGTGAAAACATTTCTTTCTTTTACTTTAAGTAATAAGTTATTAAGCAAAAATTAGCTTTCAAGTAAGTTTACTTTACACAACTTTTATGCATAATAAAAATACTAAGCATTTTGAATTGTTTTAATGAGAAATTATTTTTTTTAGTAATCAAGAATAAATACTTTAGTGAGCAATTAAATTAACATAAAAATTAATTCAAAAATTAAATTAAAAATTACTTAATGGGTGGTCAAAAATAGTTGTCCGAAATTTCAAAATGAAAATAAGTTGTGTTCTCAAAACGATACAATGATGAAATTTAATCTAGTTTTCAAAATAATAGGCTCTTTTAAAAAAATTAATTTTTTTGGCATGACTCTAAGGCCTTCTTGTCCTCAGTGGTAATGAAATTTCGAATGCTAGCTCAATGCATCATTTTGTAGAAAATTTTATCTTGATTAAAATGTTACTTTTTGAATTTTTTTCAATGCAACTTCTTCAAAAATTATCAGCTTGATTTTAATCAATAAAAAATTTTATAATTTTCTTCATTTTTAATGAAATAAATAATCATTCAACTTAAATTGATGAAGCAGTCAATTAAATAAGAACATCAATCTGTCTTGATTCAATTTAATTTTTAAATAAAACATCCGTCAAAGATCTTTTTAAAGAATAAAATAAATCATTAAAATTAAAAGTCTTAAAAATTATCGTTTATTTATCTATCAAATTTAATATTGATTGCATGTTCGAACTTGATTTGGCCAATTACAGACCTTCAAGTTTGCATCAAACCACAATCCATTTGAACAAGCTTCAATGACAAAAACTCCATTAACACATCTATAATATCTTGAACAATCATTTGGAACTTGTGTGTAATCTTGGTATTGGTTACACGATTGTCCAGAAATATATCCAGCGTTATATCCTGGATTATATAAAGGCTGGCCATTATTGTAAGTTTGATAGGCATTGGTGCTATAGTAGGCATTTTGGGGATTAAAACATGTTGTTACTGTTTCGGCCCTAACACATTGTCGTAAATTTGTATCAAATAACGTTCCTGATGGACACTGTTGCGCCTGATAGACACCATTTACACATCTAAAGTATCGTGAGCAATCATTTGGAACTTGTGTGTAATCATTATTAGCATTGCATGAACTTCCATATGCCAAATTGATTGGTGAAACATTTGAATTGCAGTTTGTGACTTGAGCAGCCCAATTGCAAACTCTAAGGTAGGGATCAAAAAGTGTTCCAGCTGGACATTGTTCAATATATGAGTTTCCATTTGAACATCTAAAATATCTTGAGCAGTCTCCGTTTACTGGAGCGAAATCGTTGCAAAATTGTCTTTTTTCAATTGATTTACACTTTATTCAATGTCGAATTGACCTTCTCTATATTCAATGTCGAATTCGAACGAGCGCAAAACACATAACCACCGTGCGAGACGTGGAGATGGTTCTTTTAGACTTTTTAGCCAAATTAAGGGCTTGTGGTCGACTACCGCAGTGAATTTCTTACTTATCAAAAAGTTTTTGAATTTTATGAAAGTTTTCACCACTCCTGCTAACTCTCTCTCGGCAGTTGAATAATTCCGTTCTGGTTTGGTGAAACGTTTGCTCCAATAGCAGACAGGTCTCCACTGCCCATGGAACTTCTGTGACAACACTGCTCCAATACTTTCTTTGCTGGCGTCTGTCTCAATTCTAAACGGCTCATCAAAATTCGGCAGAACAAGTACTCCTACCTGATCCTCGTCTGAAGTCTGTGTTAGAATTGTGCGAAGTCTGTCAAAACTCTTTTGGCACTCTTCGTTCCAAGTGAATTTTTTTCCTTTTTCCGTCGCCTGGTGTAATGGACCAGCTATTTCTGCGAAGCTTCTTATAAATCTGCGATAATGATTCGCGAGACCCAGAAAGCTCTGCAATTGTTTAATCGTTTTCGGTCGATCATATCGATACAGGACTTCCACTTTCCTTGGTGACGGGCGAACGCAATTAAAACTAATCACATGTCCTAAGTAATCGATTGAAGTCTTGAACCAAAAAAATTTTTTCCATTCAACTTTTAACATCGCCGTGCGAATCCTTTCTAACACCGTTCTCACATGTAAATAATGTTCTTCTAGCGTTTCCGAAAAGATCAAGGTATCGTCTAAGTAGACCAGACAAATCTGGCCGAGTAACCCCTTAAGCGCTTTCTCCATTGTGCGTTGGAAAGTCGCTGGTGCGTTCGTTAAGCCGAATGGAGTGACATTAAATTCGAACAGACCAAACTCTGTTACAAAAGCTGTTTTCTGGCGATCTCTTTTTGCTACTCGTATTTGGTAATAACCTGAGGCAAGATCTAATGTTGTAAAATATTTTGCTTTACTTAACATTACAAGAAGATCTTCAATCTTAGGTAAGGGGTAGCAGTCTTTAATAGTTATTTCGTTTAATCTACGATAATCAACACAAATTCTAAGTGATCCACTAGACTTTCTCACTAACACAATCGGCGATGCCCATGGGGAATCACTTTCTTCTATAATACCTGCTGTTAACATGTCATCGAGCTGTTTCCTCACTTCATTACGTACAGTATATGGCATCCGACGAGTCTGTTGCTTAATCGGTACATCCGATGTTAGATTTATTACATGTTCAGCTAGATTTGTCTGTGTTAACGAAGTTAATCCTTTTGAAACTATGTCGTCGAATTCATCGCTGATAATTGTTTTGAACGTTTCGATCTGCTCCATTTCCTCTTCTTCATTTCGTTCGCTCGTGATATCGGTCGACGACTGGTTATCTAGATTGACCGCGTTAACATTGAGGTTATTGTTATAACATTCCGGTAGCTTGTATTTCGGTCTAGATCCCCGAGCGTTTCGCTCGGTCTTTGGTTTCCATGAAATGGCATCTTTTATTTTAGCGAGACAAGTTTTTATATCTTTGAATTTAAATGCTACGTCTAAACCCATCAAACAATCATGTAATAATTTTCGGACGACAATTACTTCCACCCTAGTTTCGAAGTTTCTAAGCTTCAAGGTACACCTCTCCCAGGTCTTCGATGAAATTATTGTTTTTACTGTACCCGTATCAAATAAAAACTTCACAGGTTTATTATTTAACAGACATGTACCATTCAGACTTTCCATTTGCATGATCGAGTTTACAATTACGTTTGAAATAGTCGGGTTGTTGACATGATAGTTTTGTTTGTTTTGATTGAACTTAGATTGAGGACAATTTCTTGCCCAATGTCCAGGTTGTCTGCATATTCTGCAATTATCATACGTCCTTTGCGTTAATTGATTTGTATCTGAAACGTTCCACTGCGGGTTCAACCTATTCTGGTTACTTAATGTTTCATTTGCTTGACAGCTTTCAGCAACTTTGAGTGCTTCTATTACCCGATTTAACGCATCGTAGCTAGTATCCGGTGGATTTTTTCGCAATTCTAGTTGAACGAATGGAACTGGTACATTTTTAATAAATCGGTCCTTTACAATTAAATCAATATCCTCGTTTGGTTCACCATAGGCTTTAATTGCTAAATGCCATAAGTCGGAAAAAAAATCAGTCATTTGTTCTTCTTGTGCTGGCTTACGGTTATAAAATTTTTCGAGCGCCGCGTCTCGATCGATCAGATCTCTCCCAAACAATTTTTTCATTTGCACGTAAATTTCGTCCGGTGGTAAATATTTCCTTGGGGTACAATTATTGAACGTTTTGATACACTCATCATCCAAAAACCCCAGGAATATCGTACGAAGATTCTGTGGAGCTATTGGCACAGTCTTCAGATACAATTCGAATCTCGTCCACCATGTGTCCACATCAGTTTTTTTTGTAAACCGTTCTGGTTTAAAGGAAGGCTCTCTGTGAATTCCCGCGTTGTTCTGTTTGTAATTATGAATAGCTTCTACACATGGAGCACAAAAATGTTGAACAGCATCACTACTCTTCCTGCGTATCTGTTGTCTTTGCTCAACAGATCCTAAGTCTTTTATTTCTAGCAAAGTTGGTTCATCTAACATATCTGAGCTTGTTCCGAGTTCTCTCACGTCCGGTGTTTCGTTTGTTCGCTCATTTTCTGCATGATTTGAGAACATTGGAAACAATCCTTCTGGAGGTCTTGGTGTTTCAGGCTGACTTACAAAATTTTCTAAATACTTTTTCGATTCGCCCTTCCGGTCACTTTCATCGTCTAATCGCACTTGTGGTGAAGTAAATTTTGTTCCAGTATCCTTTTTGAGAATACCTTTCATCCATGTTTCGTTTTTTGGAGTATCGCATACCTCGATTCTCTTTTGACCAGGCGTCTCTGCTCGATCGATCGTTCTAAAATTATGATACATGCCTCCATCTTTAAATCCCAGAGAATTTTTATCTTCCTCATGTTTGGTTTGCTTTATCTCACTCGGCGACGACTCTCTTTGATCAAAAAAATTTACTGGAGACCACACTCTTCGAGATAAGTTTTCTTCCTTTACCACTTTATTCATCGAACGATCTCGGTCATCTAAAAAATCATCATTTATACGCTTTCGCTCGACCGTTCGTTCATTTATTGAAGTTATAAAGGTAAATCCAAATAAAAATACAACAAAACCACATCCAAACGACAAAACCATCAGTAGACCAAAAAACCAAATCATTATTTCAGTTATAGCTGCGCATAAGAAGCTAAGCAGTATTAGCTTTGGTTCGGCTGAGAATTTTTCAGATAAGCGCATTTTTCCTTCCAAAAACGTGTTCTCTTTCTCTTTTAGTGTACGTGTTGAAACTTGCAATCACGCGTCACTCCTTTTTCTTTTTTTTTTTTTTTTTTAAAAAACTTAAGCTTATCAACGCTCTTCTTCAACAAAACTAGTAGTTTTACCGCTATCACCAATTTAGTAGGAGCTGGAGGGAAAATCAAAAAAAAACAAATTAACTTTCAACTGTTTTATTGATAAAAGAAAACTGAATATTTATATTAATTTTAAGGGGGTAGAGACTAGGGTGTTACAGCACAGTTTCAATTGAGTTTAACAATGACTTAAATTGATAATAAGTTGTTTAATTTTGTTGCTGTTTAACTCTTGTTTTATACCTGTTTAATAGTGATCACTTTTCCGCCAACAACATTTAAATTAAACGATTGAGACAATTTGTTGGCAGCGGATTGGGTGAACTCTTTGCCATGTTTGGCCTCGTAATATTTGATTAAAAGATCCCAGATGTGCATTTGCGATCCGGACTCTTTTGAACGAGCTACAAAGCAGCCAAACGGAACCATAGACGATGAATTTGATACTTCTATCAGACCATGCTGCATTAGATCTCTAAGTGAGCATGAAAAATCTTTTCTAATTGCTTTGATTAACTCGTGTGGACACTCTTTTACAATTTCATCATCCGATTCTGCGTTTGCGTTGGCATACAAAGACAATTTTTTTGATTCACAATAGTTTGAGTTAACAATTAGAATTTTGTTAATCGAAAGCTCCAAGTTGGCTCTTAAATCCCTTTAAACAACAACAAAAAAAAAACAAATTAAATTTAATTCTATTTTAGATTTTATATTTGTGAGACCCCCAATGATTCGAGCTTTTTTTTAGAGAATTTTTCTCAAAAGTGTTCTTGGAGCCGCAGTTAAGCTGGCTAATGGCAAATATTTGCATTACAGATAAAATTTTTTTCAATAGATCAACTGTTGATTGACTGTTTTGGCTAGATTCACACTTGTCAGTTTGGTCGTTCTTTTGAGGCTGATTAAATACTGGAAATGCACTTTGGGATTCATGTTGATTACAATTTTTTGAGCATGTGCAGCTTTTTTTCTGCAAATACGGCCCAGGACTAGAGGCTTCGCCTTGAAGAAAATCAATGAACCGCTCCAAATCTTCGATTTGTGTTTTTAATTGTCCCACTAGTTGTTCTTTTACTTTGACTGGATTTACTATCTTAAAATTAAGAGAAAAAAAAGTATTTTAGTAAGAAAAATTTTAAATTTTTTTGTCTATTTGTTTGTGTTTGTTTTAAGTACTTGATGAATGGCTTTGTCGACCACTTTTTTCAATTCGTCGCCACTCAATTTATCTAAATTTTCCAAAGGCAAATTTATTTTCTCTTTTAATTCGTCAATAATGATTTTTTGTTTCTCAATGATCGATGGAACGTCGCTGACATTTTCAGGCTTAAATTGCTTGGAATAGAAAACTTTCTACAATTTTTCGATTAAAGTTAATTACTTGATAAGTAAAGCTTTGAATGTCTTGGAGCTGACCCTTGAGCTGAAAAATGAGATCTTTTTGTTTTAGGCGTTGCTCTTGAATTATGTTTTGATGAAAATTGTTCACTGGGTTATTGACGGGACAACCTTTGAAAGCGAACTCTTCTAGTTCTTTGAGCAAATGTTCTTTGTCAGGCTCAGGAGCAGCAACTATTTGTTTGAGTCGAAATTGAACTTGGCCAAAATGAGTTGTTAGTGCCATTAGGGAAGCGTTAAGCTGCTCTTGTTCGAGCTCTAGTGCTTGAAGACGTGACGATTCATTGAAAAAGCCGGACTCATTTGATTCGGTCATTTGGCTGTTTGTCAAATTGCTTTTCGAATTCGAATTGCTCTTTTGTACTGTGTCATCATCTATGGATAGATTTTCGGCTAGCGACAATTCTTCCATCATCTTTAAAATCCGCTCTAAAATCTGCTCTAAAATCAAAAATAATAATAATTAATTGATTTCTTGAACCATCATAAAAAGCAAAATTATTCTCAAAAATGAACAAAAAAAATGTAAAAATTTTAGTAGTAATAGTAGTTTTGACTGTAGCTGGCTAGCCAGCGAGTGTGCAGCACACTAAGACAGCTGATGTGATTGATTGCTGCTCATCCAGCAATCAATGCCTGCTTTAAAGCTGTTAACATTGGGGGCTTCAACTAATGCATTTAGCAGCGAGTTCCATATGTTAGCGGTTCTGTTGAAAAAAAAGTTATCTCTATGTTGGAGCCTCGATATTTCTTTGTGATATTTGAGGCAGTGACCTCTTCCTTGGTTTTTTGTGACATTAAAATTGTTGCTTTTTTCAACCGATTCTATTCCATGCATTAACTTGTATAATTGAATTAGATCACCTCTTTTTCTTCTTTTCACCAGATTTGGAATGTTCAAAGCCTTCAATCTGCTTTCATACGATTTGTTTCTAATTGACGAAACAAATTTCGTAGCTCTGCGTTGAATCCTTTCAACATTTTCACAGTCAGACTTAAGAATTGAAGACCATACAGGCACCGCAATTTCCAAAAGAGGACGAACAAAAGTTAAATACAAAGATCTTAATAACTTTCAATCAAAACGAGCGAATGACTTCCTGATGCGACCTAACATTTGATTTGCTTTGTTTGTAGCCTCTATCACTTGATTTTTCCATTTAAGATTTGTATTGAAAATAACTCCAAGATCTCTTTCGGTTTCTGACGTTGCTAACTGCTTACCATTAATAAAATAAGGAAATTCTTTGTTTTTATGACCATAATGTATAACCACACATTTTGATGTGTTGAAGAGAAGTAGCCAATCTTGAGTCCACTTGAAAATCAAATCTAAATCTGATTGTAGTTTCGCGGCGCTTATTTCTAATACCGTTTGCGAGAAAATTTTAGTATCATCTGCATACAATTTCACAACATTCTCTATTCCTTTAGGTAGATCATTGATACACAAAATTGAAATATTTTGTCTCATTTAAGAGTTAATTTGCAGAATACTGCACGCTTGTATTTGTATTTTTTTCTATTTCGATCATAATAAACTTTCATTTAATTTTTTTTTCAATTTGAATTATTCAAGGTTATTCAATTCATTTTTATTATTTAAGCAATGCATTACAATCATAAAAAATTTTTTAAATCCATAATTTTCAATTATTAAGTTAAAACTCTAAAACCGACTAGACTTAAACTTGAGGGTCTTGAAATTCGCTTCAATTCTTATTCAATTTTAGTTTAAGGAATAATTTAGTTCTGTAAAATGCTTAATGTTTAAACAACTTTACTTAATCAGAAAATGCATGTCTGCAAAGACTCTGCAAAGTAATTGCCCAGTTGATATGAATATTTTTTAATAATTTATTTATTTAAAAATAAGGCATTTTTGGCATCTAATATAATCAATCTATATTCGGAACTTTTTGTCTAAAAAAAGATCTTTATTTTCTTTTTTTTGGTAAATCAAATTAATAATCTATTTTAATCTTATTGATATTTATTTGTTATTTTATTTTACATTAAAAAAAATTTTTTATATAAAAAAGGTGTCAGAAACTATGTTGCAGATTTTTTTTAAAATAGATTTCTTTTTCTTTAATTTTGATTTCAAAAAAGGAAGAATTTTTGTTAAATTTGAAATTGTAATTTCTCAATGCCAAAAGTACCAAAAAAAAACAAATTAATTTTTCCAACGTATTCAATATTAACAATGCTTAATCAAAATATAAAAATGTTAAGATGATGAAAAAAAGTGAAAAATAGAGTAGAAAATACGATTTAGATACATATAAAAATAAATGAATTTAAAAAAGGCAATTGAAATTCATGATTATGGTCAAATGATCAAACCTTAATTCATAATAATCTTGTTAACCCTCGGATAAGGTTAAGTTAATAAAACTCAGTTTATTTGTTTTTTAAATTTTATTTATTAAATGATAAAATTACACTTATAACAAATACGACAATAGGCCTAGGTAAACGTTTATATTGTTTGTGGAAATATTCGAATAAGACGAATAAATGAAATAAAGTATTAAATTTTTATAGTAAAAGAAATAATTAAAAAACATCAATCACAAATCAAGATAATATCAAATAAAATTGAAGAAAGATTGTAGACACAATGGTCATTGCGAAAACGATGACACTTAATATTAATTTGATTTAATTAAAATATCAAGATAAATAACTTGATAAGTTATTGAATTTGAGGATCGTAGATCGTAGTAACAATTTAAATAATAAATGATGAAATTAGCTTTTACTAATTTTTTTTTAATTTAAAAAAAACAACGTTTTTTTCTAATTGATTTTTAATTGATTCTTCTAAAATCTTTATTTTGAAAAGTAAAATAACAAATTTAAAATCCACATTAAGATATTCAAATTGTGACTTTATATGATGTATAAATATTAATTAAAATATATGACGACGAAACAAAGTTAAATTTTGTTTTGCAAAATTTTAAAATATTGATTAAGAATTTTTTTTACTTCAGATAAAAATACATATAATTTTTTATCTAATTATAGATAAAACAAATAATGTTTAATTAAGAATTTGAATTGTTTTCACTAAACTAAAAGCAGTGCTCTGATTTTGTTCGTTTTATCATTTATATCAACGCCTTTTTATTATTTGTCATTTTTAAAAAGTTCGAATTTATGATAAACACAAAAAAATCAACTTTTTATAAACAACAAGTTTAACATGAAAAAGGTTTTATTTATTTTTTTAAATCAATTTACTATTTGTGATAAATATTCTTTATGAAAAAGTGTTTGTCCTCTAGGATTTAGTTTATTTATTTTTAAGCGAAAATTTCTTATAAACAGTTTTCACTGTAAAAATTTCAAATGATAAAGCCAAATAGCAAGAAGGATTTTGCAAATGCTCATTTTTTAAAGCAGTTTGTGTGAAAACATTTCTTTCTTTTACTTTAAGTAATAAGTTATTAAGCAAAAATTAGCTTTCAAGTAAGTTTACTTTACACAACTTTTATGCATAATAAAAATACTAAGCATTTTGAATTGTTTTAATGAGAAATTATTTTTTTTAGTAATCAAGAATAAATACTTTAGTGAGCAATTAAATTAACATAAAAATTAATTCAAAAATTAAATTAAAAATTACTTAATGGGTGGTCAAAAATAGTTGTCCGAAATTTCAAAATGAAAATAAGTTGTGTTCTCAAAACGATACAATGATGAAATTTAATCTAGTTTTCAAAATAATAGGCTCTTTTAAAAAAATTAATTTTTTTGGCATGACTCTAAGGCCTTCTTGTCCTCAGTGGTAATGAAATTTCGAATGCTAGCTCAATGCATCATTTTGTAGAAAATTTTATCTTGATTAAAATGTTACTTTTTGAATTTTTTTCAATGCAACTTCTTCAAAAATTATCAGCTTGATTTTAATCAATAAAAAATTTTATAATTTTCTTCATTTTTAATGAAATAAATAATCATTCAACTTAAATTGATGAAGCAGTCAATTAAATAAGAACATCAATCTGTCTTGATTCAATTTAATTTTTAAATAAAACATCCGTCAAAGATCTTTTTAAAGAATAAAATAAATCATTAAAATTAAAAGTCTTAAAAATTATCGTTTATTTATCTATCAAATTTAATATTGATTGCATGTTCGAACTTGATTTGGCCAATTACAGACCTTCAAGTTTGCATCAAACCACAATCCATTTGAACAAGCTTCAATGACAAAAACTCCATTAACACATCTATAATATCTTGAACAATCATTTGGAACTTGTGTGTAATCTTGGTATTGGTTACACGATTGTCCAGAAATATATCCAGCGTTATATCCTGGATTATATAAAGGCTGGCCATTATTGTAAGTTTGATAGGCATTGGTGCTATAGTAGGCATTTTGGGGATTAAAACATGTTGTTACTGTTTCGGCCCTAACACATTGTCGTAAATTTGTATCAAATAACGTTCCTGATGGACACTGTTGCGCCTGATAGACACCATTTACACATCTAAAGTATCGTGAGCAATCATTTGGAACTTGTGTGTAATCATTATTAGCATTGCATGAACTTCCATATGCCAAATTGATTGGTGAAACATTTGAATTGCAGTTTGTGACTTGAGCAGCCCAATTGCAAACTCTAAGGTAGGGATCAAAAAGTGTTCCAGCTGGACATTGTTCAATATATGAGTTTCCATTTGAACATCTAAAATATCTTGAGCAGTCTCCGTTTACTGGAGCGAAATCGTTGCAAAATTGTCTTTTTTCAATTGATTTACACTTGAAAATTGAAAAGAGAGAAAAAAGTATCAAAATTATTTTGAACATTTTTGATTTTTGAATGGTTTCATAAATTTGAACAATTTAATTGCTTTATATTGGGACCAAATTTATCATGAATTCAAGAATATTTGATAAACAAGAATTTATTGAGAGCTTAAAATTCTTTTATTCAAATAAAATATCGTTTTTCTGTTTGATATTCTATTTGAATTTAAAAATAAAAAAAACTAACTCCTTAAAACGTTAGATTTAAATGAGAAAATTTGATAATAGAATTCAATGTGTAAGAAACCTTAAACAAAAAGACTGCTGAAAAATTTTAAATTTTATTTTAAAATATCGTTTTTCTGTTTGGCAATTTCAGAAAATAATTTAATAAAAAAACAATCAAAATAATTATAATAAGATACCTTGTGAGGATAAAAGTGAAATGGAATTTAATTTAATTATTAAAAATGGTACAATCTTGAGCAAATAAGTGCGATGTTTTAGTATTCGATGAATTTGATGTATAGGTCTACTTAAATTTGATATCGAGTGAGTATTATTTAGATAACAATATTGAATTTAAAAATGATAGAATAGTCAAAATTTTAAGCAAAGTAAAATTTTTGATCAAATTTCAAAATTTCAAATATGCTCAAAATATTTTAAATGCGTAATTTAATCATTTACAAAATTAAAAGCGGCTACCTTCTTTCCACATCAATATTATTATTACATTTCCAGGTTGACCGATTATGCTAATTGCCTCTTTTAGTTTAATTGAAATTCTTACTTATTGGATTAAATACCGTATTTTTAAATTTGAAACTTTCAAATTTAAAAATACGGTTTTGAAGATTAAATAATTCTGAAATCTATATTTCAATTAATTACGCAGTTAAAAAATTTTGAGCAAGTTTGAAATTTTGAATTTTGGTCATAAATTTTGTTTTGCTAAATTTAAATTTTTTTATCTTGATATGTTTTATTTATCGACAAAAACAATTGTCAAATGCAGTTAATCTAAATTTTTCTTCAGCTTCATTGAAAAAAAAATATTTCTTAATTTTTTTTGTTTAGACAAAATTATTCACTTTTACAACTAAAATTTGGCGGACGGCCATCTGATCGATCCAAGTGGACTTGCCTGCGGTCACATGAGTTTTTTAAGATCTTGATTTAGAATTATATAATTTTTTTCTTTTTTCAGCAAAAATTGTAATTTTAATTGTTTTTGCTACTAATAGAAGCCTTATATTAGTAGCCTTATTTTATTAGTATTTTTGCTACCAATTGAAAATATTTAATTTTAAAAAAAAAATTTTTTTGCTCCATTTTTATCTTCTATTTGAAAATAATATATTAGCTACTAAAAAAAATATGGAACGAAAATAATAGCCTCCTATTAAATATACCTAATATACCTATTTAGTTGGAGACCGTCTCCAGCTAAAAAAATAAAAGGCTTTTATTTTTATACTGAAACCGTATTTTTAATTAAAAATATTTTTCTCTTAAAATTAAGCAAACAAAAAGCATTAATCAAAATAATTCAAAGTCAAATAGTTGAATGTAAAAATTCAAAATAAAAATGAGCTGAGTCAAATCACTTTTTATATGGCCAGAAAAATATCTTTAAAATAATATTTGAACATCCACTCAATTTAAGACTATGTGGTGTTTGCAAGCTTCATAATATTTCAATATCTCTTATTTATTTCAGTTTATTTTACTCTTTTAAAATTAGTTCTTATTTTCATTTTTTTTTTCTTTTTATTTTATTTAACTTTCTTTTTTTTCTTTTATTTTTACTATATTTAATTTTTATTTTTATTCTGAATGAGCTTAAGCTCGGTACAATAAACAAATAAAATAAAAATAAGTTCGATAAGAAAGAAAACTGGAATTAGCAAAAACCTTTATCAAATGAGACTCGTTTTTGCGAAATTCATCAACTAGTAGAAAACGGAAATATTTTTAACACAATGTAGCCTTAAATAGGGAGGAAGACAAAAAATAGAAAGACAAAATGTAGAATTTTCTCCAAAATATAGAAAGACAAAATATAGACATGACAAAATATAGACTAGGACTATATGTAAAAAAAATATAGAAAATTTTAACAAAAAAAGTCAAACATGAGACTAATTTGAGAATTTTTCGATTAGTGACAGATTATAAAAGTGAGAATACTGAAGCATTTTTAGAAGGTTAAAGTAATAATTTACTAATTGATAAAGAAAAGAATTGAAATAAAATTAATTAGACTATTTATTCATTGTATCTTTTGTTTCTATATTTTTTTCTACATTTTTTTTTTCAGGTAAATTCTATATTATCCAATAAAAAATCGTTTTCTACATTTTGTCTTTCTATATTTTGTCACACTGCCCTCAAATAATATGTCCCTTTCTATCCTAGTGGATAAAGGCTACAATGTAGCCTTAAGATAAATCAATTTTGTATCTACTTGAAATGAAGTACACCAAACCTGAATTTTAATAAATAAAATATAATATACATTTTTCATAAATAAGATCAATTAGAAAATTTATTGTTGATTAATATTTATTTATATCAGTTTGTTTAAAGTTAACAATTTTTTAACAAAAAAGTTTGTTGGTTAAAAAATGAATTGAATAACCTTGAATAATTCAAATTGAAAAAAAAAATTAAATGAAAGTTTATTATGATCGAAATAGAAAAAAAATACAAATACAAGCGTGCAGTATTCTGCAAATTAACTCTAAAATGAGACAAAATTTTTACATTTTTTTTGTTCATTTTTGAGAATAATTTTGCTTTTTATGATGATTCAAGAAATCAATTAATTATTATTATTTTCGTAATTCAAAAAAATCTACATAGATTTGATTTTAGAGCAGATTTTAGAGCAGATTTTAAAGATGATGGAAGAATTGTCACTAGCCGAAAATCTATCCATAGATGATGACACAGTACAAAAGAGCAATTCGAATTCGAAAAGCAATTTGACAAACAGCCAAATGACCGAATCAAACGAGTCCGGCTTTTTCAATGAATCGTCACGTCTTCAAGCACTAGAGCTCGAACAAGAGCAGCTTAACGCTTCCCTAATGGCACTAACAACTCATTTTGGCCAAGTTCAATTTCGACTCAAACAAATAGTTGCTGCTCCTGAGCCTGACAAAGAACATTTGCTCAAAGAACTAGAAGAGTTCGCTTTCAAAGGTTGTCCCGTCAATAACCCAGTGAACAATTTTCATCAAAACATAATTCAAGAGCAACGCCTAAAACAAAAAGATCTCATTTTTCAGCTCAAGGGTCAGCTCCAAGACATTCAAAGCTTTACTTATCAAGTAATTAACTTTAATCGAAAAATTGTAGAAAGTTTTCTATTCCAAGCAATTTAAGCCTGAAAATGTCAGCGACGTTCCATCGATCATTGAGAAACAAAAAATCATTATTGACGAATTAAAAGAGAAAATAAATTTGCCTTTGGAAAATTTAGATAAATTGAGTGGCGACGAATTGAAAAAAGTGGTCGACAAAGCCATTCATCAAGTACTTAAAACAAACACAAACAAATAGACAAAAAAATTTAAAATTTTTCTTACTAAAATACTTTTTTTTCTCTTAATTTTAAGATAGTAAATCCAGTCAAAGTAAAAGAACAACTAGTGGGACAATTAAAAACACAAATCGAAGATTTGGAGCGGTTCATTGATTTTCTTCAAGGCGAAGCCTCTAGTCCTGGGCCGTATTTGCAGAAAAAAAGCTGCACATGCTCAAAAAATTGTAATCAACATGAATCCCAAAGTGCATTTCCAGTATTTAATCAGCCTCAAAAGAACGACCAAACTGACAAGTGTGAATCTAGCCAAAACAGTCAATCAACAGTTGATCTATTGAAAAAAATTTTATCTGTAATGCAAATATTTGCCATTAGCCAGCTTAACTGCGGCTCCAAGAACACTTTTGAGAAAAATTCTCTAAAAAAAAGCTCGAATCATTGGGGGTCTCACAAATATAAAATCTAAAATAGAATTAAATTTAATTTGTTTTTTTTTGTTGTTGTTTAAAGGGATTTAAGAGCCAACTTGGAGCTTTCGATTAACAAAATTCTAATTGTTAACTCAAACTATTGTGAATCAAAAAAATTGTCTTTGTATGCCAACGCAAACGCAGAATCGGATGATGAAATTGTAAAAGAGTGTCCACACGAGTTAATCAAAGCAATTAGAAAAGATTTTTCATGCTCACTTAGAGATCTAATGCAGCATGGTCTGATAGAAGTATCAAATTCATCGTCTATGGTTCCGTTTGGCTGCTTTGTAGCTCGTTCAAAAGAGTCCGGATCGCAAATGCACATCTGGGATCTTTTAATCAAATATTACGAGGCCAAACATGGCAAAGAGTTCACCCAATCCGCTGCCAACAAATTGTCTCAATCGTTTAATTTAAATGTTGTTGGCGGAAAAGTGATCACTATTAAACAGGTATAAAACAAGAGTTAAACAGCAACAAAATTAAACAACTTATTATCAATTTAAGTCATTGTTAAACTCAATTGAAACTGTGCTGAAAATTCACGCCAATAGTTCAACGAACAAAGACTCGTGTTTCAAAGCGTTTGTGTGTCTTGCTATCAATGAAAAAAAGCTAGCTTTATATTTAAAACAAATTCTTAAAGCCACAGTAATCATTGAGAATTATTATCAAAATTGGAGCTACATTAAAACTACAGGTAACAAAATTAATTCTCAATAATTTTAGATTAAGCATTGATTAGAATTAATTAAAAAACGAACACAATCAATCGATTGAAATTATTTTCTATTTTATTTAATTAAATGTTATGGTCAGGCTTGATTTCAAGTCAACTAAAAAAATCAAATAGAGAATTGAATACTTTTTTATAAAAATATACTGTACAGGGTTCTGGATGAATCATTTAGTTAATTAGAATTACTTTTCTTCTTTTTATACTGTTTTTTGTATTTTTATTATTATACGGACAATTTTTTTTCTTTTTTTTACTCAAATCGCCAATGTGGCGTAGTTCATTTAAATTAATAATAATAATAATAATAAAAATAAATAGAGAATTGACCTAAAAAAAATTAAAAAAAAAATTAAATCAATCACTCGACTAGCGACTTTAAAACGACTGTGTTTATTTTAAACCAAAGTTTTTTGTAGATACTTATATTTAGATAAAATTAAAAAATAAGTATTCTACAGTTTAGATAATAATGAATAATTCCATACAAAATGTTTTAATTATATTTTTCAGGTTTTGATGACGCGCTAAAATCTATTGATCAGCTGAAATGTTTAAATTGGAACGTGCCAGTGGAAAAGTCAAAACGGCGAAGATCTACTAAAACCAATGATTTATTTTAAATCATCATCTTCCGCAAAATTCATCACTTTTTTTTTAAATCAACTTTTATGATCTCTTAATTGTATATACAAACAATAGTCAATAAATTTATTTTATTCCATTTAAAAAAAAAACACATACACACACGCACAGTGAAAGATAAGTTATTCTATAAATTATTTGTCCGTTTTATTATTATTTAATAAATAAATATTGAGAATTTTTTTAATTTAATCAAATAACATATTTGTGAATATTATTGTTGATTATATTTTTGGTCAATTTTGAAGATTGAAAAAATATTTAAACTTGATTGAGAAAGATTAAAAAAGAAAGGGACGATGGCTTTTGACGAATAAAAAAAAACTAAAGAATAAAGAAAAACTTTATAGAATAAGAAAATTAAATGTAGCATAAATTTATTTATTTTTTTTTAAGCATAACATTTGCAACTATAGTATAAAAAAATTGAAGTATAACTATTATTTTTTCTAAAATTACTAAAAAATAAAATTAAAAAATGCCAAAAAAAAGTTAGAATCCGATAAAGTTAAAGTATTTACCAATAATACTGAACTTGAAACATTTCTCAGGAACGATTCACGTCGAAACATTTCAAAAATTGGTTCATAAGCTCTTAAATGTATCGAATGTCAACTAGAAATTAGTGTTGAAAATGAGGCTAAAGGAAAAAGAGGTCGTGAACATCTAAGAAAAAGGAAAGCTGAGGATGAGGTAGTTGATTTAAATAAACCAACATAAAGAAACCAGGTCGTCCACTTAAGATAAGAACCGATTTAGATTTATTTTTTTAAACTCTTGTTATTATTTTTTATTCTTGAATGTATGAAAGTATTCCAAGAGATATATTTTTATTCTATAGTTCAAATTTAATTGACTTTTTATGCTATAATAATTTGTATTTTATACTAGAATAAAAAAAATTTTGTTTATACCTTAAACATTTTTTTTTATTCGTCAAAAGCCTTTTCCCAAAAGAAAGTTGTAAAAATTTTGTAAAATTAACAAACTTTAAAATTAGAAAAAATATATGAAATTCATTTTAAAATCATTAACTTCTTAATTTTTAAAATATAATATCAAATTTAACTTTATTCAATTTTGATGTTAATCCTTGTGATTTATCTTTCATTTATCAGTCTTGCAATCGGTTCTGGATATAAAATTTGATGCTTGTCTGATACTGTAATTTCACCACTATTTGTTGGACGATAAAGATCATTTTGGTCACTTAATCATTTTTTTCACGTGTACTTCTCGAAATATGTTAAATTTTGAGATCAAAAATAATAATCTTTATATCTATATTTGAATTTGGTTTTAAAAATAAGAAATATTAAAACATTTCACTCGTGATATAAAAAATGGGTAAGATTAGGAATTAAGTGATTAATTTAAAAATAGTTTTTATCGTTTTTATAGTTTAATAGGGAGGCGGACAAAATATAGAAAGACGAAATGTAGAATTTTTTTCAAAATATAGAAAGACAAAATATATGGTAACCTAGTCTAAAGGGGTTATGGGTTAATAGGGTGAACGAATTTGAAAAACCCCTTTATCTCCTTCATTTTTAAAGCTACTACCCAAAAAAATATCTTGATATGTAGAACTCGAGGAGAGAAATCGAATGATATGTGTGAAATATTTTAAAAAAAAATCGTTATATGCTTTTTTTTCTCTTAAAGTTCGACTACGCCTAATGAGGTGAAAAAGCCTCGAATTAGTGATTCGGGAGAAGGGTGCTATAAGGCCCTAGGTAATACTTAAGCTCTAACCTATTTCGCTTGTTAGATTCAGCACATGCTAAAGTATCTAAGAGAATTTTTTTAGAATTTTAGGAAATGTCCTTAGGGCTTCATCTAATGGGGTTTTTTTTAGGGCTTAAAAGGTTAAATAGATTTAACCCTATTAGTCAAAAAAATCACCCAATTAGTCCAAATAAGATTCTATTTAACCCATTTAACCGAATAAGACTATAAAAATGCAGTGACGATATTTTTTAATAATTAAAAAATTGTAAAATTATTTTCTCCCTCTCACTCTCAAAAAATTTTTTTTTAAAGCCGAGTTTTTATTTCAAACATAAAAAAAGCAAATTATTTAAAAATAAGCTAAAAATGTCACAGAAAAAAGAAATTCAATCTAAAAAAAAAAATTATGCTGTACAAAATCTAAAATACACAATCAGTGATGTAAATAGTAATAAGCAAAATAAGAACAAGAAGAGGCTAAAAATGCCAAAATAGCTAAAAAAGGAACTGGAAGAGGAAGAGGACGACCACGAAAGCTTGTTAAAAGCAAATTAACACCAGATTATCTAGAATCAGTAAAAACTGTAAAAACTTTATTCTTGGCGGTGATTTAAACGCTAAGTCCAAGCAAATAGGATGTTTTGGTCAAAACGAAAATGGAAATATTTTAGAAAATATAATAAATAAGTTAAATATGTCAACTATAAATGACAAGTCACCCACTTTTAGCATATTTAATAGAGAATACTATGAATTACTTGATATATTTTTAGTCTCATCCGATCTCTTAGACAAAATCAGTGATTTTAGGGTTTTGTCAAAACATGATATGACAAGTGATCATTTCCCTATTGAAGCTTGCATATCAATTGAGCATATTATGACTTCAGAATTGATTTCAAGAAGGTTAAATTTCAAAAAAGCAAATTGGTCATATTTTCAAGAAATTCTTAGTGTTCCGATTTTAAATCCAGATAGTGTTGACGACTATAATAATATAATCTCAAAAAAAATAATAAGTGCTGCCCATAAAAGCATCCCATTACAGTCAGGAAAAATATATAAAACTACCCTACCGCATGAAATTGTAAACTTAATAAAAGAACGCAGGAAAACCAGGAGGTATTTTCAAAGAACTCGTTCCCAATTAGCAAAGCAAAAATTCAACTTTCTAACCTCTCAGTTAAAAATCTCTTTAAAAAAATTTTGGGACAAAAATTGGTCTGACTTTATCGATAAAATGGGCAAGAATCCCTTATCCAGCAGGCCTTTCTGGAAAAAAATAAATAAATTCAGATCAAAAAAAAGTTCAAAACTAATCCCAACCTTACTGGCAAATAATCAGGAACTAAGCACTGATAGTGAAAAAGGAAAATTCTTTGGAGAACTCTTGTCCTTAACTTTTAGTCCCAATTCTGATTTAATTAATAATAAAACAGACAGCGAGATAACTGATTTTAACTCGAATTTCTTTAAAAGCCACAAATCATTCATAATTAATGAACTTATAAGTCTAAAAGAGATCAATGTAGCTATCAGGAAATTAAAAGGAGAAGGGGCACCAGGACCTGACAAAATTCAAAATATCATGTTAAAAAATTTACCACGAACTTGTCTTCTTGATATTAAGGAACTCTTTAACCGAAGTATTCTTCAGGCTAGAATTCCCAAAGAATGGAAAACAGCTTTCATAACCATGATTCCTAAAAAATCTTCACCATTAAATGACCCAACTAACTATAGACCAATAAGCATGACAAGCTGTCTTGGTAAGCTCCTAGAGCGGATTATCTACATTAGAATATATAATCACCTAGAAAAGAATTCATTGTTAATTCAAGAGCAATCAGGCTTCAGAAAATATAGACGAACCGCCGTCAATCTTATTTTCTTGATTCAAAAAATTTCTGAATCATTCAATAGAAAGAAAAAAGTCAATGCCTTATTTTTTGATATCTCAAAAGCTTTTGATAGGGTGTGGCATGACGGATTAATTTATAAACTAATTAAAATGAACTTGCCTGACTATCTTATCCACTGGATAAAATCATTTCTTGATTCCAGATCATTCAAAGTAAATGTAAATGGTCATATAAGTGATGAATATTTAATAACTGCAGGTGTCCCCCAAGGTTCAGTAATTAGTCCTCTTCTGTTCAGTATATTCATTAATGATATTCCAAAGAGAAATAAAACTAATAGTGAATACTCTCTCTTATTTGCAGATGATCTAGTGACTTTTTTTATTTATAAAAAAAAGGGTAATCTAGAAAATAAGATAAACAAATATCTAAAAGAACTAGAAAAATGGCTCTGCAAGTGGAAAATGAAATTATCATTAGAGAAGTCTTGCTATATGGTATTTTCCAAGTATAGTAAGGAAAATTCAAATCTTAACTTAGAGATATATGGGAATAAACTGGAAAGTCAAAAAAATGTAAAATTTCTTGGCATTAAGTTTGACCCAAAATTAACCTTTAACACTATTTATTTATTTATTTATTGAATTGAATTAACCTCCTTTAAGGAGAAGTGAAGTAAAATAAAAATAAAATTTTTTTTTTTTTTTTTTTTTTTTTTTTTTTTTTTGTGTTTATTTGTTTTTTTTTAAAAATGAAAAATTATTATCTAAAAATAAAATTACAAAAATAAAAAAAGGAACATTAGTTCGAAAATAGAAAAAGGCATGAAAGTTAGAAAGCAAGATAATTTGGACCAAAATTCATGAATTTCTTTTATTTTGAATTAGCTCATTTAGGAGAGTTCTGTAATGTTTTAATTTTAAATTGCAAAGACATAACCAAATTGAATCAGATATACCATCATTAGAAATCAGATTAATCTTAAGATTTTCTTTAAGTTGGTTTATATTTACTGAAATTTTTGAGGTTTCAATTTTAAAGTACTTGGAAATAAGTACTAAGTCGGAGGAAAAAGATTTATTAGAGGGGGGGGTCACTTAGCATATATTTTAAAAATTGTGATGATAGATAATTATATTTAATTGTATCAATAAAAGTTAGTTTTGAAAATAGATAAAGTTCATCAAAGTTGAATAATTTTAGTACTTTTAAGACTCGTGACATGTGACAGTAGGCTTTTAAACCAAACATTTGTCTAATTAAGTTGTTTTGCAATTTATTTATTGAATCCTTTGTGGTCGAATTAAGAGTAAGAGCCTCAAGACCATATGTGAATTTAGATAAGCAAAATGTTTTGTATATAAATGATTTGAATTTAGGTGAAGAGGTAGGACTATTTTTAGGCAGAAGATACGAAATTCCAAAAAAGCTGCTCTGAACTTTTTTAAAATTTATAACTGCCTGTGTGTTAAGGTCAAGATTAGAATCTATAATGAATCCTAAGTATTCTAACTGATTTGCTTCTTCAAGTTCAGATCCATTAAGGTGAAATACCGACTTAAATAATTGAATGCCAAAGTTAACAACTTTTGTTTTATTAGGGTTAAATTTTATTCTCCATTTATTCCCATAAGATCCACAAATATCCAAAAGCACTTGTAGATGGGAGTCAACTGGGCTTATTAAGATTATATCATCTGCGTAGACAATGATAGAAACATTAAGATTTTTATAAAGAGCTCCAAGCTCATTGTTAAGACATTCTATTATAAGATCATCAATATATATGTTGAAAAGAAAAGAAGATAAAATAGCTCCTTGTTTTACACCAGTTTCAATTTTAAAGGGTTTAGTTGTTAGATTATTTGGAAGAGATAAAACAGCTAGTGCTGAGTTATAATAAATCCTAAGCAATACCCAGTAGGAAGTATGCAGTCTCTTTAATAGTTTATAGAATAAGCCATCACGCCATATTTTGTCAAAGGCCTTTTCTGCATCTAAAGATGCTATCCTACATCCAGAGCCTTTATTGATGTAGTTAAGAGTTGTTTCTTTTAATACAAAAATGGCATGGTTACATGAGGTTTTTTTCTTAAAACCAAATTGGTTATTACTAACTTTGTAAAGATCAGGGGAGTTAATTAGAATAAGTTTTTCTAGGATTTGAGCAAAGCAGTTTGAAATAGAAATAGGTCTTATGTTGTTTAGATCATAGTTGTTTTTTAAATTGTCTTTTAGAATAGGATTAATTTTAGAAGTATTAAGATTTTTTGGGATCTTATTGAATAGTAGAAGTTGGTTGAAGAATTCAAGTAGAATTTCATAAAAGCCAACAAAATTTACATTTTTTAAAAGGTTATAGGAGATTTTGTCAAAACCAGTTACTTTTGAGTTATCAAATTCTGATATTATTTTCTTTAGTTGAGAAAGCTCAAAAAAAGGCAGAGTATCAGGACGAGTGTAGTTCACAAATGTTTCATTCACATGTTTTTTAATATTTAGCTGATCACTTGAGAGAGAGGATTCATCCTCTTTGAATAAATTTAAGAAGTGAGAAAAGAGTTTATCCGGTGGGAGGGTTATTTCTTTTCTAACATTTCTTTTATTTTTAGACTGTGCAATTCTTTTCCAAAATCTATTCCTATCTTTTAAAGAGAAAAGACTTTCTATTTTTGCTTGCTCTTTTAATTCATTTAGATAAATTTGTTGTCGTTGAGCTCTTCTAAATTCTTTCTTTAATTGTCTTCTTTTAGGTTCACAGGAGGGATCCGTTTTAATTTTCTGATTGATATCAGTTAGCTTATCTTTTATCAATTTTAATTCCTTATTGAACCAATTGTTTTTTTTTGGCTTATTTGCTAAATTGGAGGAAAAGTAAATATTTTGATAGTCTAACGCCTCATGTGAGGCTTTAGAGATTGAGTCACAAATTGATTTATAAAAGAGATCAACATGCTCTTGTGCATTAAAAATAGGTTTCGAGGGGTCTGCGTAATCGAGACAAGAATTTTGAAAGTGATAAGATAAATTATTATTATAGAATTCAAAAACTTGAAACTATGGTTGAAGATATAAAAAAACGCTGCAACTCAAGATTAAATTTAATTAAAATATTATCAAACAAAAAATGGGGCTTAAAAACTTATACATTAAGTAATCTCTACAAATCATTAATAGGCTCGATATTAGACTATTCATTTCCCTGTCTAAACTTATTTTCAGAATCAAACATAAAAAGAATTCAGGCTATTCAAAACTCAGCAGTTCGATTCATTCTTAAACTAAAATATGATACACCCTCCGACATATTACATAATGAGGCCTTTGATAAACTAAAACTGTTAAAAGTCTCTAATCGACTTTTTGAGTTGGCTGAGAGATATGTTGGAGTAGGACTGAGCCATTCTGTTCCATTAGTAACCAGACTGGTCGAGGAGTACACGAAGGGTTTCGAATCAAGATTCATCGAATACCCGACTCCATTGTGTAATTGCTACCTTACTATTTCTTCTTTTTTTCCTGAAACTTGAACTATTTAAACATGAGCCACATGTAACAATCTTTTCCAATTTTATATATTCTTAACTTTCATTTATTTAGCTTATTTACTTTTTTTTTTTAATTCTTTTTATCTCATTTTATTAACTTTGATTTTATTTTTATTTTATTTTTTTAATTTTTAACTTATTCTGAAGGAGCTCTAGCTCGGTACAGAAAACAAATAAATAAAAAGATTAAAATGATAACTTATCAGAATCCGAAATATTGTGTAGCTCATGTGAAACAAAGATAGCTGAAGAGAAAGAAAACACGCCAAAATGGTTATCTTGTGAAAAGTGCTCAAATTGGGTTTGTTTTAGTTGTTTGTCAAAAGAATTAAAAAAAAAAACAAAAAAAGAATTTTTATGTGATGATTGTAAAGATTAACTTTTACAACTTAATTTAAAACTCACCTTTGTTCTGTTTCGAATAAATTAAATTAAATGAATTAAATAATTTTATTAAAAAATTCAAAAAATTTTCTTCCTAAATGTCAAATGGGTTAAAAGGGTTAAAATTCTTTTTTTGGGGTTAAATTTCGGGCTAATTGTATACAATTTTAGGTGTAATCGGGTTAACCGCTTTAACCCTTTTGAACCTCACATAATTAACCGCGGAGCTAAAGGGGTTACTCAAAAAATTCGGGAAAATTGGGTGACTATTTTTGAAGTTTTTGAACAAAATGGGTGAGAAATAAGCAATAAAAAAAAATATGGTCACCCGGTTAGACTAGGTTACCATAGACATGAAAAAATAAAGACACGACAAAATATAGAAAATTTTAACCAAAAAAGACAAACATGAGACTAATTTGAGAATTTCACGATTAGTGACAGATTTTAAAAGTGAGAATATTGAAGCATTTTTAGAAGGTTTAAGTAATAATTTACTAATTGATGAAGAAAAAAATTGAAAAAAAATTAATTAGACTATTTATTCATTTGCATAATTTTGAATTCAATATTTTTTCTTTCTATATTTTTTTTCGACATTTTTTTTCCAGGTAAATTCTATATTATCCAATAAAAAAATTTTTTCTATACTATGTCACACTTCCGTTAAATAACATAATATTTAACCCATTTAAACAATAAATGGAAGTCATTTTTTGCTTAAATTCTTTTAAGCTGAAAAATTGAAAGAAAAAAATCAAAAATGTCAATTGTTTTTGTTTATTTTTTCGAATAGTTAATTTTGTTACCAATTTATTATTTTAGTCAGAATTTTAATTTTGTTTTTCAAATAAGTTTACCTTTGTTAAAAAATTAACAATGGTAAACTAAAATAAAAAATAAATTAAAAAATTGATTAACAATTTTTTTCTTTTAAAGCATATCAAAAAATGTCAGATTTGAGATTAGGAAAATTCCGCAAATTCGGTCCAAAATTGATAGATTTTAAATTTAAACTCAATTAAATATTTTGCTTTTTTTACTTTTTTCTATTAAATTGTTCATGAATTGAAACAAAATATTTGACTTTTTTAGCCACAATTGAATTCGAAAGAATCAAAAAGAAAGAAAACTCACAAGACGATTTTATTTAATGTAAATCAAAGTAAAAAGTTTATTTAGTTTTTAATTACGAATAAATAAATTAATCAAACAATTGAACCAAATATTTTGAGCATTTGGATACTTTAGGCGTGTAGTTTTGGCTTTGATTGTTGATAGATTTGCACAATTGAATTGCATTATTAAGCGATTTAGCAATTGATATTATGTATTCTTTGTCCAAGTCTTTTGAGAGATTATTTAGAAGATTCCCGAAGGCTACCAGCATCCTAAACAATGCCTCCTGATCCCAGTTAATTAAACGATTGCACAGCACATCGCTGTTAACAAATTCGATTTGTTCCACGATTAGATCAGTACAGAAGCTGGCTGAAAATCTTGTATCCAAATTGACGAGCTTGGGATTTAAAACAGTGTAGTTTAATAGTAATGTGGCACACGATGTTTGTAATGGCTTACTATTTGTATCACTCGATTTTAAAATATAATTAAATAAGAAATTTCGTTCGTTTAATAACAATGAAGCGAGTTTTTTTTTTGTTTTAAGCAGGTTAAAACTTTTGAATAGATTGCACAAAACACGCATTACCAGCATTGAATTTACAGCATTATTTTCAGTCAATTGCTTGAAAAGAATTTGAACATAGAAGTTTTGTGTTACGTTATCCTCCGCTTCATTTCTAAGAATATAATTGACAGCTTTTTGATCCAGTATAATAATGCGAACCAAATCAATGAATGGAAACAAGTTTTCTAAGAAAAAATTGAATTGTTAAAAAAATTTTATGCAAATAAAGTAAAAATTTAAGAAAAAAAAAGCAAAAAAAAAAGCAAAAAAAAAGCAAAAAAAAAGCAAAAAAAAAGCAAAAAAAAAGCAAAAAAAAAAGCAAAAAAAGAGAGCTAACCTTGTGCAAATTGATCGATAAATTCGAGCAATTGATCAAAAATACTCGAATTAAATCCATTTTTAGCCATTTTCTCCAAATCATTTACAAAGTTCTCATTTTGCGAATAAAGTTGTCTAATTTTTTTGAATATTGTCTCTAAATTGTATTGATCAAATAGCACGAAATTTTTGTGAGGATAAAACTCGTTGGAATGTAGAATATTTGTCGTTTGAAATTTGGATGTGTTGTATGCACTGGATGCAGTTAAAGGATCAGAGCAATTGTTGCTTGTTGTGTTGCTGCTTGTTGTGTTGCTGCTTGTTGTGTTGCTGCTTGTGTCGAATGAAGATGGCACATATCTGTTTCCTCCTGTGAACGGGTCATTAAAGCCACTCGACTCATTTTTCGAACCAATTACTTGGCTTTGTGTATTCTGAATTAAAAACTGAGCTATTTGATCAAGAAAATGTTGATTCAAATCATGTTGATGGATGAATTTCTGAGCCGCATGATACGGATCTTCAGTCAAGTTGTAAGCAAGCTTGAGTTTTTTGCCTTCATCCAGCTCAATGTCGAACACATAGTCATATTGGTTGCCCAAATAGTTTACTTTTTGAGTTTGACCTCCGCCTGCGTCCGAAGAGCCAACCGCAACTCCTATTTTGATCCATCTAGACTCGTTGCCATCCCATTGATAAACTTCGGCCTCATTTTGATTATTGACAATTAAATTTTGTCCATCTTTTTTGCCTGGTGTCATCAATGCGTCTACACCTGGCAGTTTGTTCAAATTTATATTTGACATTTGTTCATTTGTTTTTACCGGAATGGCAAACTTTGCTAATTCTGTTTCGAATTCTTGCATCTCTTGAACAGTTGCCATCAACGATTCGTGTTGAGTAAAGAGTCGAATGGTTCCATCGCTGCAAGCAACAGCTAGATTGTCATTTGGCAAGTGAATGGCCTTCCACAAGGTTTGACATGGCAACACAATTGTCTGAACCAGTTCATTGTATGATTTAACAATCGAATGAACTCGCAGTGATCTGTCTTCACTGCTGCTAATCACATAACAACATCCATCTTGGCTAAAACAATTTAGTGAATACAAAAAAGAGTCAGTGACACGAATAGTTTGTATTGGAGTTGGATGACCCAAACGCCACTGAATGATAGTTCCGTCATTTGAACAAGAGAAAAACTCCTGTCTATTTTGAATGTTTAATGTGAGCCCTCTGACACAATCACCATGGCCTATGTATTTTAACAAGCATTCAGCATTTCGATTCTCTGCACTAATTGTCCAATGTTTTATGCTTTTGTCAGCACTGGCTGTTAACACAACTCCTTCTTGATCTATGCTCAAAACATCCCACACAGTCAAGTCATGTCCCTTAATTGTAATCACTGGAGACAATTTAAACTCATTTCGTACTAAATCATTCAAGTTCCACACTTTGGCCGTACAGTCAAAAGAGCCACTGAACAACAAATTACTTTGCGAACAATTATCAAAATTAAGTGTGCACACTGGGCCATCATGAGCTGTAAATTGTGAAATTACTTTGTTTGCTTCAATGTCATGAAAAGCAATTGTTTGATCATTTGAACCTGTAATTATTAATCCATTCGGGTATTCCTTCAAAGTGTAAACAATAGTCACAGAATTCACGTACTTTTTATGTGTGGTGATAACTTGAGCTTGAACATATTGATTTGAGGCTCTTTTTTATTAACAATTTAAAATTTAATTATTTTAAAATTAAAATCTTTAAAAAAAAAATAAAAAATTTTTAATTTAAATATGAACTTCCTATTATAATCAATGATTGTTATTAATATAATAACTTTTGAATAGTAAAAAAAAAAAAAACTCAAAAACTTACTGTTCTGCTTGTATCCACAGTTTTGCGCTTAAATCTCTTGACACACTAACAAAACCTCCATTATCTCTCGTCAGACACAAACTCTTAACATCGGCCGTGTGACCGAACAAAGAACACATTAACTTATACGGTTTCATCTAAAAGACAACAATAAATCAATTACTAAAAAAAATTTTTTAAATTTTCCGGATCAATCAAATCCGGTTTTTATTAAAAAAAAAATGATCAAAAAGAAATTCAAAAAAATAAAAATCATTTTTATTAAAGTAAAATTCTAAATTTTTCTTCTTTTGGAACTTTGTTAATGACTAGTCTGCCATCATAGCTAAGTGAAGCAAATACCCAAGGATCAACTGAAGACCATTCAACACTATAAACACTGTCCTCATGATCTTCGTAAACTTTAATCAATTTGTCAGGCTCAGGTACTTGTTTTGTCTCATTGTCACTCTCTTCATCCACAATTGTTTTAATTGGCTCTGACGAAAGACTAGAGATAGCACTCAAGGCAACTTTGTTATCACTGCTACTAGACAAAACCAACTGATCATGAACACTGTTATATCTAACAGACCATATCCTTTAAGAGAAAATTTTTGTTTTCTAATTGCTAAATTAAAATAAGGATAAAAATATAAATACCAATGTGAGTGATTTGTCAAAGTCATCAGACATTCATTCGACTTTCGAATGTCCCAAAATTTTGTTTTGCAATCATCACCTACTGAAACCAAATAGTATTGCTTATTTGGATTAAAATCAATATCTCTTACAAATTGGTGATGCGAATTTTCAATCACAAAACATTGTCTAAATTTATTTATTTTCTAGAATAAACAATCTCTAAATTTAATTTTATCTAAAATACTTCATTGATTTCAAATCCCACCCACGAATAGCAGTATCATTACAAGTAGCTATTTGGGAATTATTGTGATGCGGATTCCATTTGCAATTAGAAAATTTAGGTTGACCTTTAGCTTCGAGTTTAGCTGAACCAACTAATTTTGGTTCAGATGAATCGACAAGATCAAAGTAACTAATTGAATTTTCAGTCAAAGATACAACACCTTTGGAATTTGGTTCCCAAATGCTTCTTTAAAAGAAATATCATTTATTTTTTAATTTAAAAAGAAAAAATTTGAACGTACAAAATACAATTCTGCTGAGGTATATCAGCTAAATGCTTTAAAGAAAAATGATTAGAATCATCGGCAGGTATTGACATGTCAATATATTCAGGCAATTGCCAAATAGAACACTTCATTTGTATTGTATTTGGCGCACTAAGTTTGTTGTAGCATGTCATTAACTGAAGTTTATTTTGAGGAGATGATCCTATGTGCCAAATTTCTCCATCTTTATGGTCGAATATACATTTTGTAAGTGTATTTAATTCATCGTCATACTCAATTAAATGAATCTAAGCAAAATTATTTAGAATTTATTAACATTATTTTAAAAAATACTTGGTTGACATTTTTAAGAGTTTGGGTTCCAACTAGAAACCTTTTAATTTCATTTTCGTTCAATTGAGAACATAAGGCTCTACTCTTAATTTAAAATTAGCGTATAACTATCAAACAAAAAACGAAAAAATTTACCTGATACTCAAGACCATAGATTAAAGGTATTTCGTCCTCTAGCATTTATTCTAATTTTTTCCTAATTTATGTTATAAATAGAATTTATTTTAAAAAATTTCAAATTTGAAAGAATCATAGTCTTGCTAATATAAAAAGGAACTTTCATTTGCAAAATAAAATACTTTGCATTCATTAATTTTAAAATAGAATATTAAGTAAAATTGTAATATTGAGTTTTTCAAAACATTAAATTTTTTTATTTTTTTTTAAATATAATATTTAAATAATCGGTAAGCCAAAATATTGTCGATGAAGACTTTCAAGTCAATCATTCTCAAGCATTTAAATTCCTAAAATTCTATTTTAAATTTTAAGAAGTTTTTTTAAAAAGCGATCGAAGTTTTTTAAAATTTTCTAAAATGTCATTTTCTAGAAACATTTTATTTGATTTAGTTGGAGCATAGAATATCTAAATTCAAATATTTTAATAATAAATATTTCCATTATTTCAATTTCAATTAATGACCTCCAATTTTAAGTAAAAATTATCCGAAATTAAATTATAAAATCTTATATCAGATTTTTTATTTTCAAAAAAAAAATTTTAGGTATTTTTTGAATTAAAACATATTAACTTTAAAAAAATTAGACATAAAGTTAGTTAAAAAGTCAAAGATTTAATTTTAAATTTCACTAGTAATTTTTGACAAATATTTTAAGAAAATAAAAATATTGAAGATAAATTTTAATGCTGAACAAACTTTTAATTATGCTAATTTAATATTTAAAATAACTGTAACATTTTACATCGAAAAAAAATCATTAAATTGGTTTAAATTTTTCAAATGTCTTTTTTTTATTTTGAAATTTTTTTAAACTTTTTCAAAATTATAAATATTTAATTTTATTTTAAAAAATGAATGTCCAAAAAAATGATAAAAAAACATTACAATTAAATTTTTTAAAAATTTTGATCACAGAAAAATATTTTTTAATCTAATTATTTTTCTTGCTGTATTTTAAAATGAAATAATTTTTCTCAAAATTTAAACTTCAACTTAAACTAATATATATTAATAATTTTCAGTTTTAATACTATAAAATGTAAAATTTTTAAGTTTTATGTATCCTTTGTAGATCTAATCTTTTTTTTTTTAAATTAATCTTTAATTTTTTAAAATCTTGCTGTTAATTTAATCATTAATTAAATTCAATCCTTCAAATAGTTAAGCAAATATCACTATCATTTTAAAAATTAATCATTTGATTAAAAAAAAATATAAAATAGTAATTTTTATATACAAATCTAATATTATTTGAATTTTTAAAATTTTCTTATTTTTCCTTAATTGGTGACAAAAGGATGAAAAAATATTTTTTTTATTGATTCAATCTAATCAAATAATTCTTATTCGTTTTACCAGGATTTAAAGAGTTGACCTAATATAACTATAAGGTATGAATCCGCAAAAATTTATAGCATGGTTTTTGTGGGATTATGTCAATTCATAGCACAAACCCAAATTTTGATTTTGGTACGGTAATAAATTTGATTTAATTTGTTTCTTTTACCAAGATATAATTAAGAGTAATTTTAGTATATTATTAACAAATCTATGTTTGCTTAATTCATAAAATCACTTTTATCTCAAAATCAGTTATTCATTATTTGATTTAAAATCACGTATTCTAAATCATAAAAATACCTTTTAATGAGTTTCCAAACAATTTATTGAGATTAAGCTTGTTGTACAGTTCTTTCAGTCTTAAATGTCATATAATTCATTTAAAAATGATTAATCACTTTTAAAAAAAAATAATATAGTGAATATTTTTAGATGTTTTAATTTTTAGTTTTTAGCAGTCACTAAGATCAGATAGAGGAATAAAAATTCGGTGTTTTATTTGCATAAATTTTAATTCGTGTAAAAAAAATTCTCTTTTTTAAAGAATTTCTTAAATAAACTAGGCTTTAAATTAGAAAATTTATTTTAATTTATTATTTTTATTCGCAAAAGCAAACCTTACTGGATTAATATCAAGAAGTACTTGAGCCAAAGTAAATGAGCAAATTAATTGTTATATATTTAAGATAATCGACAAAACCTTTTTGTAATTCATAGCAACATAAGGCGCTAAATTACAAGTTAAAATAGTTAAAAAAAATTCCACTTATTGATTAATTAATAAAACGCTATAAAACAAGGCATAATTAATTCTTGATTTAGAAATGAAAACAGAGCCCATTAACATCTTGAAAATTTAAAAACTCAATTCTGCTAAATATGGGAAACCTAAAATCTTTTTTTTTTGTTGTTATTTTATTTCAAAAATGACAAACATTACTTTAAGTTATCAAATTTTATTTTCAACAAGTTGTTTAGATTAAAGTAATGGATTTCGATAAAATAGACATAAGAAACAAGGTTGTTCGAGTAACTTGCACAGCTGACCGAAAGATAGTGGCCTTCAGAAATCAAAATTTTGAATTGCTGAAAAGAGATTGCCTCAGAAATGGCAAATTGTTTGAAGATGCTGAATTTCCAACAGAAGATCGTAGCATGTTTTACACTCAGCCAGTTCCGTATGGGACAAAATGGAAGCGACCGTCAGAAATCAGTAGCAAACCAGTATTTATCCAAGATGAAGTTCATTCAAATGATTTGGACCAGGGATATTTGGGAAATTGTTGGTTTTTATTTTTAGATTAAATTCAAAAATAGAATATTTTCTTAAAGGTTGGTTTATTGCCGGTTGTTCAGCTATAGCACTAGTTCCTGAACTATTCGCAAATGTAGTGCCAAAAAATCAAGAAATGATCGGTCCTAATTATGCTGGAATATTTAGGTTTCATTTTTGGAACTATGGGCAGTGGGTTCAAGTAGTAATAGACGATCGACTTGCTGTCGATTCTAGCAACAAGCTGCTATTTTGCAGTAATAAGCAAGAGCCGAATGAATTTTGGGCAGCTTTGCTTGAAAAGGCCTATGCAAAATTATCTGGTTGCTATGAGAATTTAGATGGTGGTCATACGACTGATGCACTCATTGATATGACTGGTGGTGTCCAAGAAACTTTTGAAATCAAAGAAATGAGACGCGAATCGCTCAAAAATGACATGTGGAAAGTTTTAGTTTGTTCAAGAAAGCATAAATCTTTGATAGGAGCATCGATTGCGCCAAATCCCAGGATCAGAGAAGCCAGACTCTCCAATGGTCTTGTTATGGGACAGTAAGAGTTTTGTTTATTTATTTTTTGATTAAAATATATAAAAATGACAAAATAATTTTTTTTCCAAAAAAGTAAAGTGAAAAAATTTTTATCCAAATTGAAAACCTTCAAATTATTTAAACTCATTATGTCTTTATTCTAATGATGATGAAAGTTCTTTTCAAAAGTTGCATTTAAATTTCTTGATTTTGACTTAATTAAGCTTTTTCTTTTGTTTACGTATTCTTTTTGAAATTTATTTAGACAAAAAAAAACGAGCTTTGATATTTAAAATTTTCGCTTTAGTTTGTTGAGAAATTATTTATAAACCAGGTAAACCTAAAAATAAAAATAAAACATTGTTGAGAAAAAAATAAGCTAAAAAGGTTGTTTTGGTTGTTGATTTTTTTGTTTGGAGTAATTGAAAAATTTGTTTAATATTTTAATTTTTCAAAGTGCTTATACGGTGACTAGCGTAGCTTGCATCGAATTAAATGGACGTGACATTAATTTAATTCGCGTCAGAAATCCGTGGGGAAATGAAGTGAATTACAAGAAAAAAAATAAGCTTTAGGGCTAAAATGTTTTTTTTAAAGGTAGAATGGAAGGGTTCATGGTCAGATAATTCATATGACTGGTACAACGTTTCAGATGATGTGAAACAAGCTCTAGGATATAAAAGAATGCCTGATGGTGAATTTTGGATGAAGTAAATTAAACTAGCAACATCAGCAGCTAAAAATTTTTAATTCATTAAATAAAAAAAGCTTTGATGACTTCTACTACAATTTTGAAACAGTACAGCTTTGCAATTTGACGCCAGATGCTTTTGCTGACGAAATACTTAGCAGCCAGGACAAATCGAAGCTCACTTGGAAACTAACTTCTTATCACGGCGAATGGTTTTGTTTAAATTATTGTGCTGATAGAATAAAAAAATTAATTGTTAAATTACTAGGATTCCTGGACAATCAAGTGGTGGAAGTGGCAGAGGAGGCGAAGCTCTTTTCTGGACTAATCCCCAATTTCTAGTCTCACTTACTGATGTAGATCCAGACGACAATGAAAATATGGCAACTATTATAATTGCTCTGTTGCAAAAAAACACCAGAGAAAGAAGAATGAACAATAACGGAGAGCCTTGTGAAGAATTCATCCAATTCAGATTGTACAGAATTCTAAGTGATGAAGATGCACATTTGGCTAAGACAACTGGACGACGTTTGTATGCCAAAAGTCTAGAACGATGTTCCACATCAGGTCCTTATATTAACTTAAGAGAAGTGACCAAGCGTTTACGTGTTGCACCAGGCAATTATTTGATCATACCCAGTTGCTATGATTCCGCAATTTCTGGACAATTTTTGCTACGATTGTACACTGAACATCCGATCAATGAAGGCAATTGTTCGATTTTGAGCGATCACAAAGGCGATTTGGATCAAGATGACATTTTTTTTTCTGTGCCAAAATCATTGGATGATGCTTTCAGCAGTTGGACCAATCTTTTGATTGGTGCAGCAACAAAAAAAGATGAAGACTACCAAACAAGCTCAGCTACGTACACAAAATCAAATCAAAATTCGTCGAAACCAAAAAGTTTAAATTACATCAAACAAATTGTAGAAAGTAAAGATGAAGATTTGGAAGTTAAAGTAGACGCTAAGAAAGGCCCTAAAAATATAAGAAGATTTTTCTAAAATTTTTTAAATTCTTCTTATTCTATTAGTGTAGAAAATTATTTTTTGATATTTTTTTCCATTGTCTACAAAAATATAGCTTTTATCTGAGATTTTTGAATAAAATTTTAATCATTTTTTTTCATGACACTTGACGCTGAGTTTCAATTTTAGTTTAGATAAGATAAAAAAACACCAAAAAAAAATTTTTTCAATAAACTTTATTTAAAGAAACGACTACTTCTTAGTTGTAAAATATAAATTGAAAAATAATAAGTTATCTAATATTGCAAAAACTGATGCTTAAAAACTTAAGGAACATTTATTTATAAAAAGTTTCTTTTTACAGCTTTTTCTATCTGTGATCAAAACTCTTATTTTGACCTAAAAATTTGTGACCTCCTAGTAGGCCACCTCCGCAAGCTAGTCTTGCTGTAGCTTATATATATTATTATTATTATTATTATTATTAAATACTAAAATAATAAGTTGATATACTAAATAAAAATCTAATTTAAAATAAACTGCTCCTTTTATGAGAAGAGTTATGGTTGTATGAAGAATCATAACATGATTAATAAAAACTCATCCCACCATTGTTAAACAAAAATTAATTAAATAATTTTATTCAAATTGAATAAAATAATTCAAAAATAATTTTTTTTAAAGATAATAAACAAATTAAATAGATTGAACAGGAATGTTGAAAAGAAATATATAAGAAAAATAATTGAAAAAAAACGAATTTAAAAGAAAACCTATTTTAAATAATCCATTCAATTATTTCATTCCAGAAACGACAAGGTGTTGTTTTTTTACTGCATTTCTTTGAGCTATTTAAAAAGAAATAGTCTTCAAAGTCTTTTAATAATTGGTGAATTTATATGAAAAAAAAATGTTTCAGAATTAACCTAATGAAAAACTTGTGAAGACGGACTAAGGATGTTGCGGAATTGGGAATTTTCATCTAAATCTTCAAAAAATTACAAAAATTAAATTCTTTTTCATTAATTTGGATTAAAAATTTAGGCCTTTTAAATTTTGATGATGAAACAGCATGAAACAAGATATATTTCATTAAATTCAAAATATAAAAGTTATTTTTTATTAACACAGAAAATATTTATGATTAAAGAAAATATTAGCATTTTGATATACAGTCTGTCCTCGATTTTGTGACACGCCTGGGGAACACTGAATTTATGTCACAAAATCAAATCGTCACAAATTTGAATTTGTGACATAAATGTCATAAAATCAAATAAGCATTATAATTTAGATTTATTAGTTTTATTATAAAAATACAAATCTGTTAAATGCAAAACAATTTAATCTTAATATTAAATACAATATTTTAAAAAACTAAACGCTTCTGGACTAATTTAGTTTGTCTAGCATAAATGCAATTTAGTTTGTCATGAATTTTTCTCTGTTTTTTTTAATGCTAACAATATTCGTATGACTTTTAAAACCGAATCTAGATTTAATAACCTCGTAGCTTGTGCCATTGTCTAATTCATCAATGACTTGTTTCTTTGTTAATAAATCGAATGAATTTCTCGGCATTTTTATTTTTAAATTAAAAAATAATAATTGCTATGTCATATGTGCAAAAAAAAATTCGTCATAATATCGAAATTTTTTAACATGTAAAAGATTCAAAAGTGAACTAAAATTTGTCTTTTTTTCATGTCATAAATTCAAAATGTCACAAAATTAAATGTCATAAAATCGAAAAATATTAACATTGAAAGGATGGGGAATTTCGGCGTTACACTGATTTTTAGTCACAAATTCAAAATGTCACAAAATCGGGAGTCATAAAATCGAGGGCAGACTGTATCTTTTTTTTGTCTCTATGATCTAATCTAATTAGATTTTTTTTGTTCAATTTGTAAATTTATTCATTTAAATGCTAAAGTTTTGTCATCACTTCTTAGATAATTTTTAATGAATTTTGAATTTTAAAGAAATACAACCTGCATGTTTAGACTGGTTAAATTAATTGAAAATTAAGAAAAACAATAAATTTAATTTTTTATTCTAAATTAGCATACAATTTGATTAAAAGTAATCAATTTATTTGTAAATATTTCTCTAAGTTTTTTACAACTTACATAAAAATCTTTAGTACAAAATACATATTTTAAGAATTTGAATTTTGTATTGAAATTTTTGAATGAAAATTCAAAATGCCGAATGTTGCACTATACGAAGAATATTTTTTCTTAATTTTATTTTTTAAGAAAAAAAGTAAATTTTGTGCCAATTTGTACTGAACTTCCCAACATCCATTCAAGCAGATTGATAAGAAAATATTTTAAAATTTTGAAGAGCTTTTTGAAAAGTTATTGAAGTTTAAAAATTAGGTTTTGTCATTTGAAAACATTCTGATAAATGGAATCATAATAATTTCATAATAATGAAACTTTTGTTTGAATAAGCAAAATAAAAATTCATAAATTTTATATTTTTTCAAGCTAAAAAATTTGAATTATTTTAAAAATAAAATAAGTAAAATAAAAATATCATTTACTAGTTACAAGTTTCACTTTTTACCCAAGCTAATAAAAGCTATTTATTTAACTTGGCTTTTAAATTGTAAAATATTTATCAAACTTGTCTAAACAATTGACGAATCGACTACTTTATTTAATTGACTAATTGTATCTAATTTTGCTTTAGAGAATTAATGTTTTTCAAACTAAATCTTTTTTTCCGATTTTTGATTTATTTTTCCGTAAAGAATTCAAAAAAAATAGAAATTATTTAATCCTATTGAATTTATGTGTATAAAATATCAGATTAGTTATTTTTTTGGTTTGTATTAATCATGCTTCAATCAAAAATGTCATTTAGGCTTAAAAAAAGCATGTTTAAATGCTCAACAAATTAATGGAAAATTCTATGAAGCAGGTTTTTTTACAAAAAAATATTTGTAAAATAACTTGTCGAATAATTCTAAATCAAAATTATTTAAATTTATCCATTAGAAAAATTAGACTTATTTTAACAGATTAAAATTTTTTCAAGGTTATTTTTTGATAATTTTTTAATTAAATTTAAGCAAAAATTATTAATTTATTATAGACATAAAAGAACAAGTAAAAGATATTAGATTATTTTTGCAAAAGAAAATGAAGAATGATTTAAGATTTTTTTTTGAAATTTCTTTTTTTTAAATTAGTATAATTAATCGAACGTTTTTTGATTAATGAATTTTTTTCATCAGGAAAAAAGCTCTAATCTATCAAATCTTAATTCGACGCAATTGATCTTTTCAATCACGAAATGTCCCATTGGTATTAAACATTTAAAAACCTTAATCCACTAGGATACAAAATTAAATCCGATTACATCTATAAATACACTAAACATTTTATTAAGCATTCTCAAAAAAAAATTCTTAAAATGGAAAGCACACAACTTAACGTAAACAACCGAATTATACGTATTGACGATTGTATGGACAAAAAAATAGTTCTTTTCAAAAATCAAAATTTTGACACAATTAAAGGCGCTTGTGCATTGAACAATAATCTATTCGAGGATTCAACCTTTCCACCGGGTGATGCTAGTTTGTATTTTCACAGAAATATTTTATGTGACAAAAAAGTTGTATGGAAAAGACCCTCAGAACTTTGTGAAAATCCAAGTTTTTTTGAGGGTGAATTGAAAATTCGGAATTTTTCTTCCGGAATAATAAAAAATAGTAAAAAATAATTTGAATTTTTTTTTATTCAGTAAAAAATCAAAATTAATATTAATTTTTAGCTGCATTGATTTTCGGCTATTCGTCTTTGAGCTTGAATGAAAATCTATTTAATTTCATAGTTCCAGAAAATCAAGATTTCACTTTGTCTAATTATGGAGGAATATTTCATTTTCGATTTTGGTATCATGGTAAATGGGTAGATGTGTGTGTTGATGATAGAATACCTGTTGACTCAGAAAATAACTTTGTATTTTCGCACAACACAGCTAATACAAATGAGTTTTGGCTTCCATTATGTGAAAAAGCATACGCAAAGCTTTGCGGCTGTTATGAATTTTTGAATGATGTGTCAGCCCGAGAAATACTCGTTGATTTGACTGGTGGATTTGTCGAGAGGTTCGACATCAGAAACTTGAAAAATGAGAAAAGAAAGAAGGAAATGTGGCAGTTTTTGAATGAATCTCAAGTTAATAGAAGTCTGATTCATGGCTACATAGAACCTAATCCGAAAATAAGGGGCACAAGACTCTCCAATGGATTTGCCATAGATCGGTAAATAAAAATTTTAAATTAAATCATAAGCAACAAAAAAATAAAAAAAAATATTAAATTTAAATTGTTAGCTATTATGTTGTGAGTAAATTAATAAGTGTTTTTGATGATGAGAAAAATTTCAACCTTATTCAAATAAAAAATCCATGCGATCAAAAAGTATAATTTGAGTTTTTTGTTTTTTATTTCTTTTTTGCAAATAAAAATTTTTTAGATTGACTGGAGACTGCCATGGAGTGATAAGGTCAACAATCTGGTGAAAAAAAGTGAACAAATCAACACTTTGCTCGGTCAAGAGAGTTCGAATGGTCACTTTTGGATCACGTAACAAAAAAAATATTTTTCACACATATTAAATTTTTTTTTTTTTCATTTAAATAAAACTAAGATTCGATGATTTCTATCATTATTTCGAGACAATTCTGGTCTGTGAATTTACAAATGATGCTTTTTTTCTAGATCAAAATGACCAACGATGGACTGTGTTTTCCTATCACGGTGAATGGAAATTCAATAAGAACAACATTGGCTTTAAACAAAGCGAACAAGATTATTGGAAAAATCCTCAGCTTTTCTTTAAAATTGACAATGCTTCTGATGAAAAAATGAATGTGATTGTGTCCCTACACCAGAAATACATTCGAGAGCAATTGCTTGAAAATGACTGCTACAATTCTGAAGCGTTTGTTCAGTTTCGCATTTACCGAATTTTGGACGAAAATGCAGCTCTAGAAGCTAATAGGAATTGTTCCCGATTGTATGCAAATCATTTGGACAAAGTGGTCTCGTCAGGATGTTATGTAAATTCAGGTGAAGTAATCAGACGGTTTAGACTTGCGCCTGGCAATTATGTTATCATACCGAGTTGCTATGACACTCGTAAGGCACAGTTTCTACTAAGAGTGGGCACTGAGACTCCAGTAGACCATGAAAATTCCACAATACTTGAAGAGTTCAAGTCTACTTTAGACAAAGAGGACATTTATTTTCCCATTCAAAATACTCAAATGTCAAATGAGGAAAAAGATTGTGTGATTACGGAATGCAAGTTTTACTTTGATTACTCGGCTCATAAAGACACTGACCGAATGAATACAAAAAAAATAAATAAATATTTTGATTAAATATTTCTCATAATTTTTTAGCATTTTGCATCGTTCAATCAATGTTAGTTGACAAAAATTAGAATGTTTTTAAAAGAAAAAAAAAATTGAATTTTATTTTATTTTAGATAATTATTTCTTTAAAAAATGAATTACTAAATAAAGTTTAAAGTAGACAACATTTGAAATTTTTTCTTTACCAAATTTGGATCATAGTGAGCAATTTGTTCATACGAGCTGGAATAAATTTCTGATTCAAAATAAATTTCTTTATTAGGAAAATGACCGATTTCTAAAAATCGCATTATCTTTTCCGCAAAATAAAGTGGATTGGCAATTAGCTGATCATATCTAATCAATAAACAGTTTGTTTGGCCAACCTTTAAGCAATTTTCCAAAGCAACTCTATTAAATTCGTTCCATTTTTGCAGATAGCTCAAAAGATTTTTAAATGTTATTTCTCCTTCAATTTGAGAATAGGCAACTTCACGTCCATCTCTGACCAAATAAATAAATTTCGAATTGGGAAATATTTTTTTATAAAATTCCATTAGCAAAGCATTTCTTTCTTCAACGGAACAAACATAGTCAGTATCTGAAGTATTTTTTGATAAAATGTAATATGTGAACAGTCCGATGGCTTTATCAATATTTTCTTCTTTTAATTTGGCATTTTTTATAAAACTTTTCTTTTTCTTTTGAATCTTTTTGACATAATCTTTAAAGTCAATCGCTGCTGTTGAACCATAGTCGGCAATTTTTACCGAATTACTTTGGTTTAAGAATGTTGATATGATGTCCTGACCAGAATGTTTACCTCCACCGACAAAAAGCATTCGGCGAACTAAAATTTTATTTAAAAAATTTCTAGAACTATTAACAGATCTTCTTTCGAGCTCTCTATTATCACTTTTATCATTGTTGTATTTTTTACTAAAACAATATAAAAGACTTATTTGAATTGCGGTGTAAATTAGAAATTTCGACTTGCTCTTCATTCTCTTTTGATATTGATAAAAAAATAGTGAATTAAAAAATTTGTTGAATAGTTTATTTATTTTTAAAAAATAATTTTTTAGCTGAATAAGCAGAACATTTTGAGTTTAGATGCTTGAAACCAATTATTCAAATTTTTTTTATTAATAATTAAAAACACTCGCTCAAAGGCGAAATTTTACACAAATTTGCAAAGCTTGTCTAATTATTTTAAGTTAAATTATAATTTTTTTTTAAATTTCGAATACTATTTTAATTTTACTGTACAAAATAAATTAAAAATTTTTCCATTTGACAAAAGATATTTAAAATATTAATAGAGAATATGCTTTTAAAGTTATTAAATAAAATAAAACCAGATAATTTAATTGTTCTTGTCTTAATTGTCCAAGGTTTAGTTCTCTTGTTTCATTTACCTGACAAGAATTATAAAAAATCGATTGTTGATGGAATATTCAGTTTGGATGATATATTAAACGAGCCTTTGATTTTAGTTGGTGGTTACATGAGCTCAGGCACTTCGTTGATAAGATCAATCTTAGATGTTCATCCAGAGTGTAAATGTGGACCAGAGATTAAAATATCGTTTGAATCATTAAAACTGGTAGAAAGTTTGAATGAGACAAAAATAAACCAAGAAAAGATGGAAAAGGCCATGGGAATATTTGCTTATTTTACATATATGACAAATGTAGAGCCCACTGTTCACATTTGCAATAAAGAGCCAGGAAATTTTCGATTTATAAGTTATTTTAAACGTGTTTTTCCAAGATCAAAATTTTTGATGGTTGTACGGGATGGAAGAGAAGCAGCTTATTCTTGGATTAACAGAAATGGAATGGGAAAAAATTTCAAAATATTTTTTTCCATATTAGAGGCCTGGAATAAATTTAACAATCAAGCTTATAATCAATGCATTGAAACAGGACTTGATTATTGTAAGATTATTTATTATAATAAGCTGGTTACAAATGCCGAAGAAGAAATTGGAGAAATGGCAAAATTTTTGAATTTAAAATGGACTGACAGATTTTTAAATCATCAAAAATATTTGGGAAAAGACATCAAACTCGCCAAACATGAGTATTCATTATATGGAATTAAGAAACAAATAAATGCCGATTCGCTGAACAACTGGGTTGGCAAAATAAGCGATTATGATGAAGAATTGGTGTCCAACGAAATAGATATGCTTCGAACTTATAAATTTATTTCCTAATGCTTTTATTTGTCAAGGTTTAAATTAAATTTATTTGCTGTAAACTTATTTGTAATGGAAACATATCAATCTAAAATAAAAGTAATTTCACTTTTTTTTAATCAATTTCTATTTTTTGCACTTAAAGAATTGCTACTGTTATCTTATAAACAGACACTAAAAATGTAAAATTCAAAAACAGGGCATCTTAAACATCTCTCTTTGTTAAGTTACTAATTAATCTTTTAAAAACTTTTTTTAAAAATTTTCATAAAAAAAAATCAGATTTATTTGAAAATTTTTTTATTAATCCTAAATCGTAATAATGTCAATTTAAAAAAGAAATAAATTAAATTTTTTAAATTCAGTAAATAATTTCATTTAGCGATAAATTTTTTTGCTACGATTTTGTCTATTTAAAACTTTTTTTTTTCAATGAAATGAGAGATTATTTATTAATTAATCTTCTCGACTAGAAAACCAGTAATATTTTGGTATTCTATTAAATTTTAATTTCAAAATTTAATTTTTTTTCTAATAGTTCATTTATTTTTTGGAAAATTTTCGATGATTTTTTCAATGAAAATTTCGATTAAAAATATTGTATTAAATGTTTCGAGGAATGTATTTTTCTAATTTATTGATCTATTGATCTAATGCTTTTATAAGCCTCTTGTTGGAATTACTTACTAGCTTTGAGTTAACGATATGACTTGGAGTGAGGCGAGTTAGGAGTAAGATGCTGGCTGTACGTGGCATCATGGTGACTTTTTTGCTTTTGATATTGAAATACTTTTTGTTAATACACTATAATCGCAAAAGTACAAGCAATTGAAAAATTTTCAGCATACTGACACTGGCATCATTGCCTTTAATCAGTTGAAAGAAATGGCTCCAGCTGTTACAAATATAATTGAAGCATCTCAAAGCAACATTTTGATTTTGAATGAAATTCAGGCCATCAAAAATGAGATGAGAACTTTCAAAGAGGACAACCAATTAACAATAAATTAAATTGGTTGCCCTTTTTTTTTATTATTAACTATGGGTAATATTTAGCATTAACTGAAAAAAAATAAAACTATTTATTTAAAATAAAAACAGATTTAAATAAATAATTTTAAAAAAAATTTGATTTTTTGTTAAAAATCACAAAGTCTTCAATATCTGATGATTTTTAAAGATTAGAATTTACGACTTGGCCAATTTACAGTTATCGATTAACAAAATTGTAATTCAAATTAAAGTGATCTGCTTTACCACAGGAGTGGAAAACTGCAAATGTAACGCCAATTTTCAAACGAGGAAACAGAACAGAAATCGGAAATTATCACCCAGTTTCACTTACCTTAAGCAAAGTTCTGGAGTCGCTTATAAAATTTTACATTTTGTAGCACTTAAAAAAGCACAATTTGTTATCAAATAAGCAGCACGGTTTTGTGTCACACAGAAGATGTGTGACAAATCTTCTGGAAACAGTAGACTACCTAACAGACTGCATTAGCTGTAAGCATCCTGCTGATGTAATTTATCTTGATTTTGCAAAAGCTTTTGACAAAGTTTCTAACTGCTAACATGAACTGCTAATTGTCAAACTAAGAACATATGGAATACCAATTTTGATCGTTAACTGGATTCGTGCATTCTAAAGTAACAGAAAACAACGAGTTGTGATTGGCGACTTTTTGTCTGGATGGAAACAGGTCACAAGTGGTTTTCATCAAGGTTCGGTCTTAGGTTCACTATTGTTCGCCGTTTTTATCAATGATTATCAATGATTTGCCAGAGGTTTGCAGCTCAGTTTGCAAGCTTTATGCTGATGACCCAAGTGAAACAAGTCGAAGATACGAAAAAGCTTCAACAAGATCTTGACAACTTAGTGAGGTGGCCAATCGAGTGGAAAATTAGCTTCAATGAAGAAAATTGTGTAGTAGTGCACATTGGACTGAAAAATATCACTGCTTTGATTAAAAAATGAATAGTAAAATACTCTCCAAGACTAGTAAAGAACGAGATCTAGGCATCATAACCCCTAATGACCTAAATTCTAGCGAACAGTCCAAGCGAGCGGCAGCAAGAGCGATGTATGCAGCATACAGAATTAAGAATACGTTTAAATTTTTCAGCACTCGTCTTGTCAATTTGCTTTACAAATCTTTCGTTCGACCTCACCTCGAGTTTGCAGTAGATGCTTGGAACCCTTATCGACGACGTGTTCAGAAAAAATTCTCCAAGTTAGTTCCAGAACTTAAGTCAATGAATTACGTGTAAAGATGTGAGATTGTTGGCTGGACGACACTTGAAGATAGCGGCAGGCGAGGCGATATGATCCAGATTCATAAAATCCAGCATGGTTTTGTTCCAGCATGGTTTTGTTCCAGCATGGTTTTGTTCCAGCATGGTTTTGTTCCAGCATGAAGTTGTTTTTATTCATGGCAACCAGATACTAGTCTCGAGCTATCTAGATAGTCCCGCAGGTGGAACCAGGCGAGGTAAACAATCAATAGAAACAGCTCATAAGAAATTGTGCTGTGCGCCATAATTTCTTCACCAATCGGACAGCAGAGAACTGGAATGCACTCGACATGGCAACCCGAAATACTACAAATACCAACATATTTAAAAATCGAATTGATAAGCTTCTCGGTAAGCAAAATAAACAAATTTTATTTACAATAGAAAACGATTAGAATAATCATATCTCAGTCTGCTAAAGCAGAGCATCGATCTAGTGCTACTGCTTAGAGCAATGTGAAATTTTAGTACAAAAAGTAAAAAGATTATAATTTTTTTTCAAATTGTACAAAAATAGTTCTGACAAAAGTACAATTATGAACAAATTTTTTACAAACGAATTCTAAGATCTGCAAAATGCACACCATCAAAAAACATTTGATTAAAAAATGTAATTAATTGCAGAGTTTTTGCAAAGCAAAAAACTCGTTTGTACAAATTTGTACATAATTGTACTATTTTCAGAACTATTTTTGCACAATTAGAAAAAAATTATAAACTTTTTACTCTTTGTAGTGGAATTTTTGTACTGAAATTTCCCATTGCCCTGCATAGGATTTAAGTCTCTACAGCTTCTTTTACTACTGCTACTACTATTAATATTTTAATTCAAATTAAAGTGATTAAAAAAAATACATTTAAAAATAATTTTTTAACCATTTTTATTTTCATCAAGTTTAAACTAAGTTAAATAATGAGTCAGATTTTTAAATTTTACAAAAAATATACATTTGGTCAATGAATTTATTCAAAGGCATACTCAATTAGGTATACTCAATTGAATTTTACTTAAAAATTTTAAAATTCTTGCTTAAAATTATTAAGAGCTTTGATTCCAACTGATAACATAAGTCTTGTAAGTAAGAACCTCTTCTTAATTTATAACAAAAAATGTTTAACTTCATAGAAAACGACAATGATTACCTGATACTCAAATTATCTAATACTATAGATTGAAGGAATTTCGCCCTCTTGAATTTGTTCAAACTTTTTTTTCTAATTTATGCTTTAGATAATTATTTATTGCATGATATTTTTAATTAAGTAAATCATTAAAATTAATAATTTTCTAATAAGAATCAATTTTTGGCGCTTTAAAACAAAAGAAAGAAATTAGAATTTTTTTCATTTTTTATTATATTAATTTTATTGTTGTCTTTCCCAAATTCATTAAGAAAGAAAAAATTCTGTTCACAATTTTTAAATGGCATCGTTTTGCCGGATCCATTTCAAATTTAAAACCAAATGTTTTTAAAACCTTTTTTAAATTAAATTTAACCAATTCAGAATTTTTGTAAAAATTATTTTCGTTTAACAGTTAATATTTACTAACTTTTGATTTGCAACATAATTTTTCATACATTTGTGTTTTATTTAACACAAAAATAAATTAATAAAAATTAGAATTTAGAAATTTTTAAAAATGGAAACAAGACCGGAAATTTTTGAAGTATTTGAATTTTTTTGATCTTATTATTTTTGAGCTTAATTAACAAGGCTTGATTTTTAAAGGAAGTGCGTTTATACAAGAGTCCAAAAGAACGTGAAAAGTATTTTTTAAAAAAATTTAAAAAAATTCAAATTCTAAATTTTCAACTAAAAAATTTAGATATGATAATCAGGCCAATTTATTCGCCATTGTTTCGACTTTGGAGCATTTGGAAAAAGCGTACATACACGATTGCATAAAACCTAATGAGTAACTTAGACATAATTATAAATTATATCTTAATCTTAACCTTTTATCAAAGATATACTTCGGCTTGTGCTAATCTACTTGCTCAATATAAGATAGCATTTAAACTAATTGAGCCCGATTTTAAAACAATTGAAGATTTCCTTAAAAAATTTAAAGTAAATACATTACTTAAAAATATATATTAAATTAATTTTTATTTTTTAATCAAATTTAAAGATTCATTTTCCGATTGCAATCGCTCGCATAAAAGAAGACAGACCAATTACTATAAAAGATGACAAGGGGAGCTCGAGCAAACTAATAGCACAAACTGTTTCGGTATGATTTATTTAAAAATAAAAAGTGCAAATTGATAAATTATTATAGCTTTTAATAACTTTAATGGACAAATTGAGATTGGAAATAAAAGCAAACGATGAAATACAGCCTGATTTAAGAGAGCTTATCGATGTCATGAGTCGAATAAATAATTTACCAACTGAGTTTGATGGAAAATCTAAATTGCAAAAATGGTATAATCAATTGCAACAAATGAGTGCCACAGATGAAATCGATGAAAATCAATCAAGAAACTTGCTACTTGATTTAGACTCGGTGCTTTACGCTTTTAATCACGGATTATTCTAAATTTTTTTAATGATTTTCGAAAAAATAATTATTCAAAAAGGTTAACTCATTTATTATTCTACATGATTTTATTCAGTATTTAATATCTGTAAATAAATTGAGAAAATTAATATACCTTCACCAAAATTAATTTATTCAGAGAAAAAAAATTGTTAAGTCTTAATCACTATTAATTTAAGCAAAAAAAATAATATCAAAAAAATATCTATCAATGTTTTTTTTTATTATTGATTCGTTCTCATGGTTAAAATCATTAAAAATAACTGTTCATTTTACTCAATAAAAATTTCCCTACAAAACACAGCCTAAATGAACGAAAATAATTATTTTGAAAAACTTTAAAAACTTTTCACAGCTGATTCTAAACTTTTTCCAGATGCAAAAAAATGAACTCAATTGAATTGTCTTGGTCTAATAATTAAAAAGAAAAATGAATGGATTGTATTTTCAATCCACATCCATCTCCATTCTATTATATCTAAAATCCAAATAAAGAAAATAAAATTCAAACGTTTCTTAATTTTTTCACAATGGTGTTATTTATTAATTTTAATTACAAAAATTGACTGTTTAAAAAAAACACAATTTAATGCTTTGTTTAATTTCATATTTAAAAATTAAATGCAGAAAAATATTTTCATGTGTTATGAATCAAACCGTTTTTTTAAATTAAAAAAAAATATAAAACAAATATTTTTTTGAAAAATAAACAAGGAATGGTGTTGCAAATTAAAAAAAAGAATAATCTTTAATGTACTTAAAAAGTGATTAGATTAATTGATTTATAAGATTCGCGCGGAGCAAAACTACAACACTATCTGAATTTCGGCAAACCGACTTTAAAATATTAATCTGCATACTTGAAAACCTAGAAAAACGGTTTTTTAGGTGGGGTCAAAAAAAAAATTTTTTGATCCTCAAGTATGCAGATATTTTAAAGTCAGTTTGCCGAAATTCAGATAGTGCTGTAGTTTTGCTCCGCGCGAACCTTACTCTATTGTATTTTTAAAAAGAAATAAAAATAAAATATAACAGAATAATTAGCACATAATGAACTTTATTTGGCTAAAAATTCAAGAATATCTGTTCAATAATTCTCTTTAAATTTGTTCACAATATTTCGACAAAATATAAAAAGTGAATTTAAGATATTTAAAAAAAAAAAAACGGAAAAACTAACAAATAATTTAATTTTTTTTTAACTAGTAATATAAATAATTAATATTGTTTTTCACAAAATTTATTTAAATCTTATTTTAGATCTAACACTTTTTTTTCTCTATTTAAATTAATTTTGGTGTAGATCTTTTTTTCAATATTTTTTTTAATAAGCTTTTTAGATAAATTTAGCTGTTTTAATACGTTTAAAAGAAAAAAACTATTTTAATTCATTTCACTTAAAGATAGTATGTACTTATTAATTTTATAGAATTTTTCTTTTAATTATTTAATTTCTACATATTTTTTTTTAAATAAAAAATGATTTTAGTTTTTAGGATAAACAATTTCAATTTAGAGTAATAAAATGAATAAAATCGAAATATTTTTTTTGTTTTATTTAAAAAGCCTTTTTTAATTTTAACCGTGAGAACGAATCAATAATAAAAAAAAACATTGATAGATATTTTTTTGATATTATTTTTTTGGCTTAAATTAATAGTGATTAAGACTTAACAATTTTTTTTCTCTGAATAAATTAATTTTGGTGAAGGTATATTAATTTTCTCAATTTATTTACAGATATTAAATACTGAATAAAATCATGTAGAATAATAAATGAGTTAACCTTTTTGAATAATTATTTTTTCGAAAATCATTAAAAAAATTTAGAACAATCCGTGATTAAAAGCGTAAAGCACCGAGTCTAAATCAAGTAGCAAGTTACATAAAAAAACTATTAATTTGTTTTAGAGCTTTCGGTAAAAATTTCTATTAAAATTTATTTTTACTTTCAACCACAGTTGATTTGAATACTTTTTAATGGCGTGCATAATGCATTATTTAGTAAAGAAGTTATTCAAGTTTTATGAATACAAAATATTCAAGTTTTGACATGAAATTTTTATTTTTCATTTATTTATCCGACATTTCTTGTGACTGAATTTTAAAACGATTTGGTTTATTTTATTTTGTTTTTTAAACTCAATGAATGTATCTGTTTATCTTTTTTCAATTTATAAATAAATTAATTCTTCAAAATTTTGATCCAAAATTCAAATTTGATTTTAAATTTTAATTTAGAAAAAAACAATTATGTACTTTATCCTTTAAATATTTCTACTTTTCTAGATATTTATTTCTAAAGAATAAAATTAAATTAAAATTTTTCAGAATTATTTATCTAAATTATAATTCCAAAATGATCTTTGATTTTCCTTAAAAGACGCTTGACTTTAACTCTTCATTCAGTTTTTAAATTAAAATTTTAAACACCTTATGTTTAATTTAAAAATTAATTAAAAAAAATATAATTTCATCATTTTTATTAACAATACAATCAATTAAGTTTTGATTATTTGATCATGATCATGAACTTCAAGTTGCCTTTAATTTATTGTCATTTTAGATAAAAAGATATTGAACTAGATGTCAAATTTTACAGCATCTATTTAAATATTAATTTTTTTTACAAATTGACAAATTCCAATTTTTGAAAAATAAATTGACTTTTTTCTTTAATTTTGATTTTTATAATTTATTTCTGACATTCCTATTATTTGCTTTGAATGAATAAATAAATAAATTCAACATCAATCGATTTATAAAAAGTTTTTTAATTCAACAAATTTATTATTCAAAACAATTTGTTTAGGTAAACTTAGTTTTGAAGGGGTTGTGAAGTTCATTTCATTTCGATCGTTTCAATTCAGAAAAATTTGAATAACTTTTTTACAATAAGGAATAATTTAGTTCTGTAAAATGCTTAAAGTTTAAGCAACTTTGCTTAATCCGAAAATATGTGTCTGCAAAAACCCTGCAAAGTAAGTGCACAATTGATTTGAATACTTTTTAATGGCGTGCAAAATGCATAAAATTGCAGAGTATTTTGCAGACTTATCTTAGTGAATTAAGCAAATTTGCTTATAATTAAGCATTTTATAAAACTAAATTATCTCTTTTTCTGAATTGAAAAGATCGAATTGAAACGAACTTCACAACCCCAGTTTTGAAATTAAATAAAATTATTTATTTTTGGTGTTTGTCTTTAATGTTTTCACAAAATTTAATAAAATAAAAAAATATGTCCGATTTGAGTGAGCATGTTGATTTTGACAAAACATATGAACTAAATATCGGAAAAAGTTTTCAGAGTGGATCTAAATCATCATACCACAACTTCAAATGTAATTAAAAAAAGATTTTGGAAATAATTCAAAATTATTTTTAAATAGATGATTTTACCCCGGCTTCAATTGATAAAAATCAAGAAGGAAAAGTAACTATTGGTTCCAAGAATGATGTAACAATACTTGTTCCACACGTAGAAAGTTCTGCCCAAAAACATACCCAATTCACTGGTAACAAACAGCCTGCATCCAACAAAGAATGTGTGCTAATTTTCGATACAAGAACTGGTGAATTCACTTTAGAGTAGTGTTGGGATCCGTACAAGCGGACACTTAACCGGCCAAAATTTTCAGAAACCGTGACCGTGTCCGCATTAGCCGGACAACCTTTAAACGGGCGGTCATTTGGCCGGACAGCTTGGCGGTCAAAATTTTAGACCGTATAAAAAACCGGTCAAAAATAAACAGGCGGTCGAAAAATCGGTAATAAAAAAAAAATTAGATAATTTAAAATATATTTTTTATTTAGAAAAAGTAGTTTTTTTAATTAAAAAAAAATCAAAAGTAAAAAAATTAAAAAAAAAATTATTTTAAGAATAAAAAAACACAAAAAAAAATTTATTTAAATAATAAAAAAAAAATTTATTTAAAAAATAAAAAAAAAAAAATTTATTTAAAAAGTACTACGTTCAAAAAGTACCAACGACTATAAATACAAACTACCTACAACTAGTTTCAATTTATTTTTTATTTATTTATAAAATAATTTTTATTTTTTTTAAATAAAATTTTTTTTTTTATTTTTTTAAATAAAATTTTTTTGTTTTTTTTTTGATTTTTTTGAATAAAATTTTTTTCTTTTGTATTTTTTATTTTTTAAATTAATTTTTTTTTTGTTATTTTTAAAATAATTTTTTTTTTTTATTTTTTTAAAAAATAATTTTTTTTTTTATTATTTAAAAAAATTTTTTTTTTTTTGTTGTTTTTATTCTTAAAATAAATTTTTTTTTTTAAATTTTTAATAATACTATTAAAACTACTATTAAAAAAATTTTGGTTGTAAAAGTGAATAATTTTGTCTAAACAAAAAAAATTAAGAAATATTTTTTTTTCAATGAAGCTGAAGAAAAATTTAGATTAACTGCATTTGACAATTGTTTTTGTCGATAAATAAAACATATCAAGATAAAAAAATTTAAATTAAGCAAAGCAAAATTTATGACCAAAATTCAAAATTTCAAACTTGCTCAAAATTTTTCAACTGCGTAATTAATTGAAATATAGATTTCAGAATTATTTAATCTTCAAAACCGTATTTTTAAATTTGAATTTCAAATTTAAAAATACGGTATTTAATCCAATAAGTAAGAATTTCAATTAAATTAAAAGAGACAATTAGCATAATCGGTCAATCTGGAAATGTAATAATAATATTGATGTGGAAAGAAGGTAGCCGCTTTTAATTTTGTAAATGATTAAATTACGCATTTAAAATATTTTGAACATATTTGAAATTTTGAAATTTGATCAAAAATTTTACTTTGCCTTAAATTTTCACTATTCTATCATTTCTAAATTCAATTTTGTTATCCAAATAATACTAACTCGATATCAAATTTAAGTAAGCCTAAACATCAAATTAATCGAATACTAAAACATCGCACTTATTTGCTTAAGATTGTACCATTATTAATAATTAAATTAAATTCCATTTCACCTTTATCCTCACAAGGTATCTTATTATAATTATTTTGATTGTTTTTTTATTAAATTATTTTCTGAAATTGCCAAACAGAAAAACGATATTTTAAAATAAAATTTAAAATTTTTCAGCAGTCTTTTTGTTTAAGGTTTCTTACACATTGAATTCTATTATCAAATTTTCTCATTTAAATCTAACATTTAACACAAGGAGTTAGTTTTTTTTATTTTTAAATTCAAATAGAATATCAAACAGAAAAACGATATTTATTTGAATAAAAGAATTTTAAGCTCTCAATAAATTCTTGCTTATCAAATATTCTTGAATTCATGATAAATTTGGTCCCAATATAAAGCAATTAAATTGTTCAAATTTATGAAACCATTCAAAAATCAAAAATGTTCAAAATAATTTTGATACTTTTTTCTCTCTTTTCAATTTTCAAATGTAAATCAATTGAAAAAAGACAATTTTGCAACGATTTCGCTCCAGTAAACGGGGACTGCTCAAGATATTTTAGATGTTCAAATGGAAACTCATATATTGAACAATGTCCAGCTTGAACACTTTTTGATCCCTACCTTAGAGTTTGCAATTGGGCTGCTCAAGTCAAAAACTGCAATTCAAATGTTTCTCCAATCAATTTGGCATATGGAAGTTCATGCAATGCTAATAATGATTACACACAAGTTCCAAATGATTGCTCACGATACTTTAGATGTGTAAATGGTGTCTATCAGGTACAACAGTGTCCATCAGGAACGTTATTTGATACAAATTTACGACAATGTGTTAGGGCCGAAACAGTAACAACATGTTTTAATCCCCAAAATGCTTACTATAGCACCAATGCCTATCAAACTTACAATAATGGCCAGCCTTTATATAATCCAGGATATAACACTGGATATATTTCTGGACAATCGTGTAACCAATACCAAGATTACACACAAGTTCCAAATGATTGTTCAAGATATTATAGATGTGTTAATGAAGTTTTTGTCATTGAAGCTTGTTCAAATGGACTGTGGTTTGATGCAAACTTGAAGGTCTGTAATTGGCCAAATCAAGTTCGAACATGCAATCAATATTAAATTTGATAGATAAATAAACGATAATTTTTAAGACTTTTAATTTTAATGATTTATTTTATTCTTTAAAAAGATCTTTGACGGATATTTTATTTAAAAATTAAATTGAATCAAGACAGATTGATGTTCTTATTTAATTGACTGCTTCATCAATTTAAGTTAAATGAATATTTATTTCATTTAAAATGAAGAAAATTAAAAAATTTTTTTTTTGATTAAAATCAAGCCGATAATTTTTGAAGAAGTTGCATTGAAAAAAACTCAAAAAGTAGCATTTTAATCAAGATAAAATTTTCTACAAAATGATGAATGCATTGAGCTAGCATTCGAAATTTCATTACCACTGATGACAAGAAGGCCTTAGAGTCATGCCAAAAAAATTAATTTTTTAAGCCTATTATTTTGAAAACTAGATTAAATTTCATCATTGTATCTTTTTGAAAACACAACTTATTTTCTTAAATTTCGGACAACTATTTTTGACCACCCATTAAGTAATTTTTAATTTAATTTAATTTTTGAATTAATTTTTATTTTAATTTAATTGCTCACTAAAGTATTTATTCTTGATTACTAAAAAAAAATAATTTCTCATTAAAACAATTCAAAATGCTTAGTATTTTTGTTATGCATAAAAGTTGTGTAAAGTAAACTTATTTGAAAGCTAATTTTTGCTTAATAACTTATTACTTGAAGTAAAAGAAAGAAATGTTTTCACACAAACTGCTTTAAAAAATGAACATTTGCAAAATCCTTCTTGCTATTTGGCTTTATCATTTGAAATTTTTACAGTGAAAACTGTTTATAAGAAATTTTCGCTTAAAAATAAATAATCTAAATCCTAGAGGAAAAAAACTTTTTCATAAAGAATATTTATCACAAATAATAAATTGATTTAAAAAAATAAATAAAACTTTTTTCATGTTCATTTGTAATAAAACTTGTTTTATTACAAATGTGATTTTTTTGTGTTTATCATAAATTCGAACTTTTTAAAAATGACAAATAATAAAAAGGCGTTGATATAAGTGATAAAACAAACAAAATCAGAGCACTGCTTTTAGTTTAGAGAAAACAATTCAAATTCTTAATTGTTTAGATCAAAGTCTAGATAACAAAACAGTTTCTCAAAACTTCCTAACCCAATATCGGCAAATTGAAGTTCATGATCTAAGGTATTTTTTTATCAATTTTTTTAATAATAAATGACTTAACTTTATTAAACATTATTTGTTTTATCTATAATTAGATAGAAAATTGTATGAATTTTTATCTGAAGTAAATAAAATTCTTAATCAATATTTTAAAATTTTGCAAAACAAAATTTAACTTTGTTTTTTCGTCATATATTTTAATTAATATTTATATATCATATAAAGTCACAATTTGAATATCTTAATGTGGATTTTAAATTTGTTATTTTACTTTTCAAAATAAAGATTTTAGAAGAATCAATTAAAAATCAATTAGAAAAAAACGTTGTTTTTTTTAAATTAAAAAAAATTAATAAAAGCTAATTTCATCATTTATTATTTAAATTGTTACTACGATCTACGATCCTCAAATTCAATAACTTATCAAGTTATTTATCTTGATATTTTAATTAAATCAAATTATTATTAAGTGTCATCGTTTTCGCAATGACCATTGTCTACAATCTTTCTTACTTTTAATATTTATTTGATATTATCTTGATTTGTGATTGATGTTTTTTAATTATTTCTTTTACTATAAAAATTAAATACTTTATTTCATTTATTCGTCTTATTCGAATATTTCCACAAACAATATAAACGTTTATCTAGGCCTATTGTCGTATTTGTTATAAGTGTAATTTTATCATTTAATAAATAAAATTTAAAAAACAAATAAACTGAGTTTTATTAACTTAACCTTATCCGAGGGTTAACAAGATTATTATGAATTAAGGTTTGATCATTTGACCATAATCATGAATTTCAATTGCCTTTTTTAAATTCCTATTTTTATATGTATCTAAATCGTATTTTCTACTCTATTTTATCACTTTTTTTCATCATCTTAACATTTTTATATTTTGATTAAGCATTGTTAATATTGAATACGTTGGAAAAATGAAATTGTTTTTTTTTGATACTTTTGGCATTGAGAAATTACAATTACAAATTTAACAAAAATTCTTCCTATTTTGAAATCAAAATTAAAGATAAAGAAATCTTTTTTAAAAAAAATCTGCAACATAGTTTCTGACACCTTTTTTATATTAAAAAAAAATTTTAATGTAAAATAAAATAACAAATAAAATATCAATAAGATTTAAATAGATTATTGATTTGATTTACCAAAAAAAAGAAAATAAAGATCTTATTTTAGACAAAAAGTTCCGAATATAGATTGATTATATTAGATGCCAAAAATGCCTTATTTTTAAATAAATAAATTATTAAAAAATATTCTAATCAACTGGACAATTACTTTGCAGAGTCTTTGCAGACATGCATTTTCTGATTAAGTAAAGTTGTTTAAACATTAAGCATTTTATAGAACTAAATTATTCTTTAAACTAAAATTGAATAAGAATTGAAGCGAATTTCAAGACCCTCAAGTTTAAGTCTAGTCGGTTTTAAAGTTTTATCTTAATAATTGAAAATTATGGATTAAAAAAATTATTTATGATTGTAATGCATTGCTTAAATTAAAAAAAAGATCTTTTTCTCTAATAAAATTAATTAAGTCGCTGAGTTGCGTTCCTTAAGATAAGTGATTTAAAAATATCTAACTTAAAAATTAAAGAAAAAAAAATTTATAAAAACATAAAAAAAAATCATCATCGTTTTGAATGCTTGAATCTATTTGAATTGCTTAAAATAATTCTAAAGATAATTCTAGTATTTGATGTAGTTTTTAAAAAGAAAAGTTGAAAAATTCTGGATATTTTGTTTAGACTTATTTGAATTTATTTAATTTATTTAAAATTTTTAAAAAATGTAGCTGTTTAAACATCGTTACTTTTCATTAATATTATGGTAATTAAAAATAATTGAAATTGAAAATTGACAAAAAGGAAATTTTATTTTGACTTAAATTTTCAAAAAATTCTAACATAAAATTACCTAATTTTAAAATCAATTATTTAGCAGTTGAAATTTTTTTAAAATTAAATTAAAATTTTGAAAACAATATGGATCTTGAGTTTAAACTAAAGTTTTGTATCTGTGTTTCTTCAAATAAGTTTAGTTCAAATTGTATCCTGCGATGTAGAATAAATACAAATAGTGAAAGAATTCTGGATATAATCGGTATTTTTAAATGTGAATTTTAATATTATTAGTTAATAACTACAATAGATACAGATATCATGTTTCAGTTTAAAAGAATTGTTCGGAGTGATTTAATAATTACATCGATTGACATTGAGAGTAGTTTAGGAATAATATCATTATTTTTCATGAATAAAGAAGGTAAATATTTTAAATTATATTTAACGCTATTTTATTGCTATTTTATAAAAATAATTCTGATTTGTTTGAATTAAGAATTGACAAACTTTAGAAAATGGCTTGGCATAGATAATCAGTTCAATTTAGATAAAATTAATGCATTGATTAAAGAATCTTTTGAAATTCAACTTTATCAAAATGAAAAAATTGGTTTTGATTCAAAAATTTACCTAAAGGATCAAATAAAAATTTTAATGGATAGATTTAATCCAATTGATTGTTATGGGCCTTTTACTACAGTTTGCCAAGCGAGTGGTTTTGGAAAATCTAAAGCGTGCTTTAGTTTAGTTGACGAAGGATTTTATGTAGTCTACTGTTGTTTACGACCTGAACTATCCTCCGGTTATCCAAATAGAAGTTGTTTAGCCGACTTTCTGCTTAGCAATTCGACTGAAGATATGGTTATGATTAAATACAAGAAATATTTTAATACATTTATAGATTTAATAAATGAAAAAAGACTTGATCCTAGAGAATTTTTTTGTAAATATAATCAAGAAAAGAATTCTTTGGTAAAAAATTTGGTTGAGAATAAAAAATGTAATGAACAAGATGAATTGTCTTTATATAATGGTGATCGCCAGCTTATATTTGTTTTTGATGAAGCATCATCATTATTGGAATCTCGTGACCAAGGAAGATCCAATTTTTTTATCATGAGAAGTTTGATTACTAATTTAAAGAAAAACATTTTTGTTCTCTTTTTGGACACATTTTCATCGCTTAGTGAATTTATGCCAAACAAGACATTAGATCCATCTCTTCGTGTTTATTCAGGTGAAAAAATGGTATTTCAGCCCATCTATTTGCTTCCAAATTGGGACATTTTTTTAAAATCAGCCAAAAATATAAGCGAAACAGTAACTTTTGATTATATTTGCAGTTTAGGTCGTGTTCTGTGGGGATCTTGGATCTATACTAGAAATAATTCACATGAAAAATTTAAGTCTATCGATTATTCAGAACTTTATAGTGCAATAGCAAGCAAATTAATTGGTGGTGAACATTTAAATAAAGTTTTAAGCATTGCTGATTGCTTAGCTATTTTGAGTTCAAGAGTTGGAATAGTAAAACCAAAATTGATATCTACATGTCAGAAGCTAGTGGCAAAAAATATGGCTGTATGCACTTATGTTGATACTGAAACAGGTCGGTTTGAAATAGATTATCCATCTGAGCCAATATTAGCTGAAGCTGGAGCATTTTTAATGCATAAATCAGACAATTTAAATCTTATAATTAAACAATTAAGTTTAACTATCGAATCTTCACTTATAGATCGAGGAGATAAAGGAGAAATGATCGCCAAATTAATTCTGATTATTGCTAAAGATAAAGCTCGTAATTCAAGCCAGTTATTTCATCCATTAATGTATCATAATTTAAGTAAAGTTGGTGAATTTATTCAAAGTTTATTTGGAAAATGTTTAGATAATTGTGGAAATACCATTAATGGATGGAAATGCGAATCTGAAAATGAAAAATGTGCAATTAAAATAATAAATCTGCAAATAGAAAATTACACAGAGCTACTTGATGGTTGGATAAATTTCAATCATTTTTCAAGATCAAAATATTGGCTAAAAGAAATTGATCTGGTAAATGGATTAAAACGGTGTGCAGCCATTCATTGCAGGGAGAATCAAACAGCTGTAGATCTTATTATTCCAATTGCTTTAGATAAAAGTAATTTTGAATCGATTTCATGTATTATGGTACAAGTCAAACTTGAAAACCAAGCAAGTGAGCCCAAATACTTCAAAGTTTTCAATAAAATAAATTCAAAATTAATCAATGGAATCGATCTTAAAAAGCCTTCTCTGTTACTTTATATGCAGCTTGGAGCTCCAAAACAATCTTTAGAGCCATATATGAAAAATTTGAGGATACAATCTAGAGTACATAAAAGACATTCAAACATCGCATATATTTATTCACATGGTATATCTAGACATGTTTTTCCTCGTTTGAATAATGGTGTTGATTCACTGTTGATTAATTTTAGTCAAGCCAAGGAAAAGTTTAATTTGGACAGAGAAAGCATGCTTGTTTATGAAAATATTCGATTTTGTGCGTAAATGAAATAAACAAATAGAAGCAATAGAGAAATGTTAAAATTAAAAAAATAATTATATTTAAATATTTTAAATTAAAACGATAGTAAAAGTCAAAAAATGAATTTAAATTTAATTATAAAAAATTCATGATTTTTTTTAAATATTTTTTAGGAATATTTAATGTTAATCCATTATTAGCGATTTCTTTTCATATATAAATTTTTAAATTTTTTTAAATAAAAAAATTACATATTTAATTTTATTTTTGTCTAATTTTCTTATTGTTTTTTTATTCCTAAATAATAATCAACATGACTTAAGACCATAATTTTATAGTAAAATTAAAAAAAAATAATCTCAAAAAAAAGGTCTCTTAAAAAAATACGATAAAGAGCTATTATAAAAAACAAATTTAATTTAAAAAAAAATTAAACAAAGATAAAATATCTCATTTGCTAATCAAAAACAGAATCTGATAAATTATATGAACTAGACCCATTTAAGTGTTCATAACTTAACCAAAACAAAATTTTTATAAGAAAAAACAAAAACGAACATAAGCAAAAAAACCATAACTTTGTTAATACTTAATTTTTTTATAATCTGTGAAAAGATCTTGAAAATTTAGCTTATCAGCTTCATTTTGAGTACCTAAACATCGAAATTGATAATAAATTAAGGAAGTTAGGTACTCTTCAAAGCTAACTTTTCCAAAATCATTAGTTTTTTATTTTAAAAAACCTTTAAGTGCTCATAACTTTACGAAAAAATAATTTTTTTGAATTCTGTAAAAAGCATTAGGTTCATTTTTATCTCAGCTTTAATTTGGTACCATTTTTATTAAATTTGGATAAAAATTGAATGAACTAGGATATTTTTATTTAAAAACGAACATAAGCAAAAGGACCATAACTTTGTTAATACTTAATTTTTTTTTTAATCTTATGGCTCACATAAAACTTTAAATTATATTTTATTTTTGCCAAAAAATATGAAAGCGAAACAAATTTAAATTTTGAATTTCCAAATTTCAAAATATTTTTTAATATTTAATTTTTACTTCAGGTAAAAATTCACATAAATTTAATTCTAGTTAAAGGTTAAACAAATTGTGTTTAATAAAGTTTAGTCAGTTATTAGTTAAAAATTAATAAAAAAACTTTTTTTTTTAAATCTAATACTTAATATTTTGATTTGAAATCAACATTTGATCATGAACTTCAATTTTCCCGAAATTGATAGATTTTAAATTTAAATTCAATTAAATGTTTTGGTTGTTTTATTTTTTTCTATTAATCGTTCATGAATTGAAACAAAATGTTTGACTCATTTTAGCCACAATTAAATTTGAAAGAATTAATGAGAAAGAAAACTCAAAAGGCGATTTTATTTTATTTAATTAGATCGAAGTAAAAAGTTTATTTTGTTTTTTATTCACGAATAAATAAATTAATCGAACAATTCAACCAAATACTTTGAGCATTTGGATACTTTAGGCGTGTAGTTTTGGCTTTGATTGGAGACAGATTTGCACAATTGAATTGCATTATTAAGCGACTTAGCAATTGATATTATGTATTCTTTGTCCAAGTCGCTTGAGGGATTATTTAGAAGATTTCCAAAGGCTACCAACATCCTAAACAATGCCTCATGATCCCAGTTAATTAAACGGTTGCACAGCACATCGTTGTTAACAAATTCGATTTGTTCCACGATTAGATCGGTGCAGAAGCTGGCTGAAAATCTTGTATCCAAATTGACGAGCTTGGGATTTAGAACAGTGTAGTTTAATAGTAATGTGGCACACGATGTTTGTAATGGCTTACTATTTGTATCACTCGATTTTAAAATATAATTAAATAAGAAATTTCGTTCGTTTAATAACAATGAAGCGAGTTTTTTTTTTGTTTTAAGCAGGTTAAAACTTTTGAATAGATTGCACAAAACACGCATTACCAGCATTGAATTTACAGCATTATTTTCAGTCAATTGCTTGAAAAGAATTTGAACATAGAAGTTTTGTGTTACGTTATCCTCCGCTTCATTTCTAAGAATATAATTGACAGCTTTTTGATCCAGTATAATAATGCGAACCAAATCAATGAATGGAAACAAGTTTTCTTTAAAAAAAATTCAATTAATTTTAATAAATTTTATGAAAATAAAGTTAAAATTTTATTAAAAAAAAAAAGAAAAAAAAAAAGAGCTAACTTTGTGTAAATTGATCTATAAATTCAAACAATTGATCAAAAATACTAGAATTAAATCCATTTTTAACCATTTTCTCCAAACTATTTACAAAGTTCTCATTTTGCGAATAAAGTTGTCTAATTTTTTTGAATATTGTCTCTAAATTGTATTGATCAAATAGCACGAAATTTTTGTGAGGATAAAACTCGTTGGAATGTAGAATATTTGTCGTTTGAACTTTGGATGTGTTGTATGCACTGGATGCAGTTAAAGGATCAGAGCTAGTGTTGCTCGATAGCTTGTTGCTAGTGTCGAATGAAGATGGCACATATCTGTTTCCTCCTGTGAACGGGTCATTAAAGCCACTCGACTCATTTTTCGAACCAATTACTTGGCTTTGTGTATTCTGAATTAAAAACTGAGCTATTTGATCAAGAAAATGTTGATTCAAATCATGTTGATGGATGAATTTCTGAGCCGCATGATACGGATCTTCAGTCAAGTTGTAAGCAAGCTTGAGTTTTTTGCCTTCATCCAGCTCAATGTCGAACACATAGTCATATTGGTTGCCCAAATAGTTTACTTTTTGAGTTTGACCTCCGCCTGCGTCCGAAGAGCCAACCGCAACTCCTATTTTGATCCATCTAGACTCGTTGCCATCCCATTGATAAACTTCGGCCTCATTTTGATTATTGACAATTAAATTTTGTCCATCTTTTTTGCCTGGTGTCATCAATGCGTCTACACCTGGCAGTTTGTTCAAATTTATATTTGACATTTGTTCATTTGTTTTTACCGGAATGGCAAACTTTGCTAATTCTGTTTCGAATTCTTGCATCTCTTGAACAGTTGCCATCAACGATTCGTGTTGAGTAAAGAGTCGAATGGTTCCATCGCTGCAAGCAACAGCTAGATTGTCATTTGGCAAGTGAATGGCCTTCCACAAGGTTTGACATGGCAACACAATTGTCTGAACCAGTTCATTGTATGATTTAACAATCGAATGAACTCGCAGTGATCTGTCTTCACTGCTGCTAATCACATAACAACATCCATCTTGGCTAAAACAATTTAGTGAATACAAAAAAGAGTCAGTGACACGAATAGTTTGTATTGGAGTTGGATGACCCAAACGCCACTGAATGATAGTTCCGTCATTTGAACAAGAGAAAAACTCCTGTCTATTTTGAATGTTTAATGTGAGCCCTCTGACACAATCACCATGGCCTATGTATTTTAACAAGCATTCAGCATTTCGATTCTCTGCACTAATTGTCCAATGTTTTATGCTTTTGTCAGCACTGGCTGTTAACACAACTCCTTCTTGATCTATGCTCAAAACATCCCACACAGTCAAGTCATGTCCCTTAATTGTAATCACTGGAGACAATTTAAACTCATTTCGTACTAAATCATTCAAGTTCCACACTTTGGCCGTACAGTCAAAAGAGCCACTGAACAACAAATTACTTTGCGAACAATTATCAAAATTAAGTGTGCACACTGGGCCATCATGAGCTGTAAATTGTGAAATTACTTTGTTTGCTTCAATGTCATGAAAAGCAATTGTTTGATCATTTGAACCTGTAATTATTAATCCATTCGGGTATTCCTTCAAAGTGTAAACAATAGTCACAGAATTCACGTACTTTTTATGTGTGGTGATAACTTGAGCTTGAACATATTGATTTGAGGCTCTTTTTTATTAACAATTTAAAATTTAATTATTTTAAAATTAAAATCTTTAAAAAAAATTAAAAAAAAAAAAAAAGCAAAATTTAAATATGAACTTTCTATTATAAGTGTGAGTGATTTTCTACTAATATAATTATTTATAAAAATTTAACTTAATGTTCTGCTTGAATCCACATTTTTGCGCTCAAATCTCTTGACACGCTAACAAAACCTCCATTATCTCTCGTCTGACACAAACTCTTAACATCGGCCGTGTGACCAAACAAAGAACACATTAACTTATACGGTTTCATCTTAAACACAATAAACTAAACCAATTAATAAAAAAATTATTCAAATTTTCCGGATCGATCAAATCCGGTTTTCATTTAAACAAAAAATAGACTAAAAAATAAAATTTCATCAAAAATAAAAATAATTTTTATTAAAGTAAAATTCTGAATTTTTCTTCTTTTGGAACTTTGTTAATGACTAATTTTTGATCTTATTATTTTTGAGCTTAATTAACAAGGCTTGATTTTTAAAGGAAGTGCGTTTATACAAGAGTCCAAAAGAACGTGAAAAGTATTTTTTAAAAAAATTTAAAAAAATTCAAATTCTAAATTTTCAACTAAAAAATTTAGATATGATAATCAGGCCAATTTATTCGCCATTGTTTCGACTTTGGAGCATTTGGAAAAAGCGTACATACACGATTGCATAAAACCTAATGAGTAACTTAGACATAATTATAAATTATATCTTAATCTTAACCTTTTATCAAAGATATACTTCGGCTTGTGCTAATCTACTTGCTCAATATAAGATAGCATTTAAACTAATTGAGCCCGATTTTAAAACAATTGAAGATTTCCTTAAAAAATTTAAAGTAAATACATTACTTAAAAATATATATTAAATTAATTTTTATTTTTTAATCAAATTTAAAGATTCATTTTCCGATTGCAATCGCTCGCATAAAAGAAGACAGACCAATTACTATAAAAGATGACAAGGGGAGCTCGAGCAAACTAATAGCACAAACTGTTTCGGTATGATTTATTTAAAAATAAAAAGTGCAAATTGATAAATTATTATAGCTTTTAATAACTTTAATGGACAAATTGAGATTGGAAATAAAAGCAAACGATGAAATACAGCCTGATTTAAGAGAGCTTATCGATGTCATGAGTCGAATAAATAATTTACCAACTGAGTTTGATGGAAAATCTAAATTGCAAAAATGGTATAATCAATTGCAACAAATGAGTGCCACAGATGAAATCGATGAAAATCAATCAAGAAACTTGCTACTTGATTTAGACTCGGTGCTTTACGCTTTTAATCACGGATTATTCTAAATTTTTTTAATGATTTTCGAAAAAATAATTATTCAAAAAGGTTAACTCATTTATTATTCTACATGATTTTATTCAGTATTTAATATCTGTAAATAAATTGAGAAAATTAATATACCTTCACCAAAATTAATTTATTCAGAGAAAAAAAATTGTTAAGTCTTAATCACTATTAATTTAAGCAAAAAAAATAATATCAAAAAAATATCTATCAATGTTTTTTTTTATTATTGATTCGTTCTCATGGTTAAAATCATTAAAAATAACTGTTCATTTTACTCAATAAAAATTTCCCTACAAAACACAGCCTAAATGAACGAAAATAATTATTTTGAAAAACTTTAAAAACTTTTCACAGCTGATTCTAAACTTTTTCCAGATGCAAAAAAATGAACTCAATTGAATTGTCTTGGTCTAATAATTAAAAAGAAAAATGAATGGATTGTATTTTCAATCCACATCCATCTCCATTCTATTATATCTAAAATCCAAATAAAGAAAATAAAATTCAAACGTTTCTTAATTTTTTCACAATGGTGTTATTTATTAATTTTAATTACAAAAATTGACTGTTTAAAAAAAACACAATTTAATGCTTTGTTTAATTTCATATTTAAAAATTAAATGCAGAAAAATATTTTCATGTGTTATGAATCAAACCGTTTTTTTAAATTAAAAAAAAATATAAAACAAATATTTTTTTGAAAAATAAACAAGGAATGGTGTTGCAAATTAAAAAAAAGAATAATCTTTAATGTACTTAAAAAGTGATTAGATTAATTGATTTATAAGATTCGCGCGGAGCAAAACTACAACACTATCTGAATTTCGGCAAACCGACTTTAAAATATTAATCTGCATACTTGAAAACCTAGAAAAACGGTTTTTTAGGTGGGGTCAAAAAAAAAATTTTTTGATCCTCAAGTATGCAGATATTTTAAAGTCAGTTTGCCGAAATTCAGATAGTGCTGTAGTTTTGCTCCGCGCGAACCTTACTCTATTGTATTTTTAAAAAGAAATAAAAATAAAATATAACAGAATAATTAGCACATAATGAACTTTATTTGGCTAAAAATTCAAGAATATCTGTTCAATAATTCTCTTTAAATTTGTTCACAATATTTCGACAAAATATAAAAAGTGAATTTAAGATATTTAAAAAAAAAAAAACGGAAAAACTAACAAATAATTTAATTTTTTTTTAACTAGTAATATAAATAATTAATATTGTTTTTCACAAAATTTATTTAAATCTTATTTTAGATCTAACACTTTTTTTTCTCTATTTAAATTAATTTTGGTGTAGATCTTTTTTTCAATATTTTTTTTTAATAAGCTTTTTAGATAAATTTAGCTGTTTTAATACGTTTAAAAGAAAAAAACTATTTTAATTCATTTCACTTAAAGATAGTATGTACTTATTAATTTTATAGAATTTTTCTTTTAATTATTTAATTTCTACATATTTTTTTTTAAATAAAAAATGATTTTAGTTTTTAGGATAAACAATTTCAATTTAGAGTAATAAAATGAATAAAATCGAAATATTTTTTTTGTTTTATTTAAAAAGCCTTTTTTAATTTTAACCGTGAGAACGAATCAATAATAAAAAAAAACATTGATAGATATTTTTTTGATATTATTTTTTTGGCTTAAATTAATAGTGATTAAGACTTAACAATTTTTTTTCTCTGAATAAATTAATTTTGGTGAAGGTATATTAATTTTCTCAATTTATTTACAGATATTAAATACTGAATAAAATCATGTAGAATAATAAATGAGTTAACCTTTTTGAATAATTATTTTTTCGAAAATCATTAAAAAAATTTAGAACAATCCGTGATTAAAAGCGTAAAGCACCGAGTCTAAATCAAGTAGCAAGTTACATAAAAAAACTATTAATTTGTTTTAGAGCTTTCGGTAAAAATTTCTATTAAAATTTATTTTTACTTTCAACCACAGTTGATTTGAATACTTTTTAATGGCGTGCATAATGCATTATTTAGTAAAGAAGTTATTCAAGTTTTATGAATACAAAATATTCAAGTTTTGACATGAAATTTTTATTTTTCATTTATTTATCCGACATTTCTTGTGACTGAATTTTAAAACGATTTGGTTTATTTTATTTTGTTTTTTAAACTCAATGAATGTATCTGTTTATCTTTTTTCAATTTATAAATAAATTAATTCTTCAAAATTTTGATCCAAAATTCAAATTTGATTTTAAATTTTAATTTAGAAAAAAACAATTATGTACTTTATCCTTTAAATATTTCTACTTTTCTAGATATTTATTTCTAAAGAATAAAATTAAATTAAAATTTTTCAGAATTATTTATCTAAATTATAATTCCAAAATGATCTTTGATTTTCCTTAAAAGACGCTTGACTTTAACTCTTCATTCAGTTTTTAAATTAAAATTTTAAACACCTTATGTTTAATTTAAAAATTAATTAAAAAAAATATAATTTCATCATTTTTATTAACAATACAATCAATTAAGTTTTGATTATTTGATCATGATCATGAACTTCAAGTTGCCTTTAATTTATTGTCATTTTAGATAAAAAGATATTGAACTAGATGTCAAATTTTACAGCATCTATTTAAATATTAATTTTTTTTACAAATTGACAAATTCCAATTTTTGAAAAATAAATTGACTTTTTTCTTTAATTTTGATTTTTATAATTTATTTCTGACATTCCTATTATTTGCTTTGAATGAATAAATAAATAAATTCAACATCAATCGATTTATAAAAAGTTTTTTAATTCAACAAATTTATTATTCAAAACAATTTGTTTAGGTAAACTTAGTTTTGAAGGGGTTGTGAAGTTCATTTCATTTCGATCGTTTCAATTCAGAAAAATTTGAATAACTTTTTTACAATAAGGAATAATTTAGTTCTGTAAAATGCTTAAAGTTTAAGCAACTTTGCTTAATCCGAAAATATGTGTCTGCAAAAACCCTGCAAAGTAAGTGCACAATTGATTTGAATACTTTTTAATGGCGTGCAAAATGCATAAAATTGCAGAGTATTTTGCAGACTTATCTTAGTGAATTAAGCAAATTTGCTTATAATTAAGCATTTTATAAAACTAAATTATCTCTTTTTCTGAATTGAAAAGATCGAATTGAAACGAACTTCACAACCCCAGTTTTGAAATTAAATAAAATTATTTATTTTTGGTGTTTGTCTTTAATGTTTTCACAAAATTTAATAAAATAAAAAAATATGTCCGATTTGAGTGAGCATGTTGATTTTGACAAAACATATGAACTAAATATCGGAAAAAGTTTTCAGAGTGGATCTAAATCATCATACCACAACTTCAAATGTAATTAAAAAAAGATTTTGGAAATAATTCAAAATTATTTTTAAATAGATGATTTTACCCCGGCTTCAATTGATAAAAATCAAGAAGGAAAAGTAACTATTGGTTCCAAGAATGATGTAACAATACTTGTTCCACACGTAGAAAGTTCTGCCCAAAAACATACCCAATTCACTGGTAACAAACAGCCTGCATCCAACAAAGAATGTGTGCTAATTTTCGATACAAGAACTGGTGAATTCACTTTAGAGTAGTGTTGGGATCCGTACAAGCGGACACTTAACCGGCCAAAATTTTCAGAAACCGTGACCGTGTCCGCATTAGCCGGACAACCTTTAAACGGGCGGTCATTTGGCCGGACAGCTTGGCGGTCAAAATTTTAGACCGTATAAAAAACCGGTCAAAAATAAACAGGCGGTCGAAAAATCGGTAATAAAAAAAAAATTAGATAATTTAAAATATATTTTTTATTTAGAAAAAGTAGTTTTTTTAATTAAAAAAAATTCAAAAGTAAAAAAATTAAAAAAAAAATTATTTTAAGAATAAAAAAACACAAAAAAAAATTTATTTAAATAATAAAAAAAAAATTTATTTAAAAAAAAAAAAAAAAAAAATTTATTTAAAAAATAAAAAAAAAAAAATTTATTTAAAAAGTACTACGTTCAAAAAGTACCAACGACTATAAATACAAACTACCTACAACTAGTTTCAATTTATTTTTTATTTATTTATAAAATAATTTTTATTTTTTTAAATAAAATTTTTTTGTTTTTTTTTTGATTTTTTTGAATAAAATTTTTTTCTTTTGTATTTTTTATTTTTTAAATAAATTTTTTTTTTGTTATTTTTTAAATAATTTTTTTTTTTTTATTTTTTTACAAAATAATTTTTTTTTTTTTTATTTAAAAAATTTTTTTTTTTTTTTGTTGTTTTTATTCTTAAAATAAATTTTTTTTTTTTAATTTTTAATAATACTATTAAAACTACTATTAAAACTGATTCATGCTCCTTTCTTTCAAAAGAAGAATTTTTTTAGGATTTTCAAAAAAAATTTTCTTTTTTTTTATTTTTTTAAATAAATTTTTTTTTTTATTATTTAAAAAAAATTTTTTTTTTGTTGTTTTTATTCTTAAAATAAATTTTTTTTTTTAAATTTTTAATAATACTATTAAAACTACTATTAAAACGGATTCATGCTCCTTTCTTTCAAAAGAAGAATTTTTTTAGGCTTTTCAAAAAAATTTTCTTTTTTAATTTATTAAAATATTGAAAATTAAAAGGCTGTCTAAATTAATAAAAGAAATCGATTTGAATACTTTTGGTAAGATATTAATTCAAACAAACATTTAAATTACTTTAAAAAATTGAATTTTATTAGTGATTTAATTTTTTTTGTATAATTATTCTTTTTCATATCAACCATTAATACTAGAAAAATAACTTTTATAAAAATAATTTTAATAGTAATATTTGACAAAAAATCAAATTTTTCCGATAAATTATAATTTCATGCTAAAAAAAAGATTTTTCTTGCAAAAATAAAATCTAAAAAAAGATGAAAAAAATAGTTTTAATAGTAATATTTGACAAAAAATCAAATTTTTCCGATAAATTATAATTTCATGCTAAAAATAATTTGGCCGGATTAACGAAAGCTGACTGTAATTCATTATCTTAAAGTCTATTTTGATCGTTTATCCATTATGTAATTGAAGATATTTAAAAAAAATTTGAAAACTGAAAATAATAAATAATTTTTTTAATAAATAAAAGAATAATTTTTTTAATAAATAAAAGAATAATTTTTTTTGCAATGTATATTATGTTTTATATCAATAAATACCAGTAAGTCGGATACTTTAAGTAGTAGTCGTGATAATCTTGACAATTTTATTTAAAAAAAGGAGATTGAATACAGGACATCAAATAAAATAAAAAAATTCTACTAAATTAACATTTTTAATTTTATAATGAATTATTTTAAATAAAAATTCAAATTCCAAACTGCAATTTTTCAAATTTTCTTTTTTATATTTTTTAGCAATATTGAACAAAATGAAAATGAGCAAAATTTTTTCTTTGCTTTTTTGTCCTTATTGTTTAACTTTATTTTTTTTTTATATTTTTGTTCTTAAAAGCATTAGCTCGGTAAAGTTATACAAATAAAAGTGATAAAAATCCATTTTAAAAAACAATTTATAAAATATTATCTTCTTTCTTACTTTATATTTGATTTTTATTCTTTTTAAAATTTTTTCTTAATTTAATTAATTTTCGTAGTTGAAATTTTGTAGATTATTCTTTTATGCTGAAAGCAGAGTGCTCTTTCTTCAAGCAGCCGACCCTATGTGACATTCTAAATAATTAATAAACAAATAAATAAATACATTGATCTGGTGGCCGTCGTCTTTCCAAAGATTCTGGTGAATACTGAATTTCAACTCTTTCCTTTAAAAGTGGACGTTTTTATAAATTATGGGAGACAATTAATAACTTTTCCAATAACAAAGCTACGTTCAATATTTCAGATATGTCCATTAGTATTTTTTTTTCTTTTTTAATTTATAAAAGCAAATTTTTTCAAATATTCGTAGCCTTAATAAATTAATGGCCATCAAAATATTTTTAGGCATTAATTTCTTAATATAAGAAATAAAAATAATTTCTTTAATTTAAAAATAGCATTTAATTCCATTTTTAAGTTTTAGTAAAAGGATATATTTTCATTTTTTTGAATAAGTTTTTATCAAGTGAAACAAAGCTCTTTCCCTCATAGGATTGATTGCAGCAGGTGCTGGCTAAAACAATCCCCGTAATTTATATTTAAATTATTCAAATTATTTTGTATCATTAATAATTATATAATTAATTCAAATAATGGAAGTGTTTATCGGTCTTATGAGGCTCTATTTGATTTACCATGAAACTTAAACTGTAAAAAAATAGCATTAATGGTGTGAAAAATAACTGCTTAAATAAGCTTTATTTATCATTTTTTTTGATAACTTTAATTTTATTGAAGAAAATATCTTTTTTGCAATTCTAAACTTCAAATTTAAACCACATTTTTGTGTAGATCAATTTAAAAATCACGAGCCTGTGAATATTTAAAATCTTTGGTTTTTATTTGCATATAATTTATGCTTTTATTAGAAGCTAAGCTAAAAAAAATCTTCAAGGTCGAATTATTACAAATATTTGCCCAATATTTAACTTAAATGAGTAAAATTAAATTTATATAGCTCATTAAATAAAATACCTATGGAAATCATTAGAAAATTTTTTAAAAAAGTTATTGAATAATTGATGCTTGCTTAATTTTTTGAATTAAATAAGAATATAAACTAAAAACTAAAAATAAAATATACTGACTATAAATCTGAACTTAACTTTGTCAAAAACAAATCAAAAATAAAATGTTTTAGTGTTTCACAATAGTGAGAATAGATAATAAAATGAAATGAAAAAAATTTTGATAATTTAATTTATTAAAATTAGAAAAAAAAATTATATATTTAATTGTTTGCAATTTTTTTTAATAATACGATTTATGAAAAAAAAATAAAAAAAAATTAAATGTGAATTAAATGTGAGTTTTGAACGAAGAGAAAAATTCAAGCACCTTAGTGGCACATTTATGGACAAGCGAAAATAAAATAAAATACAAATTTAGTGTTCCATGTGGTCGGGATTTTTTCTCAAAATAGCAAAGCCTTCGAGCACTGGCGTCAACGAAATGAATTCGTCAGTGGCCAATTCAGCGCGTTCACCAAACGCCAACAACACGGGCGTAGTATGAGTCTGAAAGCCGGTGATTGTTTTTGGCTTGCCGGCTTGACCGACCACGTCAACCGCTTGACCAACACGCACTGTGATCGGCAACGGGTTTAGCTTTTCATCAAATGTTATGAGCATCCTGGGCTGCATGGCCAGTGCCAAATTAAAGAGCATGTAATGCGATTTGGCCAAAATGATGTTCTTTACGTCCAAAAAGCTGACCACAACGGCCAACAGACCGCCAACAGCTACTCGATTGAGCAAAAATTTGTGACTATGATAGGGCGATATGGTCATGGTTCCTTTTCCCATATGAGTCAAGCCTTGCGCCAAACGAACCATGAACAAATTGTTCTGGTCTTTGGCATGATACATGGCCAATTGTCTTAGCATGGCGGCCAAACGAGCGTTGTTGGTGCCTGCACCCACTAGTCCCATGGCAAATATGGAATTGTGTGCCACTTCGGCATCAGCATCGTGAGAAAATTTTGACAATGTGTCCAAAATGTTCAGCTTTGGATTGGACAAACTGATTAGGCCGAGAGCGAGCGGAACAGCTCGTTTGATGACCGGCTCGCCGTAATGAAGCAAATGACCAAATGTTCTCAGAGCCATTTCGGCGCCGATTTCTTCATTCATACCAATGAGAGAAATGCCCAATACGGCCACTGCTTGATGCATATTGGAGCTAGTTTGAGACGAGCCAGTGCCACTTGACGTACCACTTGACGTACCACTTGATGAAGAAGTTGAATCGTCTTTTTTCTCTTTTTTCTCTTTGTCATCTTTGGCATCTTTGGCATCTTTGGCGTCTTTGGTCGTAGTGTCCACTTCAATGTGTTCGCTGCAAATGCTCAGCAGTTGTTGCACTTTGAGCACATTGCCCGAGCCAGCGTAGGCGCACACATCAACCAAAATAGTTGCCAACGATTGCAATGGCTCTGGTATGGCCTTGAGCGACTCCAGTATAACATCTACTTGTTCGCCCTTGCCCAAATACACTAGGCCAATGCCCAAAGCTATAAATTTAGAAAATGTGTCCTTGAGCTCTTGTTCGGTTCGTTCGAGCAGTGTTTGCATAAGAGTTGAAGTGATCTCGCCATTGGCACTGCCAACACCAATCAGACCAAGAGAGAGAGCGGCCACGCCAATCACTTCCATGTTTGCCGACGAATCGGACAAAATGGTCGAGATTAGCGCAATGGCATCTTGTCTATTTTTTCCAGCGTACGCAATGCCAAGGCCAAGAATGGACGCTATGCGAATGCTGTTGTTCTTGTGATTGACATAGTCGGACAACAAAGCCAAGGCCGGATCGCATTCGTTCTGAACGCCAGCATTCACGATGCCACACGCCAACAACGCGCCCGCCTTCACATAATCTTCGTCCGAGTACAAATACTTGTCGATTTGTGTGAGGCCGTTCTCCACGTCCCACAGCGACAACAGACCAAGAGTGGCCGTGGTGCTCATTATGCCGTGCTCCTTGTTCTTGTGTATCCACACATTGGCCTCTTTGTCGTCGCTCATCAATTTGTCTTTGGCAAATGCGGCGTTCACAAAGCCGTTGACAAACGAGGCGGCCAAATTTTGACGCGCCGAGTCCACTTGCGACTGGTACGATCGGCTCGTTTCCAAATGACTCTTGTAAATGTCCTCGGGCACTTTGGCCTCCATGATGTCGAGTTCGCGCGCCAAATTCAAAAAATTTTGACTCAAACGCGAATTGTTCATTATATCTCTAATTTGGTCGGCGTCTTGGACCCGTGACTCGTCTATGTCCCAGTAGATTTGCTGACGAGCCAACACAAACGCCAATTGTTTTCTAATCAAAGGATCAGCGCAAGTGTAGAACACCGACTTGATCAAGTCCATGTCGTTTAGTTGGACGGCACAGCGAAGTGCCAGCACGTCCTGATCGAACTTTTGGTAGATTTTGAGCGCTGTTCGAATCAGTATGGAGTCTTCGGGCTCGGCCACGTACGGCACACAGCTCAGCAAGTAGAGACACACGCGTTGATACGTGTCCTTTTCGCTCTGGCTCTCAATCAAGTGAATGTGTTCGATTTCCATGAGGAGATCGCACGCGTCCGCTTCGGCATTGTGTGCCATGTAGAACGCGACCATTTCTTGTGCCAGCTTCAACAAGTCCTCTTTGCTTATGGTCACCTGAGGCTCCCAAGTCAACTCGACGTCTTCGCCTTTTTCTCCATCTTTTTCTCCATCTTTCTCTTCGCCTTTCTCCTCGCCTTTCTCCTCGCCTTTCTCCTCGCCTTTCTCCTCGACCACTTCAACTCTTTTTACTTTTCGATTTTCGCCTCCTCCTCTTTCGTCCATTTGATTCCACTCAACTGTGAGCTCGGATGTCAAGTGACGCACATACTCGTGGCCCCATTCGCCCACTCTTTCTCTCGAGCTTAAGTATCGGTACTTGAGGCATTCTCGTTTTTCGCTTATCGTCATTGCCAGCACCGATAAGATGTCAGCGCAAAATTCCTTTTTTTTTTCAATTTTTTATTATTTATTTTTAAAAAAATTTATGACAAAAAAAATTTTTTTCTTTTTTTTTTCTTTTGTTACCTTGGTAGTTTTGTCAAAGATTTTCTCGTAGACTCCTTTGAGTGTGTCGTATTGGTTGCGCAAAAATTTGAGCGGTTTGGGCACACTGGTCATCGAGCTGGTCGACTCTTTTATTTTGGTGCGCAAAATTTCCAACGCTGGCTTGTACAATTTTTCGTCATTTTCTGTCAATCGCTGAACACACAACAGCAGTTCGTCCTTGAGCTGTTTGTCTTCGTCACTCAAGTCTTCATCTTCGACTATTTTTGCCTTGTTTTTTTCGCCATCTTTTTTCACTTCGCTCTTCTGGGCTATTTCTTTGCTTTTTTCGGTCACCATTTTATTTTCAATCTAAATCAAAAATCCACAATTAAAGAAAACAAAAAACAAAAAAATTTATTCAAAAAGTGATTTTATTAGGTGATGTTTTTGTAAGTTAAAAAAGACGACTATTTTGTTTTGAAGATGGATTTTTTGTTCGAAAATTTTTAACTTTTGCTTCTAAAATGAGATCTTGAAATTTCAAATTTTGCTGACACAATAACTACTGCAAGTATTAGAACAAAGATGAATGTAATAAATTGAAATTGAAATTTTTCCATTTCATTTCGAATGCAAATTTTTGATTAATAAAGTTGTGCACAAATTAAAAACAAAAAAAAGAACATTTTTTTTTTAAAATAAATTAAATAATAGTGAAATTTTCTTATTTATTTAATTCATTATTTTTTTCAAAAAACAAATCATGCGTTTTTAATTATTTTTTTAATAAAATAAAAAAAAATAAAGGGTTTGAATTTATGCCTCAATTAATTCAGTAGATGATTGTTAACATTTGATGAGAAAATTATTATTTAAACAATTAAATAAACTCTCTTTTTTTTTGGATGTATTTTACAAAATCAATTTTTTTTTAGAAAAAATATCCATTTTAAGTTAAATGCATGCAGTTTAAAATTATTTAAAAATTAAATTAAAAATAGCTTTTATTACATATATATAGTAAAATTATATATTAAAATTTAGCAAAAAAATCTAATATTTTTTCTTAACTTAAACGCTATTTAACTTATGACGAGGATACGAAACAAATTTTTATTTCTTATGTAAGAATGTAGAGATTTTAATTATCTACAAAACGGTATGTCATAAGTATCAATTCATTGAAAGTGAAGATATAAGACCTATGATCACATTTTTTGTGAACACTTGATTTCAAAGTCTACATGGCGCATTCTTGGAATGCTTTAAAGAAAATTCACTATGCTCATTTTTTAAAAATTATTTATCTATTTTAATTTTTTTTGTTCAAAGTTATCTGAGTGGATTCGATCTAATTGAAAGGATCTTGAATACACCGATGATATTTCTAAGAAATATAATCGATGATATTTTAAATTTTATTTTGAAGAAAAATTTTTTGAAAATAAAAATATTTCACATATGATCAATATACTAAAATTTATTTTCAATTAATTAAAAAAAATTAGAATAAATTAAAAACAAAATCAAGAAATAAATTTATAAGTTCGGAGCATATCAATTTCGTTGGCCACCAATTCTTCATCATAATCGCTTATTTTGCCAACCCAGTTGTTAAGCGAATTAGTGTTTATTTGTTTTTTCAATCCATATAAAGAATACTCATGTTTGGCGAGTTTAATGTCGTTTCCCAAATATTTTTGATGATTTAAAAATCTGTCAGTCCATTCTAAATTTAAAAACTTTGCCATCTCTCTTGTTTCTTCTTCTGGATTTGAAACCAGTTTGCTATAATAAACAATCTTACAAAAATCACTTCCTGTTTCAATGCATTGATTGTACGCATTTTTATTTCTTGAGTTCCACAGTTTTAGCAATTGGAAAAAAACTTTGAAAGTTTTTTTCACATGTGTTCTTTTCACCCAAGAATAAGACGACTCTCGTCCATCTCTTACAACCAAAATAAATTTTGAATTTGGAAAAAGTTGTTTAAACAATTTTATGTGTTGAAAATTTGCGGGCTCTTTATTGCAGATGCGATAAGTGGGATACACGTTCATCAAGTAATTATAGAAAGTAAATAGGCTTAATGCTTTGCGTAGCTTTTCAGAATCGAATAATGTATTTTTTGATAATTTGTTTTGTTGTGATATGACATTTAAAAAAGAGAGCGAATCTAGCGAAACTTTAATTTCTGGTCCACATTTGCATTCGGGATGAACATCTAGTAGCGATCTAACTAGTGAAGTACCCGAACTTTTGAAGCCACCAACTAAAATTAAAGGCTCATGAAACACATCTTCAAAATTATAGCCAGACGATGTATTTGATTTTATCAATGCTATAGATTCTTTCTCACTGCCAAAAATAAGAAAAGCAATTTGAATAAAACAAAAAGAGAAAAAAAATGTTTCTATTTTATTCATTTTATTACTTTAAAGTTTAAGTTTATCCTAAAAACTAAAATATTTTTTCTTTAAATTAAATCTGTTGAAATTAAATAATCAAAATACAAATTAAACAAAATTAATAATTAAGTACTTAATCTTATAAAAGAAATGAATCAAAATAATTTGTTTCGTATTAAATGTAATAAAACAGTTAAATCTATCGAAAAAGTTTATTAAAAAAATTGAAAAACTGATCTACACGAGAATTAATTTATAGAGTGTAAAAAAAGTGCTAAATCTAAATTTAAATATATAAAAAAAGCAAGAAAAAATTTCTATGAATGTTTTGGTTTTTTTATTGTTCCTAGCTAGAAATTGGCTTGAATAATAATTTAACATGTGAAAAGATTTAAACAAAATTTTATTCTAAAATTTAAATACAAAAAAATTGCAAATTAAACAAATTTTAAAAATTTATAAAAAAAAAATTACATTTTTCATCGAACAAAAATAAAATAAAAATAAAAAAAAGCTCAATTGAAATTACGAGCAATGACTTTCTTAGCTAAACGTCTAGCTCGGTCAATATCTATAAATTCTTGTTCTGAAGGTGCATCAGCAACATCATTATCTTTATCTGCAATTGTTGATTCTATTGTATTAATTTCATTAGAAGACAATTCTCTTCTATTTTTTTTGTTATTGATTTCGTTTTCACTATCATCATTATCACTTTCTGATTGAGAGTTGTTTAATTGTTCACTTTTTTTTCTTTTAAATGTTGCTTTTTTTACTTCAACATTTGGTGAATTGTCGTCTTTAAGTAGCATGAATTTTTTTTGTTCTCTCTTCAATTTCTTTAATTCGTTTACTTCGCCTCAGTCGACATCCAGCAACTTTTGGTCTAGACTTATTTTTGGGAGCTGATTTTAATTTTGGTTTTGGACTTGTAGTCTTTTTTGTCAAAGGCTTTTTGGCAACTTTTCTTTTTCCAAGTGACAACGCTCTAGATGGCCATGATGCTGGTTTCATCGAAAAAGTAGATTTAGAAAAGGAATATGGATCATCGACCAATTTAAGGGTATGATCGGCAACAAACTTTTTCATTTGTTCAAGACTAGTCACTTGGGACAATTTTTTTGTAGTGTCAGTAATCTCTATGTCTGTTTTTAGCTTGTTTATGTTTTCTAGTGATTTTTTTGAGTTAAGTATTTGATGCACTCGTTTGGTTAGTTCTTCTTCGTCAATTCTTGTGCCCTTCTCTGCTGCCTCTCTCATCAAATCGTTATGCACTTCGGCCATCATTTTTTCCATTGATATTTCTTCTCGTGTGCCTCCAACAATTACATTCGACAAATTAGCTGCATCCTCAAGACTTACATACTGACCACCAGTTATCAAACATAATGCATTTTTTAAACTCAATGAATGTATCTGTTTATCTTTTTTCAATTTATAAATAAATTAATTCTTCAAAATTTTGATCCAAAATTCAAATTTGATTTTAAATTTTAATTTAGAAAAAAACAATTATGTACTTTATCCTTTAAATATTTCTACTTTTCTAGATATTTATTTCTAAAGAATAAAATTAAATTAAAATTTTTTAGAATTATTTATCTAAATTATAATTCCAAAATGATCTTTGATTTTCCTTAAAAGACGCTTGACTTTAACTCTTCATTCAGTTTTTAAATTAAAATTTTAAACATCTTATGTTTAATTTAAAAATTAATTAAAAAAATATAATTTCATCATTTTTATTAACAATACAATCAATTAAGTTTTGATTATTTGATCATGATCATGAACTTCAAGTTGCCTTTAATTTATTGTCATTTTAGATAAAAAGATATTGAACTACAGTGGGTATTTCACAAACGACATGCCCCCTAAGGTCGCGACCTAAAACCGAACCATTAGCGGCGCCGTACCGAACCAAACAAACCGTACCAACCGAACCACCGACCAAACCGAACCAACGAACCGAACCGAACCGTACCAGGAATGTTATACTATCGGCCACAGATTGTGAAAGGGATCTTGGAGTGATGGTTTTATCAGATTTAAAGTGGACCAGCCTAGTGAAGAGTGCTTGTGCGAAAGCGAGTAGGGTACTTGGAATGCTAAAGCGAACGTTTACAAGTAGAGAGGAAAGACTGTGGGTAAGATTGTAAATATCCATGGTGAGATCCCACCTAGATTACGCAGTGCAGGTTTGGAATCCAAGTATGAAAATGGACGTGAATGCGTTGGAAAAGGTGTAAGAGAGGCCAACAAAAATACCTTTTTCTGTAAGAAACATGCCGTATGAAATGAGGCTGACAAAATTAGGACTGACAAAGCTGAGTGAAAGAAGAGTGAGAGGGGACTTGATTGAAATGTACAAATTAGTGAATGGAATAGAAAAGGTAAGCTTGGTCAAGAATCTAGTGAATAAATCAGAAAACAAGGGACCAGCCGGGGCGTTAAGAGGAAATAGCATCAGAGTCCAGAGAGAAAGTTTCCCAGCTAAAATTAGAAACGATTTTGTGGCTGCAGTAAATGCCAGACATGTATTTTTCTCAAACAGAGTAGTTCCGCATTGGAATAAGTTGCCAGAAAGTGTGGTGAAATCCAAGTCAACCACTAATTTTAAAATGGCTTTAGATAGGTTCAATGGAATCGGCTGCTACAGCTCTACACGGCCAATTGGCGGTGATGGGCTTAGACAATCTACATGTTAGGTGTCGCAGCAAGAACTACTACTTCTACTACTTATAATAGTTATTGTATTAAAAGCTTTTTTATAAATAAATTTTTTAAAATTAAAAATTCTAAATTTATTTAATGTTTTCTATTAATTGAAATAATTTCAAACTTTGATCAAATAAAAAAATTATATTTATTAAATGTCTTAGATATAAATAATTAGCGATTTTTGAAAAATATCGAAATAAATTTGGTCTTCCAAAATTTGGGCGATCAAATGTACCATTTATTCTAGAAATAATGAAAAAAGTTAGCGGGACCTCAATAAAAAAATCGCTTTTAGATCCGACCCAATAGACTAATTTATTTAAGTCTTAGAATTTTATTTTTTTGGGAAGATTTGTAGAAATCAGTGTCTCAAAGCACCAATAAAATAAAGTCTCAGCTTTTTTTTATTTATATTTTGATCTGAATGAACTTTAGCTCGGTACAGAAAAATAAATAAATAATAAAATTTAGTGACCAAAGTGTCCGTTAAATTTTTAGATGAAAAATAAAAAATTCAAAATTAGTTATGTGGAAAATTTTTGAAAATAAAATTCAATTTTTTTTTCAAATTTAAAATAAAACCCACGAATACTTGTCACTGAATCTTGAGAAGAGTCATGGTCGATTTTGTGAATTTTTTGAAATTCATTCGAAGAATCAAATTGCTTCGGTTTAGCTGATTTTTCACGCTCCATTTGCATTCTTTAAAAAAAAATTATTCTCTAAACTTAACTTTTTTACTTACCTTTTCAGCTCTTCTTTAAAAAGCTCCAAGTTTGACTTTCGCTTCTCAGCTCCCTTTTTACGAGCTTCACTCAATGCTGCTACAGCGGCTAAATCAGATGGATCTTTCTTAGTCTCTTGCTTTGCCTTGTTGGCGAGTTTTAATGCCGGGGTGTAAATATTTCCTTTGTCAGGACCGAATTTTTCCTCTAGACAAAATAAATTTTTATAAATAAAAGTTGGGGAATTAATTTACCTTTGGTGCCTGGATTGATGGTGGCTCCTTTGACGAACATTTTTGGCATTGTGCCACTGCTAGTCGGATTTTCAAATGAAGCGACAAAGTCGTCCAAAATTTGCGCTGCTGCCTCTTCTTCTTGTTTCTTTTTCAGCTCTTCTTGTTCTCTTTTGCTCAGGTGTTTCTTTTTCGGATTTAAAATTCCAAGCTCAAAGGCTTCGAGCTCTTTTTGTGACAATGTCTTTTAATGATTAATTCAAAATAAATAAATTCTTTTTAAAAAGGATGCTAATAAAAACTTTGATTGATCCTGGAGCAACTTCTTTCAGACCCCATGGCAGCTTTTCTTTTTCTCTTGTTTTGTCCGGATTCATTATTTTTATTTAAATATTTGAATAAAAAAATTCAAATAAAATTTTAATGAATTGAATTTTTATTTTTTGATAATTTATGTACTTGAAAGCAGAAAAAATTTCTTTGAAAATTGAAATAAAAGTTTCAATTGAAAAAGAGAAAATTAATTTAGCAGCGTGGCGCAGTGCAAAGCGTGCTGGGTATAAAACTCAGAAGTCGATGGATCTAAACCATTCATAGACAGTTTTTTCCTGACCTCAATTTAATTTCAAATTAAATGTCAATTTGCATAAATTAATCATTTTTAAACATAATATTGAGATTTTCATTTCATTTTTTCATTTTCAAGGTTAATCAACTGGCTAGTGCCCTTATCGTTGTCGACTGATTAACACTTCATTTATTTAATTTAACAAAATTTTTAATAATTAAAATTATAATTTTTATAAAAATAAAATTATCTGTTATTTTGAAAACAAAAAACATTGATAGATTCATATCAAATTTTTTAAATTTTTTTACAGAGGAAACTATTTTTCTTCTAGAGCGATTTTTGTACAATGATTTTAATGAAAAATAAAAAAAAAATTAATTCATTTTATCATTCAATTAAATCTTTTTTAAAAAAATGGCACAGAATATTTTTTCAATGCTAAATTAACTTTGGATTTCAATGTAAAATTGAATGCTTTTTAAAAAAAAAAAATTTTGCGGTAAATTGGATGTGATCTGCAACTCAAATATATAATTAGTTATTACGATAAAAAATATTTTTTTTTAGAATTCCTTAAAAAAAGGGATATATGAAAAAACACATCTGAAGCTTTAAAAAAAATCTAGATTTTAGTCAAGACAAATTATAATCCAAAAGATGTCTTTTGCTCTTTTAACACTCAAACTTCGGAGTTTTTTTTGTAAGTTCAGTACTAAAGGGGTTCAAAAAATCCCTTTAATAAAATTTGCATTTAAGGTAACATAAACTACCATAATTATTCAAAAAATGTTTAAAAAAGTTACTGAATATAAAAAATAGATGTCTTTTATTAATTTTGTTTTGATTTTAAGAAAAAATTATTTATATTTTTGAATAAAAATCTGAAATTACTCAAAAAAAGAAATTGATTTGAATACTAGAAATAAATATTCTATAAAAATTTTTCCCAAGCAAAACAAAAATGTTTATTTTAAGTATAAAAGATAGATAATTTTTTGTATATTACTTGGATATTTTTGGACTAAAATATCTAGAGAATAAATAGAGAATAACTAAATTTTATCCTAATTTTATACAATTTATTCAAAAAATATTTAGTTTCTAAAGGAAATCATTAGTAATTTTAATCAGTTTCTACATCTATTTTTGTTTCTTCATTATCATAGTTTTTAAATAAATTTTTTTTTGAGTTTTGAATCATCCTATTTATAAGATTTGCTAAGTTTTTGCTTGAAAATCTTGTATCTTTCTCTTTTACCATACCTTTAAAAAAATTAAGATTTTACAGCAATAAATAATTTTAAAACTAACAAAAAGCGGCATTGACTTTTTTCGAATATTTTTGTTTTATTTGGCATGCAGTGTTTTGTTGGAAAGTCGATCGATTCGATATTAAAACAGATAGTATTTTTTTGAAATAAGTGTCACCCTGGTTCTCGCATATTTCTTCTAAATATTCATTTATTTTCATCTGGTCACTATCACTCACAAGAATATCATTAAATTTGCTTGAAAGAGGAATTAACAATTCTTGTCCATCATCACCTGAATATAAATTTTGGAAAATTTGGCACATTTTTAAAAGTTTATTGATCTCTTCTTTATCTAAATATTAAATTATTAAAATAAGTATTTATAAACAAATCAATATGAGATTGAATGGACGTGCTTTTTAGAAAAACTGAGAAAGGAAGCCTTTTTTATTTATTTTTTTACCTATTTGGTCAAGATTAATTAGCTTAATGTTCCTAAAATTTTATCCATCAATCCTTAATAATTGTTAAAAAAGATTCATTATTACTAAAAGTCTGCTTGAATTGATCCAGTTTTAATTCTAAACTTTACATTGTAGCTCATTATTTTTAGTTTTTTCATCCTCAATAGCTTTTGTCAGATCAATTATTTTACTTTTTAATCTTACATTTTCATTTTCTAATTCAGAATTCTGATTCTTTTTTATTTTGGAACTTTGAGAAGCTATTGATTTATTGGTCTTGACGTTTGTTCTTGACAGATCCTTCTCATTACAACCCACAATATCTTCCATTATGCAAGTACATTCTTCTTTTGAACCTATCTTACGAACAATTCCTAAATAATTCTTATCATTGAAAAAAATTTGATAGCTTTCTCCTATAATAATCTCTTTCTGAGTTTCAATTGCATAAATTGATACAACTGAAAACATTCTCTCAGGCTCGGGCCAGTAGACTAAAGCATGTGTAGATTCAGAATCTGATTTTTCATTGCCTTTAATTTTAGACCTTTTATTTAATTATTAAAAAAATTAAATAATTTAAAAAATATAACCTACTTGTATTTGCGAATCGACTTAAGCTCTGATTTAATTGACAAAAGCGAAGTTAAACTGTTTTCACTATCTGATGTCGAAAAAGATTCTTCTAGCAATAATTTTTTTATTCTAGGAGTTGACTTCGAAATCGGGTATAATTTTTCTGATGACATCGGTGACACAACTTTCTTACTCATTATAGGTGACTCTTTATGATCGGATGAAAGATGAAAATTGTCCTTAGATGAGCATGCTTGAGAGGTTTTTTGATTAATCAATTTTCCGATTTTAATTGAACTTTTTACAGATAAATTATCTGATTTCTGTTCACTATTTGAATTTTTTTTTGATTTCTTCTTTTTTAAAGGCATTTAAATAAATCTATTTATTAAAAATGAAAAAATAAAAAAATTTTATTTAAATGATTTTAAAAAATTAAGTAAATAGATGACTGCCATTAAAATCAGTTAGAAATATTGTATTTTGTGAGTATTCACAGCCGAGAACAATTGAAATATTTTCGTAATCATCTATTAAAAAGTAATCAGACGAATAGGCTCCTATAAAAAAACTTGATTTAATCGAATTAAAACCATTAATAAAAAAGGGATTGTCAATAAAATAAATTTTTTTGCACAAAAAACTAATATTATTTTCGAACAAGGAATAAGAATTTAGAAATTTCTAAATTCTTATTCCTTGTTCCTAACAAACTTTACAGATAAATTAAATATCTTCATCCCTAACAAAAAAACAAGCCCTAAATTTTTTGCATCTGTGGCAAGTATTGATAAAAAATAAAATAAAATATAATTTAGTCACTAAATTAATTTCCTTAGCTAGAAATACACATCATTCTGGCAGCATTTTGATCCCCTGCTCGTAGAAGCTGACTGGTTTTGAGGTGAAATATTGACTAATTTTTTTTTTGATTTCCTCCAAGTCTTGATAATATTTTTCACTGAGAAAATGCTGCATGGATCGGAAACAGGTGGTCTAGTGTTGTCATGTAATAGAATCATTCTCGCTCTCCTTTAGCTCTGTGTGGCCTTTTTGTTTCCAAAGCCTGGCTTAAACGAATTAATTGTTGTGAAAAAAGGTCTGCTGTTATCGTTTACTTGGGTTGGAGCCGCTCATAATAGATGATACCTTTCTGATCCCACCAAACACAAACCATGACCTTTTTTCCATGAATATCGCGTTTCGGAGTAGGTAATGGTAATTGATTAGGGTCTACCCATTGTTTTTTGTTGGTCTGTTTATCGTAGTAGATTCATCTCCAGTTACGATTTTCCATAAAAAACTGCATTTTGCACACCATCAAAAAGTATTCTTCTTTGCTCTCTTTCAATTACTTTGCAGAGTTCTTTCAGACATGTATTTTTAGATTAAGCAAAATTGCTTAAAAATTAAGCATTCTATAGAATTTAATTATTCCTAATGGCAAAAAAGTCATTCATTTTTTTCTGAATTGAAACGATCGAATTGAAAGGATTTTGCCTTTTCCTTTAGTTTTTTTTTCCTGTAAATAGCTTATTAAAAACTTTATTCTTGGCAAATTATTTATTTGACAAAAGAAAAATTAATAATTAAAGGCTATGTGATACACAACAATCAAAATTTCGGTTATTTTGATTACAATTTTTTGTATCAAATGGCATATGACAATGTCTTAGGCCAGTGTATCCCTTTAATCTTATTTAGACCTCCAGTGTGGAAGCTTTCAACATCAGCGTTGCTTTAAGTTCAGTATAAGTATTGTTTCATTTTAATTAATTTGTTATGGACAAATAAAAAATGAATCTGTTTTAATTATATTCGACACTATCTATCAGTAATTTTTTTATTTAAGTTTAAGTTTAAAGCCCCATGGACAAATTAAAGTATATAGAATACATACACTTAGATGCCTATTTTACAATTGAATAATTATTAAGTTAAGAAATTATCAGTAATGTTATTTTTATAGAATGGTCTCATTCGATTTTTTTTTTAAATTGCAAAAAAATTATCAAGCTTTATTTTTTTGTTAACATTTAAATTAAGCAGCAACACATTTTTTTTCAAAACATTAATTTCGCAATAAATGACTTTGAATTGAGTTGAGTTTTTGACTGATTTTTTTATTATTGCCAATTTGAAAATACCTTTCAAAAAAATTAATAAAAATTTTTAAAAGTTTATTTCATAGGTTACTAAGTAACATTATATTTAGTGTTATTGTGTAAAAACTATAACGCCATCATAGAAATGTTCTATGCCGTCATTCAGTTGATATCACAATTGAATATAAATATACCAAACTTTAAGAATTGTGGTAAAAAGGATAAAGCGCTGTTTGGATAAAATTCATTTTCTAATACTAAAATGATTGAAACCAACAATACTGTTTTTCCGATTGTTCCAGAGGCAAAAAATACTAACGATACCGCAACTGTTGTATCCCAGACAAAAAAAGCACCTAAAAAAATCAGTAAATCTAAAAAAGTTTGCATCGGATGTCTTATTGCTTTAGCCATCATAATTATTGTCATAATTATTATTGTTGCTGTTGTCTTGGCTGTTTTATGTAAGTTTAAAACAAAAATCTAAAATCGAGACTGACTTCTTTAAGGCGCTTATTCTTTGTTTTTAGACATTTGTTATAAAGAATTAAATTCTTAAATAAGTTTATTTACTAGGCAGATTGTTTATTAATTCAAATACTATTATTTGATATCTTCTAGCACATGGGTACACATACATTTTTATTGTAGATATTTTATTTGGAATTTGAAATAGATTCCAAAAATCAGAGTTGTTCAAAAGTCATAAAAAAATTTAAAATCAAGTCAATTGACTTAACTTGTAGTATTTTTTTAACTCACTCTTTAAAAACCTTTTGAAAATTCAACAAGAAAAATTTCAAGTCAAATTAAAAAAAATTTTTTTTGAAATTTTTTCAACCGCTTTGAAAAATTTCAAAAAATATTTTTTTTAGATTTTTCTTATTATCATCTTGTTTATGAATAGTCAAATTTTAAAAATTGAATTTTCTCAAAAATTTTTCATTCAGATACCTAACTTGAAAATATTCGGCTACAGTTTATGATTTGGAGCACTAGCACAAAACAATATTTGAATTTTTAATTTTTTGTTAGATTAATTTCACAAAATTAAAGTAAAACGAATAATTATTTTCAATTTTTATCAATTATGTATCTAAAAAATGTCGATATGGGGAATCAGATGGAAAATGCATCGAATGCGGCAAGACTTTTTTCTCAAATAAAATAGTCGGAGGACAGAGTGCAGTAAAAAATAGCTGGCCTTCGACTGTTTATATTCAATTCAAATATCGTACAAATTCAATTACTGCATCTACATTCTGTGGTGGAACTTTGATTAATCCGGACACTGTAATTACGGCTGCTCATTGTTATAACAAAGAAATAACAGTTAGTGGATCAACTGTAGCGGTTACCCCAAATTCATTTTATCCAACATATGAATCGATGTACACTGTTTATCTTGGTCTACACGACAAATCCGCTTTGTCTAGTGGCATATTCAGATCTGTTAAATCCTACACAATTCATCCTAGTTATAGTTCTTCAACAAAACTCAATGATATTGCCATTATTAAGCTCTCAAGTAAAGTTGATCTTAACGAAAGAATTCAAGTTGCATGTCTTCCTGAGGATAATAAAATTTATCCGAAAAATAATGATATTAGTGCATACATTGTTGGTTGGGGAAGAACATCAGAAGCAGGAGCTTCAACAAATATTCTTCAAGAAGCCCTTATAACTGTTTATGACAGTTCAAAGTGCAGCTCGGTCGCAATAGGAACTACGAAAAATTGGAATGATCAAATCTGTGCTGGAAAGTACTCGGGTGGAGTGGATTCATGTCAAGGCGATTCAGGCGGACCATTGTTTGTTAAAGATACTGTAGAGAGCAAGCAAAAGTTTGTTCTAGCTGGAATTACTTCATATGGAGTTGGATGTGCCCGAGTTGGAAAACCGGGGTACTTTTAATTTATTTTTAAAATTTTTTATTTTAAATAAATTTTAAATTATACATCTAGAATTTATATCCGGGTCAACTCCTATATTGATTGGATAACTAAAAAAATGGAAGAAAAGTAAAAAGAATTTAATTAATTTGGACTTTTATGTGAAAACTAAATTTTTTGTTTTAAATAATATTCATTTTGATAAATTTGAATTTTCATTCTTTCGAAAAGTAAATTTCGTAAAGGCAATCATTGACAAGATAAATAAGATAAGACTTGAAATTCTGTTGATTCAGACTGTATTCTTTACTATTAAATAAAGTGGATTAGTAAATATGTTGTTAAAAAAATTATTAAGATTAAAAAGAAAATTAAATTTAAAAAATTTATTAAATTATGTGACCATAAAAAAATTTTCTTACGCTTATTTGATATAAGCTCTTTTTTATTTTTTGTCGAACGTAGAGAATTACCGAACAGATTTTCTAGATTTTTTAACCAAAAAAATAAAATAAATTATAATTCAATTAATCAAATGACTTATTTAGTAGATTAAGGATTATTCTTTTTTTTAAATTTGCAACATCAATCCTTGTTTATTTTTCATAAAACATTTATTGTTACAAAAATTAAAAATACCAAAAATGACTATTTCTGCGTACATGTTTATTGTTTAATTGTTTAAATGTCAAAAAATTTATTCCTTTCGGTTAGTTTAATCATTTTTTTCTTATCCTTTTTTTAATCCAATTAAAAGTCAATTACTGTCTAATTAAAAATTCATCTTTGCTAAATCCAATAATTTTTATCAAAGATCAATTTTTTATAATTGATTGGTTTAGAGAAACGAATCAATCGCTATGAACCGGTTCAAATTGGCTCAGTAATTTCGTGTCTGTTCAAAAAGCTCGTCACAGCACGTTCCTCGCAATAATTTATTGCAGCCATTTCAAAGTCGACATTCATTAAATTTAGAACACTCACTCCAAGTCCTAAAACTGCTCGAAACTATTTTTTATAAGTTGTTTGTTTTTTATTTGGTAATAAGGCGTACATCACTGGGAGAGCGGTTTCATTAATTATAATGTGTATTGAATATACCTTTTGAAAAAGAGTTGTCGATATGTCAAACGTCACATCAGCATACCAATCTTTGTATTGACTTAATAATCTCAGATAAACTTCTGTTGTGAATATTATAATCCGCTTTTTTTCCAAGCTTCCCGAGTCATAATGATAAAATTACTTGTCTTTATATATTTAAACTAAAAAGTTTGGGATTATCAATTGCTCTGAAGATCTGGCATTAAAACCTGAAAGTGCTACTTTGCTGCTGTCCCGATTTATAATTTGACGCATGTCATCTCTTTTAAACATAGACACGCATTTGTTAGAATTTGAGATTGTGTTTTACGAATGATAATTCGCAGATAGTCATTTGAATTGACAGCTTGATCGTTTATTGCTTTAATAGATTGTAACATAAGGTTTATTTATTTATTTATTATTTCAATTGACGCCTCGTAGGCGATGTTATATAAAAAAAAGAGAGAAAAATAAAAAAAAATAAAAAAAAAAATAAAAAATAAAAAAAATAAAAATAAAAATGATAAAAATATACTAGTTAAATAAGTCAAGTTAAATAAGTTTGTTTTCTAGATTTTTTAAATTATATTTCTAGTTTTCTTACATAATTTAGATAATTATTCATTGTTAAAAAATAAAGATACAAGAGAAAAATAAAATATAAATAGAACTAGTAATGTTTTTTCCTTAAATCGAACTTAGTTAGTAAGATATAGTGAGTTCAGCTAACATTTTTTTGTATTCAGGGATTTCAATGTTATTACCTCCTCTATTTGACTCAAATAATTTCCAAGTTAATTCTTTATCTGTTACACCTAATGATAATAGATTCATTTATTCAATAAGTGGATCATTTATAGCTTTTGAACAAACATTGGACTCACTTTTAATATTAAAATTACAAGTATTGGAATCATTAAAATCATTTTTACTAATTTCGATAGAATTCAAAAAATATCTTTCATCTTCAATTTCTGATTTTTATGGGTGCAAATCGAATTGACAATATTATTTTTTTTGTAGAGCTAAACTTATTAATGTATGGTGCATTCATATTTGATAAATTTTATCCAAATTTATTTCTATAAATATAAGATATAGTAATTTTCTATGAAAAAATCTTTCTATGACAATTAATTATATGAAATAGACATTTCCATGAAATTATTGAATTTTGTTCTATGGATGTTTGTTTTGGATCAGTTATGTCTATGGTCATTAATTGCAATTGTTTATTTGGTCGAATTGGTTGAAGTCGTGCTCTTTGTAGTTGTTTAGGCTGTTAAACTTTGTGACATGATAAACGTTTCCTAATAAATCTAATCGTTTTATTTTTCTATTTTTGGTGCATAAAAAAATCTTTTAGTTTGGAATATGTTTTATCACACCTAAATGACCACCCAGTGTTAAACTGTGCACATTTTAATCGTTTGTATCATTAAATATTTTGGTAGAACAACAAGTTTTTCACTATCTTTTTTTTTAAAAATAAAAGATCACTCTCTATACATATCTGTTCGTACAATCTCTTATGAAAAGTTGAAACAAACTGATCTATTTCTGGGCGTTTTTCACCATTTTCACTGATTAAATTTCTTACCAAACTAATACATTGATCTTTTTTGGTTCAGCTTGTGAACTTTCTAATTGCTGTGGTTCTGTTTAGTCAGCTTTGGTTGTTATTATTTTGTACTTTCTCATCGTGAATTGGCAAAGGCCATCTCGAAAGGGCGTCTGCATTAATGTGGGTTGTCACTTTTGAAATGGATTTGAATATGTAATTATTTATTCTAATTAACTATCTGACTTTACGTGCATTGGGTTCTTTGCATCTGAATGGATGGTTTGGATAGACTAAAACTACTAATTGGTATTATAAATCCATTAAACTTATTAACAAAATGAGACCAGTAAATGCCTTTCACTTCTATATCTTCTAGAATAAACTTGGGCTTTTTATCATTTTGCACCACTATTTTCGGTAAGTTGGGTTGATTATTTGCATTGCCAAGACCACCGCTTAATTAAAACGCCGTAGGTATTTTTATACGCTCTATTAAAACAATCAAAAATTAATTTTGTATTTCGATATTTTGATTTTTTTACTTATTTGGAATTTTAAAATTTATTTGTAAATAGACAAGACAAGCCAGTCTCAAGACCAAATAAAATCTTACGGGTTGACTTTTCTCATCTCCTTCGAGAAAAATTAAAAATGAAAGAAAAAAATGCAAGAAAAATTAATAAACAATAATCTTCTAGCAAAATCAAAACTCAAATTTGTTATTAAAAAAAAACACCAACAAATCAATGTGTTATTAAAGATCTTCTTGAATATTCATGGTCGAAAAGCTTTTCTTAGTTTGCAGTGCAGCAAATCGAAAGAGGTAATACGGTATCAATATACCTAGTTAGGCTAATTGAAAATTATGATCAAAATTAAATGATCATTCAAATTTTTTTATTTATCAATTTGATTTATATTAGATTCGTAGAAAAATTAAAAGTTTATCGAATTTTATTCTTTTCAAAAGAATTAATTGGTAAAAAATTTTGCAAAATATACCCAGTTAATTAACAATTAATTGGGTATATTAATTTATTTTTAGACAAAAAAATAATGCGTAATTTTTAGTGATGAAATCGAATTTTTTTTTTATAAGAAAATTGAAACTTGAATAAAAAATTATTCTGAATAACTTGTAAGAATGAATTTTCAATCAAATAGCTTATTCGAATGAATTTTCAATCAAATAACTCATTCGAATGAATTTTCAATCAAATAACTTATTCGAATGAATTTTCAATCAAATAACTCATTCGAATGAATTTTCAATCAAATAACTTATTCGAATGAATTTTCATTCAAATAGCTTATTCGAATGAATTTTCATTCAAATAACTTATTCGAATGAATTTTCATTCAAATAACTTATTCGAATGAATTTTCAATCAAATAGCTTATTCGAATGAATTTTCAATCAAATAACTTATTCGAATGAATTCTCAATCAAATAACTTATTCGAATGAATTTTAATTCAAATAAAAAATTTTAATTAAATTTTATTTTACTTAAAAAATTTACAGAAAAATATTTGAAATAAATATTCGATTAGAAAAATTGAATAAAAAATAACAATTTGAATTGTTTCGATTTAAATTCAATAAAAAAACATTCATTTTAAATTTTGACAGACAAAAACAACTTTTCTGACATTTTCTGGGTTAATTTTATTACGACGATCCCAAATGCTGTAACCGGCACTGGAAAATAATTGTTCTGAAGGGACTGATGTTGCTGGCGTGCAAAAAATCCGTATAAAGGCTTCATAAATAATAGGATAAATATGTTTGTTAATCCTCCAAAATTCCAAAGGCTCAATGTTTTTAGAAGCTTCTAAATTATAGCGATAGAATTCCTTTTCTAAATTACTTAATTTTGAATAGCTTTTTTTGGTTTCATAATCTGCAGTAAAATCAAAATACTGTAAACGTTTGTCTTCTAGAGAAGGAGAAATCAAGATATTTGATGAATTATTAGGTTGACTTAGTCTATTCAAATTAGATAATTCGTTAACGTTCAATTTATTTTTCAGTTCCAAAGGAAAATATTCCACCAGCTTTCTGATGTGTGCTTTAGCTATGTTAATGTATTCTTTTTTCTGTCTTTCAGAACATTTTATAAAATATTTAGTACGCACATCTAAATAAGTCGCTGTTATTAATAAACTATCATTTAGAACGTTGTACTTATTTAAATAGCTATCGGTGTAGTAATGAAGATATTTTTTAAAAGTAGTAGAAAACAAAGATTCATTATTAGTTTCGAGTAGTTTGTTGCGAAGACTTAAGAGAATAGGAATAACTATAGAAATTGTAGGATAATTAACCCCAGATAGCTCAGTGGTCGCGTCACTGAAAGGCTTTAAGATACTGACAGAATCTTTAAGAGTGATGATTTCGTTTTCATTTAATATTAGATATTCATATTTATTATTTAATTTTCTATCTCGTAGAGCTTCATTTATAGGACCTTTTTGCTCAGAAATTCTTTTTAACATTAAAAACGTAGAATTCCACCTAGTAGTTATGTCTTGAATGATTTTATTTGGCTTAATATTAGATAATTTTTGCTTTTCTTCCAAAACTTCGCAAGCTATAGAGGATTGGTGAAATACTGAGGCTATTTTTCGGCATTTATTTACCAAATCTGAAAAATTCTGCATTATTGAATTTTCAGTTTCGTTCAAAATTGAAATGCCAGTTGTTTCATTTTGTTCTTCAGTCTCATATTCACAAGTTTCAATGGACACTGTAGAAAATTTAGTGATTTTTTTTACTATTAAATTTAATAAGTGAGCAAGGCATCCAATGTGATGAATTTCAGAAATTTTCGACTCTGTGGTTCTAATATTTTCTAATAAAAAACTTTTTATATTTTGCATATTTTTGGCATTGTCCGTGACAAAAGAAACTATTTTGTCGACAATACCCCAATCTCTTAGAACATTGAATAAAGCATTTGCTATGTTTTCAGCTGTATGGCTACCTGGTAAATTACTTATTTCTAATGTTCTACTACACAGTAAAGTTAATTCATTAAAGAAATGGCAAGTTACTCCAAGGTAGCTATTTTGTTGAATTGACGACCAACCATCCAATGTTACGGAAACAGCTTGAGCTTTTATCAATTCAAGCTTAATACGGTTCCTTATTTTTGAAAATTCATTAGCAAGTAAATGATTTGTTAGGGTATAGCGCGAAGGGAGAACAAATCCAGGATTAAGACACTCAACAAATTTTTTAAAATATGAATTTTCAACAATGATAAACGGCAATGCGGCACTTACAATAAATTGCAACAAAAATTCTTCTGCTTTAGTAAAATTTTTCTTTTGCTTCTTGTATAATGGCTTGTCTGGCTCATCTAAAGAAGTGTCAATATCGACAGACTCATTATTTGTTTCTAAATTCAGTGATATATTGTGATTATTTTTTAAATGATTACGCATTGCCGATGTTGATTTATTTGAATAAGCAGCATCACAATGTTTACATATTCGAGAATCACCAACGACAACCGAGTGTGAATGAACAATTGAAGTTTTTTTATACTCTTTTCTTTTTCTCCCTTTATGGATTGAAGTTGGAGTCTCTTGAAAACTGGTAATAGATGACTGACTAGCACACACTAATGTTAGAAAATTTTTAAAATCCTTTTATGAGAATAATAATTTCTTGAAAAAAATCAGAGTTGTTTAAAAGTCCCAAAAAAAATTTTAAGTCATTATAGTTGTTTAAAAGTCGCAAGTCTCTGAAAAAAATTATAGCTAAAAGTGAAATTTTAATAGCAAAGAAAAAAAAAGAAGAGATCTTAAAGGAGAAAATTAATGCTTATAATTAATGCTTATATATGTACGAAGCGAATATTCGAATGAATTTTTATTCGAATAAGCTATTTGAATGAAAATTCATTCGAATAAGCTATTTGAATGAAAATTCATTCGAATAAGCTATTTGAATGAAAATTCATTCGAATAAGCTATTTGAATGAAAATTCATTCGAATAAGCTATTTGAATGAAAATTCATTCGAATAAGCTATTCGAATGAATTTTTATTCGAATAAGCTATTTGAATGAAAATTCATTCGAATAAACTATTTGAATGAAAATTCATTCGAATAAGCTATTTGAATGAAAATTCATTCGAATAAGCTATTTGAATGAAAATTCATTCGAATAAGCTATTTGAATGAAAATTCATTCGAATAAGCTATTTGAATGAAAATTCATTCGAATAAGCTATTTGAATGAAAATTCATTCGAAACTTCCTTTATTTGAATATTGCGTCGAATAACCATATTCGATTTCATCACTAGTTATTTCAATTTTTCCACAAATTTTTTCTTCTTCTTTAAATTAAAGTTAATATCGTTAAAAATGTTTTCTCATTAAAATTGGCCGCTTCACAACCCTAAAAGTGAAGTTTTTGATTGAAAAAAATGAGCTATCGAGGTACTAATATTTTTTTAAATTCTAAATCAAAACAAAAGCAGACAAAAAAAATTTTTATTCAAAAAAAATCCTAATTTAAAGTTCAGCTAAATAATTATGGATACAGACCAAAATCTTGAAACACGACTTTAGAGTCTGTGGTAAAAGTCAATAAAGTTTTAAGATAAGCAAGATGGTCTTTTCTGTCAGCACCTGTATTCCTGTATTCAAGTCTTTACAATTTACTTTTGAGCTTATAGCTTAAAATTAAATTGTAAAGACAACTATACAAGTATTCCAACAAGTCTGACTATTTATAATTTTAAATTGTCTTAATGAATAGATATTTGATTGTGTTTAAGGTTGTGAAGTTACAAAATAGAATTTAAGTTTAAATTTTAAAAAAAAAAAAAGTTTACCATAGTCCATATAAGCAATACTTGTCTGCTTTTTATTATCCATTTATAAAATTATATCAATGAAAACTTCTATGAAAAAATATTAATAAGCAATAAAAATTCTAACTTAATTTAATTCTAAAATGTTTCAGTTTCAAAATTTACTTAACAATTTTGTTTATGGTTAAATTTTAAAAATTATTATTAAAATTTATAATTAAATACAATATATTTTAGATATTTAAAGAAGTAAATATATAAAAAAAAAAGTGAAAATTAAATGCTTTTCTTAATTTTCAAATACACAAAATTACTAGTGATGAAATCGAATATGGTTATTCGACGCAATATTCAAATAAAGGAAGTTTCGAATGAATTTTCATTCAAATAGCTTATTCGAATGAATTTTCATTCAAATAGCTTATTCGAATGAATTTTCATTCAAATAGCTTATTCGAATGAATTTTCATTCAAATAGCTTATTCGAATGAATTTTCATTCAAATAGCTTATTCGAATGAATTTTCATTCAAATAGCTTATTCGAATGAATTTTCATTCAAATAGCTTATTCGAATGAATTTTCATTCAAATAGCTTATTCGAATGAATTTTCATTCAAATAGCTTATTCGAATGAATTTTCATTCAAATAGCTTATTCGAATGAATTTTCATTCAAATAGCTTATTCGAATGAATTTTCATTCAAATAGCTTATTCGAATAAAAATTCATTCGAATATTCGCTTCGTACATATATAAGCATTAATTATAAGCATTAATTTTCTCCTTTAAGATCTCTTCTTTTTTTTTCTTTGCTATTAAAATTTCACTTTTAGCTATAATTTTTTTCAGAGACTTGCGACTTTTAAACAACTATAATGACTTAAAATTTTTTTTGGGACTTTTAAACAACTCTGATTTTTTTCAAGAAATTATTATTCTCATAAAAGGATTTTAAAAATTTTCTAACATTAGTGTGTGCTAGTCAGTCATCTATTACCAGTTTTCAAGAGACTCCAACTTCAATCCATAAAGGGAGAAAAAGAAAAGAGTATAAAAAAACTTCAATTGTTCATTCACACTCGGTTGTCGTTGGTGATTCTCGAATATGTAAACATTGTGATGCTGCTTATTCAAATAAATCAACATCGGCAATGCGTAATCATTTAAAAAATAATCACAATATATCACTGAATTTAGAAACAAATAATGAGTCTGTCGATATTGACACTTCTTTAGATGAGCCAGACAAGCCATTATACAAGAAGCAAAAGAAAAATTTTACTAAAGCAGAAGAATTTTTGTTGCAATTTATTGTAAGTGCCGCATTGCCGTTTATCATTGTTGAAAATTCATATTTTAAAAAATTTGTTGAGTGTCTTAATCCTGGATTTGTTCTCCCTTCGCGCTATACCCTAACAAATCATTTACTTGCTAATGAATTTTCAAAAATAAGGAACCGTATTAAGCTTGAATTGATAAAAGCTCAAGCTGTTTCCGTAACATTGGATGGTTGGTCGTCAATTCAACAAAATAGCTACCTTGGAGTAACTTGCCATTTCTTTAATGAATTAACTTTACTGTGTAGTAGAACATTAGAAATAAGTAATTTACCAGGTAGCCATACAGCTGAAAACATAGCAAATGCTTTATTCAATGTTCTAAGAGATTGGGGTATTGTCGACAAAATAGTTTCTTTTGTCACGGACAATGCCAAAAATATGCAAAATATAAAAAGTTTTTTATTAGAAAATATTAGAACCACAGAGTCGAAAATTTCTGAAATTCATCACATTGGATGCCTTGCTCACTTATTAAATTTAATAGTAAAAAAAATCACTAAATTTTCTACAGTGTCCATTGAAACTTGTGAATATGAGACTGAAGAACAAAATGAAACAACTGGCATTTCAATTTTGAACGAAACTGAAAATTCAATAATGCAGAATTTTTCAGATTTGGTAAATAAATGCCGAAAAATAGCCTCAGTATTTCACCAATCCTCTATAGCTTGCGAAGTTTTGGAAGAAAAGCAAAAATTATCTAATATTAAGCCAAATAAAATCATTCAAGACATAACTACTAGGTGGAATTCTACGTTTTTAATGTTAAAAAGAATTTCTGAGCAAAAAGGTCCTATAAATGAAGCTCTACGAGATAGAAAATTAAATAATAAATATGAATATCTAATATTAAATGAAAACGAAATCATCACTCTTAAAGATTCTGTCAGTATCTTAAAGCCTTTCAGTGACGCGACCACTGAGCTATCTGGGGTTAATTATCCTACAATTTCTATAGTTATTCCTATTCTCTTAAGTCTTCGCAACAAACTACTCGAAACTAATAATGAATCTTTGTTTTCTACTACTTTTAAAAAATATCTTCATTACTACACCGATAGCTATTTAAATAAGTACAACGTTCTAAATGATAGTTTATTAATAACAGCGACTTATTTAGATGTGCGTACTAAATATTTTATAAAATGTTCTGAAAGACAGAAAAAAGAATACATTAACATAGCTAAAGCACACATCAGAAAGCTGGTGGAATATTTTCCTTTGGAACTGAAAAATAAATTGAACGTTAACGAATTATCTAATTTGAATAGACTAAGTCAACCTAATAATTCATCAAATATCTTGATTTCTCCTTCTCTAGAAGACAAACGTTTACAGTATTTTGATTTTACTGCAGATTATGAAACCAAAAAAAGCTATTCAAAATTAAGTAATTTAGAAAAGGAATTCTATCGCTATAATTTAGAAGCTTCTAAAAACATTGAGCCTTTGGAATTTTGGAGGATTAACAAACATATTTATCCTATTATTTATGAAGCCTTTATACGGATTTTTTGCACGCCAGCAACATCAGTCCCTTCAGAACAATTATTTTCCAGTGCCGGTTACAGCATTTGGGATCGTCGTAATAAAATTAACCCAGAAAATGTCAGAAAAGTTGTTTTTGTCTGTCAAAATTTAAAATGAATGTTTTTTTATTGAATTTAAATCGAAACAATTCAAATTGTTATTTTTTATTCAATTTTTCTAATCGAATATTTATTTCAAATATTTTTCTGTAAATTTTTTAAGTAAAATAAAATTTAATTAAAATTTTTTATTTGAATTAAAATTCATTCGAATAAGTTATTTGATTGAGAATTCATTCGAATAAGTTATTTGATTGAAAATTCATTCGAATAAGCTATTTGATTGAAAATTCATTCGAATAAGTTATTTGAATGAAAATTCATTCGAATAAGTTATTTGAATGAAAATTCATTCGAATAAGCTATTTGAATGAAAATTCATTCGAATAAGTTATTTGATTGAAAATTCATTCGAATGAGTTATTTGATTGAAAATTCATTCGAATAAGCTATTTGATTGAAAATTCATTCTAACAAGTTATTCAGAATAATTTTTTATTCAAGTTTCAATTTTCTTATAAAAAAAAAATTCGATTTCATCACTAGAAATAACTATCAAATACTACTTCAATAGAATCAAATTGCTTACTCTAATTTTATTGATCATATGTGCTATAGCCTATTTTGTTTTTTCCATTATAAATGCGACCAAGGTTGGCAATTGCACATGTGTATGTATCAATCATTTGACTAAAAATAGCACGTGACCACAAATTTCAATGATTAATCTATTTCAAGCTATATGAATGAACATATTATTTCAAATCGAGTGGGAGAAACAAACCCATAGAAAATTTATTGATTAATTGATTTATTATTTAAGTTTGTAAAAAAATAAAAAAAATATTGAAAATTAACACTTCATAATTTCATTCGAATTTTCCAAATAATCAAATAGATTTTTTTGGAAAAAACTTTTGCTAAATTAATAAGCGATTGGTCTTTTTTGATTTCTCTTTGATCACGAGGAGACAAAACTTCAGAATATATTATAAATAATAAAAATTTAGAAAAATAGAGAAAAAAAATTTTTGACTTAATTTTTTTTAATTATTTAAATCTATTACATGCAAAAGTATCGAAAAAATTAAAATATAGATAAAAATAGTTTTAAAAAAAAATTAAATAAAAAAAAATATTTTAATTTTCTATGGGTTTTTTTCTATGTAAAAATTTTCTATGGAAGATTTCGACAAAAAAATTGTCTTTTTTTCTATTAACATTTTTTCTATGGATCGATATGTTCCCACTTAAAGCCTATCCGTTTAAGAGCTGCATTCGACCAATAATGAACTACGGAATAGAACAATAAATTTATACAAGAATTGAGAAATATTCTCGAGACAAATGACGAAATAAGCATAGAAAAACTCAAAAAAAGCTATAAAAAAATACAAGAAAATGATGCAAACAGTAGCAAAAACGAAACCTGTGAAGCGATAAAAAAGTGCCTAGAGAACATGAACGAAAAATTCAATGAATTTAAAGAATTCACCAAAGCTTTTGAGATCCAAGCAAATGCTGCCGATACAACTACTGCCGATTTTAACATAAATTTTGACAAATATTTTTTTCTATACTTTTTTATTTTTTTCTTTATTTTAATTTAAAAATCGACGAGTGTGGCGCAATTTATGAAATAGATAAAAATAAAAATAATTTCAAATAAATTTTTCAACGTGTAAATTTTCGTTTAAAATTAAAACTTATAAGTGCAACAAAAATTGACATTAAAATTTTAAATAAAATTATATTTTCATTATCTAGATGAAACTTAAAAAATTCTAAAAATGAATGATAAAAATTTTTTAATCAATCTTAACCAATTTGGTTGTTATAAGCAAGGTTCCAATTTTAGTTTAGCTCAATTGACTTTTTCTACTGATTTTGGAAAAATTTTTAACAGATGTGTCTCTAGAATTGTTGGACTAAATGAATCAGAAAAAATTTTGATTTCATCTGCAAGAGAAAATATTAAGATTCTAAATCTGCAAAATCAAAACATTGAACTTAAGTTAAAATTTTGTTCTTTCAGCTTGAATGAAAAGAAAGATGTTCTTATTGTTTATGATACTGGTTTATGTTGCTATTCATTAAGCCAATTTAAAATTATAAATAGTCAGACTTGTTGGAATACTTGTATAGTCGCTCTAATTCAAATTGAAGAAAAATATGTTGCAATGGCATTTTCTGGTAAAAATCATATTCAAATTGATGCTTGGACTAATTATACAACAGAAACAAAAGATCACAGATATCAGTTGTTATCTGGTCATTCAGACTTTGTAAATTGCTTATGTGCTGTAAAAAATGACCTCTTGATAAGTGGATCCGACGATAAAACGTTGAAATATTGGAAAATTTCTACACTTGAATGCATTAATACGTTCAAAGGTCATACTGGTTCTGTGACGTGTATTCAAATAATAGCGAACAAAGGTGAATTCTTGAGCGGATCGTTTGACAGAACAATAAAACTTTGGAACTTGAATACAGGAGAGTGCTCGGAAACTTTCAATGGACACCAATCTCAAATTAATCAAATTCAATTATGTCAAGATGAAATTTGTTTTTTAAGTTTGTCTTATGATGGAATTTTGAAGCAATGGAATTTTAAAACTGGTCAATGTGTTCATACAATGGATGATAATAAAAATGACAGAATAAGTAGTTTTACAGTCTTAAAAACTGAGAATTTGGTCACTGGCTCTAGGAATGGTAGAATAAAAATATGGTCAACAAATGAGAACAAAATTGAAAAAGATCAAAAAATCGAAAAAAAATTTTGTAATTTTATTTAAAAAATTAACTTTAAAAATTGAAATTAAATAAAGGCAATTTTATAAAAGTGAAATTTTTTTCTGATACATTTATTCCTAATTATCTGAATTTAACTATTCACCCATTTTCATCTTAAAAAAAATTTATTATCACCTTTAAATTTCGAATTAAAAAAAAACAACCCAAAACACCCTCAAACACCCTCATAACTTTTCAGATACACCCAAAAACTGGTTATATTTTTGAATAGAGCATAAAAATATCTACTAAAAATACAATTTTTATAAATTAAATAATTTGATTTTGCCAATAAAAATCGAAAAAACAACTTTTTTGGCTCTTCGACAATACACCCTAATTTTTTAACTTTTTTCCATTTTTTTTCTGCAATGTAAAATTGAAATTATAGGTTATCGATCATGAGGAATCTGAAAAAAAAATCAGATTTCTTCTTTCTGAATTAGTTTTTAAAAAAATTTTTTGCTATTTTTTTTTTGATTTTTTTAAATGTTTATAGAAACTCTAGAACGATCTTCTAAAGTAAATAAAATGTTAGAAAAGGTCAAAAATAAATTTTTTCGTAACTTTTTTAATTTTTGGACAAAAATTTTTATTATTTTGAATGTTATTCTATATTTGTAAAGAAATAAAATTCAAATTTATAATTTAAATCGAAATTTTAAAATTTATTATGATTTTAAATATAATTTATATTTTAATTTAAATTTTTATCCTCATCATAATTTTTAAAAAATATTTCTTTACATTTTTTAAAAATATATAAATTAACTCGTACTGACGAAAGTATTTTGATACAGTATACTCACCGCCGGCCACAAAACGGTCTAAAAAAAATTTAAAGGCATTAAAAGTAGCATCTTGGGTAGAGGCTGAAGTACTTTGAAGTACCATTGCGTACTTTGGAGGCTGAAGAGGTGGCTAGAAAATTCTACTCTGTGATAATTACGCGACATGGATGCCCAAGCAAAGTTTTATCAGATCAGGGAACTCAATTTACCTCGAATTTTTTTAAAACACTTTGCAAGAAGTTCAATATTAATAAGCTGGAATCTAGTAGCAAACATCCGCAAACTAACGGGAAAACTGAAAGATTTAACAGATTCTTGTCAAACGCACTTGCAATATTAGTTAAAGAAAATCAAAATAACTGGGATGAATTAATCGATGACAATTTATTGGCCTACAGAGTTACCATTAATATGACTATTAAGGAAACACCTTTCTTTTTGTAGTATGGGCGAGATGCCGTTTTGCCTTCTGATCTTATGTTTGGTACAGCAAGAAATGCTGAGGCAGATGATACTGAGGACAGTTAATTAGAAAGTTTGAAAAAAAATTACTCAGAAGCAAACTAAGAGGATATTTAGAGCCAAATATAGAAGAAAGTATTGAATACTGCGATAAGATAATTGATGAATTATATAATGATTCAAACCAAATTAGAGTAGCCTACGAAGATTACGAATGGCCAATGCGAAAATACGGCCCGGTACATGAATACTTCAACCAGTAAAAAAAATGATACCCTATTTGATCAATGTTAAAAAAAAAAAGATAAGATAAGAAAGCCATTAGTTTAGTTTGTTCTGAAAACGTTTTTATTCTTCTTTTTGTGAAGTTTAAATTCCAGCCATTGTAAATAAAACTCACAAAGGCCAAAGTCTAGCTACCTCTTCAGCCTCTAAAGTACGCAATGGACAAGCCTCTACCAAATTTGTAAATAGATCAACAAAAACTAATATATACTTAAAACCGTTCTTTGACCTTTTAAGTGGACCAAGAATATCCAAACCCACAATCTCAAATGGATATGAAACCTGAATTGGCTGTAACATTCCTTTTTTGACAGGTTGACTCGGTTAAACCCGATTACAACTTAAACAAGCGCTTACCCATCTCCTTATATCTGAAAGCATACCCTGCCAGTGAAACTTATCTTTTAAGTGATGATACATTTTGTCACGTCTTACATGAGCTAGTGCTTTATTGATGATAGTTTTCTAGTAAAATAGGTATTAATTGTTGTGGGACAGCTAACAGGAGTCCTTTTTCTCCATTGAAATAGAGAATCGAGTCTTTGATTGTGAACCTAAGGTAGTAGTTCGAGGTATTGTCTCTTAAAAGACTGTTGAGAATAGAATGTAAGTAGTGTAACACCCCCTCCAGCAGACCGGCCTTCTAGGGCCTTGCTGGATTTCTTATATATATTTGTTTTATTTTATTTTATTTTTGGTTCAATAATAAAGAAGTAGAGAAGAAAACTTTTTTATTTTTTTCTCTCCCTCTCTCTCTTTAAGTTATTTAAAAGCGCACGCTATTAAATTTGTGGCAGCGGTTAAGCTTAAAAGAAAAATTTTTTGAACACAATGTTGAATGAATACGTGTTATTGTTCGTACAGCTGTGTTTTAGCATAGCTGTTCTAGCTGTAACAATGATTGTCGTAGCTAGTGCTTTTAGAGTCATCACAAACCTCTGGACTGGTCAGAAAAAAAATTCAAATGCTGGTCTTCAATTCGCCAACACAAATGAGTTGTTCAACGGGACTCCGGAAAAAGTTCGCCAAGATTATTTGGAAAAGTCAGCGATCAAAACCGAACCAAGAAACAAATGGCGAAATGATGATCAAATAGGATTCAGTGGGAATAGTCGGGACGTTCTTTTCCTAACACAGGTCGAAATTTGTTCAGCAGTTCTGAGCCGTAACAACACGGGGGAAAATATTTGTTAGAGCCGATCAAAACACAAAAGAGTTTTTTTGACGATGATGCAATGGTGTACAAATGGCACCAAACAAATCCTTTCAGGGAGTCGTGGAATGAGCCTAAGTCTAATGAGGCATTGGAGGAAAATATGTTTCTCCCTAATTATAGAAGGCGAGATGTTTATTTGGACACGCCAATTAACCCATTCAGAAACTCCGAAATGTTCGAGGGGTCGGAAGAAGGTGCTTACGAATACACTCAACAAGGAGGAGAACAAAAATCAATTGCAGTTCAAACAACATAAGATTCGGCGCCGTCTAAAGAATGGTCTTTTAAGCCAACAACTTTCACACTGAAGCAAGATAGCACGTGGTGGAATCGATTCAAATTATTTGTTGAAAACAACAGAATTATGGAAGTTGATTTGTCGAATTGTGTGGCAACCTTTTTGGACGACGATTGTCTGAGTAGGTTCGAATTCAGGGTTCCTGTGGATATGTTCGAATTGGAAAAACTGATGGTCAAAATGTTTGGACAACAACCGGCTTCCCAAACAGATGCGGTGGCCGAATTCTACAATCGAAAACAGGTACCTGTTGAGGATTTCCGTGATTTCTATACAAACCTGTGGATCTTGGCACGAAATGCTTTCGTGTATACGGGGAATTTCGAGCAGAGCCGCTACGATTATTTGGTGAAAGAAAGATTTATCACCGGCCTGAGCGATAAAGCTGTATTTTGGAGAGTCGATGTTTCGAATCCACAAACTTGCTCTGAGGCGTATGACTTAGTGGTTCAAACATATGCCAGGCTTCAAATTTTAAACAGAAACCAACATAATCCGATCGGCTCGGAAAAAATGGGGACAAAGAAACTAGTCACTTGGAGACCCAGAAGCTTGTTAGTTGGCCGGACCAAATTGACCAATACAACAATCCAAGTGGTGAGAAAGTATGTTTTTTCTGCGGCAAAAAAGGTCATTGGGGAGCGGACTGTTACCTAAGGAAGAATCAAATGAATGAATCTAGTCCGAAAATGCGAGAGCAATTTGAACAACCAATCTCACAAGGAAATGGAAAATTATGCCTGCACTGTGGAAAACCAGGTCATCTGATAGCTGACTGCTATTCAAGAAAAAACCAAATGAAACTGTCAATGCTGGGTAATAAGAATAGAGCAGAGCAGAGCCTGTCCAATCAAGTTATCAACCAGATAATGTTTGACAAAAGTATCGTGGGAACTTTGGAAATGAACAGCAAACCAGTGAGTTTCCTACTAGACACTGGGACGGTTAGTACAATAGTAGCGAAGCGAATCTGGGATCATTGTAAGACACCCGATGCAGCCTTGGAACCGTTGGATGAAACTTTGGAGACTTGTGTGGGAGGCCCTGTCAAAGTAATTGGAAAGGGAAAGTGTTCCGTGAAATTGATAAGTTTTGAGAGTGAGGTGGAAATAATTGTAGTGGATGAACTGGTAAACGACTGTCTACTCGGGTTAGACGTAGCTTTTAAAATAGCAGACATAAAGGACTATCTGGAATGCATCAGGTCAGCTCTGTCAAAGAACTCAAGTAAAATTTTAACTTGCAACTTTACAAAGGTGCCCGATATCGAACGTAATAACTACGGAACGGTGGAAGAACCGGCGAACATCTGGATCGTAAATATTGCTACGAACAAGTTAATAATTGAAGACGAGTTCTCCGATATTATAGGGAAAGATTAGAATTCGATAACACAAACGAACATTTGCGAACATGGGATAGAATTAATTAACAATAAACCCATAAGACAGCCCGCAAGAAGGATCCCTTTCTCGCTGCGTGACGAAGTCAAAAAGCAAATCGATGACATGTTGATGGCAGATCTGATCCGAGAAAGCGATTCTCCATGGGCCTCCCCCATAGTGTTAATTAAGAAAAGTAATGGGAAAATTCGATTATGTATCGATTATCGGAAACTTAATGATGTTACCATCAAGGATAGCTTTCCACTCCCAAAAATTGAAACGTTGATTGCCCTGCTGAACGGAGCGACTAAATTTTCAAAATTAGATTTGACTTCGGGCTATCATCAGATTAGAATTAAGGAGGATGACAAGCCAAAAACTGCATTCATCACAGAATTTGGTTTATTTGAATTCAGCGTCATGTCGTTCGGGCAAACAAATGCACCTGCGTCAAGGTTAACTAGATGGTTGAACGAACTACGGATGTACGAGTTCGATATTGAGTACCGCAAAGGCCATGAGAACGGTAACGCGGATGCACTGTCTAGATGGCTGTTGGAAGAAGAAAACGACGTGGAGGAAGAGAGCACTAGGGACCCACGAGTAGTGATTAATAATCTGGTTTTTAAACAAACCGAATTCAATGAAGATCAGCTCGAGGATGATGCTTTAACAGAGCTGCACAGTTCGATAGAAAAAGGAGACCCACGAAACAAATCACGAAGCAACCATGACTATATACCAAATCACAATTAGGTTTTTATTTTTGTTTTTTGTCTTTATTATTATTTTTTTTTGTTTTTTATTTGCTATTTTTATTTTATTTTGTTTTATTTTTACTCCCCGAACGTCGGGAGCCGTTCTCCCAAGGCGAGGGAGTAATGTAACCTCCCCTCCAGCAGACCGGCCTTCTAGGGCCTTGCTGGATTTCTTATATATATTTGTTTTATTTTATTTTATTTTTGGTTCAATAATAAAGAAGTAGAGAAGAAAACTTTTTTATTTTTTTCTCTCCCTCTCTCTCTTTAAGTTATTTAATAGCGCACGCTATTAAAGTAGGGATCGTTAGACTGCCTCTCTATGATGTCAAAATTTAGAATGGAACTTGTCTCTATTCCATGTTGAATATTCCCTACTAACAACTAAGGATTTATATCAATTACATCAGGCTCTATTATTCTTGGGACAAGTCTAGATAAAGCGTCAGCATTAGAGCTTTTAAAAACCTTCCTTGTGTCTTATTTCAAAGTTAAATTGACTTAGCCTCAAGGCCCACCTTACAAGTCGTGCAGGAGCTTGAGCTTCCATTAACCATTTCAGGGTTTCATGAACAGTGTCAATCAAAAATTTCTGTCCGATAATAAATGGTCTAAACTGCTCACATGCCCAAAGTATAGCATATGCTTCCTTCTCCCTAACAGTCCAGTTTTTTTCAGAGTGTTGTAAACTTCTGCTAATATATTCGATTACCTTTTCCTCTCCATTGATTCGTTGACAAAGTTCAGCACCTAACCCCACGTCACTTGCATCAGTTTGGACGATAAAAGGATAGTTGAAATCTGAGTGACTTAAAATCGGTTGTTAATAAAGTTTTTAGTATATCGAAACTTTCTTGATGTTTTTCCGACCAAGCGTATTCCATGCTTTCATGGGTTAACTCATATAGGCATGACGCAATAGTAGAAAAATTTGCATCGAATTTTCTATAATATCCACATAGTCCCAAAAAGCTTCTTAACTCACACTTCGATTTAAGAACAGGTATCTCTAAAAAAGCTTTTATTTTCTGTGGATCAGGGCTTATACCCGCAGCACTAACCTTGTGACCTAAATAAATCAAGTCTTATTTACAAAAAAAGCATTTCGAACCCTTAACTTTACTTAGCCGCTAAATAAGTTACTAAATAATTTTCAGGAATTTCACAAATGGGATTGGTTCGAACAAAGTCTGGATCAAATTTTATTGTTTTAGTTGCCGGTCGAATTAAGACATCATATAGCGTGATAAAGTCCATTCCAAAAAAACATCAAAAGTTAACGTTTCTAAAACCAGCAATTCAAAGAATAGAAATCCCCTTCTATGTCAATATCTAACTTAACTCTGAAATTACTTTCTGTTAAGGAAGTGTCTCCTAATTTAATTTTCAAAGGGCTTTCTAATTTGCTAAATTTGATACTTCCTAGTTCCGCAATTTCAAGAATTTTATTCAAACATTCTTTCTTAATCATGTTTCTGTTAGCTCCTGTGTCGAGGACATTCGATAAATTAATACCAAATATGTAAGCAGATATTTTTATTAGATTGCTGGAATTTAGGTCTAAGGAGATGAATTTGTGAATGTTTATTTCTTTTGTTTCTCCTAAAAGAAGAAGATTGTAGAACTGGAGTAAATTGTTCATGAAATAAAACTGGGTCTAAGAAAAGCTTTATGCACATTTCTAAATTATTTATTAAATTTGAGGTTTGGGTAGCTGCTGTCATTACTCTATTTAGAGGTGAATGACCTCTTCATACTCTGTTCGGAAAATATGGTCTAATATGTCCCACTTGATGACAATGGTAGCATTTGCGGGTTTCATTAGGATAAGTTGGAGTCTTTAAAGCCAACTTACCTTGATCAGGTTCGTTTGAGTGTTTCAAATCAAAATTACTGTTTTTCTTAAAACAATTATTTTGGAATCGTCGGTTTGTATTTAATCTATTATTTCAAATAAAGGTTCTATTTCGATCATCACGCCAAGCTTGAATTTCATTTATTAAGTTCGAATAATGTTGTTTCGTTAAATTTACTTGTTTATTGATCTTCTGATATAAGGTTGACATATTGTTTTCCAAATTCTTCGAATCATTATTTTTATTGGCATCTGCTTTTGAAGTGGATTGGTTTGTTCTTCGTTTGTCACCACCTTCAGAATAAGGCTCTTTCGATTTTATCTCATTGACAAACAGTTGCTCCTTCTTTTTAGTTCCTTTATCAACTTCACAAATCTCAGCAAAACGTTATCCTTCTTGCAGATCAGTTGGTTTTCTTACACAAACCATGGCCGCTAAATCATTCGACAGTCCTCTTAGAAAATTTTCCAATTTCAATTTTTCTAACAAAATTGAATCGGCAATCATAGGATAGGCTTTCTTTACCATCTGAGCTATCATTAAACTGAAAAAAACTAAAGGTTCGGAGGAGTCACGTTTAAGCTTAGTTTACTCTAACAGATAATGCTCAGGATTTGTCTTACAAAAGAGTTTTCTCATCTCGAAACTTAATTTGTCAAAAGTGTTTATATCTTGCTCATTAAGGCCTTTCATGCATTCCCGTGCCTTCGATCCCATATAAGCTTTAAAGAGCTCCATCTTACGATTTTCCTCAATTCTCGAGGTCTTCGTTTTGAATTCAGCAAGCCATTGTTCAAAATCTTCTCCTGGTGTTCCAATATATAGCCGAATGTTAATATTTATTGGGTATTGTAAGCGAAAGTGACAACTCTTGCTTCACCATCGACATCTTCCTCACAGACTTCTTCTCTTTTTGCCATTTTCCGTGGTCTACCAGGTCCTCTTTGCTTGTTTCCAATTGTACTTTCATCTCTTTCTCTCTCCGCGGTTCTTTTAGTCGCAGCGCCATTATGTTGTAAGCTTACTTGCCTATCAGAATTCATTTTAAATAAAGAAAACAAAAGTTTCTGTATAAAGCTCTTTATTATAACTCTAAAGTTCCGCACCCATATACCAAAATAAAATCTTCTTTTTATAGACATACTTTAGTATTATATCTCTAAGAACAAATAAATAATAACTAGAGAATCATAACTAAGAAGTGTAAAGTTAGCGACGAACTAACAAGTTCATTTAGCCGTTAACAAAATTTTGGTTCAAAATTCAAATTTAATTTTAAATTTTTATTTAAAGGAATCAATCATGTACTTTATCTTTTAAATTTTTGTACTTTTCTGCATATTTTTTTTAAAGAAGAAAGTTAAATTTTAGTTTTTTTTTCGTAAAGCTAATCAAATTGATCTTTGATTAATTCTTTTCTTTAAAAATATATTTCAATAATAATATTTATTGATTCAACGCAAATTATGGGGTTGTGAAGTTCGTTTCAATCAAAAGAAGAAGATCTGACTCATATAAATTGCACTGGATGTGATTTAGCATTCAGTGTTATTTTGATTAATGGTGCCTTGAATGTCACAACAATGGACTAACCGACTCGATAAAATACCATTTTTATTTAATAGAATATTGTATGTTGAGTAATCTTTGAATAATTTTTTTGTATATAACAAACTGAATTTTTTACTAAAATAATGAATATAATAATGAATTTTTTAGTACAATGAATATTTAATTTTCTATTAATTTCTATATCAATTTGTCCATGGGACTTAAACTTTAATTAAATAAAAAAATAAATAAATAAATTCGAGAAAATTTGTCAAAACTTGCTTTGAATTAGTTACCTTGCTTATAATAAATGTTATAAATTAAAGAAAATGCAGAAAAATTTTTTCAAAATTTAAAAAGTTTAAAAGAAAAAGAGAAAAATGACTGAAGTTGACTTTTCAAAGCTTGACTTGGCATTCATGCTGGACACTACATCAAGCATGGGTTCTTATATAAACCATGCTAAAAAAGCAAGATCTATTTTCAATCTTTTAATAAAATCTATTAAAAAAATCTAATTCATTTTTTATAAATACCTTACTGTTTATTATTTAGAATATAACAAATATATGTGATGAAATAATAAAATCTGAAAAATGTACTCTGAGAGTAGGCCTTGTGAATTATCGAGATCATCCTCCTCAAGATTCAACATATGTTACTCAAGTCAATCAATTTACGGATGATATCCTAAAAGTAAAATGTACATTAACAGCTACAACAGCACAAGGAGGTGGTGATTGTCCTGAGTCAATATGCTGTGCATTTAGCGATTGTTTGGAAAAATTGGAGTGGAGAAGTGATGCAGTCAAAGTGGCTATTTTAATTGCTGATGCTCCTCCGCACGGCTTAGGCTGTGTAGGTGATTCAATGCCCAATGGATGTCCCATTAAAAATGATCCTGTTGAAATAGCTCATAAAATGGCTCAAAAAGGAATTACTTTGTACTGTGCTGGTTGTGAGCCTGCTCTAAATGCGTACAGACAATTTTTTCTGGCATTATGCTTGATAACTGGTGGTCAGTATGTAAGTCTTGAAGATGCAGCCAATTTGTCGAATGTAATTGTTGGTGGCACACGAGAAGAAATATCAATGGAAAAAATGATGGCCGAAGTGCATAACGATTTGATGAGAGAGGCAGCAGAGAAGGGCACAAGAATTGACGAAGAAGAACTAACCAAACGAGTACATGAAATACTAAACTCAAAAAAACCACTACAAAACATAAACAAGCTCAATACAGACATAGAAATTACTGACACTACAAAACAATTGTCCCTAGTGACTAGTCTTGAGCAAATGAAACAATTTGCCACCGATCATAACCTTAAATTGATCAATGACCCCTATTTCTTTTCTAAATCTACTTTTTCGGTGAAATCCTTATCATTGCCATCTTCAGCTTTGTCACTTGGAAAAAAAAAAGTGGTCAAAAAGCCTTTGATAAAAAAGACTACAAGTCGAAAACAAAAATTAAAATCAGCACCCAAAAATAAGTCTAGATCCAGAGTTGCTGGATGTCGACTAAGGCGAAGTAAACGAATTAAAGAAATTGAAGAGAGAAAGAAAAAAACCATGCTAATCAAAGACGACAATTCACCAAATGTTGAATCAAAAAAAACAACAACATTTAAAAGAAAAAAAAGTGAACAATTAAACAATTCTCAATCAGAAAGTGATAAAGACCAAAGTGAAAAAGAAAACATTGTCGAAATCAATAACAAAAAAAGCAAAAAAGAATCATCTCCTCCTGAAATTGTCGCTCCCAAATCAACAATTGCTGATGAAGATAATGATGTTGCTGATGTACCTTCAGAAAAAGAAGAATTTATAGATATTGATCGAGCTAGACGTCTAGCAAAGAAAGTCATTGCTCGTAATTTTAATTGAGCTTTTTTTTTCTTTTTTTTTTTTTTAATTTTTTCTGTTCATTGAAATCAAAATGTAAATTTTTTTTTTTAGAAATTTTAAAAATTTGCTTTGTTTGCAATTTTTTTGTATTTAAATTTGACCTAAGTTAAGAATATTCTTAGTTCTTTGAAATCTTAATCTTAGAAGTTTTCTAAGAAAAAAAAATTTGAGATTCTAAGATGTTTTTTAACTTCTAAGAAAATCTAAGAACAACTAAGAATTCTTTTATATTTTTTTTTAAATCACAAAAACGTTATTTCTTTTTATACTAAAATAAAATATATTTGAGTCAATCAGATTCTTCTTTTTTTTAAACTTTACTTTTTATAACGTTCGACTGTCTTAGATAAGAACGATTTATTACTCAATTCAATTAAATTATTTTCAGCAATTTTAAAGAAATTTTATTATTAATACAATAAGGTGAAATGAAAATCGCTTTTTTGATGAAAAAGAATAATATTAGTGATATTGAGTTTAATTTTTTTCTATTTTTTTCTATTTTTTATATGTTTAATATATTGAAAAAAAAATTATTTTTATTTTAATCAAATCAAATTCACTGTATATTTATTATAATTTAAATAAATTTTTTTTTGATTATTTAAATTGCGCTCAAAATTTGTATTTGCTTTCATTCTGTATTTAACATTGAAAATAATTGTCAAACTACCTGTTGAGTTAAAAAAGTGAAATTCGATTTAAATAAGAAAATTGAAAAAACAAGGAAATAACAATTATCCACAAATAAAACTTTCATTTTAGATCAAGTCAGCAAAGGTTAAAGAAAATTATTAATATTAATGAACTCTTAATTAATTAATTAAGTTTTCTAATCCAATAAATAAATTAAAAGAAAATTATATATCACTTCGATTTAAAAGGGTTGACTAATTTAAATCTTAATTTAATCAAATTTAATCATTGTTAATTCATATTTGGTAAAAGCTTTGTTGACATTTTTATTTTAATATCTTTTAATATCTTGAAAAGAGGGCAAATTGAAGTTTCAGATCAAATTTTAAGATCAAAACGATCATTTAAAATTTTAAAACTTAATTAATTTAAAGATTATAATAATTTTTAAGAAATAAATACTAAACATTACTGGACATGTTATGTCTAATGATGGTTCATTATCAAATTAACATCAAAATGATTGATCCTTAATTTATTTAACAAAAACAATTAATAATTTAAATAATTCAGGTTAAGTTAATTCACAAATTCAAATTTATAACAATTATACCCATTCATTCAAACTGAAATAATTTTTTTTTCTACTTTAATAAATTTTAAATTCTAAAACAGTTAATTTTTTTGTCTTTAAAAGTAAGTTTTCATTCAAATCAATTAAAATATTTAATTCAACTAAAGTTCAATAAAAACACACATTTTAAAATTTTAAATATGAAAATTAAATTGACATGACATGTCAAGCAATTGCTTATGAAAAAATTTATTTTTTCTCTATTTTTAAAAAAAATATTACAATTTTTATTTTGATCTTTTGAATTTGATCTCAGACTTAAATTTGCCGAAAAGAGTGTTTAATTATAAATTAAAAATAACATTATTTTTGTTTTTTTATTAATTTGCAAAACAATCTTTACTTTTATTTTTAAATTATTATATAATGCTTCCTTATATTAGATAATATTTATTTATAAAAATTGGGAAAATATTGAGCAAACATGCTTAAATTTGATTCAAAATTTTTAAAAAATATAATACTGTTTAAAAGTTATTCAAGTTTCGCTGAATTGAAATGATCGAATTGAAAAGAACTTCACAACCCCACAAAAATGAAAATATTTATTTATTTTTTCAAAATAAATATGAGGGTTCTTATTCAATTTTTATGATAAAAGAAATCTAATAATATTATACGAGAAAAAACAAAAGTTAGCAGATAAATTAAATAAAATGATTTTTTTTCTGTGATTTTTATATCTGTTTTATATATGCCCAAAACTTTCAGATTAAAAATATAGTAATTTAAACTTAAATATTAATGAGTTTATATAAAAAAATAAAAAAAAATAAAATGATATATTAGAAAGTAATGACAGATGCTTAATGCTTAAGTTTTGAAAGTTCTGAAAAGATAAAAGAACAAGTAAGGTAGCATATACCAAATTGAGTCGTGTATTCATAAATTTGATTTGATGTCTGCTTTGTCGGAAATTAGACAGTCCAGCAGTCAGAAGTCAAATTGAATAGATTAACGCATTCATGGTCTAATCCAAATTTTATTTCCTAAAGACTCATAAAAATTTGTTTAATCAAGCAAAAAATTAATCTTTAATATATCGAATTATAGTTTTTAGAGATTTGCTAGTGTGAAAAAGCTTAACTCCATTTTTTATTGGAAACTCTTAATAAAACGAAGTCTTGAATTACAAAGTTCTTTTATTTCGTCTAATTCACTTCCGAATTAGTTGGAATCTCTTCGTCTTTTTTTCAATAAATTAAGGATTCAAATAAGTATTTTATTTTGAGTTTAATTTCTGAAGGAGCATTGTATCGGTACAGAAAAAAAAATAAATAAAAAATTTAAAAAAAAATATTTTATCTACTGTTTTTATTAAAGCCACTAAAAAAATCAGCTTAGAATTAATCGATCTTATTTTCTAGATTTAAAATTTAAATGTAAATAATTAACGTATCGTCATATCGTCTTCAACGTGAACAAAATGTAATGTTGGTTTCATTAAAAAAACATTAAATTTTAAAATTATTTGAACTAAATTTTTAATATGGAAAATTTCGATAAATATTTCAAATAACATAACAATGACAATGCAAATTTAAATTATAAATATTTCAAAATTCAAATTCATCGCATTTTTTAACTTGCAAATTCAAAATTGTATTTTACTTTTTTAAAAAAGACGATAGAATAAACCATATACACTTTAATTGAAAAATATTTCAGCACCACTATAAAATTTAATGGATGATAAAGAAATGGCTCCGGCTATTTCAAATATAGTAACATCATCACAAAGCAATGTGTTGATTTTGAATGAAATTCAAGCCATTAAAAAATGAATTGAGTACATTCAAAGTATTGTTGGTGTCCGTGCAAGCGGACAGTAAACGAGCCAAAAATTTTAAAAACCGTGACCGTGACCGTATTAACCGTCCCAATTTTGACGGGCGGACTCTGGCCCGTTTATTTTGGCGGGCTGATTTTTAGCCAGTTTAATAACCTTTTAAAAATAAACGGGCGGTCAATGAAACCGTTCTAAATTTTGCGGGCGGACTCTTGCCCGTTTATTTTGGCGGGCTTATTTTTAGCCCGTTTAATAACCGTTTAAAAATAAACGGGCGGTCAAATAACCGGCCAGCTTTTATGCGGGCGGTAATTTTGCCGGTCAACTTAGCGGTCTAATTTTTCGACCGCCAAAATAAACGGGCGGCCAAAAAACAGGAAATAAATAAAAAATTAAGCTATTGTAAAATATTTATTTTTTTAAAAAAAAGTTGTTTTATGAATAGAAAAAAAAATTAAAAAAAATCTACAAAAAAAAAATATTATTTAAAAATAAAAAAAATTTTTTTATTTCCTGTTTTTTGGCCGCCCGTTTATTTTGGCGGTCGAAAAATTAGACCGCTAAGTTGACCGGCAAAATTACCGCCCGCATAAAAGCTGGCCGGTTATTTGACCGCCCGTTTATTTTTAAACGGTTATTAAACGGGCTAAAAATAAGCCCGCCAAAATAAACGGGCCAGAGTCCGCCCGCAAAATTTAGAACGGTTTCATGGACCGCCCGTTTATTTTTAAAAGGTTATTAAACGGGCTAAAAATTAGCCCGCCAAAATAAGCGGGCCAGAGTCCGCCCGCTAATTTTGGAACGATTTCATGGACCGCCCGTTTATTTTTAAAAGGTTATTAAACGGGCCAAAAATTAGACCGCCAAAATAAACGGGCCAACAACCGCGATGAACCGCCCGTTTTTGGACCGGTTAGCTCTGTCGGCGTTCAACACTAATTCCAAGAGGACACCAAAAAGAGATTTGACGAGTTGAAAAATGATATTCTGAGCTCTTATAAAAATTTGGACAGTATTCAAGTGATTAGGACCAAGAATTCATCATGTATCAGAGACAAATGTGATATCACTTGGATTGAAGTAATTTTTACTAAATCTTGAAATTCATTATTTTTAATTATTAAATTAGGTGAGTGGAAAAGATTTTCCAAATCATGAAGTAAACACATTGGATAATTTTAATGAAATGAATGGACGTATGGTAATTGATTTTTTAAATTATTATGATCTTAAAATCGAAAATACTGTCAAAAAGAACAAAAGAACATTAGCAACATATTTTAAATTTACCAACTCAGTCCGTTTTATAGGAAAAAAAATATTTTAAATATTAATTTAACTGAAAAGCAATAAATAAAACTATTTTATTGAAAAAAAAAATAAAATTTAAATAAAATTATTTAAAATAAATTATTATTTAATCAAAAAATCACACTCTTCTAATCACAGCTTGTCATGCTTATTGGTCTATAGTTAGTTGGGTCATTTAATGGTGAGGATTTTTTAGGAATCATGGTTATGAAAGCTGTTTTCCATTCTTTGGGAATTCTAGCCTGAAGAATACTTCGGTAAAAGAGTTCCTTAATATCAAGAAGACAAGTTCGTGGTAAATTTTTTAACATGATATTTTGAATTTTGTCAGGTCCTGGTGCCCCTTCTCCTTTTAATTTCCTGATAGCTACATTGATCTCTTTTAGACTTATAGGTTCATTAATTATGAATGATTTGTGGCTTTTAAAAAAATTCGAGTTAAAATCAGTTATCTCACTGTCTGTTTTATTATTAATTAAATCAGAATCGAGACTAAAAGTTAAGGACAAGAATTCTCCAAAGAATTTTCCTTTTTCACTATCAGTGCTTAGTTCCTGATTATTTGCCAGTAAGGTTGGGATTAGTTTTGAACTTTTTTTTGATCTGAATTTATTTATTTTTTTCCAGAAAGGCCTGCTGGATAAGGGATTCTTATCCATTTTATCGATAAAGTCAGACCAATTTTTGTCCCAAATTTTTTTTAAAGAGATTTTTAACTTAGAGGTTAGAAAGTTGAATTTTTGCTTTGCTAATTGGGAACGAGTTCTTTGAAAATACCTCCTGGTTTTCCTGCGTTCTATTATTAAGTTTACAATTTCATGCGGTAGGGTAGTTTTATATATTTTCCCTGACTGTAATGGGATACTTTTATGGGCAGCACTTATTCCTTTTTTGAGATTATATTATTATAGTCGTCAACACTATCTGGGTTTAAAATCGGAACACTAAGAATTTCTTGAAAATATGACCAATTTGCTTTTTTGAAATTTAACCTTCTTGAAATCAATTCGGAAGTAATAATATGCTCAATTGATATGCAAGCTTCAATAGGGAAATGATCACTTGTCATATCATGTTTTGACAAAACCCTAAAATCACTGATTTTGTCTAAGAGATCGGATGAGACTAAAAATATATCAAGTAATTCATAGTATTCTCTATTAAATATGCTAAAAGTGGGTGACTTGTCATTTATAGTTGACATGTTTAACTTATTTATTATATTCTCTAAAATATTTCCATTTTCGTTTTGACCAAAACATCCTATTTGCTTGGACTTAGCGTTTAAATCACCGCCAAGTATAAAGTTTTTCCAATTTTTAATGATTTGTTCAAAAAGCTCAAGATTTAGAATCTTATTAGGTGGGTTGTATAGGCTAAAGATAAACAAGTAGTCATTTTTTATTTTTATTTTGATGCAAAGTAGCTTTGCTGAGAAGTTTTCAAATGATAAGTCTTGAGCAAAATCGAGTCCCTCCTTAACTAAAATTGCTACACCGCCTCCATATTTGTTTCTAGGTTTGATTATTGATAGGTAATTTTTATAGTTCAAAAAAGTATTTTCTTCTCAAAACCATGTCCGATACTCAGGCGGCCATTTTTCGAGTTGGTATCGTCAGTTACCGATTTATCAAGTGCATCAATGTTACGCTTGTAACTTGTATTATCACAAATTATCATTTTGTTCACTTCAGCAAACGACTTCTCGATTTCCTCGTTAGAGAAGAAACCAGATAGAGGATTTTCGTTTGTTTTATGGCAGATTACTTCAGCTCCTTCACGATCAAGGTCATCTTCTGTGTTCATTTTGTCAAAATCACCGTCACGGATCATGTTTGCTGTAGTGTGTTCTTCGGTTGAGTGTCCTTTTTTTGACAAATTCGGCATACCAGTGAAGAGCGTTCTCTATAAGTAGGACAATCAGCTTTAACATGGCCAAACTGATTGCAGCATTTGCATAAAATTGGATCACCGGCTTTAAAGACAAATGCCTCTTCCCCATCGATTGTTTTGATGTCAATTATTTTTTGCTTTGTTTCATTTGAAATGGCAGTCTCTTTGACAATGGCATGGACAATTCCAGAATTGATATGACTCATTTCAGGTTCTTTGCATTTAACACGAGTTATACGAATAATATTGTCTAATTTCAGACCAGATTTTAGGAAGTGTGATTCGATACATTTGTCTTCTACATTTGGTGGAAGATGAAGAACTTTAAAAAGACAAGTGTCACTTAAAACATTAGGGTCTAAAATTCTTACTTAAACTGATTTGATGTCGATTTCTTGGTTGAAAAGTTTCTTGGCGTCAAATTCTCCGCTAAAAGTAACTAGCCAAGTTGAATTTGAGCGTTAGGGGCTAATTGAATTGATTGAGTCAAGATCTGAAGCGTTCAAAGGTTTTTTAAGACCATTGAAAATGTCGAGACGAGTGACATTTTACTCTATTTATAGTGACACTAAATTCTGCTATTGGTGTCTCACCAATTACTTCAATACGTTTCTTTTCAGATATTAATTGTCAGCATTCTTCTTGATTTCTGTGTAATGATTTTTCATTTTTAAGGTTAAATCAATAGACAAGTGCCTTGTCAATTAATGACCGATTAACACTTTTTTTATTCAAATTCAAATTTTATACATTTTTTTAAATAAAAAGAATAAATTAAAAATTCAGTTTAGTTGTGTAAAAAAAATTAACAAAAATAAAATTTTTTCAGTTTTTTCATAATCTTTAAAAATCATAAAATATTGAAGTTAATATTAAAAAAAAAAAAAATTGATCACTTGATCATTTTTGACATTTATAAACAATTTTAGGGGCATTATGATAATTTTTTTTAAGTCCAAGACGAGAAAAATTTCGGCTCGAACTTTAATTTTAGTGATTTTGATTTAGACAAGACCCCCAAAATAGCTAGCTGGAATGGCAGTTAATTAAAAAACTTCTTTTTCTTAATAAAAAATTCCATAAAGAATCTTTTTAAGATGATTTGAATGAAAGTCTTTATTCCTATTAAGAAAAAGATTCTTTTCAGTTAAATTTGGGGCTGTGAAGTTCATTTCAATTTGATCGTTTCAATTCAAATCTAAGTATTTTTTTTGAAAGGTTCTCGAAGTGCTTTTTGAAACTTAGTTTAGGGTCTAGATCATGTCCGAGAAAGCGTGGGAATGGTTCTAATGGAACATTGCTTTTGTTTTGAAGTAGGTTCATTTTATAATTTTTTTCGTAGTTTCGACGATAGCCAGCTGTAGTGAATACAGTATAGACCGTTTTCGAACAGTTGATTTTTAGACCCCAGGTTTTACAGTAGGTTTCAATGATTTTTATGGCTTCTTGTAGAGAGTTTTGAATCGATTTAAGATTTTTATCGGTAAACCAGATAGTTAGGTCATCTGCAAATAGAGCTCTTTGAATTTGTTTAGGAAGTTATTTTACTACGCTGCTGAAAAATACCGAGAACAGGGTTGGGGAGAGACAGCTCCCTTGTGGTACTCCTGAGTTGATATCTAAGTCTATTGATCTGGAATTTTTGTATTTGACAAAAAATTTTCGATCTCTTAGAAAATTATGAATCCAATTGTATAGACTTGGGCAAAGGTTAGTTGACTTGAGTTTGCTTAATATGGCATTGTGATTGATTTTATCGAACGCTTTTTCAAGTTCGAAAAATACTACTCCTGTATTAATCTTAAGGTTAAAGCCATCGATAATTCAGTTGTAGAGTCTCAAAAACTGATCATGAGTACTCATGCTTTTTCTAAATCCTGATTGACAGGGGGGAAGAAGTTTGTTTTTTTCTAACCAAGTTAGCAGCTTATTGTTGATTATTTTTTCTATAAATTTTGCAATACATGGTATTAATGAGATTGGTCGGTACGAAGAAGCTTTGTCAGGTGGTTTACCTTTTTTATGGATCATAAAGATCTTTCATTTTTTCCATTCTTTCGGTAGGTATCCGATTTTGAGAGAAGCGTTAAACAGCCTGAATAAACGAATAAGAACAGATTTTGGGGAGTTTTTAAACACTTTATTATTTATATTGTCGATACCTGGGGCTGACTTTATATTAATAGATTTTAGCGCGTTTAAGAATTCATCTTTTGAAATTTTGTCGTTTAAAGGGCACTCAATTTGATCTAGATTTGTCGATGTAAAATCCATTAGTCCGTAGTCTGGAGTGAAAATGGCGACTAGATGGTCGCCGAAAATGCTTACAATCTCATCTTCATCGTTTGTAACATTATTGTTGCATTTAAGAAGTTTTAAATTTGTATCTTTTTGACTCAGGCTTTCGGATTCGTTTAGTTTTTTTAGCAAGTTCCAATGTTTAGAATCTGATTGTTTGAAGTTTTCCAATTGTTTAAATTCGAATCTAATTTTACTTTTAAATGACTTTGTTCCATTTTTAACTTTTCTACATACTAAATTAAACATTTTTTTTCCATACTCAGTGCTATTTTTATTTAATGATCTTTTTAATTTATTTTTAGCTTGATAAGATCAACAAGGGCTTTTGGGATTTCAACAGGATTTGTTGCTTTAGTGGCGAATTTTTTGGTTTTTGTTGCGTATTCGAGAGAGGATCTGAGATCGTTTATCAAGGCAGTAGCTTCGTTTTTTATTTCGTCTATGGTGTTTAGATTGTTTGCAGGTAGTTTTTTACTGACCTCGTTTCTGAAGATGTCCCAGTTAACTCTTTAAATTGTGAAGGGTCTTTTTGTGATTTGAAGGTTTTTAAAAACGGTGATTGTTGGTTGATGATCGCTTATGGTATGATTCAGGACTTTGTGGTATTGGAAATTGTTTATCATTGAGCTAGAGGTAATGGATAGATCAATAACTGATTTTCCTCGTAGATATGTGGGTTTTGGACAGTTTAGAATATGGCTGTTGGATTTTGATAAGAAGTTCTCAAGGCTCAAACCATTTGCGTTGTCGTCCTTACAGTGCCAGATTTTGTTTTTACAATTGAGGTCGCCAATAATGATGTAGTTTTTGTAGGTTGAAGTAATATGTTCTAAGAGAGATTCGATTAATTTTGTGGACGGACTTGAGTAAATTGAAAAGATTGAAATTTTATCGTTTTGACAAACAGGGATTTCTATTCCAACAGCGTTTTCTGATAGCAATTGGTTATTTAGTGGAATTTCTGTGGCAAAAATGTTCGATTTTATACAAATTGCAGCGCCACCGCCGCGTCTACCAATTCTGTCGGAACGGAAAGTGTGATATCCTGGAATGTTGAATTGTTTGTTTGGTTTAAGAAACGCTTCATTTAAACTGATAATATCTATTTTGTAGATATTGGCCATGTGGGTAAGTTGGATAGTTTTTGATTCAGAGTCAATCGATTGAATGTTTATATGCAGAATTTTTAGACTATTAATCATCGTTGCAGAACATTTCGTTTTCTGATTCGATAGTATTTGATTCATTGTTCTCATCAGAAGAGGGCTGACGAAGATAAGATTCGAACATTTTGGCAAATAGCAAATAGCAATTTTAAAAACTGGCCTTATAAAACCAATTTCAATATTTTCTAAATACTGCTGTTGGTGGCTTCTGGGGAGGTGCCAAAGGCATTGACGAAAACATCTACCCTTAACGATTCGTAATTGATTATGTAAGAGTTTATGCTCCAAAATGAACTTTAGAGTATGGATTTAATTTAAATTTAATAAAATAAATTTGAAAAATAATTAAATTTTTTTATTATTAAATCAATATTTTAAAGTTTTACATATTTTAACACAAATTTTTTGGCAATTTTTCATTATTCTTTTAAAGTCGTTTTCTTTGATTTTTAAGAATTTTAGTAGAAAACAAACCTTTTTCTTAATTTTAGAAAAAGGAAGAAAAATATTGATCATTCTTCATTTGAATCATTCTTAAGATCGATTAAAGATAAGATTGTTAAAAAGGCTTCGACAACATTTTTCTAAATACTGCTATTAGTGTCTCACCAAAAACTTTATTACATTTCTTAATAAAACCAGATTTTTGGTTAATCAAGTTTTTAATTTCCAATATCACTTTTAAATATAACTTGAATTTCATTATAGAAATTTTTATAATGTTCGTCAATTAGACAAAATCAAAAATTACTAATTAGGTTAACAAAATAAATTAATTTAAGGAAAAAAAAGTTTGGTTTAAAATTCCCCAATAATGTTTTGATCTAATTATGAAAATGTTACAAATTAACGATAATTATGCGCCTAATTTGATATTAAACCAGGGATTTCGATTTTAATTTAAGAACTTTTTATCGATAGATTATTCATATGACTCAACATTTTTTAAATAACTAATTTTATTTTTGATTTTCTTTTTAAATCACTTTTTAACATAATTTTCAACCATAATAAATTTATTGATCATTTTAATAGATTTTTTTTTAAAATTTTTCTATTGTTTTCAAAGTATAAATGAAATGGATATTCATTTATTTATCAGTATTTTAGTATTTCGATCAGCATATAATATATAATGATCAGAAAAACATTTAAAATAAATCAGTTTTTGATTTAAATCTGAAAGTAAAATTTATTAGTTTTTAACAAAAATAAAATTTAATTTTTCAATTTAGCTTTTATTAAAGAAAAGCTTAGCTTCTATTGAAGTGTTTTCACTAGTTTTGAAAGTATTAATATAATTTATTTAATTTAAATTGAGCCTCATCGTGGCAAGTTTAAAAAAAATTTATCATGCATCTTTTATGCAATTATGTAAAAGCAATTTTGCTCAATTTGCTCAAAAAAATTTTGAAAATTAGGTTTATGAATGAAAAGTTTGCAGTTTTCAATTTAAATTATACTTTGAAGCTCAGCAAGTATTCAAACATTATAAGTTAATAATGAAAATTGACATTAGATTTGTATTTTTCCCAAAAATGATTAAATTATTAAAGAAAATTTTAAAAAATTATTTAAAATAAATCAGTTTTTAATTTAATACAAGAACTAACTAACATCTTCATTTTCCACTTGCAAACAGTCTTCTAATTCATCAAAGTATTTATTGATCTTATCTTCTAAATTACCCAGTTTCTAATAAATAAAAAAGTAGCATTACCGTCAGCAAAAAGAAGGGAGTATTCATTATTTGTTTTACTTATTTTAGGTACATAATTAATAATTATACTGAACAATAATGGACTCCTAACTGAACCTTGAAGCACACCTGCGGTTATTGGAAATTCCTCACTAATATGACCATTTACATTTATTTTGAATTTCCTAGAGTCAAGAAAGGACTTTATCAGGTGAATGAAGTAGAGTTGGTGGTTAGCTTCTATTTATCCCCGCAGTATTATGCTTAGTAATTTGGAATGGTTTAACATGGTTTCGCTACACATAAAAATATTTTTTTGCATTTAATTTTTTAATTAAGTATTTTTAAAAATTTTATTTTTTTTCGTTTTTTTAGTTTTTAGAAATTTTACACATGTACACAATATTATTTTATTTAACTCATCTTAATTTGTTATTAATTAAATACTTAAGAGAATGTGACAAAAAATTCTTCAATTGTCAAAATCACTTGTGTCACTCATATTAAAATCATCGCCAAAAATTTGATCTAAATAAATTTTTTTTAATATAAAATTCAAAAATTCAAATCCATCCGAAGAAATCAAACAAATTTGATAATTTCTTCGGAATTATCTTGTTAAAAATACCTGCTTTCATTTGAGAAACATTGGAAGAAACAGGCGAGTTTGATTTTGCTTTTACATTATTTTCTTTTGTTTTACTCGGAGTAGGATTATTTTTGTTTTCTGGTTTTTTCTTTTTTGCTTCATTAGTTGGAGTAACTGATCTAGGTGTTATTATTGCGGCCTTGCTTGATCCTTCCAGTCTTAAATGATTTTTAATAAAATTTAAAATTGATAATGATTTTGAACATCAATTACCTGCTTCGCTTTAGAATAAAATTAGACTGCAAACGCTCTAAAGTGAATTCACCAGTTCTTGTATCGAAAATTAGCACACATTCTTTGTTGGATGCAGGCTGTTTGTTACCAGTGAATTGGGTATGTTTTTGGGCAGAACCTTCTACGTGTGGAACAAGTATTGTTACATCATTCTTGGAACCAATAGTTACTTTTCCTTCTTGATTTTTATCAATTGAAGCCGGGGTAAAATCATCTATTTAAAAATAATTTTGAATTATTTCCAAAATCTTTTTTTTTAATTACATTTGAAGTTGTGGTATGATGATTTAGATCCATTCTGAAAACTTTTTCCGATATTTAGTTCATATGTTTTGTCAAAATCAACATGCTCACTCAAATCAGACATATTTTTTTATTTTATTAAATTTTGTGAAAACAATAAAGACAAACACCAAAAATAAATAATTTTATTTAAATTCAAAACTAAGTTTACCTAAACAAATTGTTTTGAATAATAAATTTGTTGAATTAAAAAACTTTTTATAAATCGATTGATGTTGAATTTATTTATTTATTCATTCAAAGCAAATAATAGGAATGTCAGAAATAAATTATAAAAATCAAAATTAAAGAAAAAAGTCAATTTATTTTTCAAAAATTGGAATTTGTCAATTTGTAAAAAAAATTAAAAAAAATTAATATTTAAATAGATGCTGTAAAATTTAACATCTACAGTGGGTATTTCACAAACGACATGCCCCCTAAGGTCGCGACCTAAAACCGAACCAAAAGCGGCGCCGTACCGTACCACCGAACCGTACCACCGACTGAACCGAACCACCGACTGAACCGAACCACCGAACCCAACCGAACCACCGAACCGAACCGTACCACCGAACCGAACCGTACCACCGAACCGAACCGTACCACCGAACCGAACCGTACCACCGAACCGAACCGTACCACCGAACCGAACCGTACCACCGAACCGTACCACCGAACCACCGAACCCAACCGAACCATTGAACCCAACCGAACTGTACCACTTATTTTTTAATTTTTATTTTTTAAATTTTAAATTTTTTTAGTAAAAAAAGAGAAAACATTTTAAAATTTTGTTAATTTTGTTTTTTAAATAAAAGCTGAAATTTCAAGAAAAAAATAATTAAGATAAAAATGAAAAATAAATATTTATTTAAAAAGAAAATTTTTATTTTAAGATATTTTAGAAAAAAGTAAAAAAAAAATTTAACATTAAATTAAAGTTCAAAAAAATTTTATTTAAAAAACAAAATTAACAAAATTTTAAAATGTTTTCTCTTTTTTTACTAAAAAAATTTAAAATTTAAAAAATAAAAATTAAAAAATAAGTGGTACAGTTCGGTTGGGTTCGGTGGTTCGGTTCGGTTCGGTGGTACGGTTCGGTGGTACGGTTCGGTGGTACGGTTCGGTGGTACGGTTCGGTTCGGTTCGTTGGTTCGGTTTGGTCGGTGGTTCGGTTGGTACGGTTTGTTTGGTTCGGTACGGCGCCGCTAATGGTTCGGTTTTAGGTCGCGACCTTAGGGGGCATGTCGTTTGTGAAATACCCACTGTAGTTCAATATCTTTTTATCTAAAATGACAATAAATTAAAGGCAACTTGAAGTTCATGATCATGATCAAATAATCAAAACTTAATTGATTGTATTGTTAATAAAAATGATGAAATTATATTTTTTTAATTAATTTTTAAATTAAACATAAGATGTTTAAAATTTTAATTTAAAAACTGAATGAAGAGTTAAAGTCAAGCGTCTTTTAAGGAAAATCAAAGATCATTTTGGAATTATAATTTAGATAAATAATTCTGAAAAATTTTAATTTAATTTTATTCTTTAGAAATAAATATGTAGAAAAGTAGAAATATTTAAAGGATAAAGTACATAATTGTTTTTTTCTAAATTAAAATTTAAAATCAAATTTGAATTTTGGATCAAAATTTTGAAGAATTAATTTATTTATAAATTGAAAAAAGATAAACAGATACATTCATTGAGTTTAAAAAACAAAATAAAATAAACCAAATCGTTTTAAAATTCAGTCACAAGAAATGTCGGATAAATAAATGAAAAATAAAAATTTCATGTCAAAACTTGAATATTTTGTATTCATAAAACTTGAATATTTTGTTTTTGAAAATTTGTCAAAACTTGCTTTGAATTAGTTACCTTGCTTATAATAAATGTTATAAATTAAAGAAAATGCAGAAAAATTTTTTCAAAATTTAAAAAGTTTAAAAGAAAAAGAGAAAAATGACTGAAGTTGACTTTTCAAAGCTTGACTTGGCATTCATGCTGGACACTACATCAAGCATGGGTTCTTATATAAACCATGCTAAAAAAGCAAGATCTATTTTCAATCTTTTAATAAAATCTATTAAAAAAATCTAATTCATTTTTTATAAATACCTTACTGTTTATTATTTAGAATATAACAAATATATGTGATGAAATAATAAAATCTGAAAAATGTACTCTGAGAGTAGGCCTTGTGAATTATCGAGATCATCCTCCTCAAGATTCAACATATGTTACTCAAGTCAATCAATTTACGGATGATATCCTAAAAGTAAAATGTACATTAACAGCTACAACAGCACAAGGAGGTGGTGATTGTCCTGAGTCAATATGCTGTGCATTTAGCGATTGTTTGGAAAAATTGGAGTGGAGAAGTGATGCAGTCAAAGTGGCTATTTTAATTGCTGATGCTCCTCCGCACGGCTTAGGCTGTGTAGGTGATTCAATGCCCAATGGATGTCCCATTAAAAATGATCCTGTTGAAATAGCTCATAAAATGGCTCAAAAAGGAATTACTTTGTACTGTGCTGGTTGTGAGCCTGCTCTAAATGCGTACAGACAATTTTTTCTGGCATTATGCTTGATAACTGGTGGTCAGTATGTAAGTCTTGAAGATGCAGCCAATTTGTCGAATGTAATTGTTGGTGGCACACGAGAAGAAATATCAATGGAAAAAATGATGGCCGAAGTGCATAACGATTTGATGAGAGAGGCAGCAGAGAAGGGCACAAGAATTGACGAAGAAGAACTAACCAAACGAGTACATGAAATACTAAACTCAAAAAAACCACTACAAAACATAAACAAGCTCAATACAGACATAGAAATTACTGACACTACAAAACAATTGTCCCTAGTGACTAGTCTTGAGCAAATGAAACAATTTGCCACCGATCATAACCTTAAATTGATCAATGACCCCTATTTCTTTTCTAAATCTACTTTTTCGGTGAAATCCTTATCATTGCCATCTTCAGCTTTGTCACTTGGAAAAAAAAAAGTGGTCAAAAAGCCTTTGATAAAAAAGACTACAAGTCGAAAACAAAAATTAAAATCAGCACCCAAAAATAAGTCTAGATCCAGAGTTGCTGGATGTCGACTAAGGCGAAGTAAACGAATTAAAGAAATTGAAGAGAGAAAGAAAAAAACCATGCTAATCAAAGACGACAATTCACCAAATGTTGAATCAAAAAAAACAACAACATTTAAAAGAAAAAAAAGTGAACAATTAAACAATTCTCAATCAGAAAGTGATAAAGACCAAAGTGAAAAAGAAAACATTGTCGAAATCAATAACAAAAAAAGCAAAAAAGAATCATCTCCTCCTAAAAAAGAAATTGTCGCTCCCAAATCAACAATTGCTGATGAAGATAATGATGTTGCTGATGTACCTTCAGAAAAAGAAGAATTTATAGATATTGATCGAGCTAGACGTCTAGCAAAGAAAGTCATTGCTCGTAATTTTAATTGAGCATTTTTTTTCTTTTTTTCTTTTTTTTAATTTTTTCTGTTCATTGAAATAAAAATGTATATTTTTTTTTTAGAAATTTTAAAAATTTGCTTTGTTTGCAATTTTTTTGTATTTAAATTTGGCAAAATTAATTTTTAAGAATAAAATTTTATTTAATTAATTCCCTGCTTCTTCTATCTTTTCACATGTTCAATTATTATTCTAGCCAAATTCTATTAGCTAGGAACAATAAAAAAATGGCTCTGAGAACATTTGGTCATTTGCTTCATTACGGCGAGCCGGTCATCAAACGAGCTGTTCCGCTCGCTCTCGGCCTAATCAGTTTGTCCAATCCAAAGCTGAACATTTTGGACACATTGTCAAAATTTTCTCACGATGCTGATGCCGAAGTGGCACACAATTCCATATTTGCCATGGGACTAGTGGGTGCAGGCACCAACAACGCTCGTTTGGCCGCCATGCTAAGACAATTGGCCATGTATCATGCCAAAGACCAGAACAATTTGTTCATGGTTCGTTTGGCGCAAGGCTTGACTCATATGGGAAAAGGCACCATGACCATATCGCCCTATCATAGTCACAAATTTTTGCTCAATCGAGTAGCTGTTGGCGGTCTGTTGGCCGTTGTGGTCAGCTTTTTGGACGTAAAGAACATCATTTTGGCCAAATCGCATTACATGCTCTTTAATTTGGCACTGGCCATGCAGCCCAGGATGCTCATAACATTTGATGAAAAGCTAAACCCGTTGCCGATCACAGTGCGTGTTGGTCAAGCGGTTGACGTGGTCGGTCAAGCCGGCAAGCCAAAAACAATCACCGGCTTTCAGACTCATACTACGCCCGTGTTGTTGGCGTTTGGTGAACGCGCTGAATTGGCCACTGACGAATTCATTTCGTTGACGCCAGTGCTCGAAGGCTTTGCTATTTTGAGAAAAAATCCCGACCACATGGAACACTAAATTTGTATTTTATTTTATTTTCGCTTGTCCATAAATGTGCCACTAAGGTGCTTGAATTTTTCTCTTCGTTCAAAACTCACATTTAATTCTAATACATATTTTTTTCTTTTTATTTTTTTTTCATAAATCGTATTATTAAAAAAAATTGCAAACAATTAAATATATAATTTTTTTTTTCTAATTTTAATAAATAAAATTATCAAAATTTTTTTCATTTCATTTTATTATCTATTCTCACTATTGTGAAACACTAAAACATTTTATTTTTGATTTGTTTTTGACAAAGTTAAGTTCAGATTTATAGTCAGTATATTTTATTTTTAGTTTTTAGTTTATATTCTTATTTAATTCAAAAAGTTAGGCAAACATCAATTATTCAATAACTTTTTTAAAAAATTTTCTAATGATTTCCATAGGTATTTTATTTAATGAGATAGATAAATTTAATTTTACTCATTTAAGTTAAATATTGGGCAAATATTTGTTATAATTCGACCTCGAAGATTTTTTTTAGCTTAGCTTCTAATAAAAGCATAAATTATATGCAAATAAAAACCAAAGATTTTAAATATTCACAGGCTCGTGATTTTTAAATTGATTTACACAAAAAATGTGGTTTAAATTTGAAGTTTAGAATTGCAAAAAAAATATTTTCTACAATAAAATTAAAGTTATCAAAAAAAATGATAAATAAAGATATAAAAAAGCTTATTTAAGCAGTTATTTTTCACACCACTAATGCTATTTTTTTACAGTTTAAGTTTCATGGTAAATCAAATAGAGCCTCCTCATAAGACCGATAAACACTTCCATTATTTGAATTAATTATATAATTATTAATGATACAAAATAATTTGAATATTTTAAATATAAATTACGGGGCTTGTTATAACCAACACCTGCTGCAATCAATCCTATGAGGGAAAGAGCTTTGTTTCACTTGGTAAAAACTTATTCAAAAAAATGAAAATATATCCTTTTAATAAAACTTAAAAATGGAATTAAATGCTATTTTTAAATTAAAGAAATTATTTTTATTTCTTATATTAAGAAATTAATGCCTAAAAATATTTTGATGGCCATTAATTTATTAAGGCTACGAATATTTGAAAAAATTTGCTTTTATAAATTAAAAAAGAAAAAAAAATACTAATTGACATATCTGAAATATTGAACGTAGCTTTTGTTATTGGAAAAGTTATTAATTGTCTCCCATAATTTATAAAAACGTCCACTTTTAAAGGAAAGAGTTGAAATTCAGTATTCACCAGAATCTTTGGAAAGACGACGGCCACCAGATCAATGTATTTATTTATTTGTTTGTTAATTATTTAGAATGTCACATAGGGTCGGCTGCTTGAAGAAAGAGCACTCTGCTTTCAGCATAAAAGAATAATCTACAAAATTTCAACTACGAAAATTAATTAAATTAAAAAAAAATTTTAAAAAGAATAAAAATCAAATATAAAGTAAGAAAGAAGATAATATTTTATAAATTGTTTTTTTAAAAATTTTGCTCATTTTCATTTTGTTCAATATTGCTAAAAAATATAAAAAAGAAAATTTGAAAAATTGCAGTTTGTAATTTGAATTTTTATTTAAAATAATTCATTATAAAATTAAAAATGTTAATTTAGTAGAATTTTTTTATTTTATTTGATGTCCTGTATTCAATCTCCTTTTTTTAATAAAATTGTCAAAATTATCACGACTACTACTTAAAGTATCCGACTTACTGGTATTTATTGATAGAAAACATAATATACATTTCAAAAAAAAAATTATTCTTTTATTTATTAAAAAAATTATTTATTATTTTCAGTTTTCAAATTTTTTTAAAATATCTTCAATTACATAATGGATAAACGATCAAAATAGACTTTAAGATAATGAATTACAGTCAGCTTTCGTTAATCCGGCCAAATTTGGAAAATTTTTTTTTGACGGATTGTCGAAACTGCCGAACTCTCGAAAGTTTTACATTAGAGGAAAATCTAAATTTCACCGGATTAAATAGAAAAAATATTTTACAAAGCAATTTACATATATTTTTTATGAATTTAACAAAAAAAAAATTTAATTAACGGATAAAAAAATTTTTGAAATATTTGTATCATTTTAAAAAATTCAACAATATTCAATTTTTTTTATTATTATCAATAAAAAAAATCTATTCCATCAAATATGTTATTTATTAGCGTATAGAATATTTTTGGCCGATTTAAAAATCCAAAAATATACATTATTTATAAAGAAGATGTCAATTGTCTTAGGCGAATTATCGAATTAATTAAAAGCTTTTATAATGTTTTTTATAAGAAAGAGAAAGGCAAAATTAAAAATTATTCGGCAATCGAATTTGTCAAATAATCGAAGGCCGGATTAACGAGGGTTGACTGTATATTATTTTAGAATGTAATAAAAAAATATTTTTCAAAATTATTAAATTAATTTAATTTTATTTAAAATTAATTTAAAATAAATCTATTTAAAAAAAGCACTGATTAAGGTTGCTTCAATCTTCGAAGCTCAGCCAAAATTAAATTTTCCAAATTAATAAAAAAATTGACACTAAAATTTTTTATTTTTCTCAAATATTTAAATTAAGTAAAGTTTCCTTAATCTTATACACTTTAAATATTAAAAAAAAAATGTATATTCAATTTAATTTTAGAAAATCTTAAATATCAGTATCACAAAGATACTTTAGACCATAGGGATCATTTTTTAAGATTACCAAAACTAATTAAATTAAAAAAAAATTGAGCAATTTAACATATAATCAACAGTGCCTAGGTCCAAAAGACTTGTGCAAAATTTTTAAAAGCTTGTGAACAACTTTTAAATCTTTACTTTTAACTTTTCAATCTGAACTCTTGTGCCAACCAAGGCTACAATAGCTCTCACTCTGTCTGCATACATATTCAAATCCAACTGGCATTCAACAAGTCAGAATAAAACATCAAATCGCCATAAACCGGTCCAACCCGACCTCATCAGGCTGACCCAACAAAATCATACTTCTTTTTTCTGGCACTAAACAGTTTCCAAAAAGCTAGTGGCTACACCAGCTGCGATCTTCATTATCAAAAAGAAATTCATCAAGTCTGGATCAAACTTTACCATTTCGCTAGAGCTGAGCACTAGCTGAAAAAAAGGCACCAATCGGGCCGGCAATTCCGGCCTTGGCTTAAACTTGTCGAGGTTGCGCGCCAGCAAAGGTGACTTGGACTTTGCTCACGTCCAAGCAATACACGGGTTTCAGTTTATTCAAGACAATTTCTGCAAGTATCCCCACTTTGTCCAGTTGTAATATATAGTCTTTGCGTTGTTGTTCGATGCGCACAAAATTAATATCAATCAAAATTAAATGGGTACAAGAAATGTTTTTTTAAGATATATCATAATTCTACTAAACTAATCATTTTATTTTTTTTTAAATAAATTATTTTAAATAGAAATTTAAATTACAACCTGCAATTTTTCAAATTTTCTTTTTTATTTTTATGCAAGATTGAACAAAATGAAAATGAACAAAATTTTTATTTTGCCGAAAAAATTTCGTTTGACCTTTCGTTTAAAGCAGTTGACATTGCTGTGTCATTTTTTTTAATTAAAAAATATAAAAAAAATTTTTCAAATTCGACATTGAACTGCCAAACTTCTCGACTAGAATAAAAATTCGGAAAAAAATTAAAATGAAGCAAAATTTTCTTAATTGAATGATTCATTTATTTTTAAAATTGATCTTTATCACTAATTATTCAATTGAACTTTAAAATTTAAATTGTAGAAAACTGCAAAAAAATCTGAAAAAAATATTATTTATTCTAACAAATCATTGCAAATTTGACGAGCCTAAACTTAATAGTTCATGCATCGAAGCAGCAAGTCCCACTGGTTTTTATTCAATCATGTCTGAATAAAAAATAAAAAAAATAAACTGGTATTTTACAAATGTGGTAAAGATAACCTTTCTAATATTTATTTTTTTAATTTATTTTTTGAAAAATTGTTTTTAAGATATTATTGTAAATAAAATAGCAGAATTTTAATTATGCTCGTAGTCTTGAAATAGAAAATAAATAATTGAATAATTTTTATACATTTTACTGAATTAGTAAAAATTGGCGATTAATTATTTTTTAAGTTTAATTACCAAAATAAAAAATTATTTTGATAATTTTGCATAACTGATATTATTCTTATTAAATCGAAATAAAATTATAAAATCAAAATAATTCTACTAAAAAAATACAAGAATCAGGTAATTGGCGTTTTAATTTCATTTCAGAAATTTTTTGAGCCAGAGAAAACTGTTTTGGCGATACTATTAAATTTTTTTTTAAAATAAATAAAAATTTAGAAAATTTAGAATATTATCATATCAATATTGGTGAAAAACCTTAGCTATGTAATCTGGTTTCTAATTAAAAAGCTTTGGAAGGCAAAAAAATAATCTTATAAATTTTATTAAAAATTGGAAAAACTAATATCAAGCTTGATTTTTCTAATAAATTCACATTTTATATTAATTAAGTAATTTTTAAGAAAAGAAAAATATTTTCATTTTCATCTAGATAAATTGGTGAAATATCAGGAATTTTAGTTAATAAATAATCACACGCCGTAAAAATTTTTAACTCATTTGTGCTCAAAATTTTTTTAAGTATATGTTACCGTAAATTTCTCAAACACGTAAATTTGTAAATTTACTGGTCTTTCAGTAAAAATGTAAAAAATAAAAAAATGAATAAATTTTAGATATTTACTGATTTTTTATTTATTGAAGTAATTCACTGAAACCAGTTTAGTAAATTACTGAAACGAAACGTATATTTTCAAAATAAAAAAAACAAATATTTTACTGTTTAAGTTTTAGTAATTCACTGGAAACTTTTTAGTAAATTACTGAAAAAGGGTAATTAAAAAAAAATTGTATGTTTTTGCAGCTTGAATTTCTTTCATGACATCTAGAGTTACACAACAACTGGGATTTTTTGCAACCACATCGATTTGTCATACATTGACCATTACAGTTGCATTTTACCATGCCTTGACAACCACCAATTGATAATTCATTTACTGCTTGCCTCACACTTAAAGCTTTGTCTAGGTTTTAGTTATTAAAGTTATTTATTTTCTTTAATCCAAGTAGCCGGCATTTTTTTTATGTCCGTGTTGGCTTAGATTCGATTTGAAAGATTAAAGCTTATTCAGTTAATATGATATTCAGTCACTGATGTATCGTACGAGTTTTTTTTCATTTTATTGGGATTTTTTAAACATTGAAACACAATTCACGAAAAATTGTTTTACATAATTACTGACTGAAAAGTAAGTTTACAAAATTACTAGTAAAAATATAAAATATATTTTTTTCGTATTTGTTGTACATTTTTACTGGAAGACCAGTAAATTTATAAAATTACGTGTTATAGAAATTTACTGTAACATATATATAGTTCAGGCAAAAATTCAAAGACAACATTTCTGACAAATATATAATTTATTAGCACAAGTTAAAAGTTGAATGTTATTTGGCTTTAAATTTAAAAATTTTAATTTCTCTAATTTGTGAGCTACATACCAAAGATCCTCTTTTAAAATTTTAAAAAGCACTTTTTAAGTTAAAACTTTTAAATTAAAAAGTGCTTTTTAAGCTTTTTTAGTGCTTGATGAATTTTAAGATGCAATACGATGATTTGGGATTTTATTAATTAAAACCCAAATCATCGTATTGTTATATGGCAAACGATGGCAAAGAAGCCAAATCAATCGATGAAACCATAGATTTGGAGATGACACAAGTCACCCCTGATAGCTCGCGTTCAAAATCCTCATTCGATTCATCATTAGACCAGACCAGTGAAGCAAAAATTCAATAATCTTATAGTGGGCTCTTGAGTGCCTGGATTGACTAAATCATGATTAATAGTTTATTTTGTTAAACCGACCTTAAAATCGTATTCTTTGACCCCAGAAACCCTAAAAAATTTTTCTTTCACTGAAAAACCTTTTAAAAAAAAGAAATATTCAGGGTGTTTTGAAAAATCCGGTCTTAACCTATTTTAGCGGTTTTTATAGGGTTTTCACATGTCCAGACCTTTTGAAAAATAATTTGACTTTTTCTCCTCTATCAGAATCAAAAGGGTGTTGCAGGGTGTTTTATAAACTTAATTGGGTGTTTCAGGGTGTTTTAAAGTGTTATGTACAAATTATTTTTAAACTTGAAAATTTTATATAATAACAATATTTTTTTAATATAAAAATTGATGTTTATTAAAATTGAGGTTGTTAGAAATAAATATATCAAAAAAAAAGGTATTTTATAATATTTAATGCGATTTATAAAAGAGCAATTAATTTTAATACCTTCGTTATTAATAAAAAAATTATTAAAAATAATAAAATCCACTCTTATTTATTAAACACAACATCTAATTTAATTGATGATTAGCAAATATATTAAGAATCCTTTCTTCTAATAAAAATAATCAATAATCAAACAATATAATTAATAAATTAACACTTATTTTAATAAGTGAGCTTCTTTTTTATTAAAAATTATCTAAATTTATAATTGAACATCATTTATTGCTCACAAATTTTTGATTGTCAATTATTTCTTATAATGCTATATAAATTCGATGTAAACATAAGGTTTTTTTGACTCAAAATTGTAGTTTGGCTTAGCAAGTTTGAAAAATCAAATTTAATTAATAGCGTCATCACGTGTTAAAAAACCGTTGAAAGTTGTGTGTTGGCAATGTCGCTCAACAAAACAAACCAAAACCGACGGTGGATATTTAAAAATTCGGTCAAGCTAAATCTGAAGAGGTTAGACAAACCGATTAGCCATGAGGTCTTATTTGGTGCACTGGATATCGTACTAAACCAGGAGGGAAATGATGCGATCACATCTGTCTACAATTTTTCTTCAAACAAAGTATGGATAATCGAGTTTAATGCTGCTTTTAATGTTACCCAAATCTTCGATCGTGAAATCAATATTAATGGAATCAATTTCAGGCTTGAAGATGCAAATAAAGTCCCGGATCTCAGAAAGTATTGTACTTTTCGATTTCACTTTTTGCCCTCTGATTTCGAGAATCATAGACTTGAAACTTTTTTTAACGCTGTTCGGATTGATGGTCTTAAGATTGAAAGCATCACTGAAGAAAAATATAAAGATAGACCCGAGAGGAAAATTGGTGTCAGAAGAGTAAGAATATCATTTCCAAAAGAAGTTGAGAACATTATTGGAAGCTTGTCAGGCCCTACAATAATGTATGGATTAAAGTGTCTTGTGTCAATTGTTGGACAAAAGCAGAAATGCTATTTTTGTGATGAAGAAGGGCACAACATAGCGAAATGCCCTGTCAAAGAAAAACTATGCGAAAAGTGTCACCAATAAGGACACTTAACACAAAAATGCTCCATTGCTGAAAAGCTGAAGTCGCTAGAGAGGAAAAAGATTGACTACAATGATCTTTACATTGACCAAGAAGAAACCCAATCAATAATTGAAGCTGGCCAAAAAGACAATGATGAAAATATGATGCCAAAAACGCCTGGATATGAGCCATCAAATCTGAATGACGTAATGTCACAAATTAGTCCTCAAGACCTCAAAACTTCAGTGTTAGAAGACAGTTTGGTAAGCCGTTTAAACGATCTTCTACCAATAAATCAGAGACCTGTCAATGTCCTCTCAAATGATCAGAATGAGACTGAAGCTTTTTTCCAAACAAAAAATCAAATCAAGAGATTTTCCGAATCTGATCCTAATAAAAAAGAATTCACCGAAAACGAATCAAAGAAGCCATTAGTTGTCTTAGAAAATGAAAATGACAATACCTTCCAGTCTGATTCAAACAGTTCAACAACTGAATGTACAAGTCAAGTAGATCAATCATCCAACGAAGTTCTTAAGCAAACTGCCAGTCTAAACAGCTTTGAAGAAAACTAAGAATGAACAAGAAGACAAATAAATCAACTTTAAGAACAAAACCTCTAAATAAAACAAGGTTAGTAATTACACAATGGAATTGTCTTCATTTACCTAGTAGGGTTCACCTCTTAGACAATTTTTTAACTCAAAAATGTCCTGACATTGTTTTGCTCAATGAATTAAAGATAGATTTGAGTGAGGCAAATATTTATCTTGATTTTCAAAATTATCAGTTCATAACTTAACGCAACAAGTACGGAGGAGGAGTAGCTATTTTAATTAAAGAAGGAATCGAATTTATACAAGATTTTTCTTACGAGGAGTTCAATTCCGAACTCCTTTGTATAAAAATGAACTTAGGAAAGAATAATGAATTGTTTGTATCTAGTCTTTATAATCCAACCAATGTGCTTCTGAACTTTGAGTTTTTTAAAACAGTTAATAAAACATGCAGAAACTACATTTTAGGTGGTGATCTAAACGCTAGAACAAAGCAAATAGGCTGCGTAGGGGAAAATGAAAACGGGATAATATTAGAAAGAATAATCAACGAGTTAGACTTTTCAGTAATCAATGATAAGCATCCTACTTTCAATATTTTTAATAAGAATTACTTTGAAATTCTTGACCTTTTTTTAGTTTCTAATTTAATTAGGTAATTTTGTCAATAGCTTCATTAATTGACAAAATTACCGACTTCAGTGTCTTAAATAGTCAAGACATGACTAGTGACCATTTCCCATTCGAAGCATCGATTTCTATTGGCTATCAATTAGAAAATAAATCTGCAGCTAAAAAGTTTTACTATAAGAAAGCAAACTGGCAATTATTCAGCGAGATTTTAAATTCTCAAATAGTGAATGTCACTGAAAGTTCCCTCACAATAGATCAACTAAATGATAAAATAACAGAAAAAATTATTTCTGCTTCACATAAAAGCATTCCATATCTTTCTCAGAAAATCTACAAAACGAGTCTTCCGCCAAACATTGTTAATTTGATAAAAGAACGTAGGAAGGTAAGAAGAAACTTCCAGAAAACTCGCTGTCAAAATCTAAAGAAATAATTTAATCAACTAACATCTGAGTTAAAGGCCTCTTTAAAAAAATTCTGGAATCAAAATTGGTTTGATTTTATTGAGAAGATGGGAAAAAACCCACTGACAAATAGACCTTTTTGGAAAAAAATAAATAAATTTAGAACAAAAAAAGGATCAAATTTAATTCCTAAATTGATTTTAAATGAAAGGGAATTCAAAACTAATGAAGAAAAGGGAATATGCTTTGGAGAACTCTTATCTTCAATATTTAGTCCTAATTCTGATTTAATTGATACTGAGAAAGATATCGAAACAACTTAAAACTAAAAAACTTTGAAATACTTATATGAAGTTGAGCTGAATTTCATCATAGCCCCAGTGTGTATTATAAAAAAATTTATTATAGTCTCATGGGATTGAAATTTTCAAAATAATACACACCGATGAGCTTAAAATTTTAAAAAAATTGCTCACCAATCATTATTCATTATTTCATCATTCTTATATTATTTTTGCATATGCTTAAGACTTTAAAACAGATGATTTGTAAAAAGTGTGAACACACCAAAAATTAGAATAAAAAGAACTTCTTTATATTTTTTTTTTATTTTTTTCTTACAAATATAATTTCCATAAAATTTCTTAAACTTAAACTAATATGAAAAGACAACAGCTTCAAGCTTTGCCAAAAAGAAAAAGAGGAAGGCCATCAAAAGAAATAGCAGCAGCATGGCAAGAGATGCTTAATGCAACACAAACTCAGATCGTTACTATTGCTCAACATTCTTCATCATCATCAAGTAGTAGTTCGTCATCAACAGCATCTTCACCTAGTGGTTCGTCATCAACAGCATCTTCACCTAGTGGTTCGTCATCAATCGACTAATCGACTAAGCGAACTTTGTTTTACACTTAGTTCTTTGTTTTTTAAAGCAAATTTTTTTAAAGAAGTAAATGGTGTTGTATCAATATCATGATCTAAGCAAAAATTGATCAAATCTTCACAAGCCATTGATGCAGTCGTATTTGATACGCGAGGTTGTTTGCTTTGGTGTTGCACTGCTTCCATATCCGACTCATCACTCGAGTCTTGATCGTCCCCATTTGAATTGGCTAAATTCAAATGGGGACAATATTTTTTTTTTAAAACTGAAATTGGACCTTGATGCATAGGCTGAATCAAAGATGTACAATTTGAAGGGAAAAAAATGCATTTTATTTTCCCATCACTTGAATCCAATCCTAAAGGATGTGCTGGACAGTTGTCTATAAATTGTGGATGAACACTAGTGAATCAGGTTTAGTTCGAACGAGTTGATATACAGTTGAAGCCACAATATTGTAATCAGCTGCGACTTTTTTATGCGAAAAGCCTAATCCAATTTTTTGGATTATTTCTTCTTTTTGAGCAAAGTTTAACACCACTCGTATTTTTTTAGAAGGTGGGGTAGAACACTCGTCTTCAGTTCTAGGATTTTTTCGAGATTTAGTTTGGTTCATTTTTTATCAAAATTTTAAGAGGATATATATTAAAGTTTTTCATTTTATTTATACCAGAAGATACAAAAGACGTTCTTTGTTCCAGGAAATAAGAAAAACAAGAAAAACAAGAAAAACCAGGTGTCAAAAAATAAGAAAGTATAATCATTATCATTGTATAGTAGCGGAATTAGTATGAAGAGTGGTTTTATCTATCAATTAAGGAAAATTAGCACTTTCCAAGAATTAGATCGTGAACGGGACAAATTTAAAAATTTCTAGAAACATAAGACAAAAAGAGTGTCAGTGGCGATTTTTGAAATTATATATAATCGAATTTACATACAACCGAATTACATATAATCGAATTTCTACTGTATTTATGTATTAAAAAAAATCTATTTTTAATGATGTAATTTAAAATATGTTAATTTAAAAAGTATGTGCTCTTTTCGAATGTTAGCTCGAAGCCTTTTTAAATTAATTTTTAAATAAAAATACCTATTAACAAAAAAAAAACGCTTTAAAAAGAGTGATTTTGTTTTGTAATGTCATAATGTCAGATTCAATGTCACACTTTTTGATGTTTTGATATGCTGCATAAGCGTTTGCTCTTCTCTTCTTTATATTAATTGTGTTACTTAACTTTTCGTCCAGCCAAACTCCCAAATATTTAACTTTAGACATTCTCTCAAACTCTTCATCTTGAAACTTTACGATCGGTTCATACTCATTGTGTAAGTTATGGAAGAAAATCATGAAATTAGTCTTTGATGGATTAAATTTAATCTCGTTGTCAGAGCCATATTTTCCTCTAATTTCCATCAAAAGGTTAAATTCTTCACTATTAGTAGCTAGTAACATTATATCATCTGCATATAAAATCCAGTTCAATATAATTGCTATATAATATAATTATAATGTCAGTCCCGGCTTAACATCATTAAAATTCTCTCTAATAAAAAATGGGGTCTGAGTAAAACCACTCTAAGCTCAATTTACAAATCCCTTATAGGTTCAGTTATTGACTATTCCTTTCCTTGTTTAAATGTATAAAGCGAAAGTAATTTAAAGAAACTCCAAGTTATCCAAAACTCTGCAACACGTAGTATCCTTAAACTTAAATATGACACCCCCTCCGAAAAGTTATTTAAATGTACCCTTAAAGATTTGAAGTTCCACAGGGTTGATAACCGTTTGTTTGATTTTGGTGAGAATTATATTAGAAGAAGTCTGCAGAAGCAAGTTCCCCTAACCTGTCGACTTGTGAACGAGTTTAAACTCAACTTTGAGTCTAGAGATATCCTACTCCATTGTGCGGATATTATCTTATAATTGATCAACTATATCCACTTATTCAAACTCCTGTTTTATCTAATTTTTGAACTTATTTTTAAATCTTTAACGATACTACCATATTCTTAAACATTTTTTTTTAAAATATTTGTAATATAATTTAAAAGTTTTTAACTTTGCTGAAGGAGCTTTGGCTCGACCAGCAACACAATAAAAAAAAAAAAATTGCTCTACTTTTAGACCTATATTTTAATTATGTTATTATTATTTTTATTATTTATTTGTTTTTCTGTTCGAGCATAAGCGTCTTCAGATAATAAATAATGAAATGAAATAAAATAATTAAAACAATTTTTAAATATTTTTAAATTTGAAGTAAGTTTTGTTCATTTATTAATAAAAGGATGAGAGACAAAAATAATAATTAACGAATTTTTTAGTTAAAAAATGAATGGAGTTGGGAAACTAAATGAATAAAAATAACATGAGAATCAGAAGCAAAAAAAATGAATTATAGTATAAATATATTGTATTATATGTGTTGATTTATTTTTTATTTTTTTTATTAAAAATAAAATTTGGGGGTGATCCCCAGTTTCGTCCGAATGGCTTACGCCTTCGTTTAAACCCAATTATTGCAACAAAAAAATGACTAAAATAAAATAAAATTTTTAGTTTTTTAAAAATAGAAAGTAATTGAAATTGAATAAAAATAATAAATGATAAAAATAATGAATAATGAATTCTATGTGATGAAATTTAATCCAAAAATAATTGATCTTAAATTGATGACGTGATAGAAGTTCAACAACATGTAAAAAATCCTAATTATTTGTTCAATTGCTTAATAGCTGAGATTGTTAAGTAAGATTAAATGTTTTGATAATTGTTGAATGACCAGAAGGCGGCGGCTTCATTTTTTTCGAGATTATTTTGATAAACAAACAAGTAATTAGTGGCCAACAATTTTTGTTTTTTATCTCGAGCACAAAGCAAGAATATAGCCTCAAGAATTGTTTGTTCAAACAACTCTAATCTTAAAAGCAAACATTTTTGTACAACCGTTAGCAAAAACAAGGTATGAAAACACACAAAAAAAAAACTAAAAAATAATAAGATTAATCATCATCAAAATATTCAATCATGATTTTCAATTGAGTTGTTTCTCTTCATTTTGTTTCTTTTGCTACCTTCAAATGTGAATGTGAACATTTGTGCTTTTAATCTTTTGTTGTTCAAATTGTTGTTGTTCAAATTGTTGTTGTTCAAATTGTTGTTGTTCAAATTGTTGTTGTTCTAGTTGTTCATAATTTAAAATTTAAACTCAACTATTTAGAAAAAAATTAAAAGCAAAAAAAAAAAAGGTCATTCAAAAATTGTTTGTTTTGATTTGAAATGAAATGAAACTCTCAATGAAATGATCATGAACACTCAAATATCGTCCAACTTTTCCTATTTGAACATAGCAAACAATGCCGGTGTCGGTGGCAGTGGCAGTGGCAGTGGCAGTGGCAGTGGCAGTGTCAGTGGCAGTGGCAGTGTGGAGTCAAACGAGACGAATCGACTGAGCCGTGAAGCAATGCGGCGATACCTTAAAGAGCGCAACGATCACACAGTAATCATATTCAATGCGAAAGTGGCTCAAAAGTCGTACGGCAACGAGAAGCGTTTCTTTTGTCCGCCGCCGTGCGTCTACTTGACGGGCGACGGCTGGAAGCACAAAAAAAGTCAAATGGTGAAAAGTGGCGCGTCCGACGAGGCCACACAAATAGCGAGTGTGATTGGCATTGGCAATTCGGAGCGCGAAATGCAGCCTTTACTTTTGGACTCGAAGTATTTTGGCGCCGCCAAGACCCTCTTCATTTCTGATTCGGACAAGCGAAAAAATTTCTCTCTCTCTCTCAAAATGTTCTACGCCAACTCAAAAGAAATCGGTGTGTTCAACAGCAAAAAAATAAAAGTAATTTCGAAGCCGTCAAAAAAAAAACAATCAATAAAAAACTCTGACTTGTGCATTGCGTCCGGCACCAAGATCGCCCTGTTCAATCGTCTTCGCTCTCAAACCATAAGCACCAGATACTTGTTTGTGGAGAACGGCAACTTTTTGGCCAGTGGTCAACAATGGGGATCGTTCATTGTTTATTTGTTGGACGAGAACGCGCCAGAGTCCGAGGACTTTGGTGTGCGCGACGGCTTCATTCACTACGGCTCCACAATAAAGCTCGTGTGCTCCATCACTGGAATGGCGCTGCCACGTCTAGTCATTCGCAAAGTGGACAAGTCCCAAGTGCTGATGGACGCCGACGATCCCGTCTCTCAATTGCACAAATGTTCCTTTTACATCAAAGACTCCAATCGCATGTACTTGTGTTTGTCCCAGGAGAAAATAATACAGTTTCAGTCGACGCCATGCGCCAAAGAACCCAATCGAGAGCTCATTAATGACGGTGCTTGTTGGACCATAATCAGCTCGGACAAGGCCGAGTACTCGTGGTGTGAGGGCATGGGTCCTGTCCAAGAGCCCATATCGCCCGTACCAGTCGTCACCTATCTAAGAGTAAGCACATTTTTCTTTTTTCTTCTCTTTTCTTCTCTCTTCTTCTCTTTTCTTCTCTCTTCTTCTCTCTTCTTCTCTCTTCTTCTCTCTTCTTCTCTCTTCTTCTCTCTTCTTCTCTCTTCTTCTCTCTTCTTCTCTTTTCTTCTCTTTTCTTCTCTTTTCTTCTCTCTTCTTGTCTTTTCTTGTTAAATTTGGAAAATTTTACAAAGTTACACATCTAATGTTCATTTTTTATTTTATTTTTTTTTATTTATTTAAGTTGATAAATTGAGCAAACTTTTGGACACAAGTTAAAGCAAAGTCTGCAAAAATTGTGCAATAAAAACATCAATTTAAAACACTTAAATTTGTGGTGCTACTTGGCTCATTGGGATAAGATAAGTAACAAGGAATGAGTAAAATAATAAGTTGCAGGTTTAAGATCATTTTTCTAAATACTTTAGGTATTTTAGAAAAAAAAAACCTAATGGTCAAAAATCTTACAGTGGTGATTTGATAACAGTATTTTATGAAAAATTACGTAAAATACCGTAAATTAACCAAATTTTACCATTTTTTACGTAAATTAACGTAAAATACCAAAAGTGAAAAAGAGGTATTTTACGAAAAATGACGTAAATTTTCAGGATTTTGAGATAATTTTGGTAAATTTTGGTAAAAATCAAAATTGTTGAAAAAAATGTCTGTTTTTTCCAAAAATCGAAAATTTAAGAAAGTTTTTTTTTATAACGATTTTAAAAATAACTATTTTTTAACCAATTTTTGAAAAAAAAAACTTTCTTAAATTTTCGATTTTTGGAAAAAACAGACATTTTTTCAACCACTGTATATGCTATCTGTTATGATAGTGGTATCGCTTCAAGATTGATAACATCAGCAGGATTCAAATAAAAATAAGCACCTGAAATAAAATTTATAATTCAAGTTAAGTTATAAAACAAAATTTAAATTTATAAATTTTTAAATTTTAATAATGCAAGTTTTAAATTGAAAAAAGATAATAGAACAGGTTTCATTCCACAGATTAACAGGTTTTGTGAAATTAACATATGTAAAAAATGATAAAAAGAACAAAAACATGTAAAAAAAATTGAATAACTTTTTTTCTAAAGGTTTAAACTTAATTTTGTAAATGCAACATTGTGCAACATTCAAAGTTGCATCAGATATCATCAGAGTTCTAAATAAATTTGTAATAAGTCTGCTAAATTTGCAGAGTTTAGCAGAAACTATATTTTAATGTAATCGAGCACAAATTTTTTAATTATTTTGAAAAAGCAGAATTTTTCAAGAAATCATTTGGTTATAAATTTAAGAGCAAAATAACAGAATTTTTGGTGCAAATGATTATTTTTTTGAAAAATTTTGCTTGTTCACATAATTTTTGAGTATTATTTTCAATTTTCATTTTTAAATAATTTTAAATAGGAATTAAACTTCAAATAAGATCTCACAAGTTTTGCATCATTCAAACTAATAAATTTAGCCAAAATTTTTTTCCAATTTTGAGAATTTTATAAAATTAGAATATGAAAATTATTTGATCATAAAATTTACCCTCAAAAACAAGTCTATTGCATAATAAAGCCAGTGGGTCACAAAATTAACTGTTCCGTAAAGTTCGGCTTTTACAGAACAGAACTTATAGAGATTTATAGAGATTTAGCGATCAGAATTTCAAAATTTTTATTTCTTAGCAATTCCTACAAAAACATAGTTTATTTTTCTGACAACCTTAAAATTTATTAGTAATCAGTAAAAATATTGTAATAAGATTTTTTAATATTTTTGTATTTTTTGCTTTGTTGTAAAATTCAAGTTAATTACAAATTTTAATATTAAAATCGAATTGTAAATTTGTTTTAGTGAAATTCGGAGTACAAACTCTATTGCAAATTATATTTTATTGAATTCAAATCTTTTTTTATTTCAAATATTAACAATTATTTTTTGTTTAACATTTTAAAAGATTTTTTAACGAAAGCATAAATTCACTAACTATTCGTTTTATTTAGAATTATAGATCGAATAATGTTAAGTTTCTATGACATTTTTTTTCTTAATAAGTAAAAATTTATTTTTAATTTTTTTTTCTGAAAATTTCAAAAATGATCAATTTATTTTTTACAATTTTATTTATTCTAAAAATACTAATAAAAATACTTTGACTGCTTTAGTTTTTGCTCCAAATTTCATCACATCAAATTTAATATTTAATAATTTCAATTTTAATTTTATATGTTTGTATATAAATGAAAATTTAACTTGAATATATCAATATGGTTTAAGAAAGAATTTTTTTCTTCATTTTTTTATTTCTTTATTTCTTAAATTTATCCTAAATATAAAATTAAAAAAATTAAATTTAATTTAATTTAATTAACAGTTAAATGGCAATACAGAGATTGCAATGCTAGAGTTGGTAGGAGAAAACTTTACTCCCAACTTGAAGGTTTGGTTTGGTGACATAGAAGCAGAAACAGCGTACAGATGTTCGACTAGTCTTGTTTGCACAGTTCCTGACGTGTCCTTGTTCAAAACAAACTCCATGTTTAGTAATTTGGCTGTGTATGGCAGCAGTGGTGGCACAGCAAATACACAAACTTCAAATTGTTCAATTTACAACAAAAGTATATTTCATCCGACTCAAGTCCCGGTTAACTTGGTCCGTCATGACGGTGTTATATATAACACTGGCCTAACTTTTACATACACTCCAGAGCCGCCAAGTGCTGAAAACTTGTCGGCCAATTGATCAAATGTTTTCTTTGTTTTGTTATGTCTTTTTGTTGCCTTATCAGTATTTCAAATGGTGGTTGATTTAAAGTGTAAATTATTTGTTTCGTTCACTCGTATTTTTTCTTATCATTTATCAAGTGATTAAATTGTATAATGTGTATTCTCGAATTGCTGCTGAAAATGATGAAATAAATATTTTAAACATCTATTTTTGATTAAGATTAACCAAATTTAGCTTAAATACTTAAAAAATTGATTCAATAAAGAAAAGGTACAAAATTTTTTTTATTTTAATATTATTTATGAAATTGATTAGGACTTTTTGTCATTTTTTGAAGCCAAAATAATTCTATTTTTTATTTACCAAATAGCTTACAATCTATGGAAGACAAAAGTAGAGAATAAAATTAAAGAATTTTCTCATGAAAACCGACTGAAAAGAAGGCTTTTTACCGATCTGAAGAATTTCTAGAAAATTAATAATTTTAATCGAACATTTCTATGTTGCCTCAGCATAATTTGTCCACTCGACACTTTTTTCCAAGTTTTCTTTATTAAAAGGGGTTGTGAAGTTCGTTTCAATTCGATCATTTCAATTCAGAAAAACTTGAATAACTTTTTTACTAAAAGAGATAATTTAGTTCTATAAAATGCTTAATTTTAAGCAAATTTGCTTAATGCAGGATTGTAATTCTGCAAAATACTCTGCAATTTTCTGCATTTTGCACACCATTAAAAAGTATTCTTATCAAGTGTGCAAGTACATTGCAGAGTTTTTGCAGACATATATTTTCGGATTAAGCAAAGTTGCTTAAAAATTAAGCATTTTACAGAACTAAATTGTTTCTTATAGTAAAAAAGTTATTCAACTTTTTCTGAGTTGAAACGATCGAATTGAAATGAACTTCACAACCCCTTATTAAAAATTTTCTTCGGAGAATTTGTGCCCCAAAACCAAAACTATATTAGACTTTTGAAAAAAAAAACAATTTTCGCTTCCAAACTTGTGTCGCTTGACTAAAAATCTAATTTTTTTTTAACAACAAGAAGAACAGTCAACACGAATAAATTTAAAAATCGAATTGATAAACTTCTCGGGCACAGTTAAGCTGAATATGACAACTGGACGTAGGCTGTAAAAGCAGAGCGTTTACTGACGGTTCTGCTCTGGATCTTCGATCCCCCACAGCATATACAGTATGTTGCAAAAGTTTAGAAAATTTTTTTTTCGTTAACAAAAGAATTTTTTTTGCGTATATAATAGGCGAGAAAATAAAAAAAAGCGATTTTTTTTTCAAATTTTTATTTGTCATCAATCCAAGATCATAAAATCAAAAGAAAAAAATCAAGTGAAAAATAAATCCCAAAAAAAGATACAAAAGAGAAAATGGATACAATAAATTTAAAAAAAAAACGGTTCAAAAGTCTAGAAATTTTTACAATTTAATATTTAAAATGACCGCCTTTAGCGTTATAACACGCCTAAACTCTTTTTGGCATAGATTCAATCAACTTTTGTACTTACTCAATCGGAATCTTTAACCACAAATACTTATACCTTCAAATTTGAATGTCGATTTTTACTCCATAAAAGTGCTCAAGTCAATTTAACAGTAAAAAATGTGTCTATTAAAAAACAAAAACTTTATTGTAACGCATGCAATCAAGAAATAGATCATACTCGAAAATGCGTGATTGAAAATGATTCTTATTATAAAAATCTAATTTTACTAACTCAATTGTATTTTTTAAATAAAAAACTAAAAAAAGTAAAATTTTCAAGATTTTTATTTTCACATTTTTTCTAATGTTTTTGGTAATGTGAAATTTTGGTAATAAAAGGAAAGATGTCATTATTTTTTTTCTAATTGTATAACTTATACAATTAGAAAAAAAATTATGACATGTGCAGAACCATTTTCAAAATGGTTCTGCAACCAATAGAATATTGTAGAAGTTTGTACAGACGAATTCAAGGCTCTGCAACAGCTCTGCGAAAACTTTTCAATATTTTGATGGTTTTAATGGTGTTCATTTTACAGAAAATTGTAGAGTTTTAAATTTAAGTTTTAAAAAAATAAAATTATAACAAATTAAAAATTTGAAGTAAGAGTAAAATAAGTTAAAATATTAAATAAAAGAAAATCAAAATATAGAAATTTAAATCAGTAATAAAAGATGCTATATATTTAAGTTTTGAACATTAATAAAAAGAAAAAAAATCTAAGGTACAGGTAATTTTATTGTAATTTTAGGCAATTAAATTGGAGCCGGATATTCGATAAATCTTGATTCAAAATCCGTGTAAATTTACAAATTTATTTGTCATGTTACTTTGAATTTTAATCAGTCATTAATCTATTAATTCAATTTAAAATTTATTTTAATTTTTGTATTATTAATTATCTTTTTTTTTTATTGCAATTACACAATATTCTAAAGAGATGGGAAGCTTTTTGAAATTCAAATTTTCGGAGCACAAATTTATTAATAAACGTTAATAAAGGATAAAGGATTTAGAAATGAAATGAGTAGGACCGAAAGTAACCTAGTCAAAAAAAATGATCGGAATTGCTACAAGTTGTAGAACCACAAGTCTATTTTTAGCCATCAGCTTAAACACAGCTGAAATGTATCTAACGAACCTAAAAACAGATCTTTACGAGAGGCTGATCTCTTACTCCTTCACTAAAAAGCTAATAATTGAGACTGAAGGGTTTCTCATTGAAAATGACATAATCATTGAAGTTTTAACCATTACAGAGAGAATCAATGATATGAACATTACACTTGAAGAAAAATGTAAACTGAACAAGTGGCTTAATAGAATTTGAAGTCAAAACTAAAAATGATCAAACGATCACGAAGATCAAAGGTGTATTCAATGAAAAAGACAAGTCAAAAAATACAAAGTCTTCTATTTCAACTTTGTAAATATGATGCAGATGAACAATAAAAAAAAATTAAACTATTAATTTATGGCCCATAATTTTCCTCCCGCTAATTTTAATAGATTATTCGCTAATTTTAATAAAAATACCGATATTTTAATAAAAAATTCTCTATTTTAATAAAAAGAAATCTAATTTAATAAGCTTTTCTGTAATTTAATAAGTTTACCTCTAATTATTAAAAACTCATCTAAATAAATAGAAACTCATCTAAATTAATAAAAATAACCTCTTAATTAATAACACTTACCTCTAAATTAATTAAAAATATATCTCAATTAAGATTTAAACTTATATCAACACTTAAAATTATTAAATAACGGTATAAAAAGTAAAAAATGGTTACTATTTTTGTGATGAAGACTTTGCGAAAAGTGTCATCAGAAAGGACATTTGACACAAAAATGCTCCATTGCTGAAAAGCTAAAGTCGCTTAAAAGGAAAAAGATTGACTACAATGATCTTTACATCGACCAAGAAGAAACCCAATCAATAATTGGAGCTGACCAAAAAGACAATGATAACAATATGATGCCAAAAACGCCTGGATATCAGCCAACAAATTTCAATGACGTAATATCCCAAATTAGCACACAAGACCTTAAAACTCCAGTTTAAGAAGACCATTTGGTAAGTCGTTTAAACGATTTTCTACCACTATGTCAGTCACCTGTCAATGTACGCTCAAATGATCAGAATGAGACTGAAACTTTTTTCCAAACCAAAAATCAAATCAAGAGATTTTCCGAATCTGATCCTAATAAAAAAGAGTTCACAGAAAAAGAATCAAAGAAACCATTAGTTGCCTTGGAAAATGAAAACGACAATACCTTCGAGTCTGAATCAAACAGTTCAATTACTGAATATTCAAATCAAGGAGATCAATCATCCAACGAAGTTGTTAAGCAAACTGCCAGTCTAAACAGCTTTGAAGAAAACTAAGAATGAACAAGAAGACAAATAAATCAACTTTAAGAACAAAACCTCTAAATAAAACAAGGTTAGTAATTACACACTGGAATTGTCTTCATTTACCTAGTAGCGTTCATCTCTTAGACAATTTTTTAGCTCAAAAATGTCCCTTCATTGTTTTGCTCAATGAATTAAAGAAAGATTTGAGTGAGGCAAATATTTGTCTCGATTTTCACAATTATCAGTTCATAACAAAACCACTCAACAAGTATGGATGAGGAGTAGCTATTTTAATTAAAGAAGGAATTGAATTTATACAAGATTTTTCTTATGAGGAATTCAATTCCGAACTCCTTTGTATAAAAATGAACTTAGGATATTATAATCCACCCAATGTGCTTCTGAACTTCTGAACTGAGTTTTTTAAAACAGTTAATAAAAAATGTAGAAACTACATTTTAGGTGGTGATTTAAACGCTAGAACAAAGCAAATAGGCTGCGTAAGGGAAAATGAAAACGGCATAATGTTGGAAAGAATAATCAATGAGTTAGACTTTTCAGTAATCAATGATAAGCGTCCTACTTTCACTATTTTTTAATAAGAATTACTTTGAAATTCTTAACTTTTTTTTAGTTTCATCTTCATTAATTGACAAAATTACCGACTTCAGTGTCTTAAATAGTCAAGACATGACTAGTGACCATTTCCCATTCGAAGCATCGATTTCTATTGGCTATCAATTAGAAAATAAATCTGCAGCTAAAAAGTTTTACTATAAGAAAGCAAACTGGCAATTATTCAGCGAGATTTTAAATTCTCAAATAGTGAATGTCACTGAAAGTTCCCTCACAATAGATCAACTAAATGATAAAATAACAGAAAAAATTATTTCTGCTTCACATAAAAGCATTCCATATCTTTCTCAGAAAATCTACAAAACGAGTCTTCCGCCAAACATTGTTAATTTGATAAAAGAACGTAGGAAGGTAAGAAGAAACTTCCAGAAAACTCGCTGTCAAAATCTAAAGAAATAATTTAATCAACTAACATCTGAGTTAAAGGCCTCTTTAAAAAAATTCTGGAATCAAAATTGGTTTGATTTTATTGAGAAGATGGGAAAAAACTCACTGACAAGTAGACCTTTTTGGAAAAAAATAAATAAATTTAGAACAAAAAAAGGATCAAATTTAATTCCTTATTTGATTTTAAATGAAAATGAATTCAAAACTAATGAAGAAAAGGGAAAATGCTTCGGAGAACTCTTATCTTCAATATTTAGTCCTAATTCTGATTTAATTGATTCTAAGAAAGATATCGAAATACTAAATTCTAACTCTGTTTTCTTTAGGAATTATAACCAGTCTAATTTTAATGATCCAATTTGCTTAAATGAATTAATTATGGCTTTAAAGAGATTAAAAAATGAAGCGGCATCAGGACCTGACCAAATTCATAATTTAATGTTAAAAAACTTATCTAGAAATTCATTAAAAGAAATCATAGAACTTTTTAATTTATCTCTTCGAGAAGGTAGAGTCCCTAAAGCGTGGAAAACATCCAACATTACTATGATTCAAAAAAAAAGCCTCTTCTTTACAAGATCCTTTAAATTATAGACCAACTAGTATAACGAGTTGTTTAGGAAAGCTACTGGAACGCATAGTATATTCAAGATTATGCAATTTTTTGGAACAAAATTCACTACTTATCCAGGAGCAATCTGGATTTAGGAAACACCGGCGAACAGCAGATAATCTTTTCTTTCTAATTCAAAAAATTGTGGAATCATTTAATAGAAAAAAAAGTTAGCGGCCTTTTTTTGACATTTCTAAAGCCTTTGATAGGGTTTGGCATGAAGGTTTACTTTTTAAATTGATTAAAATAAATCCACCTCATTACTTGACTAACTAGATTAGATCCTTTTTAGACTCTAGGACATTTAAGGTAAATGTGAATGACCATCTGAGCGAAGAATATCAAATAACTGCAGGTGTTCCTCAAAGCTCAGTAATTGGTCTTCTTTTATTTAGTATATATATTAATGACATCCCTAAAAGAAACAAAACAAATAATGAATACTCTCTGCTTTTCGCAGATGATCTAGTACCATTCTTCATTTATAACAAAAAGGGGAACCTAGAAAATAAGATTAATAAATACCTCAACGAACTAGAACAATGGCTTATTAAATGGAAAATGAAGATGTCAGTTGAAAAGTCGTGTTCAGTGGTCTTTTCCAGGTACAAAAAAGAGAGTGATAATCTTAACTTAAAAATTTATGGAAACAGAATGGTGAGCCAAAAAGAAATCAAATTTCTTGGTATTAAATTTGATTCTAAATTAAACTTTAATATACTGGTAGATGAAATTAAAGAGCGCTGCAATAAAAGGACAAATATTATTAAGATATTGTCAAACAAAAAATGGGGTCTTAATCAAAACACACTAGGAAATCTTTATAAATCCTTAGTCGGATCAATTTTAGATTATTCTTTTCCTTGCTTAAATTCATTGTCAGAAAATAATATCAAATAACTACAAGCAATTCAGAATACAGCAGTCAGATCTATTCTTAAGTTAAAATATGATACTCCCTCCAACATCGTGCATCATGAGGCTTTTAATAAACTAAAATTACTAACAGTCTCGAATCGGCTTTTTGAGTTGAGTGAGAGATATGTTGGGACAGGACTGAGTCATTCTATTCCATTGGTTGTAAGACTGGTGAAGGAATACAAAGAAGGTTTCGAATCAAGATAAATTGAATACCCAACTCCATTGTGTAATTGCTACCTTACTTTTTCTAATGTAACAATCTATTCTTATTTATGTCTTTTCAACTTTCATTTTTTTTGCTTATTTACTTTATTTTGATTCTTTTTTTTATCTCATTTTATTAACTTTAATTTTATTTTATTTTTATTTTATTTTTATTTTATTTTTATTTTATTTTTATTTTATTTTTATTTTATTTTTATTTTATTTTTATTTTATTTTTTTTTTATTATTTTTTTAACTTATTCTGAAGGAGCTCTAGCTCGGTACAGAAAACAAATAAATAAATAAATAACAGATATTAACATTCTATTAAAAACTTAAAAAAAATAAAATTATTTTGTTTTTTTTTATTTAAATTATACCGTTATTTAATAATTTTAAGTGTTGATATAAGTTTAAATCTTAATTGAGATATATTTTTAATTAATTTAGACGTATTTTTAATATTTTAGATGAGTTTCTATTTATTTATTCGAGTTACTATTAAATTAGAAGTAAGCTTATTAGATTAGAGGTAAGCCTATTAAATTAGCGCTATTTTTATTAAATTAGAGGTTTTTTAATAAAATCAGAGGTTTTTTTATTAAAAATAGTGTATCAAAAAATTGTTCGCCTTAATTTATTAATTGTAATTAATATTTTTTATTATTAAATTTGTATCCTAGGAAGTTAAACTGAAATTGAAATTTTTTTATACTAATTTACACAGTATCTTTTATTTATGGGGATACTGATCTAGTGTTCAGAGATCTTCCTCAGCTCTAAACTCAATTAAATAAATAAATAAACGTATATTCAAACACAATTGAGTCTAAATCATGTTCTCATCGCCTCTTAAATTATTCAAAGGTATTCAGGTCAAATCGCGTAAAAAAACAAATGCAATGAACATGCTCATAAATTCTTTTTAATCGATTGATAATATAAAATTTAATGAAGAGCTTTTCGGACATTTAGAATTAAGTTGAGATTTTGGTTTTAGAGGTGTCAAAGTTTTGTGATTTTGAAGACGTGTGACCTTTTTCTGATCCATTTATTTAAAACAGTTGCTACAAAAAATATATTGTTCAAAATTAAAAAAATATATATTTATATATAAAGAAGAAATTTTATTAATATATTTGAATTAATTAAATGAGACAAAAAAAAAAGAAAAAAAAAAAGAAAAGTTAATAATTTAGAAAAAAAAAAACTTTTTTATCAATTTTATTTAATTTTTACTTATTTCAAATAGACATTCCAAAGAATTTAATAATTTCTACACAAAAATCAACTGATAATATTTGTTCAAAAAAAAAGAGAGAAAGAAAGGTCTAGAAAAAGTGCAAAATGAAAGATAAATAAGAATACTTGAAAACATACAACATAAAAACTAATCAAAATAATTAAAACTTATTTGTCTAAAACGAAGAAGAAGAAACAGCACCGGCATTCTCAACTGTGCACTACTTTTTCAAGCGTCTTGTTGGCTTTTTGATCACTCGTGTCGACGGAGTTGTCTGAGCGCTCAGCACTTGTGAAAGACTAGGCGAGGCAACATTATTTTGTTGATTGATGGCGCCGAACCCAAAAGGCGTTGCTGATGATGATGATGATATTGTTGTTGTTGTTGTTGGCGTACTTGGAGCAAAAGAGCCAAAAGCAGGCTTTGTGGACGGTGTCGAGCACGTTGAAGCAAACGGGTTCGAGTTACAGCCAAAATTAAAGCTTGAACTAGTATTGCCAAAATTGAATGGTGTTTCAGGTGGCTTTGGCTTTTCACTTTGTCCTCCGAACACAAACGCTTGCTCACTCATCTTAGTTTGTGAGGTTGTCGAGCCAAATAAAGTTGGTTGGACTGCCATGCTGTTACCAAACGAAAATGACGCCTTTTCCGGTTCACTTGATGACGACAATGAGCCAAATAGTGATGTGGTGGCCGTTGCTGCTGGTTTGGCTGGTGGTTCACCATTGCCAAAACAAAATGCTTGCTTTGATTCAGTTGAGGACGATGAGCCAAATAGTGATGTGGTGGCCGTTGCTGTTGGTTTGGCTGGTGTTTCGTTAGAGCCAAACAAAAATGGACTATTTGTTTTGTTGGTGTTTTGAGCACAATTGGCAAATGACGAAAACGTTGACTGTTGACTTTCACTGTTGCCAAAGGAAAAAGTTGGCTTTGGTTGGTTGTTCGAAGTGAAAAGAGTTGCATTGGTGCTGATGCTGGTGGCTGATGGTGCTGGCTCGGCTGATTGTTGTTGAGTGGATGCAGTGAAGGAAAAAACAGGCTTTGAATCAGTTGAAGACAAGTTGTTGTTGGTGTTGTTGTTGTTAGTGTTGAAAGTGTCACTTGAGCCAAAGTTGACATTATTATTATTTGTTTTTTGCTGTGAACTATTGAGAAATGAAAATGAGGCGTTGGATGATGATGACTTTGTGTCGCTTGTTGTGCATGTGCCAAATGCATTATTTTGGACTTTTTTAGACGAAGACAATTCACTGTTGCCAAAAGAAATAGCCGGTTTAGATTCATTTGATGTGGATGTTTGATTAGAGCCAAATGAGCCCAAAGTGGATGATTGTTTATTTTGATTGGCAAACAATGAGCTACACACAGGCTTGGCACTTTGAGTGGAGTGTGCGTCAAAAGAAAACAAATTGTCTGTGGCTTTTGGTGTTTGTGTTATGTTTTGTAATGATGAAAATGTTGTTGGTTTATTTTGTTCAATTGATGCAGCTGGCTTTGAGTTTACCACAGTTTGGTCATTTAACGCTGAAATGTTTGATTGACTTTGTTCGTTTGTCAATTGTTTAGCTGGTTCAGTTGTACCAAACGAAAAGTGTGCAGTGTCATTTATTTTGTCTGCTGGTTTGTTGTGTTGTTGATGAGTCATAGAAAAGCCACTTGTCACAGTGTCACCCACACTAAAATTCGAGCCAAACGAAATGGGCCTAGACAAATCATTTGTCTTTAGTCCAAATGAAATGTTTGTATTTACAACATTGGCTGAATGCATCGAATCAGAAGCGGCAGCGACCAATTCAGAAAATTTTGTTTTGGCACTCGACTGCAAATTGTCACGTGACATCAAACAACACACACACACTTCTTTGTCATTTTCATTCATAACCCAACAAGATTGACATTTCCATTTTTCTTTTTTATTATCGTGTTTGTTATCTTGTTTATTTTCTTGTTTAGCAGGAACAGGTGCGGTGTCATTTTTTTTGTCTGCTTTATTTTGTTCTCTAGGAGTGTGACAGCACGCACAATCAACTCTATCGTTGTCATTGTTCACTAAACACGTCGAACATGTCCATGATTTTTTTGAAGTCTCGTAGAAATTGGACGGCTTGGTCGGCGTTACCAAATTGCCAGTTTTACTTGCTTCGGCAACAAGAAAAGTTTTGTTCGGTAAAGTGTTCGAGTTGGACATGTTCACCTTGCTTTTGTCCTCGTTACATTTGCACATACAAGGCGGCTTGTTGTTGTTGTGGCTGTCGCTGTGAGAGAGGTCTTGCTTTTGCTTTTTGAGCACACTTTGCTCCAACTCGTTTTCTTCATTGCTTGTGTTAAATGTGATCTGAGATTGTTGTTGGTGTCGACGAGCTCGCTTCAAATTCAATTTAACTCGCTGATCAACTTGATCAACGGGTCTCGTTTGCTTTGAACTTCTACAATTCATGCAAACTATTTTCAAACTGTCGTTGGCAAAGCTACAATACGAACAAGTCCATGTTTTCAAATAGGATGACGTGTTTGCCGCTGTGTGCTGCTGCTGCTGCTGATAATTGCTGCTGAGCGCTTTAAGTGTATTACTGTTGCTGCTGTTCGTTTGTTTGATGCAAAATTTTTGATTTTGTTTTTGAGAGCCGCAAATCGAGCACACTTTGACGTCCATTTTGTGTTTGCTCAAACAGATCATGCAAGTCCATTTGGAAATGGCCAAAGAGTTGCACTTGACGTCTGAAGACTTGGCTGTGGCTGCGCTCGTGTGCAAAGACAAAGAGTCGCTTGTCAAATTGGACGTGGTGGACAGAGTGGACACCACTGACGAACCGCACGAATTAGAATAAGTGTCCACGCTGTTGCTGATTATTTTCTCGATTTTTTGGTCGAGCAAAGTTGAACAGCTTTGATCCGTTAAGTCATTGCTATTGGCGTTGTTGGTCGAGAATAATTTTATTTTAAAGTCAGATGAAGGCTTGGTAGTTTTTTTGGTCTTGATCGAGTTCAATTGGATGTGTTTGGTGTTTTTGGGCCTGACAAAAATTGACTTGAAAGTGTTGGAGATTGAGGAGAGACGCGCTAGAATGGCTGTTTGATGATAGGTGCCGTTGGAACACGCGTCCACACTCTTCTTGTCGTTTTGTTTGTCTGGTTTGTGCAGTGTGTACGGCTTGGAGCGATTTGCGGCCGTGTTCATCTTGTTGGTGAGCTTGCCGGTGTTTGTTTGATTGTTGGTCTGGCTGTTGGTCTGGCTGTTGGTCTGGTTGGTGGCATGGCTTGACTCGAAAGGTTCGATGAACTCGAACAAGGACACATGAGGGTTCAGTTTGAAAATGAGGTTTTTGGTCTTTTCCAATTGATCTTCGAACAAATTGATGGGACGAGATAAGCTGAACAAATTGGACGGAAAGGTCCGGTTCGATGGCTCTTGGTCTGATTTTGTATCGGTTAAATTTACCATTTCTTCGAATTGATTTAGTTTTTTCCTCTTCTTTTTCTTCTTCTAATAGTCGTGCTTAAGCTCCCTCAAATAAATTATAATCACACACACTCTCATTTACATATATATATATAGATGGATGGAGATATAATTAGTAAGAATAATGAAATTAACACACTGGTCCCCCTGACCATACGATTGTCTTAATTTTACTCTTTTTTTTTTTATTCTTTAAATATTTTTGTTGTTGTTTTATCTATTTATTTATTTGAAGAATAGTTGAGGTCGGTTGGAATGGAGACTTGGTCATTAAAAAAAAGAATTTAATTTTAAATAAATGTAAAATGTTAAATAAGTTGAATTTATTTATAATTTTTTGATGCTCAAAATGATCAAATCAAACTATTAAAATATTAAATAAATTGTAATTATTTAATATGATTAGTGCAGAGGAACATTTTTGGATTTAACATACTTTGTTAAATATAAAGATAAACTCTGCAATATCAAAATGCACATTGCAGAGTGCACACCATTTAATTGATACTATTTTAAGAAAATAATTTTCTGCAGACTTTTGCAGATTTTACCTTTAGATTTAACAAAGTATGTTAAACCAAAAATGTACCCCTGCACTTATTATATTAAATAATTACAATTTATTTAATATTTTAAGTTTGATTTGATCATTTTGAGCATCAAAAATTGATCATAAATTTCAACTAAATAAGTTGAATTTATACAATTTTTTGAAAGTTCTTGAGGATGATAATGCAAAGGAAATTTTTTTGTTGTTTTACACACATCTTGTATTTTTGATAGATTTATAGAAAATTTAATGAAAAAAGTTAATATACGTTAATTAACGCAAATTTGTTTTTTTTTAATGGTGAAAACAAGGTTTAAAAAAAAATTTAAAAAGGAAAATTTTTTAAAAATTAATAAATACAAGTAAATAATTAACGAAAAAAATTCATTTTAAAAAATAGTTTTTTTTTTGCTTTTTTATTTAAATAAAATTAACCATTAAAAAAACTAAATTTACAATAACTAACGAAAATTTATTATATCAACTTACAAATTATTTAAATTTAATTTTTAATGTTATTTTACCAAAATGAACACATAAATATAGGAATTTTGGCCTTTTTTATTTTGACAATAGAATTATTAATTTTACGAAAATTTACCAAAAGAACACTTATCGTCATCGCTGAATGAATGAGCGTCTGCCAAAACGATTAAGGCAATTTGGACCGCGAGATTGGGCTGCCAAATTATAGACGGTCGGACAAATGTATGGCCAGTCCTAAAACGGGCGGCCACTTTGGCGGTCAGACAAGATCAGCGGTAAAAATTTCATTGAAAAAGATTTTTGATGTTCTTTCAAATTTCTAACATGGAGAAACAAAAAAATTTCAAATATTACATATAAATCTCTAATATTTTTTCATAAAATTTTAAAGAAAAAAAATTTCAAAAATTTGGCCTTTTCAATAAAAATTATTTTTTTCTAAAAAATTTCGCATTTTCTAATAATATAAAACTTTTGGCAAATCTTTAACTTTCAGGATATGGTCTGATCGCAAATTTCAAAGTCTATGATTTGACCGGCCAACTTCGCGGTCAAAATATTTGGCCGCCGGTCTGGCCGCCAAAGTGGCCGTCTGCCATTTTAACCGTCCGTCTAGGCGGTCTTGTTCACTTTCAAAAAAAAATTTGTCTGCATCAATGGCCGTTTGTACGGTTATCAACACTAATTATTATAATTATATAAATAAAATTTTCTATATTTTTTTCTGCATATAGTCCTAGTCTATATTTGGTTTTTCTATATTTTGTCTTCCTCCCAATTAAATCAAAGTTAAACAAATTTTTTGTTGTTGACAAACTTTTTTAAAAATTTTTTATCCAAAATAAAAACTGTTTTAAATTAAAGTTTAATTTGAAATTTAAATAAGACAAAATTAGCTCGATTAAATAGCGATTTATCTTTTTATTGCATTCAAATACTCAAGACATGCTTTAGACTAAATTAAAGAATTTTAAAATTAAAATAAAAGACAATGGGCCGTAAAAACGATATTAAAAATGAAGATGATGATCAAAAAGTTGCCAAAGTAGACACGCGATATTATGACGAATTGTTCAAAAAAATAAAAGACCAAGAGTCAGACGAGTTTAATGATGCCGAATCGTTGGAAGCACTGTACTCGACAATTTTAGACCAAATAAGTGAAGAAGAAAGCGAGCTAAAAAAATGCATTTACAGCTATCACATTGACTTTTTTTTGTACAAAAGTAGCTTGGAAAATTTCACAAAATTTTTTACAATTTTAACAAGTGACAACGAGCGTCTAGAGCATCTTCTGTCTGACACCCGTACATCACGAGCCTATGAGGCATGTCTAATGCTCATCGGAAACAAAACCAAGACTTCAAGTCACGAGGAACATTTAAAAAAATGCATGCTAAATTTAGGAGACTATTTTGTGACCAATTTGGAGAATATTCTAGAAACTCACGATGGCATATTTAGTCTTAGGGCTTTTCTTCGTGTGATCGGAACTCCCGACATACTAGAAGCTGTATCAAATGAAGCAAATAAGAAAAAGTATAAAAATCAAGAGTTTAACATCAAAAATGTAAGTGTAAAAATTGTGCCCCAAGATTGGAATTTGGACGTTTACATAAAAAAATTTTCTAAATCCTTGAAAGAAATGAATCTGCTCGAGATAGGCTTAGATGCCGAAGTCTCTCCGTTTATTAGTCTTTTACTAAGAAAAATGTTCACAAATTTTCCGGATAAATGCTCTTCCATAATTGACAAAATTCACAAGCAATTTGCCAAAAAGCCCAATTCTTTCCATTCAATGATTCAGGATGCCAAAGGATCCCGTTTCATTGAATCATTTTTACTTGCTAGTCACTCTGAAGTATTGACTATTTTTTTGAATGAAAACATACTGCCCAATGTTGTCACTTACTCGAAGCACATTTATGCCAATTATCCCATACAAACTCTAATCAAACATCGCATGGAAAAAGAACAAGTTGTAAGTGTTTTTTCAACTTTATTAAAAAAAAAAAGAAAATAAACAAATTAAAAAAAAGCTTGTTCCATTGTTTGATTCACTGGTTGAAAATTTGCCATCAATTATTGATCTAAATACTGATTTAATATTTAAAAACTATTTAATTGTTGAATTGATTGAAGTTTGTCGCAAAAATTCGAATTTGAATTTTAAAAATTTAATTAAAGTGATCTTTTTAATTTTTTTCATTCATTAAAAAAAAGAGTGTTTAATTATTTTTATTCAAGACTATTTTGGATTACTTTGGTTTGAATACAGAAGAGAACAAAATTCACATTTTACGGGCTCTACTCGTATACCAAAAGTTAGACCAAATTCAAAAAGAATCGCCAATTGATCAAGTTGATTTGAATTTAATTTTAGTTTAAAAAAAATTAATTAAATAAATAAAAGGTTTTGTTTGTGCTAGACTTGAAGCCGATAGCTTCTACAATTGCAGTTAAATTAATCGAAAAGAATGATAAAACAATAAATAAAAGTTTCAATAGCTTGAACTCAAATGAATTGGAGTATTTGGCAACCAATTCTGTTGGGTCTCACTTTGTCCAGCAAGTTTTAAATTTGTGCCAATCTAAGGACAGAAATGATTGGATTCAAAGCATATTTGATAAATTAAAAGTATATATTTATATTTTTTTTATTTTTTAATAAAAAAATTTGAACAAAAAAGGGCCGATTTGTGAATATTAGCAAGAATAAAAGTGGCAGTTTTGTCATGGAAACACTATGGTCTGTTGGAACATTAAAACAAAGGTTGATGATAGTCGATGAGCTGAAAATGTGCGAACAACAATTGAAAAATGATCAGTAATTTTTATATTTTTATTTGAAGATTTAATTTTTAAGTTTGTTTTTTTTTTTTTAAAGATATGCAAAGTTTTTGGTGAACAAGGTAGGCCTCAATTTTTATAAACGAAAACCAGAGGAATGGAAACAAATTCAAACTAATGAACTCAAGAAAAAAAGACTTTTTTCTGATATTGTTACTGATTCAAATGAAAAAAATAAAAAAATAAAAAATTAATTAAATTTATTTTCTACCCTTGAAATAATCCAATTTAATATTCAGCATTTTTTTAAGTTTAAAGAAAAATTTAATTGTTGTTTAATTATTAATTACTTTGTCTCATGCAAAAAATATTGGTTTAATTAAAACTTTTAGCATGGAATATAAGTATATTAAAAGAATCGATTTTTTTAAAGTTTTAACAAAAAAAATGTGGAGATGCCGGGTATCGATCCCGGTACCTCTCGCATGCTAAGCGAGCGCTCTACCATTTGAGCTACATCCCCATATTAATCTTCATTTAAATAATCGATTTTTATTATTCAAGTAAATTTTGTTTATCAATTCTTAAAATTTGCTATCTATTATGCAATTTTAAATTTCTTTAAAAATATTAAATAAATGCAAATAGTAAAACTTTCAAAGAAGAAAAACTTAATAAATTATTAAAGAATTAAAATCGAGATAATTTAAAAATCTGTAAAATATAAAAATTCGTATTTTGTTTATTTAGTAAAGATTTTTTAAATTGCATTCAGTGCATTTAAAAAAAAAAGGAAAAATTGGAAATAAAATGGAAAATTTGATAAAATATCTATTTTGTTTATTTATTGCTTTTAGCTTAAAATTTCATTTAACCTTTGAAACCATAATCAAGCCAATTATTTGGAAAAACGTCACATATTCATCTGAGATTAATTTTATTTACAATACTACTTCAAGGCGATTAATTTGCATAAACCAGTGCTGGATTGATCCAAATTGCTTTTATGTTGTGGTCAAATTTTCAACGAAATTTGATACGTGCCATTTCTACAGCTACAATTTAAATTCAACGGAAAATTTTTCAAATTTTTCAAATTCCTACATTTATCTTAAAAGTAATTTTTTTTTCTCTTTTACCAATATTAATTTTAAAAGGACCATTTGTGCATCAATCTTCTCAAACGGTAAGTTAAATAATTAATTTATTTTGATTGTAAGTCTTATTTTTTTAACAGTTAAATGAAATATTTGAATTAGAACTCCCGGTTAGTTTGGGAAAAATTTTTAAATTTAAAGCAATAAGCGATGCTAATAAGTAATTTTAAATAATGGATTAAAATTTAATTTAAATGATTCTTAAAGTACTAGATTTAATTTGGCAAATGGAACAACAATTTCAGAAGGAATTGCATTTCATTCGCGTATAAGCCTTGATGAAAATCTCATAGACATGCTGACTTTTACTGAAAAAGATGACTGGAGTAATGTGGAAAAATACTTCAACCTTAACTTGACTAGTTTTGTGAATTATGAGTTTATGGTTGCTATTAATGAAGATTATTTTACAGTATTTTATCTAAACAAAAAAATTTTGTAATTTTAAATTATTCCTTCTAAAAAAGGTTTATATAAATAATCAAGCTTTAGTCAACTACACACATCGTTACCCATTCAATCAAATTAAATATGTTTTTGTTGACAAAAATTCGACGAACAGTTTGATATCATTTGAAGAAACGCATAAAATTCTTCTTTAAAAAACCTAATTTAAAATTTTTAAATTGAAATTTTTTTAAGACTTAGTTTATTATGCATAAAGACACTGTTTAGTTTAAAACTTTAAGAACAAATTAAGACTGAATAAATATGGGAAAACCCCATAATCGTTGTTTGACAAACTGCAGAATTTCATGTTTTAATTTTTAAGATAAAACTTTTATTTAATAAATATTATTTTTTTGAAAAAATGGGTTTGTTTGACTCTATTGGAGATTCTTTTAATAAGGGTTATTATTCTAATTGATTTGATCTACAATTGAGTTTTAATTTTTTTCAGCTATTGACATGAGTAAAGACATGGGAAAATTAAGCGGACAATTAGTGGGTGGATTAATTGGCGAAACTGTTGGTATAACAACTGGTGTTGTAACTGGCGTTGCCGCAGGTCTCATTGGAGGAGTTGATGCTGGACTAAAAGTTGGCCAAGAAACAAAACACAGTGTTGGAAAATTAGCCGGAGCAGTTGCAGGAGGTGCTGTCGGTGGGATAATGGGTGCTCCAGCTGGTCTAATTGGTGGAGGAATATTAGGTGTTGTGCCCGGTATGGTCAATGGTGTGAAAGAAGGTGTGGGAGCAGGTTCAGAACAAGGAAGAAAATAGAAAAAAAATTTTAAAAATAAAAATTTTTTTTTACAATGAAATTTTAATTTTTTTTATTGCTTATTTTTTTAATTCAAATTTTAAACAAATTAGTTTTTGAAGCACAAGCTTAAGTCAAAGTTAAGTAATTAGATGATTTTGTTTATTAAGTCAAATCATTTTTTAAATAAAAATTAGCGTGACATTTCTTTAGAGATAAAATAACAGCTAGTTGAATATTTGGTCGGTCAGAAAAGAAAACATTTAAATTTAAAATATGGCTTAAGAAAAAAAGAATTAAAGTCAATGATTCGGGTCCAAAAAGTGACTCTAATTTTAAGAAACAAAAATTAAATGAAATTATTTAAGATGATAACCAGAATAATGCACCTTTTTTCACTTATAGAATCAACTTTTAATTTCTATTAAAAAATATTTAATGATATGATATATTTAATAAATGATATTTAGATTTTATTTTTAATTCATAATTGATCCAGATGTACAAAAGTCCTGATAAAAGTCAGCACAAAACTTTAATTTATGAAAATTTGCGAATTATTTACAAAATTTCATATAAATAAGAGAGACAATTTTAGCATTGTGAATTTTGGTACAAACAAAAAACAGAAAATATAAGCCATGAAATAATAGCTCAGGAGATCCAGGACTTTCTGCTTCAAAACTTCTCCAGAAACAATTTAAAGCACAAAACATCTTTTGATTCAATCACGCCAAACTCTTAGCAAAAATTTAATTTAACAGTTTATATAAAATCTAGATATTAATTTTTCTCCTATAATTATACACATATAATTAATACATATCTTAATCATATTGCAACCATGTGGGCTGAAAAGAAGGATCTGGCATTCGGAACTTCCCTGGAAAAACTTTTCCTAAATTATTTTTTAAATTTAAATTTAAGAATTGAATGAAATTAAATAAGATGATAAAGAAAAATTATTTGATTGATGGTGATTTCTTTTTTGCAAAAGTTTGCAGAGTTTATGTAGAATTTACCAGAATAATGCATCTTTTTTCACTTATGGAATCAACCTTTTATTTCTATTAAAAAATGTTTAAAGTATTGACATTAAGATTTTATTTTTAATTCAAGACAAAGTGAATTTTAGAGCAAAAATTAAAAAATAAAATAAATTTTTTGTAAATGTCTAAAATTGTCACTTTTAATATTTTTAGTTTTTTTTGAAATTTTAGTTCTAAAATTAAAAATACCAATTTCACACAATCAATCAGTTGCAGGAGGTGCTGTCGGTGGAACAATTGATGCTACAGCTGGCCTAATTGGTGGAGGAATATTAGGTGTTGTGCCCGGTATGGTCAATGGTGTGAAAGAAGGTGTGGGAGCAGGTTCAGAACAAGGAAGAAAATAGAAAAAAAATTTTCAGTATAAAAATTTTTTTTTATATAAAATTTTTATTTTATTTTTATCCGAATTAGAAAAATTAGAGACTCTTAAAAAAATCATCACCGTAATGTAACTGTACTTTTGGTCTTTATTAATTGATGATTTATTTAGTACACAAAAAATGAATTTTGTTTGACTTTATAAATGTTTTTTACCCCAAACTCCATTTTTTGACTTGTACCTTTTAATAGTTTCAGAATTACTGAAAATAATCTTCACACGTATTAAAATATTACTCGTAAGTTAATGCACTATAAATACACATCACCAAAACTGCACTTTTATGACTCATTTAAATCATACGATTTATGAACACACATAAGAAAAAAACTAAAAAAAAATAAAATTTTTTCAAAATTATAATTAGCAAAAAAGAAAAATAATTTATTTGAATAATTGTCTAAATTTGAAAATTTTAAGATTTAAAATAATGATAAATTGATTACTTGTCAATTGAGCAGCAAAATGGATCAAGATGCACACATGAAAAGAATTATTGAGAATTTGTCTTCGGATTTGAGCAATTTATCTTCGGAGACAAAACGAAAATTCGCCTCAGTCAAAGAAGCATCCGAAGGATGTTTACTCAAACTAAGACACATTTCCAACCAAAAGACTAATTTGTATAAAAGTAATTAAATAAACAAAAACTAAACACAATTACCCATTCTATTTAGCAATGTGTGAAGCTAGTCCTGACATTATAAGACCATTGACTTTGGGATGCGAGACCAAACAGCCCAAGATAATTCAAATATGTCTAACCTCAGTACAAAAAGTGATAGAAGCCAAAATTTTGAATCAAAACAGTGCTTCTATGCTAATCAATACTCTATGGCTGTTGACCGATTCTGGTCTGGAAGAGCTCAAAGTCCTACAGACTATTATTCTTTTAGTCACCACTACAGACATTGTTAAGCATCAGCTTCTGGCTCGAACTCTTACAATTGGTTTGAGAATAGCTGCTTCAAAAGATCAAATATTAATGAACACTGCTACAGCGATGTTAAGTCAAATGATCACCAAGGTATTTGAAAGAGTTGTGACCGAAAATAAGCAAAGTGCATCGGTGAATCAAAGCGCCAAGAAAATAGACTTTGATCAATTGAAAATTTTAAGCAAAGAGCCTCCCAGCTGGATGAACGAGTCAGCCAAGGATGCCTACATGCTTCTGCAAGTATTTTAATTTAAAAATAAAAATGTTTTAATTACACTAATTTTAATTTTTATGAAGGATATTTATTTACTTTTAAATTCGGACCAATCCCTTTGGTTAATTAATATCAATGAAATTAATAAATCGTTTGGACTTGATATTTTAAAATCAATTTTAGTCAGATATTCAGAAATATTCTTTAGTGTAAGTTTAATTTATTTAATTTAATTAACAATTTCCATTGTTTTCCATTAAATAATTTTTTGGTTTTTAAATTTTAATTAAGATCAACTTTTTTTTTGAATGACAAAAGAAATTAAATAACTGCTCTATTTGAAAGAATTTTTTCTAAAATTAGAAAGGATCAGAATTGTTTTTAAGTCACAAGTCTCAAATCAAGTCCGATGCGGCAATTAAAATTTTTATTTTTTTAAAGTTAAAAGTCTCTATCATTAAATGCATTTAAAATATTCTTTACTAATTATTCATCATTATTATCATTAATATTTGATTATTGAATTTGATTTATTGTAATAAACGTGGTTTTTGTTTACTATCTTTTTGTACATATACGAGTATTAATTTAATAACTCCCGCTATGCTGTGGTTGAGAGACCAAACAATAAAAGAAGAAACTTTTTAAGGATAAATCTTTATTTGAATTAAATTGGAATCCGAAACTAATAACTAAAAAACAAGCATTTATATAAGAAAAATTATGACTAGAAAATAATAACTGCTGTAACTGTTGAAAATAATATTGTAACTGTTTATAACTCAAATTTAATATGACATTAAATTTGGGTTATAACATTATTTAAAAACAGCACCCAGCAAATAAAATAAATAAAATAAAGATAATCTTTTCCAAAAATGTATATTTTATATTTATAGGACCATATAAAGTGCATTCAAATTTAATAAAGCTCGAATGACTTTTTTAAAATAAAATTGATAAATCTATTTTGCAAAAAGTTATGAATTTGTTACGATTTAAAACATGAAATGAAAAAAGTATGCAATGGGATTTAAAATTGTTTAAATGACGTGTCATACTCTGTTGGTATGCAAGTTTTTTGCAGACCATTTACAGAGATTTTACAAGATTGTAACAGAAAGGAGCATTTTTCCGGCTTATCAAAATTATTTAAAATTTAAGTTTAATTGAATTGAAATGAAATCAAATTCACATAGTTACATTTGAGTTCTTTCTATTATATCATTTTTGGCATATTGGAAGTCTCAGATTCTTGTCAACAGTTATATCAAGAAATTTTTATTCATAGTTAGGGCAAAGCTTTTAATTTGGAGCTAATAATTATTAAATTAATTTTGAGTTAACTTTTTTTTTTCACATATTCTTTGTAGCATAGAAATAAATTCTAAAATAAACAAAAAAATATGTTTTTGTTGAAAATTGATGAAAAAATCTAAAAAATGTTAGGTAAAATTAAAAAAGAGAATAATCCTTTATTCTATTCGATATTTTTCTAAACTTATCATTTTAGATTTAAAAAATTTTAAATTTGAAGTAAAAACAAATATTAATAAAAGAAAATAATTTGATTAATGTGTAAAAAGTTATCGAATTGGAAATTAAACAAATTAAAAATTTCTCAATCAATTTTAACTATTTATTTTTCTATGGAAATTTTACCAAATTTATTTATCATAGAAATTTAAAATTTTTTTATTGATTATATTTTTAATTTAAATTTTAAACAAATTAGTTTTTGAAGAACTAGTTTAAGTCAAAGTTGAGTAATAAGATGATTTTGTTTATTAAGTCAAATCATTTTTTAAGTAAAAGTTAGCGTGACATTTCTAAAGAGATAAAATAGCAGCTAGTTGAATATTTGGTCGGTCAGAAAAGAAAAAATTTAAATTTAAAATATGGCTTAAAAAAAAAAGAATTAAAGTCAATGATTTAGGCCCAAAAAGTGACTCTGATTTTAAGAAACAAAAATTAAATGAAATTAAATAAGATGATAAAGAAAAATTAGTTGATTGATGGAGATTTCTTTTTTGCAAAAATTTGCAGAGTTTTTGTAGAATTTCCCAGAATAATGCATCTTTTTTCACTTATAGAATCAACTTTTAATTTCTATTAAATAAATGATTAAATTATTGATATTAAGATTTTATTTTTAATTCAAGACAAAGTGAATTTTAGAGCAAAAATTAAATAATAAAATTACATTTTTGTAAATGTCTAAAATTGGCACTTTTAACTGATCCAGATGTACAAAAGTCCTAATAAAAGTCAGCTCAAAACTTTAATTTATGAAAATTTGCGAATTATTTACAAAATTTCATATAAATAAGAGAGACAATTTTAGCATAGTGAATTTTGGTACAAAAAAAAAACAGAATATTAAAAATGGCAAAGCTTAAGTTTTTAAGGACTAAAATATGTTCTGTAAATTGTAGCAGCTGATACATTCATTTTACCACCAACAAACTGATTCTTCACAACTCTGCAATAGATCAGCAAAATTCAGGAAATTGTGAATTTGGGATATTATAATATAGTAAAAATCCAACTCAATTTTAAGTGGTGGTACAGAGAATGTTTCAGTTGCTACAATTTACAGAACATGTTTTGGTCCGTCAGAACTTAAAATTTGGCACTTTCAATATTTTGCTTTTGTTTTTTGTACCAAAATTCAAAATGCCGACAATTTTGACATTTAGAAAAAAAATATTTAAATTTTTTTTTTGATATTTTTAGTTCTAAAATTTACAATACCAATTTCACACAATCAATCAATTAATAATACATCAATAGATATTGCTTATAACCTTTTTTTTTATTAAGAAAAAAATAAAATATTTAAAAAAATTTATTTAATTTAAATTTAAAAAAAAAAGAAGCCAGAAATGAGTTTTATCCTAAAAGAGCGCATTTGTCCATTGTTGATTAAACTATTTTCGCCAAGCACAAAACTAAAGCCAAACTCAAACGCCAACTCTCCAACAGCCTCTTCACAAGCACCAGCTCAAAGTCAACACGATCAAAAAAACTTTGTGATCGTCTCTCGTCTAATACGCATTGTGTACGTGCTAGTCAAAAACTACTTTGATCTATTGATAACCGAAAGCGAAATATTTTTGTCATTGTTGACAAAATTCTTGGAAAACGAGCGGCCATTGTGGCAAAAAGCGCTCTCAATCGAAGTATTCCACAAAGTATCGACCGAGACAAAACTCATCGAACAACTAGTGCTCAACTATGACTTGAAACAGCAGACCAATGGCGAAAAACTATTCCACATCATCATAAGCTCAATATCTCAATTCATACAGTCGTTGTTCTTGAGCTCGTCACCAAATCAGCAAACAGTGTCACCAAGTTCTGCTTCGTCAAACAGCCAACAGTTCTCCTATCAAATCTCATCGGCTCAGCCCTCCTTCATCTACAAAGAAACCACTCTGCAACTTTTGTACCCGTACACTTCAGGCCAAGTGAAGTCATTGTATTTGGAAGGGTCGGACAGGGCGGACATACCGGGCTTTCCCGACGGCTATCTTCTTAGCATTGGCTTTTCCACTCTGCAAGAAATGTGCAAAAGCATTCAATCGCTCATCGAACAACATCTCAATGCACTACTTAACTCTACAAATGGCATACCTTTAAAGAGAATCAACTTGGAACCAAGTTTGCACTTGGATTTTTGCACTGAACTAATGAGCTCAAGTGCCAGTTCGCTGCTTAGTGTTTACAACTTGCTGTTGGACACAAGTCTTGACGAAACAATAACAGAACACGTGCTCAAGTCAATCAAGCTGTTGGTTCATTTGACGGCCGTGTTGAACATGGATTGTGAACGTGACTGGTTCGTTACTTGCATCTGCAAGTCGGCACTGCCTCACAATTACATTGGCCAAGTGTTAAATGCACAGCTATTGAACAAGGCGAGCAGTTATCGTAGCGAGCAAGCGGACAAGCAGTGTCAAATAGTTGCAGTTGGTGCGCCATTGGCTCAGAACGCTCCGGCCCAGCTGTACATAACGGCCAAAAATCTTCTCACCATCAAGTCAATATTGAACATGTCCAATCTGTATGCCGAACTACTCGGCTCTTCTTGGTACATTGTGCTGAACACACTCGAGCACTTGACATGGACGTTGGCACTCAAGCCAATATCGGGCTCCAATGGCGCTCTCAAGCACCTGTCCACCATTCACACTTCCGAGAACAGCATGATATTCACGGCCGTTCAAACAGACATTGCGTTCATTTGCAACCTGTTGTCCAAGTTGTTCGAGTCGACGCGGCTCATAAGCGACCAAGCTCTGGACGACGTCATAAACTCACTGCTCAGATTGTCCATTGAACGCTTTGACTTGGCTTATGTGAAAACGGAGCCGTGTTTGTTCGCCATCAGCAAGTTGTACGAAACAGTAATTTCGAATTTGAACCGGCTTGATTTGTTTTGGCTCAAGGTCACCGCTCACTTTTTGTCCGGATGCAAACATACGAATGTGAGGTATCGGGAGTGGTGCGTTGACTCGGTGTGCAATCTAATACGAGCCACCTTTAACTACAAGTACACGAGCAGTACAATCGAGTCGGACAAAATTGAACGCGATGCTGTTCTCAGGCCACTCCATCAATTGTCCACAATTCAGTTCAATGACGTTAGACAAAAGCAAATCGAGTGCACTTTGTCTTTGCTGAGACTGATGGGTCAGCATTTGGACGAGTCGTGGCCCGTCTGCTTGAACATTGTTGGCGCTATTCAAAAAGAGCACACGGACATTTTGGTCCGCTCGGCATTTCAGTGCTTACAATTGGTGGTCACAGATTTTTTGTCCATGATCAACGCTCGCCACTTGAGTCTGGTTGTTAATGTGGTGGCAAAATTCGGATCTCAAGAGCAAGACTTGAATATTTCGCTAACAGCCATTGTTCTCTTGTGGAACATAAGCGATTACATGTTTCAGAAGAGTGACGATTTGAGCAAGCATTTGGCCAGTCATTTGACTCAAACAGAAAGTCTGGAGTCCATTTGGATGGTGCTTTTTAGCAGGTATGGAAATTATTTTTTTTTATTTTTATCAAATATTTTTGTCACCTTACTAAAAAAATTATTAAATTTATTTAATTATTTATTTGTTTATCTATGCTGAGCTTAAGCACTTGCAAATAAAGAATTGTGATGTACTAATCTTAATCTATATTAATTACTTTGTATTACGTATTCATTATACAGTACTGCACAAAAGTTTAGACGCACAAGTTTTTTTCATACGTTTATTTCGTCAGACAAAAAAATACTAAATTTTGTTTCAGAAATAAATTAAATTAAAATCGATTTTTAATAAAACTAACTCTGCCCTACAAATTGATAAAAAATACATGATAATTCGAATTTACACTTAGCTGAAAAATTGAAATGAAATAAAGGCCATAAAAATTTGAGTCAAAAATTTTTAGACGTATATCATAAATCTCTAATTAAATATCAATTAACTTACTTAATTGGATTTTTAAATGTATTAATTTAAAAATTATCTAATAAGTTTTAAAATTATTTATGAAACATCGCTATAAAACTTTTTGCTGACTGTCTATGACAGAAAAAAACTATACCCCGAAAAATTAGGAACTTGGGTAAGAAAAAATGAGTAATATGTATAGTCATGTGACTAATCTTACAATTTCTATCAATATTATCGAAAGTATTTACACATGTACATTTTTTTATTTATATAAATTTGAGAATATCAACTCTGAACAATAAAGTTTTTTACATCTTTTAAATATATAATCCACGACTTGAATATTGAATCATCTAAGCTTAAACACTAAAATAGGAATCAAACACCACAAGAATAAAATTAAAAAATAAAACCAGAAAAAATATTTAATCCAAATATACTTGTCTGCAAAGATTCTGCAGAAAAGAAATAAATTAGAAGTGAATCATTTTAATGTTAACTAGAGAACTCGTTTTATTTATTTATTTATTTATTGTTTCATTTAATTAAGCTTCATAGGCAAGTTTATAAAAAAAAAATACAAAGAAAATTTCTAAATATAAAATATTTATCTAAGTTAATTATTAATTATTACATAATTACATAAAAATTACATATGAAATAGAATTATCTAGAAAAATCTACATTTTATAAGTCATTTAAAATATTAAAATAATGGAAAAAGTTTTGTTTTTGTGACATATCATAACTAATGAGTGAAACAACATATTCAATTGAATCAACCAAACCACGATTGTTCTTAAAATTATGATCAATTACAACAAGTGACAGTCTTAGGACTGTAATCTAACGTATTAGGTTGTTTAATAAGTTTTTTTGTTTTTTTCTATTTTTTTCTATTTTTTTCTTTTAATCTATTCCAGACGGTGCCATTTGTTACAGACATCTCTTTAGCGAGCTTTCTGGTCGACCGCCTCGGGTCTTCCTCAAGCAGCTCTTGCAAATACGCGTCATCAGCTTCGACGGTTCTCCCAACGCGTTCTTTGTCATTGAGGTCGAAATCTCCAGCTTTGAATCGAGCAAACCAATTTTGACAAGTGCGAACAGTCAGAGCGTCGTCGCCATATACCAAACAAATCGATTTGGTAGCCTCTGTCCCATTTTTTCCTTCGTTAAACTTGAATAACATGCAATGGCGGATATGCATTTTTTTGTCATACATTTTTATTTAGTTAATTATTTAGAAATTTAAAAAGCAAACATATAATCTTATGTATCATTTGAAAGAACAAGAGTTGCTCTTTCAAATGATGTACAACATTGCATAAAAAATTTAATCTTTGATGAGATTTTTTCATTTAAAAATCGACGAAAAAACTTATTAAACAACCTAATATCAATATGAATTTTTTGTCTGTTTACAAAATGAGACATTTTTTTGATCAAAGAAATTATAATGATCTTTCAAAAAAACAAATAAATCATTGCAAATTTTACTTTGACGTATTTGCTTCAAAAAAAAGATCTTGTGTTTCAAATTTTATTGTAAACAATGTGGAAAATAATATAGGTTTTGGTTTATAATAAAGAATTTATAAAATTATTATTTAGTATCCAATGTTTTTTTTTGGTTTAACTTGTAATAATCATCAACTATATTTATTTCAAGCGAATAGCTGAGTTCTATATTTTTACATTATGTAAAAATATTGAAAACGGTAAGACACATAATCAAAATAGCTTTTTAACTTTTAGATGCTTTCCACACAACTTTTATGTAGTGTTTGCCTGCTTGTTTTTGCATTCAAAGTAGATTTCTTATAGTTAAAGTCTTTCTGAATTGAAACGATATAATTGAAATAATTTAACAGTCCTGAAAAATATGTCATACCAAAGATTTTACTTAACATTTAGCAAAAAAATAAATAAGCTTTCTTTAATTTAACTCAGTTAGAAAAAAATCTTCAGCCTCAGAGTTTAAATGCTTAAAGCCTTTAAAAATGTTATTTAAATATTAAAAAAAAATAAAAAAAGCCCGGAATGATGAACATTTCAAATGAGAAAGAAAAGGATTAGGTTATTGTCATAAGGCCTAGATAAGTATAATAATATAATTTATTTATTCTTTTAAGGAGAAGTAAAAATAAATATTTATACTTTAAGTGTTTTTTGTCAAAAATTAAAAAAATATAAAATTTAAAAAATAAAAATAGATTGTTAGTTTGAAAATTTAAAAAGGCATGAAAGTTAGAAAGCAAGATAACCTGGACTAAAATTCAGGATTTTTTTTTTGTTTTGAATTAGTTTATTTAAGAAAATTCTGTAAAGTTTAAATTTAAAATTGCTAAGACATAATTTTTGGAAATAGATAAAGTTTATCAAAGTTGAAAGCTTTCAGTACTTTTAAGACTTGTGACATGAGACAGGGTTTTAAACCAACAATTGAATTAAGGTGAATTGACAAGACCTTTTTTAGGCAGAAGATAAGCCATATAAAAGTATAAAATAATAAATTTCTTAACTCAGATTAACTGGCAAAAAATTTAATAAAATCAAAATAATTAAACCAAATTGTTAATAATAAAAAAATTCCTTTAAAATTTTTTTTCTTTCAAAAATTTAAAATATAATTAAAAAAAAAGACTTGGACAATTGTGTGTAGATGCAAGACCAGCTGTGCGCAAAAGTGCGTGTCAAACTTTATTCTGCACGATTTCATCACATGGTGCAGTGCTAAATGTAGACTTGCATTGGAAAGATCTGATATGGACAGTCCTCTTTCCATTGTTGGAACAAGTGCGCCACTTTACAAACACAGCATCGCGTGAACGTGACAAAATGGCAAATCATCCAAATTTTTTGATGCATCATTCGCGAGACACTGCCGAAAAACAATGGGCCGAAACAAGTGTTCTAACTCTGTCCGGAGTTAGCCGAGTATTCAACTCTAAATGTTCTATGCTGATCAAATTGTCCGATGAAGAATTTCATAAAATGTGGACATTTTTGTTGAACATTATTGAAAATTTGGCTTTGAATAAAAATTCTGAAATATCCATCTCGGCACTTAGGAGCTTTCACGAGCTGCTCGGCAGCCAAAACTACTTTTCATCTGCATCATCTTTTGGCCAAAGCTCAGCTTCATCGGCGCAAAGTGTTGCAGCCGCGGCAGCAGCTGCCTCATTGGTCTTGCCAAATGGAGCATCAGAAAAATCAGACAGTTCAACTAGCATTGCGACCAAGTCTCTGGATATATCACAATGGTTGTTTGCTTGGAAAACATGGCTCAACATAGGCAATTCATTGACTTCATCAATTTCCAATTCGGATTACTGGCCTCCGCCAGGACAAACTTTTCTCACTTGCTACATTGACTTGATGTTCGTAATGGTAGACAAATTGGCTCCGGTTTCAAAATTTTGTACCAAAGATTTTGATAATTTTTCCCAAATCTTGGACAAAATGCTCAATGTTCCAGTATTAAGCAGTGATTATTCAACTTTTATTCTCATGCAAACAGACTCGAATTTGACTCCATTGCAAAATTCAGCATTAAATACACTTAAAAATTTTATTAAAGTAAACCTAAAAATAATGTTTTTTTTCCCTTTATTAATGTTTTAATTGAAGCTTTTTAAAACAAATGATCAAAATTTTCAAAATGTCTTTTTGCCACTAATTTTTCAAAGACTACTTTCTTTTGTTTTGTTCGCGTGCTACAAGAACAACAATAATGAGCGTTCGACAAAACCTAATGAAATTGTGAATGTAAATTATGTTCCATTTGGCGAGCGAGCTCTCATAATGCTCACCACTTTGTATGATGAAACAGCTAATAATGATTGTGTCATTGACAACTGCATACTAAAATCAATTATTCAAGTAAATTTTAAAACTGAATTTTTTACCATCTTCCCATTATTCATCACAAGTCAAAAAAATACATCTTTCACTCTCAATTTATAAAATGTGTCATTTTATAAAATGACTCGGAAAATGATTAAATTTTCCTTTTTATTTTAATCATGAATTTTAAAAATTAAAAATAAATTAACATAGTTTTTAATGCTTTACCAAAAGTTAACTGGTAAAGTTTAAATATTTTTTTCTACTAAAAAAATTCTTTTTTTAATTTAAAAAATCTATAGATTTTAAATTTTACAAAAATTATACAGAAATTAAATTATCACAATTTTTTTCCATGGCATTTTAGGCCAAACATTTACTTAGCTTTAGCCCTCAAAAGTCAAAAAAATACATCTTTGAATACAAACTGAGAATACTTAAGGATATTTTTTCTTTTAATTTGTCTATTAACGCATTAAATTGCTTAAAAAAAAGTACTTTTGACAAATGTATAAGGAATCCACCAAATGTTGTTCATAGAGGTCCAATTGATGAATAATTTTATGACATAATTTGGTTGTAGGGAATCAAAACAAAATTGGGTAAATATATAGTTGGCATTTTCTAGGTAAAATTCAATAATAAAAATTAAAAATTAATATTTTTTGAAAATTTAATTCCTTGAAATTTTTTTATATTATTTTTTTAATTAATGCTTAATTGTCAAAAAAATTTGGATTCTATTTTAAATTAATTATTGTTTTTTCTTTATTTTTAAATATTTAGAAAAGAATATCTGTCACCATTAGATCTTATTTTTTGTATTTAAAAAGAACAGTTCTTTTATTCTGTTTAATGCAGAGATTTCGTAAAAGCTAGTTTACATCTTTTTTATTGTTTTCGTAAATATTTGGTTTAAAATGCTTAATTAAAAGCCTAAATAAAGATGTAAATGATTTTAAATTTTACACTTTCATATTTTTATATTTTCTAGGGTCCGACCCTAGAAAATATTGTGCAATATTTCGAAAAATATTTATTTTTCTATTTTCATAAGTATTTTTGAAAATTTTCTGAAATGATGTGAGTGAGTCTTTATAAATTTGTCTATATTTTTTTAAGTCTATACAGTAGTGATTTGATAACAGTATTTTACGAAAAATTATGTAAATTTTCAGGATTTTGAGATACTTTTAATAAAATTTGGTAAAATTTATAACGGCTAATTCAAAATTCAAAATTATTGAAAAAATGTCTTTTTTTTACAAAAAATGAAAATTTAAGAAAGTTTTTTTTTTCATAAATTGTTTAGAAAAATAGTTATTTTTAAATTGAGATAAAAAAAAAAGATTTCTTAAATTTTCAATTTTTGGGAAAAAAGACATTTTTTCAATAATTTTGAATTTTGAATTGGCCGTTTTGAATTTTACCAAATTTTACCAAAATTGTCTCAAAATCCTGAAAATTTACGTATTTTTTCGTAAAATACTGTTATCAAATCACCACTGTATAAAAAAAGGAGTCCAAAATTTTGATATACTTCCAAATTTCTTATCTTTAATGAAACCTAAAATTCCAATTTTAAAGTCAAAGTCTGACTGACTTTTGACCAAATCTGGCCAGAATTTTATAATAAATAATTATATTAAAGAGATCGATTGATCACAAATTTGAGTTTTAAACCAAAGTTTTCGACTAATTTAAATAAAAAAAAATTTAACTATTTATTTTGATGTTCTCAACTTCACCAAGTCTTCTAATTCAAGTTCTTTAAATTATTCTAGAAAACAAAAAATCACTTTTTTCTAAATTTTTCATAAAACTATGATCAAAAAATCTAGTGACCCTATGATTTGTGAGAATACTTAGGAAAAAACCAAAAATATTTAATAAAATTTATAAAAACAAAACAGACTTTGTATGTTCCATTGTCCCTGAAATATTCATGTCCTAACTCGTCCACTTGGAAACTTAGCATTGAGTGTTTGTTCAAAATCCTGAAAAAAGCTTTGCCCATAACATTCAAACGAAGCAAAAGCTTTGAGACAATGTGGCTCGATTTGGCCAACACATTCGAGGATTTCCTTTTTTCTAAAAAGTATTTTTTATTAATAAAAAAAATAAAAAGAATAAAAAAAATAAAAAAAAAGTGTGTCCTCGAACGATTTGCCTTTGGAAACCATTCAAAAAGATGAGCTGATTGACTGTCAGGTGATCGACTTGATCGGCAATGAAATTCTCACCCATGCTGGTCAAATACCTCAGCAATTTGTGCAAAGAATTCTTTCCATACTGAACCGGGGCTCGCTTTACTCGAACACATTCGAGAATTTTTTAGATCTGGACTCGAGTCGAAGGAATCGCGAAGAGTTTTCCAAGTCGTGTTTTGAAACTCTTCTTCGCTTTTCGTTCACCAATACCAACGAGTCAACCCAAGATGGCAATTTGACCAAAATGGCTCTGTTAAGCATGCTAAGCCGGTGCAAAGAAATTGTCGAAAAATACTCACATGATGAACGCTTGAATGGAAATATTCCTTTATCCAAGTAATTTTGAGAAAAATTTTCAACAAAATTTCGAGTAAAATTAAAATAAAAGAGCTAGGACTAATGAAATGATCGGAGCTCTAAAAGCGCTCAGTACTTTGGTCAGCGCTCTGAACAAGACTCAAAAAAATTCAAGTAAATTATTTTAAATAGAAATAAATATTTAAAAAAATTATTATTTTTTTATCTAGTTCAACCTGTTATTTGGGATCAGCTAAAAGAAATTTATCCAAGCTTGGTTGAGAGTACTAGATCGCCATCGAACCAGATATGCGCAGCTCTAAGAGAAGTGTTGCACAAATACATCATATTTTTTAAATTTCCGTAGTTATTTTCGAAATTATAAAAGTAAAAGTACAAAATAGTAATTTAACAGATTTTTTTTTTGAATTTTTTTTATTAATTAATAAAATTAAAGAATAAATATAAATATATTTTTTTTTAATTTCGATTTAAAAACAATCAATTATTAACTAATACCCAAAGAGATTTTGAAAAAAAATTTTACAAACAAGATAAATATGTTACCATGAAAACTTTGGAAAATAATTAGAATATTTGACAACAAGAAAAAAAAACCAAATATGAAAAAGAGCAACCCTGTGATCAGGCCCAAATTAAATTTTCAAGGAAGCATTCATAGAACGTCTTTCTCAGTTTTTATGTAATCAAATTAAATTTTTTTTTCTCAAAATATTCACTATAGCTATATTAAAAAAAAATAATTTTTTTTCTTAATTTTTTTAATGTTGTCTTTAAAGGATCAGAACAATGATAGAAACAAACTTTTGATTAATTAAGAAAAAATTAACAATGTCCCACAATCACGACCCCAAAGTTCAAAAAACCTCCAAAACATTTGATCAGATCCTGGAAAAATCTGGCTACAAATTACACGCTACAATTGGTAATGGCAGCTACGCCAAAGTTAAGTAGGTCTAGTTGCACAATAATTTAAAAAAAATACTTTTTTTCCCATTTAAATAGAGAAGTAGAATACATTTCGAAAAATGGTGAAAGAAGAAAATTCGCAGCCAAGATCATTGACCGGCGCAAAGCTCCGGCAGATTTTCTAAACAAATTTTTGCCAAGAGAACTTGAAATTTATTTAAAGCTAGATCATCCGAACATAGTTCGAATTTACGAAATCATGGAAATCTACCACAGAATTTACATCATAATGGAACTTGCCGAAGGAGGCGATTTGCTGGATTTTATCAAAAAAAGAGGCGCTTTGCCCAACAATTTAGCCAAACGAATGTTCAACGAATTGGCCCATGCCATCAAATACATTCACGGCTTGCAAATAACTCATAGAGATTTGAAATGTGAAAATATTTTACTAGATAAAAATTATCATGTCAAATTGGCCGATTTTGGTTTCGGTCGAAGCTGTGGTAACAAAAAAAGACTTTAAATTTTTTATTTTTAGTTTTAAAATTTTTATTTAAAGTTGACTCGGAGACTGGAAAAAGAATTTTGAGTCGGACTTATTGTGGTAGTGCTGCGTACGCAGCACCCGAGATTCTTCAAGTAAATATTTTATTTGTCTGTGAGAATTTTATTTTTTCTATTTTAATTTAAAAAGGGAACACCATACAACCCTAAGCTGTATGATATTTGGTCACTAGGATGCATACTGTATATAATGGTATGCGGGTGTATGCCTTTTGATGATACTGATATTAAAAAAATGATCAAAGTGCAGCTAGAGAGTAGAATTAAATTCTCAAGTAAAACAGATCCAATTGTCAAAGATTTGATCAACCAAATGTTAGAGCCGGATGTAACTCGGCGTACAAACATAGACAAAGTACTGCGTCATCTGTGGCTCAGAGATTTAAACTGAATCTAATCTAAAAAATTTTTTTAAGTTAATAAAAATTGATTTTATTCTAAAATGTTGTCAGATATGTAATTTTTGTTTACTAAAGGATATTCAAAATAGACTAATACACATAAGCTCTTGACAATTGTGAAAATTGCATCATTAAAATTAATTTTTTTAGTATTTTCTTTTAATTCAAAAGTATATTGTATTCTAGAATTAATAGAAAATTTCTCATACTTTTTATGTCTTTCTTATTTAATGACGAGATGCTCATTAGAATGCGACTAGTTGGCATGTCCAAAAATAGAAAATATTTTATAAAAATTTACAGCTGAATTTTTGATGTATTCTTTGATATTCTTCTTTTTAGTGTGATTTAATTTTTATTAGTTATTTTAAACAGATAAAGACTCTTGTTTGATTAACCAAAAATTTTAAATTTATTTTATGAATCTCTAGCCCCTAAAAGCATAAAATAATTTAATATAAATAATATCTGAGAGGACATCGAAAATTTCAGCTGCAAATTTTTTTCATACCTTTAAATTGGCTAAAAGTCAAATTCTTATTTATTTTATTTTAATATAAAAAAAAATATGAATTAAAATATAAAAAAAATCAGTCAAAATTTATTATCCTTTCATAAAAAAAATTAATTTCACCAAAGTAAAAAATTAAAATATTTTTTTGATGGAAAAATTAAAAAAAAAAATTAAGAAAGATAGTTATTGGAATATTTTTCATTTTTTTCTAATTAAGAATTTCAATTTATAAATCAGTCTTGAATTTAAGAATATTTATTTTAACAAATCAAATATTTAAAAAAAAAAAATTTATTATCAAAGATTCATTTTATTAGAAACGTAATTTTTGTTTAAAAGTTTGTCGGAATTGATAATTTTTCCTGAGTATTTTTTATCATAAAGTGAGAAAGGGGTGTTGATTATCTTAGCGCTACCGATGCACTCTCGACCATTGTAAAATACTGCATACTTAAATTTAAATTAAATTTAAACTTTAATATCCTTAATTCTCTTTTCCTTTATTTACTTGTCCCTTGGGCACCGCTCTAAAATGATTCAAAGTTTTGACAAAATACTTTGTTTGATTAGACTCAATAAGAAATTTTTTTCTCAAGTAGATTATTTTCGATTGATAATGCTTATTTTGATATTTAAACTCATAATCTTGATCCAAAATAACATCATTCGCTACTAGTTCTTTATTTTCACATAACCAATGTGGTTTTTCTATTTCAAATTGGTCAAAATAAAGAGCCGGATGATCAGTTCCGGGCACAACATAAACAATTTTCTTTTCAAAGTCTTTTCTAGCCACAAAATAAGCTTTTTTTTTGATATTTTTGATTTCATTGATGGCTATTTTTTGCCCAATGGTAAAGTGATGTATTCCGCAATGCTGGCCCATAATTTCACTAGTTTCCAAATCGAAAATTGTGCCCGGCTCCTGCACAATGTATTCATCAATAAAGTCAGAAAACTTTCGCTTTCCAATAAAGCATATTCCCACTGAGCTTTTTTTTCGGTGAACTCTGTCCAAGCCAAGATCATGGGCAATTTTTCTCACTTCTGACTTGAACATTTGCCCCACAGGAAACAATATTCTAGGCAGGAGACTAGGCTCTAATTGAGCTAGAAAAAAACTTTGATCTTTTAGCTCATCTATTCCTTTAAGTAGCCTAAATTCTGTCTAATCCTTTAGTCATTTCTTTTTTAATTTAATTAAATTTAAAAATACTTTTTATTTTATTGTCATATTCAAGCCTTGAATAGTGTCCTGTGGCTATGAAGTCGATATGGTCAAAATTGGCAATGCAATGGTCAAGCAAGAGTGGAAATTTTATGAACTTATTGCACAAAATGTCCGGATTTGGAGTCAAACCTTGCTGATATTCAAGAACAAACTGGCTAAAATTTTTGCAAATAAAATTCTCCTTTTGTTTTACAATGTTCCTACATACCTGAATACTTTATTCCAGTATTGTCTACTAAAGTCAACTATTTTAAAGGGAATATCAAGTTTTCTGCACACATATTCGGCATCCTCTAGGTCGCTTTCCATGCTGCAATTATTGAACAGCTCTTCTTGTCTATTCCAGTTTTTCATGAAACATCCTGTTACATTGTAGCCTTGTTTTTTGAGCAAAAATGCCGATACCGCACTGTCAACCCCTCCTGAAATTGCACACACAACATTTTTTAAGCGATTCATTGTGAATCTTTTTTAATTCTATAAAATTTATTTAAATAAATTTTAAAAAAAAAAGTGGAGATGCCGGGTATCGATCCCGGTACCTCTCGCATGCTAAGCGAGCGCTCTACCATTTGAGCTACATCCCCTTTATTGTTTAATAAAAAAAAATGACTTATTTAACTTGGAATATTTTCAACAATTGGTACGAAGTTTTCCAAATTAAATATCCAAAATTGATTAGATGGTGAAAGAAGGGGATGTAGCTCAAATGGTAGAGCGCTCGCTTAGCATGCGAGAGGTACCGGGATCGATACCCGGCATCTCCACATTTTTTTTCTTCAATAGAAAAAATTAAATGAGTTGATCAAACTAAATTTATCTAAATGATCAAACTAAAGATTTTTGTTGAATAATGATGCAAAATTTACCCCGCAATTTTTAAAAATTTTATCAAAAATTCAAATTTTAAAATTTGTTCAAGTTTTTTTTAAATAAAACTAAAAATTAATATTTTAAATTTTTATTCTAAAAAAAATGAATTAAAACTATTTCAATAATTTAAAAAATTTCAAAACACTTCTTGAATACCAAACTAGATGGCTAGTTGATAGCAACAACAAAAAAATATTAAAAAAATTCTTATTAAAATAAATACTTCTTGCTTATTTTACAATTTTTATTTGAAAAAGCCCTAAATGCTTCATTTATTTTAATTTTTTTAAATTAAAACGCGCCAAAATGATTTTTTACAAGTCTGAGAAATTCTTGCTGATCTTCGTTCTTGAATGCCATCAGCTGATTGAACATTTTTTGCGGCGACGGTGATCTAATGAACGAAAATATGTACACATTGACAAACGTTGCCATAATAACTTGGCAATCGAAGCGGTCCATGAAGCCGCCATGACCAGGAATAGTATCTCCAAAGTCTTTGATTCTAAATGCGCGCTTGAACCCACTGGCAAAAAAGCCTCCAAAAGGCCCAATAGTCGAAGCAAACACAGACAAGGCCAGTACATGCTTGTCAAATGGCCTGTAGTAGAGTTTGGCATTGGGAATTAGGAGGCGCAAGAAATTGGGCAAGCTGAACTCTTTTAGAGTGAACATGTCCGCTGGATTGCACTTGTCATGACTCCACGACATTGTCTTCGAGTCATATTCAAGTGGACAAGTGAAAGCTTTGTGTTTGCACAAAACAATGGAGAGAATGAAGCCAAAAAGAATGGTGGAAAAAGCGCCACCAATAAAACCTTCCCAGGTCTTTTTGGGTGACAGCTTAATGAGTTTTGTTTTGCCAAAAAAAAAGCCAAACATGTACGCCATTATGTCATTGCATATGATCAAGGAGACTGGAAGCAGGAACCAAATTAAGCCTTCGAACACATTTTGTACCATGAGATTGGACTGTGTGACGATGAGCAAGAGAGCCAGATGTGTGTAGCCGAACAGAGTGAATTGTTTTAGATAGTAGGTCTTTTTGAGTGTGAGGACAAAAGCCATGAAGCCAGCTGTGTACAGTGAGAACGAGATGAAACGATGGTATTGTACCAGTGGCGACAGAAAGTTGTCCCGGTGAAACAGAATGGAAAATTGTTCAATGAGACTTTCGCCATTTAGGTAATAGTTGGTGGTGAGCAAAAAGTGCCAGCTGATTGTCCTAAACCATGGCAAATGGTGTGATTTGTACACCACATATCCGATTGTGATTATCTCATGAAAACATTTAACTTGAATAACCAAAATTAGAATTGTGATCGCCAAGGGTCCCAGGTTTACAATGAGGCCAAAGGCCAGGATCATGACCAGAGTGAAAACGCCGCGAACAAACCAATTGCGCCATCTAGGATTCAGATCTCTGATTACTGAGTTCAGTACGTCGATTTTGGCCTGGTCCTGTGGCATGCTCTCACCACTAGGCTTCGACGGCAAAGGCTCCATTTCTTCCTCGGAGCCGATGTCTGTCAGAATTCGCTTTACGTCCTCTGGCTTTGCATCTTCTTGCTTTTCTTCGCTGACAATTTTTCTATGGGTCAGACTACTCATTTTTTTTCTTCGCTACCAATTTTCTAAAATGGAAGTCGTAGTTCTATTATAATGATTTTTATATCGATTTAGCAAATAAATTTCATGCTGGTGAAAGGAAAAATTTAGATTATTAAAATTTTTTTTATTATAATTTTTAAGCATAAAATATGTTTAAAGTTTTTCTTTTAATTTTCAAATTAGCTGACAATTAAATGAACATTTTGTTCTAAATTTGAATGTTTTGCCAAGTGCAGGCATTCGCACAGGAAAATAAGCAAACGTTGCTTTATTTTATTGGAAGTGTAGGTTTTTGAGTTGCTCAGTAACAAAATATTATTTTTACTAAAAAATCATTTAATTTAAAAAAAAATCAAGATAAGATATGCATTGCTTTAAAGCTTTTTTTAATATTTGGTTGAAAATCTTTTACATGGTTTTGCTTTTGGTTTCTTTTTTGAAATTTTTTCAAAAATTTAAAAATCAGCACTCTATATTCTGAAAATTTCAATTGTTTTTCTGGAATCATATTATTTTATTAATTTAATATTCTGATTGTTTAGAATTCAATAATTTTGCTATAGTCCTGATAAAATTTTTTTTATTTAATTTTTTAATATTATAAGCAAAAATGATTAGGTTTTTATTTTATTTATTTTTATTCTTGTCAATTTTAGGAGCAAAAAATTAAGAGAAAGTTTCACAGGAAAATAAAGTTATTAAATACATTATAATAAAAGATTAAAATTTTATTTAAGGAACTATTGATTGCTCATTCAAATGGAATTTGTAGCATGAGTAAATTTTTTGGCAAAATATTTTCCCTAATTTCAATTAGTTTAGTTTTCTCAAATTAAGTTTTTATTTTTTGATGAATAGATTTTGTTGAAAACAATTTGAAATGCTTTTTTTGTTCAAAATTTTTATTAATTCGAATTTTTCATTGATAAAAAAAAAACTTTAGATACCTAAGTTAGTATATTCACATAAAGCATCTTTATAAAATAGAAAAAAATAGGCTTTCAAATATAATTAGACAATTTCCCGATTGCAATCAAAAATTTGTGAATTAAAAATTTTAAATTTACTTTTATTTGACATGACAGATTTTATTATGCTTCATTATTCATATTAGACATTAATTTATTAAAAATAAAGATTTAAAAATGATGCTCATTTTAAAATGATCCCTTTCGCCAACAAAAATGAACTTATTTAATAAATATAGAATTTGAATTAGAAAATCTAAGCATAAACACTCTGAAAATTTCTGAAAAAAAAAGCTAGTAAAATGTGGAAAGCAAAAATATAGGGGTCATAGAATATGTAAAATTTTCTTAAAAATGCAAGAATTCTATCATTTTTTATATCATTAGTACTTTTTTGGGATTTATAGTTAAATTATCCCGTTTATTTTATCCCCAAAAATCAAAGAAAATTATCCTTTTTTTTCCAAAAAATATAAAATATTAGAAATTATAGAAAAAAATTTAAAACTTGGATTACTTGAATTTATCTCCAAAAATGCTACCTTTTGGTCAAATTTTGATATTAATTTTTATTTGATAGTAATGATTTTAATTTTTGATTCAAACATATTGATTTTCAGAAAAATAAGAAACAGCGTGGCGCAATTTCAATCTAAGTTTCTTTTTAATATAAAAAGTGATTTTTAAAATTATTTGCTCTTTTTATATTTTAAAATTTTCATTTAAAGAAAAAAATTTAAAAAAAAATTTTAATTAAAATCGTAATTTTTTCTTAATCTGTAAAATTAGTGAAAGTTTTAAAAATTATTTTGTGAAAAAAAATTTGAAATTTTTCTGATACTGATATTAAACTGATTACTTACGAGCACTTTCAAAATGATAATTAATATATTTGCAATCCATTATAATACAATGCTGCTACCTTGAATTCACCATATTTTACGTAAATTATGGTAATCTAAAGAACGATAATTATCGTTAATTACCCATATTTAATGCAAAATTCAATATTAATCCTAAATTTCTCAAAAAAAAACAATTTTCATGAAAAAAAATTTTTTTTTTCGAATTTTTGAAAATGAAAAAAGATAAAATTTGAATAAATTTTTTGACAAAGATTGAAGTAAATTTCAGCAAATTTTTGTAAAAAAGGTGAAAATGGTAAAAATTCAACAAAAAAGGAAAATTGGATTTTTTATTATTATTTATTTTTAAACAAATTATGAAAATTAATATTTTAATATTATTTACAAAAGCAGATTTTAGCATTTTTTGCTTTTTTGTTTGCTGCCTTGTCCCAAGCTTCTTTATTTTTTGGAATGAATTTCACATTTATTAGTTTTTTCAGATCGGTATTTAAAAATATTAAGTACATTAAATTTTTTTATTAAATACAAAAAATATCAAAAATCAGATATATCCCAGAGAAACTTAAGAGCGTGATAAATCAGTGAAAAAAGCGTCGGATTTGGTTAAAAATTGTATACTTAGATCGCTATCGAAAGTTACCGAACATTTTCACATCCTACACTTAGAAATTAATTAAGCACTTATTCAGCATTTATTTAGCTTAGTTCATAATTATTTTTTTTCGAAAAATTTTTTTTTCAGAAAGTAATTATTTAAATTAAAATTTATTAATTTGTCAAATTTTTACTTAAATTTTATTTATTTTATTATTTTTATTCAAATTTTTTAAATTTTATTATAAAAAATCCTAATCTTGGTTAAAAATTATATTGAAATATTATACTTTTATTTTAATTCTATTAAATAAACTAGCAGATCATTTTTTAAAAAAACTTTATCCAAAAGTCAGCTTCCAATACAATTCAGATCAGCAAATATTACTCCATTGTTTAAAAAAGGTGATAAATCAACGGCCAACAATTATCGTCCTGTGTCTTTAACTTCAAGTCCGTGCAAAATTAAGGAAAGCATAACAAGAAGACTATCTTTATAAGAATAATATTATATGTAAAGAACAGCAGGGATTTGTCAAGAAAAAGGCATGTACATCTAATCTTCTGAAATCTCTAGATTTCATCTCACTGTTTCTCGCAAACGGTATCATAAATAAGTGTAGCGAAAATTTAATCAGATTTAGATTTAATTTTCAAGTTGACTCAAGATTGGGTTCTTCTATTCAACACATCAAAATGTGTGGTTATGCATTATGGTCATAAATACAAAGAATTTCCAAAGAAAGAAAACCAAATTTTAAGTCGCATCAGGAAATCATTCGCTCGTTTTGATTGTAAGTTACTAAGATCTTTGTATTTAACTTTTATTCGTTCTCTTTTGTAATCTGCGGCGCCTGTATGGTCTCCAATTCTTAAGCCTGACTGTGAGAATGTTGAAAGGATTTAACGCAGAACTACGAAATTTGTTTCTTCATTTAGAAACAAACCATTTGAAAGCAGATTGAAGGCTTTTAACATTCCAAATCTGGTGGAAAGAAGAAAAAAAGGTGATCTAATTCAATTATACAAGTTCATGCATGGAATAGAATTGGTTGAAAAAAGCAACAATTTTAATGTCACAAAAAACCAAGGAAGAGGTCACTCTTCCAAATATCACAAAGAAATTTCGAGGCTCCAACATAGAGATGACTTTTTTTTTCAACAGAACCGCTAACATATGGAACTCGTTGCAAAATGATTTAGCTGAAGCCCCCAATGTTAACAGCTTTAAAGCAGGCATTGATTGCTGGATGAGCAGCAATCAATCACATCAGCTGTCTTAGTGTGCCTTATCAGCACACTCGCTGGCTAGCCAGCTACAGTCAAAACTAATACTACTGATATTATTACTACATTTTGAACTTAATTTAGTTTAAAAATTCTCAGAAAAACTGTTCGATAATTCTTTTTAAATTTGTTCCCAAAATTTCAACAAATTATAAAAAAGTGCATTTAAGATATTTAAATTTTTTAAAAAAATAACCGGAAAAACTATTAAATGATTTAATTTTATAAAATGAGATATTTTGAATTTTATCATGATATATTTTTTTCAAAATAAAACCAGTTTGTTTTTGGGCTTTTTTCATTTAAAGTTTTATTGAAATTGTTAAATAAGAAAAAAAATCTTGCCATATAATATAAAAAATTTAGAGTCCGGTGTTTTTAAAAGATTGCTTAATTTATTTATTTATTTAAAAAAATCTAATTAACTATATGTTAACTATTTATATTTTTCAAAATTTTCTTATTTTAAAAAAAGTTATTTTCTTATTTGTTTAAAATAAAATTTAAAGATTTTTGCTTTAAAAAGATAAAAACTGAATATTTTGCCTTAATTTATTTTAATTTCAATGTAATAAGATTGCAGAAGTATTTTTTTTTAAATAAATTTAAAACATCGCATACTTTTGATTCTTTTTCAAAATTGTATGAAAATTTTTTTTAAAGACAAAATAACACACTTATATAAAATAAAATTAAAATAAAAAAAAGGCTGCATCGGTACTATGCTTTAAAGGCCATTAGACAAGCTTCGCAAAAACTGACATTTTAATTTTCAACTTGAAAAATGTGCTGTGTTTGAAGTCGACTGTTCATGATGAGTAGAGTTTGGTTATTTTTTTGAAACTAAGCCTGATCGTTTGATTGACTAGTTGAACAGAACAAGAGAATACTTAATATAATTAATCATTTGACTGATACACATGTGTGTTTATCTATTCAAAATAGATCATTAGTGGAGCCGAATGGCTACAACAACAACAACAAAAAACAACAAATTTTTTTTAAATAACCAACTCTGTATGCCGTTAATTTAACAGAAAAAAAAAAGATTGTTTAGATATGTTCTCAAGATACACTCCAAAAATAAAAATGAAAAAACAAAACTTCCTTGAATGATAAATATTTAACATAGCAGATATAATTGAAATCAGATTACTTGATTAAATATCATGACCGGTATAGAATTTCATATTTTGATTAGAAAAAGATTTATCTATATGTTTTGATTAATTAAAGAAATTGGATGAACAAATCGGCCCCAAGATTGCTATTTAGAATAGAGAGATAGAAAAAAGTTTAAATAAACATATAATTAATTGCACATTGGCCGAATGATAAATTGGCCAAATGCGGCTCAATGGGCCCGGCAACCAACAACAAAATGCAATATAAATAGTAGACACGAGAATTTAGTCCATAACATTTGGATACAAATTTCTATTTGGTTTTAATCTAATCAACTTGTGCACATGAAAGACACGCTAGAGCGCCTGGATTAGACTTTAATTTAGGATTGGCCGTGACAATTTCTGACCCAAATCAATCCCATTCTATTATCATATCTAATCTTCGAGTAAACAACACACTCAAAAATCTAAATCCAAATATTTGTTTTTTATTTCCCCAATCGAGCATAAGTTTATATAAATATGAGATTTTTTCTTCTTTTTCTCCTCTTTTCTATTCTTTAATTTAAAGAAAAAAAAATAAAGTGAGAAAAAATTTTTTTTTTTCATTCGGTCAGCAGTATCAATCATTTTTGGCACAATGACAAAAAAAGTGTGCTAAAGATCTATAGAAAAAAAAGAAGAGATATAAAAGAGCAGCATATTTATTTATTTATAATTAACCTCCTTCAGGAGAAGTAAAAAGTTAAAAAAAAAATAGAGTTTAAATAAGTGTAAAAAAGTCAACTAAATTCTTATGCTCATGAAAGAGCTCATGCTCGATACAGATGATGATGAAGAAAAAAAATAGAAAAAGAAAGAAAATAGAATTTACAGTTTAAGTTTAGTAAAATTCTATAGTTTTTAAATCTTAAGTTGCTCAAACACAGTTCAATAGAGCCAGAGACACCATCACGGAGGCAGAAATGCCGCTTCATCTCCATTTTAAGCCCATTCACTCTCTCAAGAAGAGAAGATAAATTTAAATTATAAAATGAACATAGTCTTTTAATGTCTGTTTCAAAGGAGACAGAAGAACATGGGGAGTAAATTGAGGCATTATAACATAGTGAATTAAAGATAGAGGAGACGATTCCATTGAATTTAAGTGTAGTAATAAATGCTAATTTTGAGTAAAAATATAGTTGATCAAATTTGAAAATTCTTAGTACTTTGAAGATGCTAGACATGTGGCAATTCCATTTTAAATTTAGCATCTGTCTTAATAAGTTTTTTTGGTTTGAGTTCAAAGATTTAAGGCATCTTGAATCCATAGTAATTTTCTCTAGACCATAGGTAAATTGTGATAAGCAGAATGTTTTATAAATAAAACTTTTTATGAATGGTGATAGGACACTGATTTTCCCAAGAAGAAAGAAGGCTGAATAAAAAGATTTTTGGACTTGTTTGAATTTATTGGTCCCTACGGAGTTAAATTCTAAGTTTGAGTTGAGTGTAAAGCCAAGGTATTGAATACTTTCATGTTTAATTGAGTATTGATTGGTTTAAGTAAAAGTCATTAGAAAATAAAGGGGAACCAAAGGTAATTATACTTGATTTAGAAGTATTAAATCTGAGTCGCCATTTAAGCCCAAAATCGGCACAAAGGTCTAATAGGATTTGAAGGCGTCTATCTACACGGCTAATAAGTAAAATGTCATCAGCATAAACTATAATAAACTATCATTTAAGCATGACATAGCCATCCTTGAAAAATATTTTAATAAAGATATATCGTTTATAGAAAATAATATAAATCAACTAAAATTGGTTCTTAAATCGGAACTGGAATTTAATGACGGCAAAACTGACTCAATAAAGCTATGCTTAGAAAATCTTAGGTTCAAGCACTATGGGATCTTACTTAAAAACCTAATAAAGTCTTTTTAGTAATGGTCTCATTATTCGATCAATTGGATAACTTTATACTAGGTTATCATTTTTTCTTATTATTAAATTGTATTTTTTCTATTTTTTAAACTTCTTATTGTATAATTTTAAAATTTTACTTCTCCAAAATGGAGGTTAATTGCTAATCAATAAATAAATAAACTATAATAGAAACATTCATGTTTTTGAATTGAGCACCTATTTTTTTATTTAAACAATTTTCTATTAGGTCGTTGATGCTAAACATGAAGAGGAATTTTAAATGGAATCGAGGAGATTCCATTCGAAACAATAATAGGTTTTTTGAGAGTACCCAAAAGTTTTTGTTCATTCTAGAAGCTAGTTTATAAAAAAAAATAAAGTGAGAAAAAAAAAATTTTTTTTTTCATTCGGTCAGCAGTATCAATCATTTTTGGCACAATGACAAACAAAGTGTGCTAAAGATCTATAGAAAAAAAAACTAGAAGAGATATAAAAGAGCAGCATATGCTTGTCGAGCTTTATTTTCCATAAGTTAACAAAAGTGAAAACGTGGCTTAGACAAAAATTTCTAAATTTCTAGACTAGTATGATGAGTTGGTGGCTACTCTTCAATTATCTAGACACATATTTAATTAAAAAGATAGGAAAGTCTGGTTAATCTTTAGTTGAACAAAATATTTCTCATATTTTCCATTATGCTCTTCATTATCATAATGATTGAACACAAGGAACAACAAAAAATAATTGATGAGTAATCCTAGAGCGTTTTGTTTGTTTCGCTTTTTTCTCGCTCACAAAAACCTATAAATTCAGAGCCAATTTTCTCCATGTCACCACTTTTTCAACTCACAATATTTACCATTTAGATTCTGAGACCAGGGAATCGAAAGTTCTTGCAAAAAAAAACACAAATAAACAAAATGGTGAGCGCACACAACTTAAACAAAAAAAAAAAAAAAAGTTAAAAAAATTTTTTTCAGAGAGAAGTGATTTCATTGCACATAGGCCAAGCGGGCGTTCAAATGGGCAACGCTTGCTGGGAGCTGTACTGTCTGGAGCACGGCATTCAGCCGGACGGCCAAATGCCCTCGGACCACGTGGTCAACAAGACAGACGATTCGTTCAACACATTTTTCAGCGAGACCGGAACGGGCAAGCATGTGCCGCGCGCCGTCTTCGTCGACCTGGAGCCGACTGTGGTGGGCGAGATCCGCACTGGCACCTACCGTCAGCTGTTCCACCCGGAGCAGCTGATCACGGGCAAAGAGGACGCGGCCAACAACTACGCGCGCGGCCACTACACCATCGGCAAGGAAATAGTCGATCTTGTGCTCGACCGGATTCGAAGACTGGCCGATCAGTGCAGCGGCTTGCAGGGCTTTTTGGTCTTTCACTCTTTTGGCGGAGGCACTGGCTCAGGCTTTACGTCCCTGCTCATGGAAAGACTGAGCGTGGACTACGGCAAAAAGTCCAAGCTGGAATTCGCGGTGTATCCGGCGCCGCAAATATCCACAGCGGTCGTCGAGCCATACAACTCCATCTTGACCACTCACACCACTTTGGAGCACTCGGACTGCGCCTTCATGGTCGACAACGAGGCCATCTACGACATTTGTCGTCGCAACTTGGACATCGAACGGCCCAGCTACACAAACCTCAATCGACTGATTGCTCAAATAGTCAGCTCGATAACGGCATCGTTGAGGTTTGACGGCGCGCTCAATGTTGACTTGACTGAATTTCAGACAAATCTGGTGCCGTATCCGCGCATCCACTTTCCTCTGGCCACATACGCACCCATCATCTCGGCCGAAAAAGCCTACCACGAGCAACTGTCGGTGGGCGAGATCACGAACGCGGTGTTCGAGCCGGCCAACCAAATGGTCAAGTGCGACCCCAGGAACGGCAAGTACATGGCTTGTTGCATGCTGTATCGCGGCGATGTGGTGCCCAAGGACGTGAACGCGGCCATCGCCACTATCAAGACAAAGCGGTCCATTCAATTTGTGGACTGGTGTCCGACCGGCTTTAAGGTGGGCATTAACTATCAGCCGCCGACAGCTGTGCCCGGCGGCGATTTGGCCAAGGTTCAACGAGCTGTGTGCATGCTCAGCAACACTACGGCTATTAGCGAGGCATGGGCTCGACTCGATCACAAGTTTGATCTGATGTACGCCAAGAGAGCTTTTGTTCACTGGTATGTTGGCGAGGGCATGGAGGAGGGCGAGTTCTCTGAGGCCAGAGAGGACTTGGCCGCCTTGGAAAAGGACTATGAAGAGGTGGGCATTGATTCAGTTGAAGGCGAAGAAGTGGCCGATGGAGATGAGTACTAGAGAAAGATTTTGATTGAAATTTTTCTATTTTCTTCGTAGATTCTTTTAATGGCTTAATATGGAATTTTAGTTTTTGTCTTTTTGCTTAGGCTCGTAGAGTGATTTTAATTAAATTTTAATAATAAAAATGTTCATTAAAAATGAAAAAAGATTTTTTTTTGTTTTATTTTTTTCTTATTATAAAATTTGGTGAAGTGTTTGTTGAATTTGACAAGTTTTTAGTGATGAAATCGATTCGGATTTTTGGACACAAATTGAAACTTGAATAAATAAAAAATTTGGCTCTCTTATACCTCAATATCATTGATATTGAGTTTTCAATATCAAACTTGATATTGAAATTCGTTGAATTTTTTTAGATTAAATGGCAAAATAGGTGATTTAAATAAAATTAAAATATCTGAGATTTAAACCCTAAACCAAATACATAATTTGACAGAAAATCATCCATTTGGACCAATTTTATTTTTTGACTCGAAAAAAAATTAGAAAAAAAATTTTTTTCTACAAGCTGTTTCTTTATTTAAACTCCCTGGAAATTCAATTACTTATTTTTAGAAAAAAAAACCAATGCCTATTGTAAATTTACAATTTTCTAAGCTAATTTAAAAGTGGTCACCCCGTTCACACATAGAATAATTAGGCTATCTTACTATAATTGATTGATATTGAAATAAATCAATTGATATTGAAATTAATCGATTGAAATTGAAATTTTATTCTATAATAATATCAAAATTAGTCAATTAAAAAAGAAGATAAATCAAGTATTAATTTTTACATTTCGACGGTCTGTCTCTTTTTCTCTTTTCTATAACATACGTATTTGAGTTACGTCCTAAATGAGCATTTTGAACAACATGTTCATTTGCTAAATCAATTATTTTTTTCGCAACATTTCTTTAGATTTATTTATTTTCAAAGAGGTGCTTTATTTTGAATTAAATTATTATTTAATGGAAATTTAACCATTTCGTCATAACATTGTTAGATTTAATTATAATATTTGTTACTATGATCTACGATCCTCAAATTCAATAACTTATCAAGTTATTTATCTTGATGTTTTAATTAAATTAATTTAATATAAAGTGTCATCGTTATCTCAATGACCATTGTCTACAATCTTTCCTACTTTTAATATTTTATTTGATATTATCTTGATTTGTGATTGATGTTTTTTAATTATTTCTTTTACTATAAAAATGTAATACTTTATTTCATTTATTCGTCTTATTCGAATATTTCCACAAACAACTTAAACGTTTACCTAGGCCTATTGTCGTATTTGTTATAAGTGTAATTTTATCATTTAATAAAATAAAATTTAAAAAAACAAATAAACTGAGTTTAATTAACTTAACCTTATCCGAGGGTTAACAGAATTGGTAGCAGCGAAAAACAAGAAAAACAATAAAAACAAAGAAATACTCCTAAACGATATCGTGATAAATCGTAACAATCTCACACTCAAAGGATCCTATTCAAATAATCAACTGACCAAAACTCAAATCAAGAATGGAAGGTAAGTTAAGAATTTTAGAAAGATTACCAGATAATTTTGATAAGGAGGGGTTAGAATCGGTTAAAAATTTAGCCAGGCGTATCGAAGCATACGCAATACATTTGGAATTAGAGAGAAAAAATGACGCGTTAAAATTAAATAAGTTAAAAGATGACTTATATAACTGTGAGAAAGGTTACAAAAAACTAAAGTCTCAAAATGATGAGATTAGTAAAATAAATGAAAGACTTGATTCTGAAAAAGAACAGCTTTCTAAGGAGTTAGCAATTGAAAAAAGTTCTCATAAGGAGAAATCTGAAGAATTAGAGCTAGCAAAGGAAAAAATTCAAACTATAAATAATGAACTTTTCGATGATAGAAAAAAACTAGAAATCATTGACAACTATAAAAATAGTTTCGAAGAAACATTAAAGTCAAATGATGAACAAATAAAAAAGCTAGAATCGGAAAATAGTGAACTAAACACTAACCTAGCAAACTTAACAAAAGTTAACGACTCGATAGAAATAAAATATAGTAAACTAAATGAAAATTTTGAAAAGTTAAATTTTTCCCATAATCACATAAAAAGTGAAAACATGACTTTGGTTAGTAAAATTTCAGCATGTGAATCAAAAATTAATTCATATGAAAATGAAATTTCTCAGTTTAAATCAAATAGGGAATCAGATGTGACAAAAATTGCTGATCTCGAATTCGAAATCAATAATTTAAGAAATGAAAACGACAATCTTAATAAAGAAAATTTGACTCTAAATATAGAAAGAACAGAATTAGTAAGGACAAACAAGGAACTACTCACTTTAAAGAATAATCTAAATGACAAATTAAGATATTCTGAGAGAAAAATAGAATTAAATAAATTAGATAAAAATGCTTTAGATCCAAATTTAGAATTTTCTTACTCTTTACCTTTTAATACACCTAGTTTCTCAACAGGTAAGAAATCGTTAGGTACTGAATCTTCAAAAGAACGATCGGTCGTAGATTATAAATTAACAAATAGAAGTGAAATAATACCGGATATTGAAGAAAAAATAACCAGTAACAATCTTGAATTAGGCTCTTTGTACGTTAAGGATAAAGAAGAAAATAAGTTTTCCCAAAATCCGTCGCCTTACTTTACCCATCTTCCCTTTCCTAAAACAAATAATAACATAAGCCCCTTTCATGGAAAAGAAAATGAAAGAATTGAAGATTGGCTTTACATTGTTGAACTAATACTTGAAGGACATGGAGTAACACAAGACAAGTCCAAAATCCTTTTTGCAAGTTCATACTTAAGAGATTCTGCGCTTCACGAATATCAAGCATTTACCAAAAATAGAGATAGGAATTCTATTAGTTGGGTTCAGTTTAAAAACATGCTTAAAGAACGTTATAGACGTAAAGATCATGAACTTTACATGAGAGATAAGTTAAGAGGTCTTAGACAATCTAAAGATATAGGAAATTATATCAATGACTTTAGAATAATATTAAATCAAATATCTGAAATAAGTGAATATGATCAAATTACATATTTTACTCAAGGATTATCTGAACTAACTGAAAATTACGTCAGACTTCGCAATCCAGAAACATTGCAAAAGGCAATTGAATACGCAGAAGATTATAATAGGTTTAATACTTCCCGTCATCCAAGAAATGCAGATATATTAATGATTAACAGAAAAAATTTTGGAAACAAATTTTCTAAGGTAGGAGGTAAACATTTCAATTATCCTTTTTATAATAAAAAAGCTAATAATACCAGAGATACAAAAAAACTTTACTGTAAAATTTGTAAAAAAGACAACCATAACACAGATTCTTGTTACAATAATAAGAAATCAAAACCTAAAGTAGATTATAAAAGAGGTAATAACCAAAAAACAAAATTTAAAAATAAGTTTAATAATGTATTACACATTAATGAATTATATAAAAGTAATGAACTACTAAGACATTTCACTTATATCAAAGGAGAAAAAATAGAAACTGTATTTGACACGGGTGCAACTATTTCTTTAATTAGTCTAAGTGTAGCCAAAAAACTCAATTTACATATAAATCCATCACATCAGAAAATTAACACAGCTGATGGAAATACCCACGAAGTGTTAGGTGAGACAGACTAAATTAAAATAGAAATTGAAGAGACCGTAGCTTATTTAAATTTCGTAATAACTAATATATTACACATCGAAATCCTATTAGGATTAGATTGGTTTGAACAAACAAAAGCCATTATCGACCCTTCTAAAAGACAGCTTTCTATACCAGGAAAAAGAATATGTCTAAACCCGAAATCTGAGGAATCAGATGATGATTATTCTTATAATTCTATTTATAGTATTGAGGATGATGATCTAACAAACGAGATAGTCGAATTGAACTATGATGATTGTCCTCCCTTAAGTGATAATAAAAAACTTAATTTTCTTTTCGTACAGAACAAGAATTCTTTTTCTTTAAGTCTTAATGATCTTGGTCTATGTAAATCAGTTACTTTTGAAATAGAAACGACTAGTGAAAATCCAATAATGACACAACCTTTTCGCCAACCCGTAGGTTTAATTGATGAAATGAGAAAAGAAATCAAATTGATGCTAGACGCAGGTATAATTAGTCATGGTAAAACGGGTACTTGGGCTAGTCCAGCCTTTCTTATTAAGCAGAAGTCTTGTTATCGTTTCGTTGTAGACTATAGAAAAGTTAACAGTATAACCAAACAATACTTTCATCCTTTACCAAGAATTGATGACATACTGGACAAACTGTCTAAAGGTAGAATTTACTCGCATCTTGATTTAAGAAAAGGTTATTTTCAAATTCCTGTAGCAGAAAATTCAAAACATAAAACTGGATTCATAGTTCCATTTGGAATATACGAATTCAATAGAGTTCCCTTTGGTTTGACATATGCACCAGCTTTTTTCAGTGCAACAATGCAGTCTATATTAGGAAACCTAGAATTTGTGCAAGTATATATTGATGATATAGTGATTTTTTCAGAAAATGAAGATGAACAACTTGAACATATTCAAATTGTTTTTGATAAATTAAATGAAAATAATTTGAAAATTCATCCTAAAAAATGTCAATGGCTAAAAAAGACAATAAAAATTTTAGGCCACATTATTGACGAAACAGGTATCAAAATGGATCCTGACAAAATTTCTGCTATTAGAGATATGAAACCACCAAAAACAGTTAAGCAACTACAAACTTTCTTAGGATTATCTAATTACTATAGAAAATTCATTGAAAATTATGCAAAAATTACTTCACCCTTACATTCTTTGACTTCGCCTAAATATAAATGGTACTGGTCAGAAAAATGCCAAAATGCTTTTGACACATTAAAACAAAAATTAATAGAGTATCCCATTCTTAGAAAAGTAGACTTTAATAATAGGTTTATCTTATACACAGACGCATCAACAACTGCTTTGGGAGCTATATTAGCACAAATTGATAACCAAGGTAACGAATATGTAGTAAGCTACGCTTCAAGATTACTTAAATCCAATGAAAAACATTATTCCGTTACTGAACTTGAATGTTCATCTGTAATTTTTGGCTTGATTTTTTTGGATCACTATTCCTTAAAATGGTTATTAACACTTAAAAGCCCCAACGCTAGACTAACAAGATGGGCGATACTTTTACAAACTTATAACTTTGAAATTATTCATAGAAAAGGTAAAACTCATACAAATGTTGACCCTTTAAGTAGACCCATTCTTTTAAATGAAGTTGATAATATTAATGATGAAAGTGAAGACTTATCTACTAAACATTTAGACCCATATCAAGACCCATATCTAATGCACTTCTTAAAATATAATAGACATACGGAGGGATCTTCGAAAAAGCAAGTAAAAAGAATTAACAAATTAATTAAATTTTATACATTAGAAGGAGACTTACTTAAGTATAGAAAAAATATTAAGGATAAACATTTTAATTTGATAGTTCCAAAAATGGAAGAACGATTGGATATCATTAAAAACACTCACAAATTAGGACATTTTAAAAGTGAAACAGTTTATTCCAATCTTTCGTCTAAATATTTTTGGAAATCAATGAAAAAAGAAATTGAAAATTATATAAATAGATGCAATACTTGTCTAAAATATGATAAAAAAGGAGTCGTAGAACATCCTGCTCTTGCTTTACCTATTGTAAGTGTTTTAGATCGTGTAAGTTTTGATCTTGTTTTAGGTTTTCCTGAAAATTCAAAAGGATATATCGGTTGTCTTGTAATAACCGATCACTGTTCTAAATTCCCATTTGTTTATAAAATTAAATCCAAATCAATGGATGAAATTTTTGAAAAAGTTTTAGATTGGATTTCAATCTTTGGACCCCCAAAAGAATGGCTTTCGGACCGTGGCAAAGAATTTGTCAATGAGCTATTAGATAGGCTATGCTCGACTTTCAATATTAACAGAAGATTCACTTCTCCCTACAACCCAAGAGCTAACGGTTTAACCGAACGCTTTAATCAAACATTAGTTTCTGCTTTAAGAAAACAAGCAGCAAATGATAAAGAAAATTGGGATAAGTATTTACCAATAGTTCTAATGTCCTATAGAAATAAAATTCATTCCTCGACAAATTTTACCCCTTATGAACTATTATTCGGAAGGTTTATGAATAACTTTGATAAAATAGATTCAAATATAGCTGATGAAGAAGAATTAACTCTGTTAAGAAGAACAGCTGAAATAAAATTTTTATTAGAAAATAAATTACCTAAAACAATAGAGAACTTAAAGTCTTCCAAGATCAAGCAGATAAAAACCCAAAATAGACAAAAGAAAGTTACCTTCGATACTCTTAAAATAGATGATGAAGTTTATATAAAAAACGAAAAAATACAGAATAAATTTGAACCATCATATACAGGTCCATTTTTCATTGACAGAATTACCGAGTACGGTAATTATAATTTGAAAAATGAAAAAGGAGAAAGAATTGAAGAAAGTTACCCTAGATGGCGTTTGAAATTGGCAAAACAAGAAGTAAGTACAACTAATTCTTATATTTCAGATGACAAAAATGAACAGAAAGATGAAATATCTGAAATTGAAAAAATTCTTGACCACAAGAAAATTGGAAGAGGTTTTAGATACCTAATTAAATGGAAAAATTTTCCACATAAGAAAAATGAATGGAAAAAATCCACTGATATTCAAGATAAGAATCATATCAATGAATATCATAACAATCTTCAAAACAGGCCTAAACGTGGAAGAAAAAAGAAAACAATAAATTCTAATCTTCTTCTTTCTATTCTTAGTTTCTTTTCATTCTTTCATTATCTAAATGGTCAAACAATAAATGACAAATTTTACTATTGTGAACACAATGACAATAATAGATTAGCTGATTTAAATAACAATTGTAAACGTTCAAATTTCCTTGACAAAACATATTCATTCAATGAAAATTTTAACATTTGGATTCTAGCAAAGCAGAATTATGTAATTAATGATTTCGGACATCAGTGTTTTAAGAAAAAAGTAATAAGATACATGAATACTTCATTTTTTCTAGGAAAAACAGACAATATTATTAAAGAAACTATACGATTAAGTCGAATTGAATGTCTCGCAATGGTAGAAACAAAACTTTGTGAAAACAAAATAATGGAATGTAATGATAGTTATTGTATTTACAATAAAATTCCTGATGGAGATTACGCTTGGTTAGAAAACAAAATATTCACAAGTTTTGAATGTATTTTCCATAAAAAACACATTTTTGCCGACAATTTGAACAAATCAATTTATAGCATTGGAATTTCATCCTGTTTGCCAGATGATTTATATTGCCATTTATTTGACTCAATCGTTGTTTGGAATAAAAATAGTGTGAAAAAATCACCATACAAAAAAATTTATCATGGTTTAAAATTTATGAGAAAAGGAAATCTAGTTTTCTCTGCATCAGAACAATACCTTTTTCAAATAACAACTAACACGAGTTACAAAAATTTAACAATTTATACTACAACTGATGGTCTTTACTTAGTATTTGAACCTAAACAACAATCAGAGAATTGGAATACTATATCTAAAATTCCGTATTCACCTGAAAATGAAGATTTAATCACTCAAAGCGACATAAATAATTTAATGATTGCCGAATCAGATTATTTGAAATATTCAATCGAAAATGAACTTTACAACGAGCATGAACACAATCTTTACAGATTTTGTGCATTATTCAGTAATCAACTAAACTTATTTGCCTCGTTTGATGACAAATTTCATTTAATTTCGGATTTTAATGGTAATAAACTTATCGTTTACTCCAAAAATCAACTCTTATACATACCTATATGTCAACCAGCAAAAGAAATTACATTCCGGGCATCTAACTCATGTCATGTTGATTTACCAATCTACATCAAAAATGCTGATAATAAATCAGTACCAATGTTTTTGTCGAATAATAACTTCATTAAGAGCTTTTCACAGGAAATCCATTGTTCCCTAGTTAACGACAGAATAATTCTACCATCACATAAATTTTCAATAGTAAGAATTAGCAACTCAATTAAAATTTTTATTATATCAAATGTAATAGTAAAACAAATTTACATCGATCATTACAATTTGTCAACGTTAAATTTCAACCATCACAAGGAAATTATTAACGATTTTAGCACTTTAAGAAAACAAAATGAATTAGATAATAACGACATAAACGGGAATTTCTATGTCTTACCAAACGATGATATTAACTTAACAAATAGTGCATTTAGCAAACTAATCAATTCTAAAAATATTTTGTATGAAGAAATCAACAAAATTAAATATTACCTCAACATTGCATTAACAATTATAGTTGTAATAGTGATAATTACTTTATTTTTACTTTCTATTAGATTTTATAATTCAATATTAAGTAAACATTATGCTGTTCGAAACTATAATATTCCAAACATATTACCACTAGAGCAACTAGCGAATTTAATTATCAATAGAGAGTCATAGGGACTATGACTATCTTAACGGGGGAGATCTGTTACTATGATCTACGATCCTCAAATTCAATAACTTATCAAGTTATTTATCTTGATGTTTTAATTAAATTAATTTAATATAAAGTGTCATCGTTATCTCAATGACCATTGTCTACAATCTTTCCTACTTTTAATATTTTATTTGATATTATCTTGATTTGTGATTGATGTTTTTTAATTATTTCTTTTACTATAAAAATGTAATAAACTATTATATTTTTATAGTAATAAACTATTATATAAACTAATTAAACTGAGTTTAATTAACTTAACCTTATCCGAGGGTTAACATATTGTTAGAATTAATAAATTCGGTAAGAAATTTAACATCAAATTTTTTATTGTTTTTTTTTATGTAAAAATTTGTTGTATGAAAAATATAACTTACATTTAGATACGAAAAATTTTCAATTTTAAAAAAATTGGAAATCTAATAATCCAATTAATCAGTTTGATATTGATATTTTTACCCTGATATTGAAATTAATTCATTAATGTTGAGTTTTTTTTTATTCTCTTCGTAGATTCTTTTAATGCTTAATATGGAATTTTAGCTTTTGTTTTTTTGCTTAGGCTCGTAGAGTGATTTTAATTAAATTTTTATAATAAAGATGTTCATTAAAAATGAAATGAGATTTTTTTTTGTTTTATTTTTTTCTTATTATAAAATTTGGTGAAGTGTTTGTTTGTTAGTTTGTGTGAATTAGACAAGTTTTTAGTGATGAAATCGATTCGGATTTTTGGACACAAATGGAAACTTGAATAAATAAAAAATTTGAAAAGACTATTGAAAAAGTAGAATATTCAAATAAAATTTTGATAAATTTGAATTTGGTATGTTCTATCGTGTTTCTAAACATATTTAAATACAATTTTGAAAATGCATTGAAAAAGTGCGATGTTACAGGTATATTTTATTTTAAAAATATTTGGAGAAAATTTTGCAATGTCGCTCTATTTAAATTATATACAATGTTTCAATCATAGATTATTTAGTTTGAGATGCTATTTTGAAGAAATTACAATGTTTCTTTCTAACTCAAGATCAATGATCTTCAATTTTCAAGATCAGTGAAATTCAAGATCAATTATTCAATTAACTGATACTCATTTTAATTACCTGATATTGGCTTTCAAGATCAAAAAATAAGTGTTACAAAAATATATTTTAATTAAAATCAATTAAGAAACAAATAAAAAAAAATCTATGAAAATTGACAAGTTATTTATTTTTTTTTGGTCTTCCAACTTTTTTTTTTGATTTTAATGTTGTCTTTTGATTAACGATTTCAACTACATGCTGATTAGGTTCAATATTTACATTTGAGATCGCTCTCAATTCACTAACCGGGAGGCTTCGATCTATTGATCTTGAAATCTCCATCACTAGATACCGAGTACCAGTAGTACGATGCTCTAAATTATTTTTTGTACATAACTCTTGTATAACATTACGTTGATGATTATTTAAATCGCTTAGGAATCGGTACTCTTTATACTCATTTTTAAGTATTTGTTTGATAATCGATTCGGCTGAACGCCTAAATTCATCTTCGTCCATTTGAGCAAGACTTTTTACAATACTTATTGAAAGAATATTGTTTTGTTCAATAGAAATTGTTTCAAGGTCCATTTTTAATTTTTTTTTTGAAATGAAAAGAAAAAGAGAGAGAGAAAATGCAATTTTGAAACAAACTTGATTGTTAAATGTAGCTGTTAATAATTAGTCTGATCTTGAAATTTATTAGTTGATATTGAAATTCAGTATCAGAAAATGTTAATTGAATAATTGATCTTGAATTTCACTGATCTTGAAAATTGAAGATCATTGATCTTGAGTTTTAACAGACCCCTATAAATAAATAAATAAGTTTAAAAAAAATAAGAATTTTTTTTTAAATTAAATTAGAGCAACTGGTGGTGAACTATTCGAGGATATTGCGGCCAGAGATTTTTACAGTGAAGTGGATGCAAGCCATTGTAATCAGCAAATTCTTGACGCTGTCAGACACTGCCATGAAAACAGCATAGTCCATAGTCACTTGAAGCCCAAGAATCTCCTTTTGGCGAGTAAAAACAAAGGTGCAAATGTAAAGCTGGCCGATTTTGGTCTGGCCATCGAAGTTCAGGGTGATCGAACCGCATTGTATGGCTTTGCTTGCACACCTGGCTACATGAGTCCGGAGGTGCTGAAAAAAGAGCCAAATGGAAAACCAGTAGACATTTGGGCATGTGGTGTCATACTTTATATTCTGCTAACGGGCTATCCGCCTTTCTGGGATGAAGATCAACATCGACTGAACTCTCAAATTAAGGCCGGTACTCATGACATAATTTAAATGGTAAACACTTGGTTTGCTTTAATTTATTATTTTTTTATTTAGCACCCAGATCCAGATCAAATTGTGACTGCAGAGGCAAGAAATTTGATCAGCTCAATGCTAACAGTTAATCAAGCTAAGGGTATAAGCGCTTCTGAGGCTCTTAGACATCCGTGTATTTGTGTAATTATTTTATTTTTAATTATTTTAAATCAAAAAAATTTAAGATTTGGTTTTTTTTTTAATTAAACCAAAAAGAATTTAAATTTATTTTTTTTTATTTTTACAAAAAAAATTTTAGTTATTTTTTTACTTTTACAAAAAAAATTCTAATTTATTTTTTTTTTTTTGCAAGCAAAAAAATATTTTCAATATTTTTAATTTTAATTGAATCGAGAAGAATTTGTATCGGCGGATCATCGCCAAGATACTTTGGAAGATTTGAAAAAATTCAATGCTAGAAGAAAATTTAAGGTAGATTTTAATTTGAATTTTTTTTTTAATTTGTGATTTTTTTTAATAAAGGGAGCCATTTTAACCACTATGCTCGTAACCCGAAGTAAGTTTCAAAAATTTTTATATATCGATTTGCTTTAAGTCTTAACAGATACAATCTCTAATTAACTGTTGTTAATGATGCAAAGAAGAAAGAAATACTTTTTTTTTACCTCCCAAATGATATTCACTTTTTTTAAGTTGAAGAACATATTTGAAAGTCCGCCAAGTAAAACTAGGAATTGAGCTAGTTTAATACAGAATAGAAAGAAAAAAAATCTTATCAAAAATTTACAGCTTTTTTTTTTTATTTATTCAAGGTAAATCAACACCACATCACCAAATGTCTACTGGCAAAACCATACAATGCGGTTCGATCACCCTGAACTTCGATGGCCAGACCAAAATCGGCCAGCTTTACATTTGCACCTTTGTTTTTACTCGCCAAAAGGAGATTCTCGGGCTTCAAGTGACTATGGACTATGCTGTTTTCATGGCAGTCTCTGACAGCGTCAAGAATTTGCTGAATACAATGGCTTGCATACACTTCGCTGTAAAAATCTCTGGCCGCAATATCCTCGAATAGTTCACCACCAGTTGCTCTAATTTAAATAAAAAAAAATTCTTATTTTTTTTAAATTATTTTTTACTCACAGATCAAAGATTAAATACTGAAATCCCTCTTCGGAAATGCTTTCATGAAAACGCACAATATTTGAGTGTTTGAGCTGGTGACAAATTTTCGCCTCTCTTTCCAACTTTTGATGGTCACATTGAGACAACTTTTTTGTGTTTATTATCTTTGCTGCAAATTCAAGCTGGCTGTTTTCTTGATACACCGTCGCACTATTGAAAATGCCCCTCTGGTGAAAAATTGGTTAAAAAAAATACTCCAATTTTTCATTTGTCACTCACTTTTCCAACTCTTCTCTTAATTCAAAATCATCACTAAATCTTGTGCAAGTTATCATTGCCATTTTGCCTTTGAGAAATAAAAAAATAAAATAATAAAATGTTCTCAAAAGTTAAGATTTTGTTTCTTTGAAAACAAACAAATTCAAATAAATTAGCTAAATTAGTCGAATTAAAATTTCAAACCAAATTTAAGCTTGTTTAAAAAAAATGAAAAAAGTTTGATATATGTTATTTCATAACTAACAGATTTTAATTAAATTTTTATGTGCGAATCAAGAAGAAATCGAGCGCGCGCTCATCATAAGGGATGATGAAGACATTTTTTCTTATCAGCGTGCTTTGTTTTTATTGCTGTTAAATGACTCAAAAGACTCAAAAAATGCTTGATTTGTTAGAAATATGATTTTATTTAAATTGTAATTTCACGTAATTTTTCATTAATTTTTGTAAAAACATAAATTGAAAAAATAAAAGAAAAGAAATCTTAGATAAAATCTGCTTTAATGTAAATTTAAAATCAAAATTTTTGAGCTAGATAAAAAGGTATTTTTTATTAATTTTAATTTTAATTTCAATTTTTTATAATAAATTACTTAATTTTATATAACGTGATTTGTTTAATATTTAATTAGATAGAAAATTATATTAAGCCGTAATTTGGATACCTTAATATGAATTTTAAAATTTTTCTAATTTTTCTAAAATTCTTCCTAAAATTTTTTAAGTTTTCGAATAAATTAGTAGTAGTATTAGTAGTTTTGACTGTAGCTGGCTAGCCAGCGAGTGTGCAGCACACTAAGACAGCTGATGTGATTGATTGCTGCTCATCCAGCAATCAATGCATGCTTTAAAGCTGTTAACATTGGGGGCTTCAACTAATTCATTTGGCAGCGAGTTCCATATGTTAGCGGTTCTGTTGAAAAAAAAAAAGTTATCTCTTTGTTGGAGCCTCGAAATTTCTTTGTGATATTTGAGGCAGTGACCTCTTCATTAAAAAAAATATGAAGATCAATTAGATTAAAGATCAATTAGAAAAAAAAGATTTGTTTTTTTGGATTAAAAAAAAATACTATGTTCCATTTAAAAAGAAATTAAAGAAAAGCTAATTTCATCATTTTAATTAAGATTATAATGAATTAAGTTTTGATCATTAGATCATAATCATCAGCTTCAAGTATTTTGTGACTTTCAAAATTTTATTGAAATTCAATTTTTGTATAATAAATTAATAGTAGGCAATATTTAAATTTTTATTAAAAAAGAAGCATTTGTAATGAAATTTTACTAATTTTATGGAAAATATCCAATTATTCATCATCATTCAAACAAAAGCATTTTTTTTCAAAAAAATTTATCAATTTAAAAGAAAAATTAAGGGAAATTAACGTGGAATTACTATTATTTTAAGTATGTAATTATTAATTTAAAAAAAAATAGTATAATTTAGAATCACGTAGCTACCGAAAAAATAAGATTTTTTTGAGAATATTAAAAAAATTATTTTTTTATGCTTGATTTGAAAAAATTAATTTAAAAATAATTTTTTCTTTAATCATTTAACATAAAAACAATTTTAAAAAACAAAAATTCGAAATTAAAATAAAATATTTAATAGAATGAACTTGCTGGAAATAAAACTTGATTGTGACCAGATATCATTGCAACAAAAGCTATCAGAAAAATTTGGTAAAATTGGCTCTCCTGCTTGTAAGGACCAGACAATTCACATTAAATAATGTCTGAGCAAGGAATCGATGCTTCGGAATAAAATAGAATTATCTCTAGATAACAATTTAAAAGAAAAATTAATGATCAAACTCTAGATGACCAATTTGACAAAGTTGTAAACCAAATTGACCTTCAGTGCGAGAACTTGATTAAGCGGATAAAAGATCAAATTAAACATAAACTAAACAATACTTAAACATACAACTGATTTTTATCTCCTAAGTCTAAAAACAAATGTCTCTTTTTCACCAAAAATCTATAAATTGATCAATAATTAAAATCTTTTATTTAAGAGTTTTGTCCAGCGCTACTTTGGCCTCATATTGAACCTTCAACTCAGCTGAAACTTTGTTCCATCGCTCACCAAGCGCCTTGGCTGCTTCGCCGACAAAATACTGTGGATACTGGGCCGTGACATTGTGACGTTCATCAACACAAAACAAAAATCAATTAAAGATCAATAAGAAAAAATATTTTTTATTATTTAAATTAAAATAGTAATCATCTTATGTTTAATTTAACAAAAATTAAAATAATATCATTTTAATTAAGATTTTAATAAATAAAGTTTTGATCATTAGATCATGATCATGAGCTTCAAGTTGTCTTTAATTAATGCCTTTCAAAATTTAATTGCAAATAAAATTTTTGTATATGAATTTAAAATTAGGCAATATTTAAATTTTTATCAAAAAAAAAAATACATTTAAAATGAAATTTTACCAATTTTAAGGAAATATATCAAATTATTCAAACATCATTCAAACAAAAATAAAAATATTAAAAAAATTAATAAATTTTTTAAAAAATAATATTAAGGGAAATTAACCTGAAATTATGATTATTTTTAGTACGTAATTAATATTTAAAAAAATTACGCATTTTAGAAACAAGCAGCTACACGAGAAAAAAAAAGTTTTTTTTTTTAAATAAAATAAAATTAAATCAGTTTGTTATGCTTTATTTGAATTCTTTCTTTAATCATTTAACATAAAAACAATTCAAAAAAATAAAAATAAAAATTTTTATTAATATACATATATATAAAATTACTTTCAAAAATTTAACATGGTTGTATTTGAAAAATTAATCAAAACCCGTTCGCCATGTTAAAAGATTTGTATACGAGAATGGGCGGTGCTTCTCATTTAATATAAAAAAATTAATTGAAAGAGACTTAACAACTGTCTTTCTCTTACTATTAAAAATAAATTGTTGGTCCTTTATTTAAATTGAAAAAAGCGCTAATTAGTTAGAAATAAAAATTTAAATTTAAAAAAAATTTGAATTATTGATCAATTATATATAAATGGATTGAAAAATCAAGCTAGCTTTGACAAAATGATTACGTTAACTCAATTTAACAAGGTAGCTTCAACTGTTAAATTGATTTGAGTTGTACCAGGCTAACCAAGCGAAATTTACCAGGCTAACCAAGCGAAATGTACCAGGCTAATCAAACGAATTGTACCAGGCTAATCAAACGAATTGTACCAGGCTAACCAAGCGAAATTTACCAGGCTAACCAAGTGAAATGAACCAGGCTAATCAATCGAATTGTACCAGGCTAACCAAGCGAATTGACCAGGCTAATCAAGTGAATTGTACCAGGCTAATCAAGCGAATTGTACCAGGCTAACCAAGCGAATTGACCAGGCTAACCAAGCGAATTGTACCAGGCTAATCAAGCGAAATGTACCAGGCTAATTAAGTGAATTGTACCAGGCTAACCAAGCGAAATTTACCAGGCTAACCAAGCGAATTGTACCAGGCTAATCAAGTGAATTGTACCAGGCTAATCAAGTGAATTATACCAGGCTAACCAAGCGAAATGTACCGGCGAACAATTTTATATTTTTATTTCAAATAATAATAATATTATAATATGAAAAATAATGTTAAGTCTAATTGGTACCAGGCTAACCAAGCGAATTGACCAGGCTAACCAAGCGAATTGTACCAGGCTAATCAAGCGAATTGTACCAGGCTAATCAAGCGAAATGTACCAGGCTAACCAAGCGAAATTTACCAGGCTAACCAAGCGAATTGTACCAGGCTAATCAAGTGAATTGTACCAGGCTAATCAAGTGAATTGTACCAGGCTTACCAAGCGAATTATACCAGGCTAACCAAGCGAAATGTACCGGCGAACAATTTTATATTTTTATTTCAAATAATAATAATATTATAATATGAAAAATAATGTTAAGTCTAATCGGCCTTTATTATCCAATATTCAATATATCAATTTTTTTTTTTTTAGTTTTTTTTAATATTAATTTATTCAATTCGATAATAAAATATAAAATTAAAATAAATTTTTTTAAATGATTTTATTCTAGATTCTTTTATGTTTTGATTTTTTTATTGATTTTAAATTACATTTAAAATTTTAAATAGGCGTATTTGACAAAAAGATCAAAGCCCGTTCGCTATGTGAAAAGATTTTTTTTATTTAAGATAAAATATTGAGCCTTTATATAAATTAAATATAGCGCTAATTTTTTTAATTTAAAATTTAAATAAAATTAGACTTTCGATTTTTTCAAAACTTGAATATTGAAATGATAGAATATAATCGTTTTGTTTCCAATGTTATAAAATTTTATGAACAAGAGAAGGAATCTAATGAATTAATCCTTAAATTAAAGCAATCTTTGATTAGTAAAAAAAAACAATTATTAGATTATTCTCGCGAAAATATGTATTATTTGACGGTAAAATAAAATTATCTATTATTAAAACAATTAATTATTTAAATTAGGTTCATGAGTTTTTCAAAAGACAGAATAACAATCAAATACTTAAGATGATATCTGATTATCACACGATTATTGAAAATAATGATCCAGTTAGAATCGATCGAATAAAAAAGGCCTTATACAAAAAAAAACAATTTTTGATGAATTTTGGTTATGAAAAATTCAATATTCCATTTTCAAAATTTTATACCATAGAAGAGGATTTCGAGGATGATCTAATTAGATCAGTTGATTTTGAAAAAATCTGTAGTAAAACGTTAAATGATTGTGATTCTTTTAATACGACCAATTCAACATCTCGTAGTAGCAAAAAAGCTAAAACAACCAAGAATCGAAGAACAGTCCGAAAGATATTTTTTGACTAATTTGACTATTAGTTCGATTTTTTTTTTTTTTTTTTTTTTTTTTTTTTTTTTGGGTTTAAATCATATTTGTTAATAAAATTAAAAAATTAAATTAAATTTTATTATTTGTTTATAGTTTAGATTCTCTAATAACACAAATTTCATTTTCTCTTTGTATTTTGGGTTATTAATAATTATTTAAAAAGCACTGAAAAAAATATATATATTTATTATTTATTATTTAAAAATATCGTAAATCGATACCAATACGAATTACCAAAAATGCCAAGCTAATCTATATTTATAATAAAATGTATATCGAATATATCGATATAGATTAAATAAAATATTTGTGATAAATAGCTGTAAGAAGTTTATATTTTCTGAATTAATGTTTCATATGAAATAATTCTAATAATACTTTCACTTGAAAAATTAACAATTAATAATGACTTTTTTTAATTAATTTGGCTCTTTATTTTTGATGTTGGGTTAATTAATGCTTATAATTTTTTAATTGTTTTAGAATACATGAAAACATAAATGAATTTTGAATTTTAAAATTAAATTTTAATAAAACATACAGTGGGTTTTTCAAAAATGACATGCCCTCTAAGGTCTTGACTCATAACCGAGTCATCAGCGGCATCGAATTTTACCAAAAACGTCGCCGTAGCGAACCTACAGCGGCGCTGAACCGTAACAGCCGAATGGTACAGTCATCCCGTACCATCTGTACCAACCGGATCGTACCAACCGTACCGTACCAACCGTACCGTACCAACCGTACCGTACCAACCGTACCGTACCAACCGTACCGTACCAACTGTTCCGTACCGACCGTTCCGTACCGACTGTACCGTACCAACCGTTCTGTACCGACTGTACCATCCGGACCAGCCGTATTGTACCAACTGTTCCATCCGTAACAACCGTATTGTACCAGCCGTATTGTACCAACCGTACAGTTCCCTCCGAACCGTACTAACCGAATCGTATAGCTGAACCGTACCAGCCGTACCAACCGTGCCAAAAGTTTGGTTAGGTCTGGCATCTCGTTGGTTAGATACGCTGCTTTTAAGGTTTGCTTAGACGCCGATTACGTTTCGGTTTTAGGTCGCGACCTTGGGGGTTAGTTGTGTTTGAAATACCCTCTGTATAATCTTCTATAATTATTAATTTTTTTTTTTTTTTTTTTAATTTAGTAATCAATCAAAATTAATATTTGGATTTGAAATAAATAAAAATCGTCCTAAATTATTTAAAAAGATTGATGCTTTTCGAAGAAATATGGGAAAATTATGCATTCAATATTCGTGCAATTATTGCTCGAAAATTTTATTTTGTAATGGTTTGGTTTGGTTATTTGTTAACGATGATTGTAAAAACATTTGGTTGAAGAACAATATTGATTGCAACGATATCATTTTGGTAAAAAATCAGAAATATTGTTTTTGCTTAGTTTGTTCTAATGCTATTAAACGAAATTGTGTTCGTGCAAACTTCGATGATTTTTGCGCAATTCCTGACTGTATTTCTAGCCTTAATGGTTATAAACATTATTCAAAATTATCACTTTGTTCTCTTTATTGTGATACATATCAAAAGGAACATTATTCTTATTGGCATATGAATGGAAGAGTTAATTTAAAGAAAAAATCTCAAGAAAAGTTAAAAGGTACTTTCGGTATGATTTATGAGCCTGATCAAACCAATAACAATATGGACACTAAAAAGCTAAAAGAAGCGCTTATTTGGCTAAAAGAAAACAATTCATTATATAAAGATTCAATTGCTAATTTTGAACGGTTGGATGGATTTGTAACCAATACTACAAGTTCATATGAAGGTTTTCCCTCAACGAGTTTAAGTGTAATTAAATACAATGATACAGGAATTTTATTAGAACCTAATAATCCGACTGATACTGGATTAATAATAAATATGGATCCAAAAAAACTAGACAACAAGTAGGAAAGGTAGTTGGGAACATCGGGTACACAATTCAAAAAGATTCAAAAAACAATTACAATAAAATTGATGTAAAAGCGACTGATGACTCAATCGAACCAAAAATATTTCCACACTTATTTCCTGATGGAAAAGGTTATTATATAAGAAATAAAACTGTTTCGCTTGCTCAATATTTTCGTAATCGTCTTTTGCATGTTGACTCTCGCTGGCGGGATGATCGTTATTACATATTTTACGCTTATGATAGACTCACACGTGAAAGGATCTCAACCGTCAATTCAATTATTAAATCAAGATCGACTTTGGCGGATAAAAAGAATGTTGAAGGTTTACTTAAAAATGATTATTTTGAATATGGTAATTGCGTTCCTAGATGTATTACGGGTTCAAAAGCGTATTGGAAATCAAAAAATTATGATTTGGTGTCCATGGAAAATAATAAAGGTATTTACCATTTAATATTATTTAATTATAGAAAGATTTTCTTATAAATATATATTTTTTTTGTTGATTATGTCTATTAAATATTTTTTTTTAATTTCAATATTCTTTAAGGTTTGCCAGCACTTTTTTTAACGTTGACTGCTAATGACTCATGGTGCGAATTAAAATCAATACTTTCTGGAAAAAAGAAAACTGCTGCAATTTTTAATCCTATTGAAGTTTGTGAATTTTTTTTTCGTAGATTAAATTTAGTAATGAAAGGAATTAAGTCTGATAATGGTATAAAATATATATTGTTTTTTATTGTAATTCAAAATTAATTATTATAATGTAAGGTCTTCTTGGTAAAGTGGAAAATTATTGGACTAGAATTGAGTGTCAAAATAGAGGGTCTTTGCATGCGCATATATTACTTTGGATTAAAAATGTGAAAAAAGATCTGGTTTGTGCCGAAATTCCAAATGGAATTGACGATTTATCGTTTAATGTTAGAAATTTAGTCAAAAAATATCAAATACATCGATGTGTTGACAGGCGTTGTTTTCGAAATAGTAAACGATTTTTTAAGAAATGCAAATATGGATTTCCATTTGAAATATGTGAAAACGATTATATTGATGACAATTCAAAATATTTTTATAACCGAAAGAAAAATGAGGATCGTGACGTTGTCCCATATAATCCAGAGTTACTAATGTTATGGAATGGTCATGTCAATTTACAATATTGCACAAAACGCGGAATCGAACAGTACTTGGTGAAATATATCTCCAAAATTGAGCCTTCATTTAAAGGGAAAGAAATGAAATCTGAATCCAATCAAGTTAAAAATTATTTTGATTTACGAATTGTTAGTTCTGTTGAAGCTGCTGCATTTGTTTTTGGTCATCATTTTGTGCAATCGAACATGAAAGTTACATTTATACCAACATCGTTACCTGGAGACGAATTTAAATTTTTGAAAAAACGCGAAGAATTAATCGAATTGGACCCAGAAGACCAAGATATTTTTAAAAAGTCAGCTCTCGACTATTATCTAAAACGACCAAAAGGTGCCATAACTGATTCATTAACAATATTTGAATTTCATCAAAAATTTCAAGTTTATGTAAAAAATTCAAAAACTAAAGTACCAATTTCGAGATCTGACAAACTTTTGTTCGATGAAGATAGAAATAAAGTTGTTAAGCGGAAAAACGACATTATAATACGTACCAATTTTTTTGACGAAACAGATGGAGAAATTTACTTCTATCAAAAATTAATTTACAATATATCATTTCGTAGTGTCGATGAGCTTATAAGTAAATCAAATTTAACTCGAACTTATAAGGAAGAATGCTTCATTCGCAATTTAATAAAAAGACCAGACGACAGTGACCCAGATATCGATTATTTGACATATTCAAATTTAAAAGATCCAATTAACATATTGGATTTGAAAAGTGTTTTTAATCGGAATTTCATTGCTGATAACTTTGACCCAATTAGATTTGAAGACCATATTTTTAATGATCCCAAAATTTACTGCGATAATGTAAAATCGGTCAATCATGATGATAATAGTGCAAATACAAGAGTTTTTGAAGAAATAAAAGATGATTTTGAAATTGGATCTCTTATGAAACTAGATCAAGATTTACCGAAGAAAATTACCAATTTAAATGATCAATACGATGAACTAACAATTTGTCAAAAAAAAATAGTCGATGAACTAATAAAAAATATAGATAATCAGGTCATGTATTTTATATTTGGTCCTGCTGGAACTGGCAAATCGTTTTTATTAAATTACATTAATGATTATTTGATTATTAATAATATTTACGTATCTAAATTAGCAACAACCGGATTTGCAGCACGTAATATTACCGGTCAAACAGTTCATAGCTTCTTTTCATTAGATCTTGAGTTGGATATTACTTTAGAATTCGAAAGCGATAAATGGTTAAAAATCAAGAACAGTGAGGTTATTATTGTAGATGAGATTAGTATGCTGAATGATAAAACTTTAGATCGTATCAATGAAGTCTTGCAAGTTGTAAATCGAAGTAATATTTTGTTCGGGGGTAAAACTTTGATATTGATTGGTGATTTTTTTCAATTACCGGCTGTTTCTACACCTAATTTGCCAGTAGAACAGTTATATAATTCTCAATTATTCACTTCGAATTTTAAACCGTTTCTTTTGGAAACAAATGTTCGACAAAAAAATGACATTGATTTTCAAAAATTTTTGAGCAATTGTCGACTTGGAAGATTGACCCAGGAAGATGTTCAATTTATTAATAAGCGTGTTTGTGAATATGGACATGAATTGTCTGAGGAATGCATGAATTATGAAGATTCTGTTTATTTAGCGAGTTTACATGTTCAAAGAAAAGAGATCATCAAACATATAAACAAAAAAAAAGCCTCGGAGACTATATTAATTTACAGTCGAGATATGGATCAATACAGTAATGAAATAGGTGATAATAGTAGAATGATAATCAGTAAGCGACCAGGAGTTCTTGATCATATTTTAGAGATTAACCCTGGTTGTCCAATAATGGTTGTAAAAAATGGTGGTCTTAATTCTGACTTGGTTAATGGTCTGATAGGCAAATATGTATGTCATAGCGAAAATGTTTTATTACTCAGGATGGATGACGGATCGATAATGACTGTACCTAAGTTTAAACAACGAATTTTATTCAAAAATACAGGAACAGTTTTTTATAGGATTCAATTTCCAGTAGTAAATGCAACTGCTCAAACAATTCATAAAGTCCAAGGATTAACACTCAAACGATGCCACACTTCTATTGACAAGAATATTTTCTCTAATGGTCAAGCCTATGTTGCTTTATCTAGAGTTCAAAATGCTAACGATTTACATTTAAAGCGTTTTATTCTAGAAGCTGTGACAGTTGATGAAAATTTAGTTCGATTGTGGGAGTATATCAAAACTAACGGTACTATGAAAAATTTTCAATTTTACAAAAATGCTCTAAAAAATTTTGACATGACAAACTTGACAGACACAACTAATAAAACAAATTCGAATGTTAATGATTTATTGAAAGATAATCAAAATGAAAAAAAAAACTGTATTATTTTTAATAATGATAATTCGATTAATATGTCTGTATCAATTAATTATTTTATTAAAAATAAAGAACTGAGTTTAAAGAATTTTGATTTGGACGATAGTTTATTATGTTATTATATCAAAAAACAAGCATTAGACAAATTTTTCCGTAACAACAATGAAAAAATTTTTAATATATTTAGTAAACTTAATATATTTATTCGAAAATGAGAACTAATATTTTATCCTTAGATTCAGCAAGCTTCTTTCATTTGATAAGTTCTGATATATCAAAAGTATGCCATGCAATTAAATATTCAGCCAAAAACATTTCTTCAAACTTTTTCATTTGCGGCTATTTTGACCAGAGTCATTATTCTTCCTTAATTCCTCAAGACCAAAAACACATAGAATTTAAACCAAAAAATGATTTTACAACATTTTTTAAATAATTTTTTACTTATATTTAGTTTATTTATTAACTTTTTAAATAAAATTGTCCAAAATTTTAAAAAAATTTAATTACTTAATTATAAAATTATTAATTAAAAGATTTCAATTTAAGGGCATTTATAGTATGGAAATCCTTTATTTTGAATTATACGGGAACAAAAACGTCAAATTTTATTTGTGATTTTAAAATAGCAAAATTACATACAAAGGAAATAATTATATAAATATCCTTTTGTACCCTTTGTACTAGCCGATATTTAAAAAAATTAAAAAGAAAACATCGCCCAAACTAAAGAAAGATAAACAAATACTGCAGGGGAGGTGCGGACCCTCCGCGACTTGTTTCTATAAATAAAATTTTTTTTGTAAAAATTAAAAAAAAAATTTAATTTCTTTTTTGTTTAATTAAAAAAAAAAACAAAACTTAAATTTTTTTGATTTAAAATAATTAAAAATAAAATAATTACACAAATACACGGATGTCTAAGAGCCTCAGAAGCGCTTATACCCTTAGCTTGATTAACTGTTAGCATTGAGCTGATCAAATTTCTTGCCTCTGCAGTCACAATTTGATCTGGATCTGGGTGCTAAATAAAAAAATAATAAATTAAAGCAAACCAAGTGTTTACCATTTAAATTATGTCATGAGTACCGGCCTTAATTTGAGAGTTCAGTCGATGTTGATCTTCATCCCAGAAAGGCGGATAGCCCGTTAGCAGAATATAAAGTATGACACCACATGCCCAAATGTCTACTGGTTTTCCATTTGGCTCTTTTTTCAGCACCTCCGGACTCATGTAGCCAGGTGTGCAAGCAAAGCCATACAATGCGGTTCGATCACCCTGAACTTCGATGGCCAGACCAAAATCGGCCAGCTTTACATTTGCACCTTTGTTTTTACTCGCCAAAAGGAGATTCTTGGGCTTCAAGTGACTATGGACTATGCTGTTTTCATGGCAGTGTCTGACAGCGTCAAGAATTTGCTGAATACAATGGCTTGCATACACTTCGCTGTAAAAATCTCTGGCCGCAATATCCTCGAATAGTTCACCACCAGTTGCTCTAATTTAAATAAAAAAAAATTCTTATTTTTTTTAAATTATTTACTCACAGATCAAAGATTAAATAGTGAAATCCCTCTTCGGAAATGCTGTCATGAAAACGCACAATATTTGAGTGTTTGAGCTGTTTCAAATTTATGTTAACACTTTTAATTTATTAAACACTTTTTATTTTTAAAAATGACTTATTTAATTTAAGTTATTATAAAATTAGTTATGAGAACCTAGTCGAAACAAAGTCAAAAATAATCAAAGGCGATAAAAGATTTGGATATTTTTACACGAGATAAATTTATATCTTAGTGAATAAGAGATCAATAGAAAATTTTTTAATCTTTAGTTTTTCAAAAAAATATACCAAATTATTTTAATAGAAACTAAAATAATATTAAATTAAAAAGAAAATTTGTAATTTCTTCAAAAAAGCTTCGCAAACTAAAAAATCTATGTTTGAAACATTGTATATAATTTAAATAGAGCGACATTGCAAAATTTTCTCCAAATATTTCTAAAATAAAATATATCTGTAACATAGCGCTTTTTCAATGCATTTTAAAATTGTATTTAAATTTGTTATAAAACACGATAGAACATACCATTTATATTTGATTTATTTTAATTTTGAAGTTAAATTCAAAAATTATCTTTTTTTTTAATTAAATTTCAATTTTTCAATTTCAAGGTTAATCAACAGGCTAGTGCCCTTATCGTACTCGACTGATTAACACTTTATTTATTTAATTTAATAAAAATTTTTAAAAATTAAAATTATAATTTTTATAAAAATAAAATTATCTGTTATTTTGAAAACATAAAAACATTGATAAATTCATATCAAATTTTTTAAGTTTTTTTACAAAGTCAATAAAGATCAAATTGATATTATTATAAATTGATAGTTTGAACGTTGCAAATTTCAGCATTGATCGTTTGATCACAAAGTTATTGTATTTTATTATTGTAATTAATGAATAGCTTAATTTTCTCTTGAATTTTTTTTAAATTTTTTATTACATCAAAGAAACAATTTATTTAAATTAAATATTTCTCAAATAAAAATTTTAAGAATGAATAACTCACCAATCGTCAATAAGCTAAGGTTGGAACTTTTTAGGTTAGGGTGAAAGTTGTGGATCTTTTTAAATTGGAACAAAGTAATATGGAGTCGGATTTGGCATGTGTGAAACTCTAAATTTTTTATTATTAAAAAACATTTATATTATTAATTAATTAGTTTTTGGTTTTCGAGTTTTTTTTGTCCGAGAATAAAAATATATGAAAATTTCGAGATTTACGTTTAGAGATTTTTACTTGACGAGATTATGTCCATTTCCCTTGTGTTAATTAGTGAAAATCTGGCACACTTTTAGTATCTTAATTGAATTAAAATTCAATTTAGTATTTAAATCTAAATTATTAAATTAAATTAAATTATTTTTAAATTATTATGAAAAAAATTAGGGATTTGTATTTAATTTTTGAAAATTTTTCTTTTTTCTAAATTAAAATATTTAAAGAACATCAAAAACATTTTCCCTGAAATTTTTTGCCGCTGATCTTGTCTGACCGCTAAAGTGGCCGTCCGTTTTAGGACAGGGTTGGCCGCCACCCAACACCAGTTCCAACACAGATTTTTATCTAGAATCCTAAACTTTGATATTAAAATATTTAAACTTGACTATGGTTCTAATTAGTTAAAAGAAGGTTTAAAAGAAAATAACCTTAAATAAAATTTAAGAAATAAAAATAATTTATTTTAAAAAAAAACAAAAACAAAGTTTGAAGAGCTAAGCTAACTTTATATGATTTTTCCACGTTAATTAAAAATTTTGCAATTGATCGTTTATGTTTATCCTTCAATCATTTCAAAACATCTGTTTTTAATAATATAAATATAATTTTCTTAAATGAATTAAAATTTTTGATAAATTTTAATTGGTTTTCAAAAACTTTTACAAATCAAGTAATTAAATTTTTTTTTTTTTAATAGCCTTTTTATTTAAAACATTTTGATATATTGTATTATTTCATTTAGCGCAAAAAAATTTCAAAAAAGTTAAATAGAAAAAAAAAAGCTTGCCAAATTGTTTTCTAATAAATTATTTTGTTAATTTAAATTCGAATAAAGGAAACATTAAGAAATTGTACATTAAAGATATTTTATTTTTGCATAATATATTGTATAAAAGATTTTAATCTATTAATTTAAAAGAATTATTTATTTTAATTGAAACAAATAAGGAGTTAATCAGTATTTTCAAAAGAAAATGGCACTAGCCTGTTGATTAACCATGAAACTTAAACAAAAAAAACTTCAGTAAAAATGGAATGAGATTTTTTTTGTTGACAACCTGAGTCAAGCAAAGTCGTTAAACACCAACAGAAAGGCTAGCAAATCAACAGCCGACTCCAGGTCGCCTTCCCGTGGACATGACAACCTCAGTCAAGCAAAGTCGTTGAACACCAACAAAGCTGCTAGCAAATCAACAGCCGACTCCAGGTCGCCTTCCCGTGAACATGACAACTTGAGTCAAGAAAAGTCGTTGAACACCAACATAGCGGCTAGGAAATCAACATCCGACTCCAGGTAGCCTTCCCGTGGACATGCCACCTGAGTCAAGCAAAATCGTTGAACACCAACAAAGCGGCTAGCAAATCAACAGCCGACTCTAGGACGCCTACCCGTGGACTTGACAACCTGAGTCAAGCAAAGTCGTTGATCACCAACAAAGCGGCTAGCAAATCAACAGCCGACTCCAGGACGCCTTCCCGTGAACATGACAACTTGAGTCAAGAAAAGTCGTTGAACACCAACAAAGCGGCTAGGAAATCAACATCCGACTCCAGGTAGCCTTCCCGTGGACATGCCACCTGAGTCAAGCAAAATCGTTGAACACCAACAAAGCGGCTAGCAAATCAACAGCCGACTCTAGGACGCCTACCCGTGGACTTGACAACCTGAGTCAAGCAAAGTCGTTGAACACCAACAAAGCTGCTAGCAAATCAACAGCCGACTCCAGGTTGCCTACGCGTGAACATGACAACTTGAGTCGAGCAAAGTCGTTGATCACCAACAAAGCGGCTAGCAAATCAACAGCCGACTCCGGGTCGCCTTCCCGTGGACATGACAACCTGAGTCAAGCAAAGTCGTTAAACACCAACAAAGCGGCTAGCAAATCAACAGCCGACTCCAGGACGCCTTCCCGTGGACATGACAAACTGATTCAAGCAAAGTCGTTGAACACCAACAAAGCGGCTAGCAAATCAACAGCCGACTCCAGGTCGCCTTCCCGTGGACATGACAACCTGAGTCAAGCAAAGTCGTTGAACACCAACAAAGCGGCTAGCAAATCAACAGCCGACTCTAGGACGCCTACCCGTGGACTTGACAACCTGAGTCAAGCAAAGTCGTTAATCACCAACAAAGCGGCTAGCAAATCAACAGCCGACTCCAGGTCGCCTTCCCGTGGACATGACAACCTCAGTCAAGCAAAGTCGTTGAACACCAACAAAGCTGCTAGCAAATCAACAGCCGACTCCAGGTCGCCTTCCCGTGAACATGACAACTTGAGTCAAGAAAAGTCGTTGAACACCAACAAAGCGGCTAGGAAATCAACATCCGACTCCAGGTAGCCTTCCCGTGGACATGACAAACTGATTCAAGCAAAGTCGTTGAACACCAACAAAGCTGCTTGCAAATCAACAGCCGATTCCAGGTTGCCTACGCGTGAACATGACAACTTGAGTCGAGCAAAGTCGTTGAACACCAACAAAGCGGCTAGCAAATCAACAGCGGACTCCAGGTCGCCTTCCCGTGGACATGACAACCTGAGTCAAGCAAAGTCGTTGAACACCAACAAAGCTGCTAGCAAATCAACAGCCGACTTCATGTTGCCTACGCTTGAACATGACAACTTGAGTCGAGCAAAGTCGTTGATCACCAACAAAGCGGCTAGCAAATCAACAGCCGACTCCAGGTCGCCTTCCCGTGGACATGACAACCTGAGTCGAGCAAAGTCGTTGATCACCAACAAAGCGGCTAGCAAATCAACAGCCGACTTCAGGTCGCCTTTCCGTGGAAATTACAACCTCAGTCAAGCAAAGTCGTTGAACACCAACAAAGCTGCTAGCAAATCAACAGCCGACTACAGGTCGCCTTCCCGTGAACATGACAACTTGAGTCAAGAAAAGTCGTTGAACACCAACAAAGCGGCAAGGAAATCAACACCCGACTCCAGGTCGCTTTCCCGTGGACTTGACAACATGAGTCAAGCAAAATCGTTAAACACCAACAAAGCTGCTAGCAAATCAACAGCCGACTCCAGGTCGCCTTCCCGTGGACATCACAACCTCAGTCAAGCAAAGTCGTTGAACACCAACAAAGCGGCTAGCAAATCAACAGCCGACTCCAGGACGCCTTCCCGTGGACATGACAAACTGATTCAAGCAAAGTCGTTGAACACCAACAAAGCTGCTAGCAAATCAACAGCCGACTCCAGGTTGTCTACGCGTGAACATGACAACTTGAGTCGAGCAAAGTCGTTGATCACCAACAAAGCGGCTAGCAAATCAACAGCCGACTCCAGGTCGCCTTCCCGTGGACATGACAACCTGAGTCAAGCAAAGTCGTTGAACACCAACAAAGCGGCTAGCAAATCAACAGCCGACTCTAGGACGCCTACCCGTGGACTTGACAACCTGAGTCAAGCAAAGTCGTTGAACACCAACAAAGCGGCTAGGAAATCAACATCCGACTCCAGGTAGCCTTCCCGTGGACATGACAAACTGATTCAAGCAAAGTCGTTGAACACCAACAAAGCTGCTTGCAAATCAACAGCCGATTCCAGGTTGCCTACGCGTGAACATGACAACTTGAGTCGAGCAAAGTCGTTGATCACCAACAAAGCGGCTAGCAAATCAACAGCGGACTCCAGGTCGCCTTCCCGTGGACATGACAACCTGAGTCAAGCAAAGTCGTTGAACACCAACAAAGCTGCTAGCAAATCAACAGCCGACTCCAGGTTGCCTACGCTTGAACATGACAACTTGAGTCGAGCAAAGTCGTTGATCACCAACATAGCGGCTAGCAAATCAACAGCCGACTCCAGGTCGCCTTCCCGTGGACATGACAACCTGAGTCGAGCAAAGTCGTTGATCACCAACAAAGCGGCTAGCAAATCAACAGCCGACTCCAGGTCGCCTTCCCGTGGACATGACAACCTGAGTCAAGCAAAGTCGTTGAACACCAACAAAGCGGCTAGCAAATCAACAGCCGACTCTAGGACGCCTACCCGTGGACTTGACAACCTGAGTCAAGCAAAGTCGTTGAACACCAACAAAGCGGCTAGGAAATCAACATCCGACTCCAGGTAGCCTTCCCGTGGACATGACAAACTGATTCAAGCAAAGTCGTTGAACACCAACAAAGCTGCTTGCAAATCAACAGCCGACTTCAGGTCGCCTTTCCGTGGAAATTACAACCTCAGTCAAGCAAAGTCGTTGAACACCAACAAAGCTGCTAGCAAATCAACAGCCGACTACAGGTCGCCTTCCCGTGAACATGACAACTTGAGTCAAGAAAAGTCGTTGAACACCAACAAAGCGGCAAGGAAATCAACACCCGACTCCAGGTCGCCTTCCCGTGGACTTGACAACCTGAGTCAAGCAAAATCGTTAAACACCAACAAAGCTGCTAGCAAATCAACAGCCGACTCCAGGTCGCCTTCCCGTGGACATCACAACCTCAGTCAAGCAAAGTCGTTGAACACCAACAAAGCGGCTAGCAAATCAACAGCCGACTCCAGGACGCATTCCCGTGGACATGACAAACTGATTCAAGCAAAGTCGTTGAACACCAACAAAGCGGATAGCAAATCAACAGCCGACTCTAGGACGCCTACCCGTTGACTTGACAACCTGAGTCAAGCAAAGTCGTTGAACACCAACAAAGCGGCTAGGAAATCAACATCCGACTCCAGGTAGCCTTCCCGTTGACATGACAACTTGAGTCGAGCAAAGTCGTTGATCACCAACAAAGCGGCTAGCAAATCAACAGCGGACTCCAGGTCGCCTTCCCGTGGACATGACAACCTGAGTCAAGCAAAGTCGTTGAACACCAACAAAGCGGCTAGCAAATCAACAGCCGACTCCAGGTTGCCTACGCTTGAACATGACAACTTGAGTCGAGCAAAGTCGTTGATCACCAACAAAGCGGCTAGCAAATCAACAGCCGACTTCAGGTCGCCTTTCCGTGGAAATTACAACCTCAGTCAAGCAAAGTCGTTGAACACCAACAAAGCTGCTAGCAAATCAACAGCCGACTACAGGTCGCCTTCCCGTGAACATGACAACTTGAGTCAAGAAAAGTCGTTGAACACCAACAAAGCGGCAAGGAAATCAACACCCGACTCCAGGTCGCCTTCCCGTGGACTTGACAACCTGAGTCAAGCAAAATCGTTAAACACCAACAAAGCTGCTAGCAAATCAACAGCCGACTCCAGGTCGCCTTCCCGTGGACATCACAACCTCAGTCAAGCAAAGTCGTTGAACACCAACAAAGCGGCTAGCAAATCAACAGCCGACTCCAGGACGCATTCCCGTGGACATGACAAACTGATTCAAGCAAAGTCGTTGAACACCAACAAAGCGGATAGCAAGTCAACAGCCGACTCAAATTCAAATTTAGAAGTACCAGGGTATGCCAGTCAAACAAAGAACAAGATCTCGAGTGAGAAAGCTGTCCACTATGGTTCTCTTAATAATTTAGATCCACAAATTGATAATTTTAATCCAAATTGCACTCAGCAAAGCTTGATTCAGAGTAATCTTTGGTTTTCTCAAAATGACCCTAAATCCCAGGAAGCTATCTTAAATCATGATGATGGTCTCACTGTCATTGTTAAAGGGTTTGGTTATGAGGTGAATAGATTGAGTTTATATGATTTATTATCTGGTTCTAAAATCAATGATATAATCGTAAATTTTTACATGAAAATGCTGTGTAACTCTAATCTCAACAACAAATGTTCTCATATTGACTCTCTTATCATCAATAAAATTTTAGATGGGAATCTTCGAGGGGTATCGAAATCTGTCGAGAAACATTCTAAAACCGACTTTCGTCTGCTATTTTGTCCAGTTTTATTCAATAAAAATCATTGGGTCTTAATTGTATTTGAAACATATCAATAAAAAATCAAGTATTATGATTCAATTTATAATTACAATATTGAGATTGTTGAAAAAATTCGTGGAGTTCTTAAAAAGTATATTACTTCTTTGGCTGACTCAGATTCATGGATGATACTAAATGACCATTTGTACCCAAAACAATATGGAAACGATAAAGATTGCGGCGTTTTTATCTGTGTTTTTACAATAAGCTTACAATTTTTCATCTCAATGTCAACTCAATTCTTGGGAATATATTTGAAATGAATGAAATTCTAAACAGTCGTTTGTTTGACATTGTTTGTTTTAGTGAATCTAAACTCGATCAAACAATACCAAATTCGTTTTTTTATAACAATTATTATTCAAAAATAAGATTAGACAGGAATAGACATGGAGGTGGCCTGCTTGTATTCATAAAAAACTCCTTGAAAGTTACCCGTACTTTTCTTCATGATGCTGCGGAACTAGTTTTCTTTCAACTTAAGCTTCATGATCAATGCTTAAATTTTGTGTATTGTTATCATTCTCCAAGTTCAAATGAAACTCAATTTCTTGATAATGTTGAAGATTTCATTCAATCATTAAATCTAAATGATTTTTTATTTGTTTTTGGTGATCTTAACTGTGACCCATCAAAAAAGTTGAATAATAATTTTAAAAATTTTATTGATAATAATGACTTGGTCAATTTTGTTTATCAACCCACTAGAGTATGTTCTAGATTTCATAAAAAGAGGAATCAATATTTGCAATCAGAATCAGTCATTGATCTTTTTTTGCATAATGCTGATCTTGTTGATGAAACATGTGTTATTGACTGTCCATTTAGTGACCACAAATTTGTTTTAGCTAAATTAACAGTTGCTAAACTAAAATGCAAACAGAAGACAATTTTTAGTAGAAACCTTTCTCTAGTGAATACGGAAAACATTTGCACTCAGATAGATGAAATTGATTGGAGTGGATTCAAGAATTTTCCTTGAATTGATGAAAAATGGATGTTTGTCAAAGAAAAATTGATTAAAATTATCGATAATATCGCCCCAGTTCGTAAAATTTCTATCAATATGTCAAGCCAGTTTCCATGGTATGATGATGATCTTATTTTTTTGAAACATTCACGTGATATCTCCTACAAGAAATTCAAACTATCTGGTAATGAAGATGATAAGTTAGTTTATGATTATTTTAAGAAGCAGTTCAAGCTGCTAAATGATGAGAAACTAATTCATTTTTTTCAGGATAAAACCCTGAATGACTTCAAAAATGCTAAAAAATTTTGGCAATTCTACTCACCATTAATTCGCATGAAATCAGATAAAAACTCAAATACACCTTTAATCTGTATTAAAAATGAAAATGAAGTTATCAATGATAAGTTTAACATGTGTGAGATATTTAACAAATTCTTCACGTCAATAAGATCTTCATCAGAATTGTCGAATAAAGATTCTAAGAGCTTCATCCAGGATCAGTTTTCTAAACTTGGCCTTTTGAAAGCTGCTAATTTCAGATTTAGGTTTACGAATAGACATGAGATAGAAAAACTCGTTTCAGAGATCTCAACCTCTAGTGGTATCGGTTCTTGAGGAATACCTATTAAGATTCTGAAGGGTAGTTCAGCTAAGCTACACACCATTATAGCTTATTTATTTAATTTTTCAATCCTAACGGGTTCAATGCCAAATGATTGGAAAATGACTGTTGTTACACCATTATATAAAAATAAAGGCTCAACTGATGATTTAAATAGTTATCGTGGCATTTCTGTTTTACCACCAATCGCAAAGCTGTTTGAGAAGCTTATTCAAAAACAAATAAGCATTTATTTAGATGAAGCTAGGATACTCTCAAATAATCAACATGGTTTCAGATCGACCCATGGCTGTGAATCAGCCTTACATGAGATTATCTCAAAAATGAACCAAATTAAGAGCAAACGTTTAATCGGTATCTTTCTGTTTAAAGATTTTAGAAAGGCTTTTGATACGGTTGACCATAACCTTCTACGAACTAAATTAAGCTGTTATGGTTTTGATGATTCTTCAATCACACTACTAGAAAGTTATTTTGTGAACAGATCCCAAGTAGTGAAGATTGATGAGTTCACTTCTAGCTCAAGAACACTCAAATTAGGTGTCCCCCAGGGGAGTGTCCTAGGCCCACTTCTATTTTTGATTTACATAAATGATATTGTATTATTCCTTTTGGATTTTATCGTGAAATTGTTTGCTGATGATACAACTCTAATTAAAACAGGGGATAACCTATCTGAACTTATTCATTCTTTTCTTGAATCAATTCAAAAGTTATTTACTTGGTGTAATTTCAATAGTATAGATATTAATTGGTCCAAGACTAAAATTATGTTTATCTTAAATAAAACAAAGCTTATATTTCCCAGTAATATTGAAATAAATGGTATTATGGTTGAATTTGTTGATAAATTTAAACTTCTCGGAGTAACAATTGATAACAAGCTCTCTTTTTTGCAACATGTAATAAGCTTAAGAACTTCATTAAATAAACGACTTTATGCTATAAGAAGATTATTTTACTTATCGCACAAAGTCAAGCTCCAGTTCTTCAAATCATTTATCATGCCGTTCTTTGACTATTGTCTATCTTTATCGATATATTTTACAAAAAGATCAATTCAAAAATTAGCTAATTCCTATTACTATTGTGTTCAAAGATTATTAAATATTCGCCCAAATATTCATGGCAATGATGACTTTAACACTTTAAATATCGAGTTGAATAAATTTAATATAGACTGCTTTCAGCATAGAATTATCAAGCGTCTTGCTCATTTTGTACATAAAATTGTAAATTTAAAAACATCGCCTGTTGACTTAAGAGAAGTTTTAATCAGCAACCGCTCGAAAAATATTGATTATAATCTAAGAAATTCAAATGACTATCTTGTTCCTTCTAAAGGAAAGTTTAATGAGTATGGTGAAAAAACGTTTGATTACTTTTATTCTAAGTTCATCAATAAATTACTTATTGATGATATCCATTTAGATTTTGTCTTATTTAAACGAAGAATAAACAATAACATTAATTTATTTTTCATTAAATTTTGTAAAATGTTTTCTAATTTTGATATTAATTTCAAAAATCTAATTTTTTCTTAAAATTTTTGTAAAATTTTTTTTTTTTAATTTTGTTAATAATTTCAAAAATCTAAATTTTTTTAATATTATAAATTTTTATGTGCTTTTTTTTAATAATAAATGGGCTCAATCATCCCTTTATGGGTCTTGACCTTAGGTCTCTTTGATTGAGTTGAAATAATAATAAGTTTTTTTACAAAGTCAATAAATATCAAATTGATATTATTATAAATTGATAGTTTGAATGTTGCAAATTTCAGCATTGATCGTTTGATCACAAAGTTATTGTATTTTATTATTGTAATTAATGAATAGCTTAATTTTCTCTTGAATTTTTTTTAAATTTTTTATTACATCAAAGAAACAATTTATTTAAATTAAATATTTCTCAAATAAAAATTTTAAGAATGAATAACTCACCAATCGTCAATAAGCTAAGGTTGGAACTTTTTAGGTTAGGGTGAAAGTTGTGGATCTTTTTAAATTGGAACAAAGTAATATGGAGTCGGATTTGGCATGTGTGAAACTCTAAATTTTTTATTATTAAAAAACATTTATATTATTAATTAATTAGTTTTTGGTTTTCGAGTTTTTTTTGTCCGAGAATAAAAATATATGAAAATTTCGAGATTTACGTTTAGAGATTTTTACTTGACGAGATTATGTCCATTTCCCTTGTGTTAATTAGTGAAAATCTGGCACACTTTTAGTATCTTAATTGAATTAAAATTCAATTTAGTATTTAAATCTAAATTATTAAATTAAATTAAATTATTTTTAAATTATTATGAAAAAAATTAGGGATTTGTATTTAATTTTTGAAAATTTTTCTTTTTTCTAAATTAAAATATTTAAAGAACATCAAAAACATTTTCCCTGAAATTTTTTGCCGCTGATCTTGTCTGACCGCTAAAGTGGCCGTCCGTTTTAGGACAGGGTTGGCCGCCACCCAACACCAGTTCCAACACAGATTTTTATCTAGAATCCTAAACTTTGATATTAAAATATTTAAACTTGACTATGGTTCTAATTAGTTAAAAGAAGGTTTAAAAGAAAATAACCTTAAATAAAATTTAAGAAATAAAAATAATTTATTTTAAAAAAAAACAAAAACAAAGTTTGAAGAGCTAAGCTAACTTTATATGATTTTTCCACGTTAATTAAAAATTTTGCAATTGATCGTTTATGTTTATCCTTCAATCATTTCAAAACATCTGTTTTTAATAATATAAATATAATTTTCTTAAATGAATTAAAATTTTTGATAAATTTTAATTGGTTTTCAAAAACTTTTACAAATCAAGTAATTAAATTTTTTTTTTTTTAATAGCCTTTTTATTTAAAACATTTTGATATATTGTATTATTTCATTTAGCGCAAAAAAATTTCAAAAAAGTTAAATAGAAAAAAAAAAGCTTGCCAAATTGTTTTCTAATAAATTATTTTGTTAATTTAAATTCGAATAAAGGAAACATTAAGAAATTGTACATTAAAGATATTTTATTTTTGCATAATATATTGTATAAAAGATTTTAATCTATTAATTTAAAAGAATTATTTATTTTAATTGAAACAAATAAGGAGTTAATCAGTATTTTCAAAAGAAAATGGCACTAGCCTGTTGATTAACCATGAAACTTAAACAAAAAAAACTTCAGTAAAAATGGAATGAGATTTTTTTTGTTGACAACCTGAGTCAAGCAAAGTCGTTAAACACCAACAGAAAGGCTAGCAAATCAACAGCCGACTCCAGGTCGCCTTCCCGTGGACATGACAACCTCAGTCAAGCAAAGTCGTTGAACACCAACAAAGCTGCTAGCAAATCAACAGCCGACTCCAGGTCGCCTTCCCGTGAACATGACAACTTGAGTCAAGAAAAGTCGTTGAACACCAACAAAGCGGCTAGGAAATCAACATCCGACTCCAGGTAGCCTTCCCGTGGACATGCCACCTGAGTCAAGCAAAATCGTTGAACACCAACAAAGCGGCTAGCAAATCAACAGCCGACTCTAGGACGCCTACCCGTGGACTTGACAACCTGAGTCAAGCAAAGTCGTTGATCACCAACAAAGCGGCTAGCAAATCAACAGCCGACTCCAGGACGCCTTCCCGTGAACATGACAACTTGAGTCAAGAAAAGTCGTTGAACACCAACAAAGCGGCTAGGAAATCAACATCCGACTCCAGGTAGCCTTCCCGTGGACATGCCACCTGAGTCAAGCAAAATCGTTGAACACCAACAAAGCGGCTAGCAAATCAACAGCCGACTCTAGGACGCCTACCCGTGGACTTGACAACCTGAGTCAAGCAAAGTCGTTGAACACCAACAAAGCTGCTAGCAAATCAACAGCCGACTCCAGGTTGCCTACGCGTGAACATGACAACTTGAGTCGAGCAAAGTCGTTGATCACCAACAAAGCGGCTAGCAAATCAACAGCCGACTCCGGGTCGCCTTCCCGTGGACATGACAACCTGAGTCAAGCAAAGTCGTTAAACACCAACAAAGCGGCTAGCAAATCAACAGCCGACTCCAGGACGCCTTCCCGTGGACATGACAAACTGATTCAAGCAAAGTCGTTGAACACCAACAAAGCGGCTAGCAAATCAACAGCCGACTCCAGGTCGCCTTCCCGTGGACATGACAACCTGAGTCAAGCAAAGTCGTTGAACACCAACAAAGCGGCTAGCAAATCAACAGCCGACTCTAGGACGCCTACCCGTGGACTTGACAACCTGAGTCAAGCAAAGTCGTTAATCACCAACAAAGCGGCTAGCAAATCAACAGCCGACTCCAGGTCGCCTTCCCGTGGACATGACAACCTCAGTCAAGCAAAGTCGTTGAACACCAACAAAGCTGCTAGCAAATCAACAGCCGACTCCAGGTCGCCTTCCCGTGAACATGACAACTTGAGTCAAGAAAAGTCGTTGAACACCAACAAAGCGGCTAGGAAATCAACATCCGACTCCAGGTAGCCTTCCCGTGGACATGACAAACTGATTCAAGCAAAGTCGTTGAACACCAACAAAGCTGCTTGCAAATCAACAGCCGATTCCAGGTTGCCTACGCGTGAACATGACAACTTGAGTCGAGCAAAGTCGTTGAACACCAACAAAGCGGCTAGCAAATCAACAGCGGACTCCAGGTCGCCTTCCCGTGGACATGACAACCTGAGTCAAGCAAAGTCGTTGAACACCAACAAAGCTGCTAGCAAATCAACAGCCGACTTCATGTTGCCTACGCTTGAACATGACAACTTGAGTCGAGCAAAGTCGTTGATCACCAACAAAGCGGCTAGCAAATCAACAGCCGACTCCAGGTCGCCTTCCCGTGGACATGACAACCTGAGTCGAGCAAAGTCGTTGATCACCAACAAAGCGGCTAGCAAATCAACAGCCGACTTCAGGTCGCCTTTCCGTGGAAATTACAACCTCAGTCAAGCAAAGTCGTTGAACACCAACAAAGCTGCTAGCAAATCAACAGCCGACTACAGGTCGCCTTCCCGTGAACATGACAACTTGAGTCAAGAAAAGTCGTTGAACACCAACAAAGCGGCAAGGAAATCAACACCCGACTCCAGGTCGCTTTCCCGTGGACTTGACAACATGAGTCAAGCAAAATCGTTAAACACCAACAAAGCTGCTAGCAAATCAACAGCCGACTCCAGGTCGCCTTCCCGTGGACATCACAACCTCAGTCAAGCAAAGTCGTTGAACACCAACAAAGCGGCTAGCAAATCAACAGCCGACTCCAGGACGCCTTCCCGTGGACATGACAAACTGATTCAAGCAAAGTCGTTGAACACCAACAAAGCTGCTAGCAAATCAACAGCCGACTCCAGGTTGTCTACGCGTGAACATGACAACTTGAGTCGAGCAAAGTCGTTGATCACCAACAAAGCGGCTAGCAAATCAACAGCCGACTCCAGGTCGCCTTCCCGTGGACATGACAACCTGAGTCAAGCAAAGTCGTTGAACACCAACAAAGCGGCTAGCAAATCAACAGCCGACTCTAGGACGCCTACCCGTGGACTTGACAACCTGAGTCAAGCAAAGTCGTTGAACACCAACAAAGCGGCTAGGAAATCAACATCCGACTCCAGGTAGCCTTCCCGTGGACATGACAAACTGATTCAAGCAAAGTCGTTGAACACCAACAAAGCTGCTTGCAAATCAACAGCCGATTCCAGGTTGCCTACGCGTGAACATGACAACTTGAGTCGAGCAAAGTCGTTGATCACCAACAAAGCGGCTAGCAAATCAACAGCGGACTCCAGGTCGCCTTCCCGTGGACATGACAACCTGAGTCAAGCAAAGTCGTTGAACACCAACAAAGCTGCTAGCAAATCAACAGCCGACTCCAGGTTGCCTACGCTTGAACATGACAACTTGAGTCGAGCAAAGTCGTTGATCACCAACATAGCGGCTAGCAAATCAACAGCCGACTCCAGGTCGCCTTCCCGTGGACATGACAACCTGAGTCGAGCAAAGTCGTTGATCACCAACAAAGCGGCTAGCAAATCAACAGCCGACTCCAGGTCGCCTTCCCGTGGACATGACAACCTGAGTCAAGCAAAGTCGTTGAACACCAACAAAGCGGCTAGCAAATCAACAGCCGACTCTAGGACGCCTACCCGTGGACTTGACAACCTGAGTCAAGCAAAGTCGTTGAACACCAACAAAGCGGCTAGGAAATCAACATCCGACTCCAGGTAGCCTTCCCGTGGACATGACAAACTGATTCAAGCAAAGTCGTTGAACACCAACAAAGCTGCTTGCAAATCAACAGCCGACTTCAGGTCGCCTTTCCGTGGAAATTACAACCTCAGTCAAGCAAAGTCGTTGAACACCAACAAAGCTGCTAGCAAATCAACAGCCGACTACAGGTCGCCTTCCCGTGAACATGACAACTTGAGTCAAGAAAAGTCGTTGAACACCAACAAAGCGGCAAGGAAATCAACACCCGACTCCAGGTCGCCTTCCCGTGGACTTGACAACCTGAGTCAAGCAAAATCGTTAAACACCAACAAAGCTGCTAGCAAATCAACAGCCGACTCCAGGTCGCCTTCCCGTGGACATCACAACCTCAGTCAAGCAAAGTCGTTGAACACCAACAAAGCGGCTAGCAAATCAACAGCCGACTCCAGGACGCATTCCCGTGGACATGACAAACTGATTCAAGCAAAGTCGTTGAACACCAACAAAGCGGATAGCAAATCAACAGCCGACTCTAGGACGCCTACCCGTTGACTTGACAACCTGAGTCAAGCAAAGTCGTTGAACACCAACAAAGCGGCTAGGAAATCAACATCCGACTCCAGGTAGCCTTCCCGTTGACATGACAACTTGAGTCGAGCAAAGTCGTTGATCACCAACAAAGCGGCTAGCAAATCAACAGCGGACTCCAGGTCGCCTTCCCGTGGACATGACAACCTGAGTCAAGCAAAGTCGTTGAACACCAACAAAGCGGCTAGCAAATCAACAGCCGACTCCAGGTTGCCTACGCTTGAACATGACAACTTGAGTCGAGCAAAGTCGTTGATCACCAACAAAGCGGCTAGCAAATCAACAGCCGACTTCAGGTCGCCTTTCCGTGGAAATTACAACCTCAGTCAAGCAAAGTCGTTGAACACCAACAAAGCTGCTAGCAAATCAACAGCCGACTACAGGTCGCCTTCCCGTGAACATGACAACTTGAGTCAAGAAAAGTCGTTGAACACCAACAAAGCGGCAAGGAAATCAACACCCGACTCCAGGTCGCCTTCCCGTGGACTTGACAACCTGAGTCAAGCAAAATCGTTAAACACCAACAAAGCTGCTAGCAAATCAACAGCCGACTCCAGGTCGCCTTCCCGTGGACATCACAACCTCAGTCAAGCAAAGTCGTTGAACACCAACAAAGCGGCTAGCAAATCAACAGCCGACTCCAGGACGCATTCCCGTGGACATGACAAACTGATTCAAGCAAAGTCGTTGAACACCAACAAAGCGGATAGCAAGTCAACAGCCGACTCAAATTCAAATTTAGAAGTACCAGGGTATGCCAGTCAAACAAAGAACAAGATCTCGAGTGAGAAAGCTGTCCACTATGGTTCTCTTAATAATTTAGATCCACAAATTGATAATTTTAATCCAAATTGCACTCAGCAAAGCTTGATTCAGAGTAATCTTTGGTTTTCTCAAAATGACCCTAAATCCCAGGAAGCTATCTTAAATCATGATGATGGTCTCACTGTCATTGTTAAAGGGTTTGGTTATGAGGTGAATAGATTGAGTTTATATGATTTATTATCTGGTTCTAAAATCAATGATATAATCGTAAATTTTTACATGAAAATGCTGTGTAACTCTAATCTCAACAACAAATGTTCTCATATTGACTCTCTTATCATCAATAAAATTTTAGATGGGAATCTTCGAGGGGTATCGAAATCTGTCGAGAAACATTCTAAAACCGACTTTCGTCTGCTATTTTGTCCAGTTTTATTCAATAAAAATCATTGGGTCTTAATTGTATTTGAAACATATCAATAAAAAATCAAGTATTATGATTCAATTTATAATTACAATATTGAGATTGTTGAAAAAATTCGTGGAGTTCTTAAAAAGTATATTACTTCTTTGGCTGACTCAGATTCATGGATGATACTAAATGACCATTTGTACCCAAAACAATATGGAAACGATAAAGATTGCGGCGTTTTTATCTGTGTTTTTACAATAAGCTTACAATTTTTCATCTCAATGTCAACTCAATTCTTGGGAATATATTTGAAATGAATGAAATTCTAAACAGTCGTTTGTTTGACATTGTTTGTTTTAGTGAATCTAAACTCGATCAAACAATACCAAATTCGTTTTTTTATAACAATTATTATTCAAAAATAAGATTAGACAGGAATAGACATGGAGGTGGCCTGCTTGTATTCATAAAAAACTCCTTGAAAGTTACCCGTACTTTTCTTCATGATGCTGCGGAACTAGTTTTCTTTCAACTTAAGCTTCATGATCAATGCTTAAATTTTGTGTATTGTTATCATTCTCCAAGTTCAAATGAAACTCAATTTCTTGATAATGTTGAAGATTTCATTCAATCATTAAATCTAAATGATTTTTTATTTGTTTTTGGTGATCTTAACTGTGACCCATCAAAAAAGTTGAATAATAATTTTAAAAATTTTATTGATAATAATGACTTGGTCAATTTTGTTTATCAACCCACTAGAGTATGTTCTAGATTTCATAAAAAGAGGAATCAATATTTGCAATCAGAATCAGTCATTGATCTTTTTTTGCATAATGCTGATCTTGTTGATGAAACATGTGTTATTGACTGTCCATTTAGTGACCACAAATTTGTTTTAGCTAAATTAACAGTTGCTAAACTAAAATGCAAACAGAAGACAATTTTTAGTAGAAACCTTTCTCTAGTGAATACGGAAAACATTTGCACTCAGATAGATGAAATTGATTGGAGTGGATTCAAGAATTTTCCTTGAATTGATGAAAAATGGATGTTTGTCAAAGAAAAATTGATTAAAATTATCGATAATATCGCCCCAGTTCGTAAATTTCTATCAATATGTCAAGCCAGTTTCCATGGTATGATGATGATCTTATTTTTTTGAAACATTCACGTGATATCTCCTACAAGAAATTCAAACTATCTGGTAATGAAGATGATAAGTTAGTTTATGATTATTTTAAGAAGCAGTTCAAGCTGCTAAATGATGAGAAACTAATTCATTTTTTTCAGGATAAAACCCTGAATGACTTCAAAAATGCTAAAAAATTTTGGCAATTCTACTCACCATTAATTCGCATGAAATCAGATAAAAACTCAAATACACCTTTAATCTGTATTAAAAATGAAAATGAAGTTATCAATGATAAGTTTAACATGTGTGAGATATTTAACAAATTCTTCACGTCAATAAGATCTTCATCAGAATTGTCGAATAAAGATTCTAAGAGCTTCATCCAGGATCAGTTTTCTAAACTTGGCCTTTTGAAAGCTGCTAATTTCAGATTTAGGTTTACGAATAGACATGAGATAGAAAAACTCGTTTCAGAGATCTCAACCTCTAGTGGTATCGGTTCTTGAGGAATACCTATTAAGATTCTGAAGGGTAGTTCAGCTAAGCTACACACCATTATAGCTTATTTATTTAATTTTTCAATCCTAACGGGTTCAATGCCAAATGATTGGAAAATGACTGTTGTTACACCATTATATAAAAATAAAGGCTCAACTGATGATTTAAATAGTTATCGTGGCATTTCTGTTTTACCACCAATCGCAAAGCTGTTTGAGAAGCTTATTCAAAAACAAATAAGCATTTATTTAGATGAAGCTAGGATACTCTCAAATAATCAACATGGTTTCAGATCGACCCATGGCTGTGAATCAGCCTTACATGAGATTATCTCAAAAATGAACCAAATTAAGAGCAAACGTTTAATCGGTATCTTTCTGTTTAAAGATTTTAGAAAGGCTTTTGATACGGTTGACCATAACCTTCTACGAACTAAATTAAGCTGTTATGGTTTTGATGATTCTTCAATCACACTACTAGAAAGTTATTTTGTGAACAGATCCCAAGTAGTGAAGATTGATGAGTTCACTTCTAGCTCAAGAACACTCAAATTAGGTGTCCCCCAGGGGAGTGTCCTAGGCCCACTTCTATTTTTGATTTACATAAATGATATTGTATTATTCCTTTTGGATTTTATCGTGAAATTGTTTGCTGATGATACAACTCTAATTAAAACAGGGGATAACCTATCTGAACTTATTCATTCTTTTCTTGAATCAATTCAAAAGTTATTTACTTGGTGTAATTTCAATAGTATAGATATTAATTGGTCCAAGACTAAAATTATGTTTATCTTAAATAAAACAAAGCTTATATTTCCCAGTAATATTGAAATAAATGGTATTATGGTTGAATTTGTTGATAAATTTAAACTTCTCGGAGTAACAATTGATAACAAGCTCTCTTTTTTGCAACATGTAATAAGCTTAAGAACTTCATTAAATAAACGACTTTATGCTATAAGAAGATTATTTTACTTATCGCACAAAGTCAAGCTCCAGTTCTTCAAATCATTTATCATGCCGTTCTTTGACTATTGTCTATCTTTATCGATATATTTTACAAAAAGATCAATTCAAAAATTAGCTAATTCCTATTACTATTGTGTTCAAAGATTATTAAATATTCGCCCAAATATTCATGGCAATGATGACTTTAACACTTTAAATATCGAGTTGAATAAATTTAATATAGACTGCTTTCAGCATAGAATTATCAAGCGTCTTGCTCATTTTGTACATAAAATTGTAAATTTAAAAACATCGCCTGTTGACTTAAGAGAAGTTTTAATCAGCAACCGCTCGAAAAATATTGATTATAATCTAAGAAATTCAAATGACTATCTTGTTCCTTCTAAAGGAAAGTTTAATGAGTATGGTGAAAAAACGTTTGATTACTTTTATTCTAAGTTCATCAATAAATTACTTATTGATGATATCCATTTAGATTTTGTCTTATTTAAACGAAGAATAAACAATAACATTAATTTATTTTTCATTAAATTTTGTAAAATGTTTTCTAATTTTGATATTAATTTCAAAAATCTAATTTTTTCTTAAAATTTTTGTAAAATTTTTTTTTTTTAATTTTGTTAATAATTTCAAAAATCTAAATTTTTTTAATATTATAAATTTTTATGTGCTTTTTTTTAATAATAAATGGGCTCAATCATCCCTTTATGGGTCTTGACCTTAGGTCTCTTTGATTGAGTTGAAATAATAATAAGTTTTTTTACAAAGTCAATAAATATCAAATTGATATTATTATAAATTGATAGTTTGAATGTTGCAAATTTCAGCATTGATCGTTTGATCACAAAGTTATTGTATTTTATTATTGTAATTAATGAATAGCTTAATTTTCTCTTGAATTTTTTTTAAATTTTTTATTACATCAAAGAAACAATTTATTTAAATTAAATATTTCTCAAATAAAAATTTTAAGAATGAATAACTCACCAATCGTCAATAAGCTAAGGTTGGAACTTTTTAGGTTAGGGTGAAAGTTGTGGATCTTTTTAAATTGGAACAAAGTAATATGGAGTCGGATTTGGCATGTGTGAAACTCTAAATTTTTTATTATTAAAAAACATTTATATTATTAATTAATTAGTTTTTGGTTTTCGAGTTTTTTTTGTCCGAGAATAAAAATATATGAAAATTTCGAGATTTACGTTTAGAGATTTTTACTTGACGAGATTATGTCCATTTCCCTTGTGTTAATTAGTGAAAATCTGGCACACTTTTAGTATCTTAATTGAATTAAAATTCAATTTAGTATTTAAATCTAAATTATTAAATTAAATTAAATTATTTTTAAATTATTATGAAAAAAATTAGGGATTTGTATTTAATTTTTGAAAATTTTTCTTTTTTCTAAATTAAAATATTTAAAGAACATCAAAAACATTTTCCCTGAAATTTTTTGCCGCTGATCTTGTCTGACCGCTAAAGTGGCCGTCCGTTTTAGGACAGGGTTGGCCGCCACCCAACACCAGTTCCAACACAGATTTTTATCTAGAATCCTAAACTTTGATATTAAAATATTTAAACTTGACTATGGTTCTAATTAGTTAAAAGAAGGTTTAAAAGAAAATAACCTTAAATAAAATTTAAGAAATAAAAATAATTTATTTTAAAAAAAAACAAAAACAAAGTTTGAAGAGCTAAGCTAACTTTATATGATTTTTCCACGTTAATTAAAAATTTTGCAATTGATCGTTTATGTTTATCCTTCAATCATTTCAAAACATCTGTTTTTAATAATATAAATATAATTTTCTTAAATGAATTAAAATTTTTGATAAATTTTAATTGGTTTTCAAAAACTTTTACAAATCAAGTAATTAAATTTTTTTTTTTTTAATAGCCTTTTTATTTAAAACATTTTGATATATTGTATTATTTCATTTAGCGCAAAAAAATTTCAAAAAAGTTAAATAGAAAAAAAAAAGCTTGCCAAATTGTTTTCTAATAAATTATTTTGTTAATTTAAATTCGAATAAAGGAAACATTAAGAAATTGTACATTAAAGATATTTTATTTTTGCATAATATATTGTATAAAAGATTTTAATCTATTAATTTAAAAGAATTATTTATTTTAATTGAAACAAATAAGGAGTTAATCAGTATTTTCAAAAGAAAATGGCACTAGCCTGTTGATTAACCATGAAACTTAAACAAAAAAAACTTCAGTAAAAATGGAATGAGATTTTTTTGTTTTATTTTCTTAAAATAAAATTGGGTGAGTTTATTGTATAAGACACGTTTTGGAAGAATAATTATTGGCAACAAGAGCGCTGCATTTGGATTTTTTTATCGGCGACTTGTTGGAATTATTCTTAAGTATATCAAGTATTTCACTTTTGTATTTAGATTTGTCATCTGATGTTGATACAATTTTTTCATCTTGGTCATTCGAGGTCTTTTCTTCACATATGTTCATGTTAAATTCTTTGGGATTGTTAAAATTTAGGATTTTAGATTATTTATGAAAATAAGCTCACCGGTTTTAAGAATGTTCAATAGCCAGTTGTCTTTAAATTTTTCAAAATTCTTACTGATGAATTTTATTTCCAAAGGGTCAACAAATGTCGAATCTAAAAAATAATATGGCTTAAAATTTTAGACAACAAGAAACAACTTTTATCTTTTATTCGAATACTTTTTTCTATTCGTTTTTTAAGCTTAATGTCTTCTTCAGAGGTCACATCTTCAGTCATTAGCTCCTCAATATCAAGCTCATCATCACTCATGTCTAAAGCATCTACACCAAATTCAACCATCAGTTCATTTTTTTTAAATAATTCTTTATCTTGTTTTTCAAAAATAGGTAATCTTTTAATTCTTTCTCTAGTTTTATCCAAATTGTCCTTGTCACTTATCAAAAATGAAATAACCTTTCTATCCTTCTTAGATAAAGATATAAATTCATTTGAGCAAAGAACACTTGTAGCTTCAGCATAAAGAGTCAAGTTAGCTGTTTGCTCTGCTTTAAATTCATCTGTATTGATCAAATCGAAGAATCTCAAATTCTTTTTGTTTTCAATTAAATAAATGTTTTTGTTTGATAAGCTTAAACCATAATGCTGAATATCTTTGCTTTTAGTAAAGTCAATGGTAAAGAACGAATTATTGAATGAATTATTTTCTATTGCTCTTTTTAAATCAAAACAAACAAGCTTTAAATTAACAACATCACAACCTAGTACTTTGTCTTTATTCAACTTGAATGATTCAAAGACAAAATCTTTGGATCTAAACGTTTTGATTTCATTTGACTTGTAGCTATATAGGACAAAATGAATATTGCCCATATTATCAAGCATTACTAAATTATCAGACTTCTCAACTGGACTCAAATACTTGAAACCGTTTAGAGGCATATTTGTTGGATTCAAAAAGTATTCAATGTTCATACTTTGTTCTTGAAAATTTTTTGAATTTAACAATTTACCATTTGAAATGTCAAAATAACTCAATGATTGCTCGTGTGCTAAAGCTAATAATTTGCTTTGAAAAGTGATTGCAGAAAGATTAATGTTAACATTTAATGAATCAATAGATAATTGAGCCACATCAATGGATTGATTTGCTAATGATGAATTAATTTCATTCAAATTGTATGAAATAACATTTAATTTGCTATTTGAAACAATCAAAAAAAATATATCATCTCGATCAGCATCATACTCGACCTTGATTTCATCAATATTTGTTAAATCTCTTCGCATTTTTTCCTCTAAAGCAATTTTTTGTTCCATTTTGATTGAATAGTATCTAATTCGGTAAGATTTATCATCCAATTTGGATACTACAATTGCTTTCGATGCACTGCATTTTATTTGATTTATAATTTCAATGGATTCTAGTTCAAGATTGAATTCTATTTTACCATTTGTCTTGTTCCAAACATGCAATTGACTGGAAATAAAAAAAAATATTTTGTTTTTAATTTAACCAAAAATATATACTTAGACTGTTGCATTTCGGCTATTAAATATTCATCTCTAAAGTTTATTAATTTTTCAATTTCTCTAGATGCTTTATGGAATTCCAATTTAAACTCAGTAAAGTCTTGAGTTGTTCCCACTGAATAAATTCTTAACAATAAATCTTTAGAAGTTGTAAATAATAATTTGTTTTCAACATAAAGACTATTGATTTCATCGAAATGTGCATCGAAAGAAGCTAATTTTGTAATTTGAAATTTAAGATCGTTTTGATTAAAGTATACACAGAATATATAAACTTTCTCTCTTTCAGAAGCTATGATTTCGTTCGTGTCCGACAAAATGCCATCAGTAAAATGTCCAGATATTTTACACAATTTATCATTTTTATAAAATAAAAGTAGACTTTTATTTGTCTCCGAAAATAGAAGTCTGTCATTTTTGAAATCTAAAATTTTTAAATTAAAATAATCTTTTTCACAATAAACTAAAAATTCTAGTTTCGCATTAGATTCAAAAATATAAAAACCAAATTGCTCGAATGTTACAACTAATGTATATCTATGGCTACCATATGAAGATTCTATAAAAATTTTAAGGGAATTTACAGGCATCGTGATAGAAGGAATTTTTTGTAATATTTTTTTTTCGATTTCCTTTTCGTAAGTCAAATACACAACAGAGAAAACAATTATTTCATTACCATCCAGACAGACCACAAACAATTTTTCTTCATCTTTGTCAATCATATAGATTTCATTTGACGTAATCTGCGAGCTCGTTGCCTTTATTTTTCTATCAAATTTCATCAAGTCAATTTGCTTATTTGTTGTGATATTGTAAAATTCGATGAAATTTTCTGATTCAAAAAATATAACAAAAATTTCTGATGTTAAAGCATATGATTTAGAGAATTTTTTCTCGTTATTTTTTAATAAAAATTTGACTGTTGAATCATAATTTAATATTTTTAATTCATTTTGAGAACATAATATTAAGCCTCCATCAAAGTCTTTTAGAACTTCAAATGACTGATCAAAATTATCCAAATATGCCGAGAAAAAAACTATTTCACTCTCGAAATGTCCAATTTTTACTTCCCCCAATTCATTAAGATCATCAAGATCAAAAGCACATATTTTATTGCTCAAAGTCAAAATAAGACTACCATTTTCACCTCCGATTAAAAAGTGAGTTATAGGCATTACATGCTTGTCAAATTCAAATAAAAGCTCACCTACCGGAGGATCCAAATATTGATGAACTAAAACTAATGGATAGTGAGCAGGAATCCAATTGTAGTATTGATCGATTAGCTTGGTGAAATGTTTGAAATATCTATAAAAATTCAATGTGCGGGATAAAAAATGAATCAAAATTGCTTCCAAATTATCTTTCATCAACAAACCACACTGCATAAAACAAAGTTCAAAAAATTTTACCTCATCTAATGAATCTTTACATTCTTCTGATATTTTATATGATGATTGGGATGAAAATATGCTAAGTTCTTTATAAATATATGTGAAACTGTTTAAATAAAATAAGCCTGTCAAAAAATTTAAGTCGAAATAAACCAATTCGCATATTAATGGCACTGCTAAATTAGGTGAAAGTTTGGCTATGAATTGAGGCAGTTCGGTTATCTTTCGTTTATTGTACCTTACTTTACCTGATGACTCTATGAAAATAGTAGGCTGCATTCCAGTATCTCGAATTTCTTCATTTTTGCTGTTATCTACACCAAATTTTTTAGCTAAATATTCATTGTACTTGTACGGTTTGGGCTTAATTTTCCATGTTTCGTTAAAAAAATCAACAACATTAGAAAATAGTGATGTTCTTTCTGTTTCGGTTAACTTGGATACATAATAAGTGTTGGCTACTTCTATAAATCTTCTATGATACCTTTTTAATACTATTAGTAGAAATTTTAGCAAATATAAGTTGAAAAATTATTTTTTGAAATTTTAATTTAAATTCTTCAATTTTCCAAAGAATAAAATTATTAACTATAATTTTTTTTCCATCTCACAAAGAGTTCTTTATTTTAAATTTATATTATTCATTATTAAAAATTAAATTCTTATTACATTTAAGTCAATAGAATTTCTACTTTTTACTGTTTTTGATTAATTAAAAAATCCGAAAAATTTGAACATGTGGCTCTTCATTTTCGGTAATCTAAATAAAAAGAGAAAGGACATACTCTAAAATATTATTAAAATACAAATTATAAATAAAAATTGAAATTAAAACCCTAATCTTAATTAGAACAAAATTTTTATTACACCAATCACTCAAAATATCGTTTAATTCTTCAAAATTAAAAAAAAAAACATTAGTTAAAATCTGAATATTTATGTGTAAAATTTATTTTTATTCAAAATAAAAATAAGGAGAAAATTTTTAATTTATAATAATTATTTTTAATAATTTTTAATTTTTAAAATAACTGGATATTAAAAACACCGAAAATTACTCTAATGACCCTTTAAATTTTCCCTTCTATAACTTAAATTGCTTAATATTCCATAAAAAATTGTAAAAATAAAATTTAAAAATTTAGACAAGAATTAAAAAATAAGTTTTTTAAAGATTTTTAAATTAACATTTTAAGATGTTTTTTTTAAATAAACACGAAAAAAATCACTATTTAGATTTAAAAATTTACCAATAATTATTTTTTCCTTAATCTAGATTAAAAAATTTAAATTCATTTTTGTAAAATGCTCATTATTATAAAAACTAGTCAAATTAAAAACATGCTTGGATCAAATAAATTTATATGAATGAATATAATAATGTAAGGTTTTTCAAAAAAAAAAGATAATAATTTTAGCAAATTTAAATAGTCTTGGTTATATTTAAGATATTTTTTTTAACAATAGATCTATATTGTCAATTTTCTCACTTCTTAGTAGGATATATATTGAAAGATTATGATGTTTTTATATTCTTGGTATTAATATGAAGTTTGATAGAAAATTAAATCTTAAAATTTGATTTTTAATTGTATTTGAAATTGCTACAAATATTGGCCATTTTTAGTTTAAATTTTAAAATTGAGAAATTGTATCTGCTTAATAAAAATCCCAGCCATCTTAATAACTTTAATCATTTTATAAAATTAAAAAGCTACTTAGAGAAGATTCGAAAGCTTGATTTCAAAAAATTCTCAATTTTTTACATTTTTAGCATTAATGTTTTTCAATTTAGCGAATATTTATTTGATTTCGGTTACATAATATAAATAAAAAATTATCCAAGTTTATAAATAATTTAATAATTCGTTTCAAATAATTAGATTTTTCTATGGAAGTTTAACTTAATTAATTGAATAAAAAAGAAAATCAAAATGCTTATAAGAATTCTTTGGTCACTCTCTTGAAAAGCCTCTATAAGATAAATTGATTTTCAGTTTTAAAATTTGCATCATTTAACGATGAGTAAGACTGAAAGAGTAGATTTAAAAATTATTTAGTTGATTAAGAACATCTCAATATAAATAATTTTTTTGTAAAAAATGTAAAACAAAAAAATGAAATAGAATAAAATGCAAATAAAATTAATTATATTAAAGTGTTATAAAAGAAATAAAAAATAGAAAACAAGTTAAACTGGTTTAAATAAAAATTTCATCAAATACAACATTCAATGTTTATTCTCCTTGCTATTTAGAGTGATTATTTTTTCAGAAAAAATCAAAGTGAATTGATGTTATTTTTTATCAATAAAATTCTCCGTTGATAAATTTATAAAGGATTTTAACGATGAATTAATATTTATTGTTTAAAATAAAAAAAAACATTTAAAAAATTGTTAAGACATTATTGGAATAAAGTTTATTTCCCAAAATGCTATCTAGCCATTTTATTTTCAGCTAGAACTCCATTCTCTTCTTGTTGAAACATTTCTAGATTATGGATAAAATCAGAGTTGTTTAAAAGTCAAAATAAAGTCCAAGTCATTAAAAAAAAAGCCAAGTCCGGACTATACAATTTAAAAAAAAAGCTTGAGAATGTCCTCGTTTAAGACTTCGGGTGCATCATCCTATATTTCTTTTGAACTAACTTTAGTCATTTTATTGTCTTAGACAACATTATGACGGAAAACGGCAGATATCACACGAAAGAACGGCAAATATTACATGGGAACGGCAAATTCTATGGGTGGACCGGTCATTTTAATTAATTAATTCTAATTAAATCGCCAGCGATCGCCGTTGCTTCTGAAATAGACAAAGTGGCACCTTTTCAGACACCTTATTAGCTAAACTATCCAATTCTAAAATAAAAATTTCCCTTAACTGTAAATTTCTCTTGAAAACGCCCAAAAACTCGTAAAAATCCCCAAAAATCGAGTGCCACGCCCACCCCACCGACTTTAAACCAAAACAAAGTTCATATTCGTGATCAGCATGGTCGAAATCCCCCAAAAAAATTCAAAAAATAAAGATTTTGATACAAATTTTGATTAAAAACTTCAATAAACTTTATTTTTTTCAATTTTTTTTAAATGCCTCATTTTGAACATTTTTTTTAAGAGAAATAAAAAAAACTCTTTAAAGTCTGATGTAAAAATTACTAAGGAATTCAAATTTTTTTAATTTTAAGATTATAGGACCTACTATGACTGAGTTATAAGACACTACCGGGTATTGGTCAAAAAACGAAGGGTCAAGGACGATTGTGGACAAATTTTTGTGTAAAAATTAAAAAAAAATTTGTAAATCGCATTTACCAAGCCTGAGATATTCAAATTTATCGAGTATACTCTAAAAGCCAAAAAATTCTTTAAAGCTCCTTAATAAGTTTTCAATTTTCTTAAATAAGAAACCTATACAGTATGTTGCAAAAGTTTAGAAATTGATTATTTTATTTATCTTAAATTGTATATTTGTTGCATTTAACGAAAAACCGAGTGCAAAAAAAATAAAATAAAAGCGCTAATTTGTAGAATTTTTTTTCTCTACAATTTGATATATGACACTCGGTATAAAAATATAATCAACTTTTAAATATTTATAATGAAAAAACTTCATCTAAAAACTTTTTAGACTTTAGAATTTCTAAACTTTTGCACCGAATTTTTTTTTTATAGAAGAAAAATCATTTATTAAAAATAAATCATTTTTTTTTAATAAATATTCTTCTTTTTTTGAATTTTTTTGAATTTTTTTTTAAATCTTTAATTTGGCAAAAAATGGGTGAAAAAAATGTGTCTAGCCCCTAAAAATGGTAGATTGTGGGTCTGCTAAAAATTTGAGATAAAAAGCAAAACGAAATAGCCAAGTTGTTAGGTGTATCTCCAAAATGTGTCTCTTCAACTAAGAAACGATATGAAGAGACTGGTTCTGTCTCTGATCGGAGCCGTTCTGGTAGACCTCGGAAGCTGACTTTTAGGGATGAAAATTACATTTTTAGAGAGATTAGAAAAGATCCTACATCTAGCTATCAAAAACTCGCCACTGATTTAAATTATAAGACTCAAGGTGTTAGGATAAGCAAGTATACTATTATGAGATTTCTCCAAAAAAAAAAGGCTTTGAACCTCACGCGAACCTTACTCTTGGGTTGTCTAATGCATTTAGATTTGCCATATTTCAGAATTCTCTTACAATTTTAGCATAAAAGTCTTCATATTCAAAAATGCAAAAAAAACTCACGACCATGTTAAGCAATGAAAAATGACTGGAAAAATATTTTGAGAATTAGGCGGAAATTTTCGTGATCTGTCGTTAAATATAATTTTCCCTGATAAGTATTCGTCAAAATGGAAAAACAAGAAAATTTATTGGATTAATTTGTAAAGCTGGAGAAAAAATTGACTTTGGGATTTCGGAACTTCCAGTAATCAAGATTAAGAAAATTATTATTTTAACACAATTTAAGAATTTTCTAGTCATGATATTCATCGTGAAAAAAAATTGAAAACTTTTTGAACTTTAAAAAAAAAAAAAAATCGGGACTTGGAATTGACTTGAGACTTGTGACTTTTAAACAACTCTGGATAAAATACTCATTTTGCCTTGTAAAGTATCATACTGAAATATGAATACAAAAAAAGAAATAATTTTACTTTTAGTTCCAATAGTCAAGAAATTATTCTGTAAATATAACAATTTTTATTATACGTGCTGCGAAAGTCTGCAGAAAACATGCAAATTTAAGCGAAATTGCACACCATTTAAAAGTATTGAAATCAAACAAACAAAAAAATTTCAATGTTTTTGCAGACTTTCGCAGCACGTAAAAAAAATTTGTTATATCAATAATTTTAAAAATAGAAAATTGAAATTAAAAAATGACCAAAAGTTTAAAATTTCCAAAATTATTTATCATAAAAATAATGGATTAAAAAAAATATGAAATTTTCGAAAGAATACTATAATTGTATTTACCAATAAATAACTCGAGTGTCGTCGATTTCTTTTTCTACCATATATCCTTTTAAATCATTTTTTATTCTAGCCCATAAAGCTATTGGCAATTTTCTAATAGGCGGTGCATGAAATTCAAAAATATCATACAAAACATCATCATCTAAACTAAGAATATCTTCTATTTCATTTTCGGATATTCCATTTTTAAACAAGCTCATGTAAATAATAGCTCTAGAAAAGAGCAATTTACCATGAATTTTTTCAAGAAATAAAAATATGTATTGAATACTGCTGTCGATATTCAAACATTTTTTAAATTCATCATCTGGCTCATAAAATGAAGTCCATCTTGATACAATGTCAAAAATCAATTTGACATACAATGGATAAAGTGTAGCATATTCAAAAAGTTCACTCATTACATATAATTGACTACTGGTAATCTGTCGTCCAATTTTTCCCAACCAATCAAGAACTATTTCTTTGGCCAGTTTAGCATCAAGACTAAATATCTCATTGAAATGTTTTCCATTAATTCTATTTTTTAAAATTTGAAGGATATTTCCATGAGAAGGCAAAGTTGAAAATATAATTTTTACGTTATGGTTTAGTTTTGTAAAAAGCCAATTTAAATTGTAATAGCAAGTGTTCAATTGATCTATTGAGTCTAAAATAATGACAATTTTTCTTCTCGGAAATTTCTGGGAAATAAAATCTAAAAGGCTTTCAAACTCATTTTTCGATTCTATCTCGTTTCTTGATTTAAATTCAAATCTTTGAATATTGAATATAACACACAATTGACGCATTAAATTTTGAAAAGTTTTAATTATATCTGAACTAATCGGAGTTGTTCCAAGAAAACGAAGCAGAACACAATAGTTTTCGGGATCAGGAACAATTTTAAAAATCTTAATTTTTTTAAAATAAATTTAATTTTAAGATAAATAATACTTCCGATGTTATTTTGGCAAGAATGGCTGTTTTACCACATCCAGATTCACCATACAATACATATGGAGTATTGTTTCTTGTGTTCAAAAGATACGATTGAATCTATTTTAAAAAATTTAATTTGCATTTTAATTTTGAATGAAAGAAAAGTAATCGTTTCTAACTGACTAATTGCATATCACTAAAATTTAGGTATCTAATAATTTCGAAATTAGAAAAACTTAATTTAAAATTTATTTATTTTAAACTTTTTTTCACTTTTTTTCACTATGTTTCACTAAAATCAATAAAAATTTACGAATATTTTACTAAAAAAATAAAATTTATCTTTATTTAAAACTTTCTATTAATGGTTTTGTGAAATTCAGTACAAAATGATAAAAAGAACAGAAAAAAATATAAAAAAATTGAATAACTTTTTTTCTAAAGGTTTAAACTTAATTCTGTAAATGTAACATAGTGCAACATTCAAAAATGCATCAGATATCAAGGCCTGCTAAATTTGCAGAGTAAGGCAGAAATTAAATTTCAATATAATCGAGCGAAGTGCATTTTGCACAGATTTGCACAACATTAGCAGACTTTTACAGTTGATGCAACATTGAATGTTGCACCATTCTGCATTCACAGAATTTATTTTAAACTTTTAGAAAAAAAGTTATTTAATTTTTTTACATTTACATTTATGTTCTGTTCTTTTGAACTGAACTTCACAAAACCCTATTAATTTTGAAAAAAAAAACTAAAAAAAGTGAAAAAATTGCGAAAATTTGGATTGTTTTGGCCATTTTGGTAGTAGCAAAATTTTACGTAAAATCTGGTAAATTTGACATTTTTCCAACTTGCGATTTTACGTAAAATTACCGGAATTCACGTTAATTAACTAAACTTTTTGTAAATTAGCGTACATTTAAGTAAAACCCTTGATGCAAATCAGTACTGTAAGTTAAGAATTAAATCATTACTTTATGTAAAATATCTGCCCTTCCATGAAATTTGCTCACTGTTTCATTACAAAAATAAGCATGATCAATCACTTCTTGAATTAACTCATGATCTTCTTGGCTCAAATCGTCAAATTTCTTCTGCTGTTCATAATTCAAATCAATCAATTTTTTAACTTGCTCATAAAATGTCTCGGCAAATTTTTCAATATATTCTCGATGGGTGTCTAAACTTATTCCACTTTTAGAGTCCCATTTTACTTTAAATTTGAACATGTTTGATTCAGGCAATTTTGAAGGTATTTTTTTGTATTTCAATTCATCAAGCAAATTCCTCACTTCATTATCAACACAATTGTTCTTGTCCAATTCAGTAAATCTTTTTGCCATACTCACATTTTTTCCAATATTTTCATCCAAATCTTCTATTTCACGTTCAAAATAAAGAACATTTCTTTCAACATTTTTTGCTTTTAATATTCCATTGAAAATCTCTTTTTCAGTTACTTATATATTTAATAATTATAAATTTTAATTTTAATTTTAAAATGATCAAAAGATATTTACCAGAGACAAAATATCTCTCATGTTCGACAGGAGAAATCAAGTTTTTTTTTAAACAACTCTCGGCTAAAGCTCTAAATAAGTTTCCCACTTTTTTCTCCAATTTGTTCCAGGCTTTGTTCAAAATCGTGTCCTTTAAAATAAAATTATATTTTTTTTTTGATTTTTTATAAAAATCGCTTACATTTTCTTTAAAATTTTGAATTATTTTGTCAATATGTTTTAACCTATATCTTGCTGGTGTCTCGTTATCATCCAGTTCATAACAAAACTCAAGCATATTTTCTATTTTAAAATTGATTTTGTTTTCTTCATCCTCAAAATTAAATGTTTTATCATAATCATTTGACGAATTCAGTTCTTTTAGCAAAATTTCATATTCTTTAGCTTTGACTCTTGTTGGCAAACTTCTTGAGCCATAACGATGGCTAAGAAAAGCCTAAAAGAAAAATTTAAATATTTTTATTATTTTTTCAAATTTTAAAATCAATACAATAAAATTAGGTCCAACCGAAGAATTTTGACAATTCTTTATTTCATTTAAACAAACTGTGGTTGTCATGTGTGAAGTAGTTATTTCATTCGAAATTCCCCATCTCATGTCATATATTTGAAAATCTAGCCCATAAGATTTTTGACAATATTCACGCAATTTTGGATAAATATTCTTAATTAGATAATCTCTTTCAGTATGAGTGTCTTTTATTTTTTTTAACAAATAAATTTTTAAACCAAATTTTAAAAGTGAAAAGTTACCAGAAAAAGTCGAACTTAAAAAAATTTTGATTGTTTTTGATCGCTGATTAGCTAAACTTTCAAAATCCCCACGCAAAATATCCTTGTAATTCATTCGTTTATCAGTTATCATTAATCCAAGTATTTTTTCTTTTTATGATTAAGATTTTAGATATCTGTTGCCATAGAAATATTTAACAATTTATTTTAAAGAAAGAGATTTCTGCGTGTACAAAAAATGAATAATTCAATAAAAATTATTAATACTGCAAAAAATTATTATTAATGATATTAATACTGCACCTAAAAAAAAGAAAAAGAAAAAATAAGTTTCAGTTAAAAAAATTTCAATTAAAAAAATTTTTAAGTCCGAAATAATTTATACGAATTATATGTTTTTCAAAAGAACGAGTGTATTTATCTTTTAATACAAATAGGAGATTGAAGTTGGGAGCAATCTTTTCTGGAACAGAGAAATTTATTTTAAAATTGTTTAAATTCCGATTAAATTTGATTAATTAAAGAAAATTTAGAATATTTTAAATTTTAACAAAATTTTTTATTATTGTTTAAAAAAAATATATACCGTAACCCCTCATTTTTTGTCCCAGGTACAAAATATTTTTTTCGTATTTGTACCACGTCTCAAATTTGGTTTTTGGTTGTACCACGTCACAAATTTTGTTTTTCGTCAAAATTTTGGACACACTTTTTCTGTTTTATACCGGGACAAAAAATGAGGGATTACGGGACCAATATTTATTTTGAAACAGTTATATTAATGTTTTATCCAAACCAAATTGCTCTGCTTCGAAAAATTGCTCTCAACTTCATATTCCCAAATACAAATATGGCTCTGATAATATTAAGGTTAAAAAAAGTAATTTTAACAAAATTTGGCATTGTGAAATTTCATTCAAAATCTACAATTCAAAAAAGGAAAAATATTAAAACCTTTTTTTAGGGTAAAAGAAACAAACTTTTTTACATTTAAAGAATAAGTGTTTGACCATCAAAATTTAAGGTATAGTATTTTTCCTTTTTGGTATTGTAAGTTCTGTATGAAATTTCATAATTCCATAAAATTTATCTATGAAAAAAATTTAATTTGCTGTTCAAAAAATACCAGCACTGATAGATCAAAGTTATTTTTTAAGAGAAGAAATTGAAAATTTTGACTTTAACACTCAAAATAGGTGGCTGTATTATTTCCTTATTGAGTTGAATGAGAAATGGAATCCCCAATTCTTTGGAATCTTAAATAATTAAAAATTATTCATTTTCTTTTCAAAATTAGTTTTTTAATGCTTTTATCAGCTAAATTACAGTGCTGCTGCGATACCTTGAATTCACCATATTTTACGTAAATTCACGATATTTTACCATATTTACCGTAAAATATGGTAATCTAAATAAGGGTATTTTTCGTAAAATAACGATAATTATCGTAAAATTCAGTGAAAATAAAAATTCCCAAAATTTCTCGAAAAAAAACGATTTTTATGAAAAATTTTTTTTTGAATTTTTTGGCGATAATGGACGTAAATTTCGGTAAATTATTGTAAAAAAAGGTGAAAAATGGTAAAAATTCAACAAAAAAGGAAAAAATGGATTTTTTTTTTATTATACTCTTTTTTTTTTTTTAAAAATTATGAAAATTAATATTTTAATATGGTTCATATACATTTATCCACTAAAATTTTTTATTTTTTTATTTTCATTTTTTTAACTGGTATAGTGCCTAAGGCTTGGAAAGAGGCAAATATAACGCCATTATTCAAGAAAGGATGTAGAACCGAGCCAATCAACTACCGGCCAATCTCCTTGACATCGCTGCCGAGCAAAGTTATGGAACGTATGATTCGGGATTTGATGATGGACCATTTAATTAAATTTAACTTGGTGGCAAGGGAGCAACATGGTTTCGTTCTGATGAAATCGTGTTTAACCAATCTGTTGGAGACAATCGACACAATCCCGGAGGCTCTCAATCGAGGCTTTACTTCGGTAATGGTATTCATGGATTTTGCTAAGGACTTTGACAAAGTCTCACACAGAGCGTTGATCAAAAAAATTCAACTATATGGTTTCACTGGTAGGCTGCTCATTTGGTTAAACAATTTTTTAAATAACATAAAGCAAGGAGTAGTTATTGGAGACAAGTCCATAGAATGGCTAGATGTATTAAGTGGTGTGCCTCAAGGCTCAGTCTTAGGTCCTTTGCTTTTTGTAATTTTTATAAATGACATGCCTCAAGCAATCAAGAGATTGTGCAAGCTTTTTGCCGATGATACAAAGCTCATTGGTGTTATTAGAAATCCATTGGATCTTACAACATTACAAGGTGACATCGACTGTCTGGTGAGATGGGCCGAGGACTGGATGATGGATTTTAATGTTGATAAGTGCGGTTATATGGTATTCAACAACAAGTTCTTTGATATTAATTTGAAGATGAATGGACTTGATATGTGTAAGACAGAAAATGAACGCGATTTAGGTATAATAATCAGTTCAAATCTGAAATGGAGTATGCAAGTTATGGTAGCGGCCAAAAGAGCTAATATGGTATTGGGACAATTATCTAAAGCGTTTAAGTCATGGTCAATTGGTACGTTCAGGAAGCTTTACGTGACATTTGTTAGACCTCTTTTCGAGTATGCATTTTTTTTATAACGCTTTTAATTTATTAGAAAAAAATTGGAAAAAATCTTTAAATTGAACAAAATTCATGTTAAAAAGTCTAAAAAGTAAGAAAGAGTTTAAAAAGTGCAAGTCATTACTTTGTCTTTTGACTTTTAAACAACTCTGAGAACAATTCAACTCTCTCTTGTACCGTTTATGGCTATTACAGCTAAAAAATTCACTGCTACAAAAGGAGAAGGATTTGGACAATACGCTGAATGAGAAAGAAGTAAAATTTTGTTCATCTGTCGCAATTTTTCCATGATTCTACGTGCAAGATAAAAAGCTTATTTAATATTTTTTTGAAGTGAAGCATATTTTTATAATAATCATTTTAATAGAAGAAATAAATTAATTGTATTTCAATTTTTTTGTTTTATATTTAAAATGCATTAATTCGAAACAAAATTTAAAATTTCAGATATTTTTATTTTTGATAATTATTTAAATGTAAATTAAATTAATGTATCAATTATATTTTTTTTATTAATAAACTATATTCTAAAATATAATTATTCCAGCACTAAATATATAATGACCTTTAAAAGCAAATTTAAAATTAATTAGAGTGCTAAAAGTATAAATTATTTTTCAAATATTAGCAAATATCATTTATTCTCTTGAATACTTTAATCTTTAGGAACTGATTATATAAAAAAGTGTCAACAAAAGTGTTTTTACTCTTTATATAACCAAAAAAATTTAATTTAATGATGATTTATAATAAATATCATTAAATTAGAAAAAAAAATTCCTTGATATTAAATAGATACAGTTCAACAAATGTTAAGAATACATCTTTTGACAATTCTTTAAAAATAGCTTCGAAAATTCGTCGTTTTTTTTTTCAAATTTAAATACCTTTTTTGTTAATCCACTCTTTAATGTCAACCTTTTGCATTTCGAATAGTTTTCATCTGCTATTAAAATTTAAATTAAATAAAAAAATCAAAAATTTTATCTTATCACAAATAGAACAATACTAGTAAGAGTTGAATTACAAAATTCAAAAACGCATTTAATTTTATATCTTTAAATATCTAAATTACAATAATTTAGTTTTTAAAACAAAATGGTTTCTTTGCATTGGGGAGACTTTTTGGCGATTCTTGGCTATTTTGGCGTGATAATCGGATTCGGTTTATGGGTACTGTTTGCTTTTTTAAATAAATTATAAATTAAAAAATAAAATTTAAAGTCATCATGTCAAAATCGTGGTTCTGTGGATGGTTATTTTTTGGCCAGACGAAGCATGAACTTCATTCCAGTTGGTGCATCGTTATTTGCCAGTAATATAGGAAGTGGTCACTTTATTGGTTTGGCAGGAAGTGGGGCTGCATCCGGCTTGGGGTAATAAATCACAAAAAAAATAAGATTTAAATTTTTTTTTTAGAACGGCCACATTTGAGCTTAGCGCCCTGTTAGTATTGATTATTCTCGGCTGGGTTTTCTTACCTGTCTACATTAGGTGAAAATTTTTATTTATTTTTTTAAATCTAATTTTTTTAATTTAAGAGCTGGGGTATTTTTAAAAATAATTTTTAAGAAAAAAAATAATTTACAACACAACGTTTTAGGTCTCTACAATGCCCGAATACATCAAAAAAAGATTTGGTGGCGACAGAATACGAATTTATCTTTCAGTTTTGTCTCTTATTTTGTACATTTTCACTAAAATATCTGTAAGATTAATCTCATTGTCTAAATAGTTATTTTTATTGTGACAAAACTATTTAATATTGTTAAAATTTTTGCTAAGGCTGATTTATTCAGTGGCGCCTTGTTCATAAAATTGGCAATTGACTTTGATCTATATGCTTCGATTGGGATATTACTGTTAATTGCTGGTGTATTTACAATAGGTGGTGGAGCCACTGCGGTCATATGGTAAAATAAAATAAAAATTTTTAGTTAATTTTTTTATTTATTAAAAAAAAGGACTGGTAATTTTGTTATTAAATAAGGGTCATATTTATTCGGGCTCATCCAGTTACTGAAATGAGCTCATTACTAATAAACAATAATTACTAATTTGTTCTCATAATTTAATTAAATGAATCACTTTTTATTTTTTCGATAAAAATGATTACTAAACATGTCCTCAACTCATTTTCTGTCTCAATTATTACTTTAATTAACTTATTAATTACTGATATGATATACATGAATTAATTAAAAATAATCAGATTAAAAAAAAAAATTTCTATTTTCCAAATCTCTATTTACTGGGGTGAAGTTTTCACATGAGATAAAAAAAATTGAATTAGTTAATAAGATGAAAAATGAAAAATTTTTTTTTCAACTTTTTTTTTGTATTGAAAATATTGAACAAAAAATGAATACGAAAATAAAAAAAATTAAATACAATCAAATTCTTTATTTTTTGCTTTTCTGATTTTACCTTGATAAACCTTAATTCTAGTGAAAGGCGGCTGCTGGAAACAAAAGTGTAAACAAAAGAAATAGAATGATCGAGAATGCTGATGAAATATTGGAAGTAAAAGATGAAAAAAAGACAAACAAAATGCATAGCAAACAACTTGATTAAATCAGCTACACAGTCTGCAAGTCATTCAGCTACACAAGAAGTTAAAAAAAAGAGGTAGACCTAAGAAAACTGCTACAGTAAAATCTCACTTATATCACCCCAAATGTCTCTGGTATCAAGTGGGGATAAAACTAAAAGGTTTGTATATAGCTATTTCATTCTGTCTTTTTAATTTTACTCAGAAATTTCTTTTTACTTTATTTACAGTGGTGATTTGAAAACAGTATTTTACGAAAAATTACGTAAAATATCGTGAATTAACCAAATTTTACCACACTTTACGTAAATTAACGTAAAATCCGAAAAGTGAAAAAGAGGTTTTTAACGAAAAATTACGTAAGTTTTCAGGATTTTGAGATAATTTTGGTAAAATTTGGTAAAATACAAAACGGCCAATTCAAAATTTTAAATTTTTGAAAAAATGTCTCTTTTTTCCAAGAATCGAAAATTTCAGAAGGTTTTTTTTTACAACGATTTTAAAAATAACTATTTTTTAAACCAATTAATGAAAAAAAAACTTTCTTAAATTTTCGATTTTTGGAATAAAGAGACATTTTTCCGTAATTTTTCGTAAAATACTGTTATCAAATCACCACTGTATAAATTTCTTAATTATTTTTCTCAAAATATAATATTTTTATTTCATTTAAAAAACAAATAAATATTAAAATAAAAATTGTTACCGTTTAAGTAATTTCGTAGCTCTTATTTAGTAATTTTAGAGGCCAAAAATTATTAATAGATGAGTCCAAAGTAGTAATTATATATCCGATAATTAATTAATTATTGAGTCCAAAATAATTATGAGCCCGTTTCAGTAATAGAACGAGCCCATTTAAATTATTCCCATTAAATAACAAAAAAAAATAAATAAAAAAATTTAGATTTTATTCAAACAATATTTATGATTCTTGGTGCATTCTATCTAATGATAACAAGTAAGATTATTATTATTGTTGGAAAAATGAATTTAATTCTTGCAAAGGTTTCCTAAAAGTTGGCGGCCTACAAAGCTTATTTGTAAAATTTGGCTATGCCACGGCTGAAACTACAATATTTAGTAATTCAACATGTGGACTGCCTAGAAAGGACTATTTTAACTTAGTGCGGTCAATTGACAGCGATTTTCCTTGGCCAGGCATGAGCTTTGGCCTTTTGATTTCCAGTGTGTGGTATTGGTGCAGCGAGTAAAAAAAAAATCCCATTCTTATAAACAATATCTTTAATTTAAATTTTTAAAGTCAAGTTATTGTCCAAAGAGCATTGGCTGCCAAAAATTTAACACATGCAAAAGCAGGATGCATAGTAGCTGGTTATCTGAAATTTTTACCTGTAAAATAAACAATAATTTTAAAACTTGATTAATTATTAAAATACAAAAAAAAAAGTTATTTTTGATGGTATTGCCAGGCATGGTGGGTCGAATTCTGTTTCCAAGTAGATAAATTAGAAAAAAAATTTGCTTAATTCTGACCAAATTTTAGATGAGGTTGGATGCAGTGATCCAGAAGAATGCAAACTATTGTGTGGTAATGAAGGTGGTTGTTCGAATATTGCTTATCCAAAATTGGTCATTGAGTTGATGCCACCGGGTGCCAGAGGCCTAATGTTGGCCGTAATGATGGCAGCTTTGATGTCTTCATTGACATCAATTTTTAATTCAAGCAGCGCCATTTTCACCATGGATATATGGAGAAGGATCAGACCAAAATCAAAAGATTGGGAGCTGATGATAGTCGGAAGACTTTTTGTATTAGTTTTGGTAGTTGTTTCTATTTTGTGGATACCAATTATTCAAGCAAGTCAAGGTAGCAGACTTTTTGATTACATTCAAGCAGTGACTAGTTATCTAGCTCCACCAGTGTGTGCTATTTATGTGCTGGCAGTTTTTTTCAAACGAATAAATGAACAAGTTTTAAAAAAAATTTTTTTTTTAAATAAATAAAATTTTATTAATAATTAAAGGGTGCATTTTGGGGCCTAATAATTGGACTAATTGTTGGTATGACTAGATTTATTTGGCAATTTTCTTACGAAGAACCACCTTGTGCTAGAAGCTATTTGGACCAGCGTCCTGCAATTATTTCCAAAGTTCATTATCTCCACTTTGGTATTATCTTATTCACTATCACGTTTTTGTCTGCATGGGCTATTAGTCTAATGACAAAACCTATTCCGGATAAATATGTAAACAATTGATAATTAATTATTGAGAAAATTTTTTTATTTTACTCTAGATAAAACGCTTGACTTATTTTACTTTAAATGATGATGAAGAGCCAGTGGAGATCAAAGATGGTAAGGGAATGTGTGGAAATTTCTGCGTGGGCGCCAATTTGGACGAAGATGATTCTGAGAAAATAAAAGAAGATGAAATTTGTGCAGAACCAATTCAAGACAGTCATTTAGTTGAGGATTTTTTGGAAAAAAAATCTCCTGGCAGAGTGAAAACAGCCCTTTTTTGGATTTGTGGAGTCGAATCGGTACTTAAACAAGGAGGCAACAAATCAGACCGGCCAGCACCAAAAGTAGATACTTCAATTGAGGAGAACAAGTGGCTTTCACGATTGTGTGATGTAAATGCCATAATAGCTATTTCTCTTAGTGGATTTTGCATTGCTTTTTTTAATAGATATGATTTTTAGACAGAACTTAATGATTCTAAAATATTTAAAAAAAAAACAGCTTATTTTTTTGTAAAACAAATAAAAATAAAAAATTTAATTGAGACCTAATTTATTTAATTAATTTTTGAGTAAATATTTAAAGAACTTTAAGATTGTTTAGTTATTTGTGTTTATTTTAGCTAGGCTTTAAAAATTGAGCGTTGTTATAATAAAAAAATAAATTCTCAAAAGGAAAAATTTAAATGTCTCGTTTTTAGTGTATTAATAACAATACCTAAGGATATAAAATAAAACATCATATTATATCCATAGAAACAGGAAAACTAATCGAAATTTTAAATATTTAAAATAAGTGAAAACAATTTTTTACTAAATAATAAAATGAAAAGATTTTTGGAGGTTTTTCGCGGTAAATTTGATCAAATTGATGAAGAAAAATTTAATACTGTCAAAATTTTTCTCAGTTCAACCTTTTCCGGTAGAAAAAATAATCAACTAAAATCCAAAATTATATATTATTCCTAAAGACACTCATGCCGAAAGAGATTTTCTAATCAAACATATTTATCCGCGATTGCGAGACTACTGTCAAAAGAAGTATGCACTTGATTTTCAAATATATGACATGAGATGGGGAATATCGCATCAAATAACAAATACGCATTTAACAACAACAATTTGCTTAAATGAAATAAAAAATTGTCAAAATTCTTCGGTTGGACCTAATTTTATTGTAATGATTTTAAAATTTGAAAAAATAATAAAAATATTTAAATTTTTCTTTTAGGCTTTTCTTAGCCATCGTTATGGCTCAAGAAGTTTGCCAACAAGAGTCAAAGCTAAAGAATATGAAATTTTGCTAAAAGAACTGAATTCGTCAAATGATTATGATAAAACATTTAATTTTGAGGATGAAGAAAACAAAATCAATTTTAAAATAGAAAATATGCTTGAGTTTTGTTATGAATTGGATGATAACGAGACACCAGCAAGATATAGGTTAAAACATATTGACAAAATAATTCAAAATTTTAAAGAAAATGTAAGCGATTTTTATAAAAAATCAAAAAAAAATATAATTTTATTTTAAAGGACAAGATTTTGAACAAAGCCTGGAACAAATTGGAGAAAAAATTGGGAAACTTATTAAGAGCTTTAGCTGAGAATAGTTTAAAGAAAAACCTAATTACTCCTTTAGAACATGAGCGATACTTTGTCTCCAGTAAATATCATTTAATCATTTTAAGATTTTTAAAAAATTTGAATAATGATTATTAAATATTTAAGTAACTGAAAAAGAGATTTTCAATGGAATATTAAAAGCAAAAAATGTTGAAAGAAATGTTCTTTATTTTGAACGTGAAATAGAAGAAATGGATGAAAATATTGAAATAAATGTGAATATGGCAAAAAGATTTACTGAATTGGACAAGAACAATTGTGTTGATAAAGAAGTGAGAGGTTTGCTTGATGAATTGAAATACAAAAAAATACCTTCAAAATTGCCTGAATCAAACATGTTTAAATTTAAAGTAAAATGGGACTCTAAAAGTGGAATAAGTTTAGACACCCATCGAGAATATATTGAAAAATTTGCCGAGACATTTTATGAGCAAGTTAAAAAATTAATTGATCTGAATTATGAACAGCAGAAGAAATTTGACGATTTGAGTCAAGAAGATCGTGAGTTAATTCAAGAAGTGATTGATCATGCTTGTTTTTGTAATGAAACAGTGAGCAAATTTCACGGAAGGGCAGATATTTTACATAAAGTAATGAATTAAATTAATTTTTTTATTTTTATTAAGGCATTGTGAATTTTGGTACGAAATACAAAAACAAAATATTAAAAATGCCAAAACATAAGACCAAAACATGTTCTGTAATTTGCAGCAGCTGATACATCCTTTGTACCACCGATATACCGATTCTGCGAAATTCTCGATCCAGATTAAAGTTCTGACAATTTTTAAAATTTGTCTTTGTTTTTTGTTAAAAAATTCACAATTTTTAGAATTTTGAAGAATTTTGCAGAATCAGTATATGGTGGTACAAAGGATGTATCAGTTGCTACAATTTACAGAACATGTTTTGGTCTTATGTTTTGGTCTTATGTTTTGGCATTTTTAATATTTTGTTTTTTTGTTTTGTACCAAAATTCACAATGCCTTTATTAATCAAAGTCAGTTTTCTAATTAGTTCTTTCTAAACGAGCTAAAAATTACATTTAAAAATCTAATTAATTAGTTTTTTTGTCATTCAAAAGACTAAAACAGTTAATTTCTTGGTTCATTTTTCTATTATGTTGCACATAAAATTAAAGTTTTGTATTTCTTACTATTCATTTTAATTTTTAGAAAAAAAATTTAAAATAAATAATCAAAAAAATCATTTTTTTATGTCTAAAATTAGATTCAAAAGTACCTTTTGGACACAAGCAACAATATTCCATTTATACTGCATGGTCAATCTGGATGTGGTAAAACAGCAATCCTTGCTAAAATAACATCAGAGGTATTATTTGGTAAAGATTTGAATTAATTTGGTTAATTAAAAAAAATAAGATTTTTAAAATTGTTCCTGATCCCGAAAATTATTGTGTTCTGCTTCGTTTTCTTGGAACAACTCCGATTAGTTCCGATATAATAAAAACCTTTCAATCATTAATGCGTCAGTTATGTAGAATTTTCAGCATTCAAAAGAATGAATTTAAAGCTAAAAATGAAATCGAAGCCAAAGATAATTTAGAAAATCTATTAGATTTCATAGCAAATAAATATCCGAATAAAAAGATTGTAATTGTTTTAGACTCAGTTGATCAATTAAATTCTAGCTTTTACAGTTTAAATTGGCTAATAAGTTTATTGAACAGAAATGTCAAAGTGATTTACTCAACCTTACCGAATCACGGAAATATTTTAGATATTTTAAAAAAGAGATTAGATTATGAGAAAAATTCAAATAATTTTGAAGAGTTAAAGAGTCTTGACGCTAAACTTGCCGAAGAAATAGTTCTGGATTGGCTGGGAAAAATTGAACGAAAGATAACAAATAGTCAATTATCTGTTATAAAAGAACTCTTTTCAAAAGCAATTCTATATCCATTGTATGTGAAATTGATTTTTGACATTGTTTCAAAATGGACTTCATTTTATGAACCGGATAATGAATTTAAAAAATGTTTGAATATCGATAGTAGTATTCGGTACATATTTTTATCTCTTGAACAAGTGCACGGAAAATTGCTTTTTTCTAGAGCTATTATTTATATGAGCTTGTTTAAAAATGGAATATCTGAAAATGAAATAGAAGACATTCTTAGTTTAGATGATGATGTTTTGTATGATATTTTTGAATTTCATGCACCACCCATAAGAAAATTGCCAATAGCTCTATGGGCAAGAATAAAAAATGATCTTAAAGAATATATGGTAGAAAAAGAAATTGATGACACCCGTGTTATTTATTGGTATTTTTTTTGTTAATTAGGTTTTAATTAATATTATTTATTATTTTTAAGGTATCATAGAAGGTTTATTGAAGTTGCCAACAGTTTTTATATTTCAAAATTAAATTCAGTCGATAGAACAGCTATCTTTACAAATGTTATTGATTTTTTCAATGAAACTTGGAAGCATAAACCAAAACCATATATATACAACGACTATCTGACGAAAAAATTTGGTATAAAAAATGGTGAATCCGAAGAAGTAAGAGATACTGGAATGCAACCAACTGTTTTCTTTGAACAAGATGGTAAAATGAGATACAATAGACGAAAAATATCCGAATTGCCAGCATTTATCGGAAATCTTACTGCAAATTTAGCAATTAATTTAGCATGTGATTTGGTATTCTTTGATTTAAATTTTTTGACTGGATTATTCAAACATTTAAGTCTTGTGGATATTTTCGAACATTTAACCAATATTTCCGAAGTTTCAACATATTCTATGTCAGAAGAATCAAAAAAAAATTTTGAACAATTAAAAATTTTTCAACTGTGTTTGCTTCAATGCAGTATCCAAATGAAAGACAATCCAGAAGGTCTAATGATTCATTTTTTGAGTCGATCTCTGAATTTCTATAAGCATCTTGGTTATTTTACAAAAATTATTGATCAATATTATGCTCAGTCACCAAAATACTTTCCGTTGATTCTGGCTCATCAATTCATGGAACCTCCTATCGGAGAGTTGATATTTCAACTAGATAAACATATTGCTCCCATCACTCATACAGTAATCGGTGGCGAAAATGATAGACTTGTTCTTACTCTTAGCAACAAGATATCAGTTTTTGATTTAAATGAATTGAATGACTTAGGAGATATTAAAATATATGATTTTGATCGAAAAATTAAGTTATTTGCAGTTTTTTTGAATTCATCAGATCAAAATTATTCAATTCTTAAGGATATAAGGGGAGGAATAATTCTTTGTTCATTGAACGAAATTCTCATTCTTAATTTTGATTCTTCAATTAGATTTTCACTAAAAACAGGAAAAAAAATTGTTTGTAATGCAATTCCAATAAATGAACATATTATTCTTATATTTTATGAAAATGAAAATTTTATCGAATTGTATGATATGAAAAAAAAATGAAGTCTTTGAAATTAAATCGTTTGAAAACAAAATAATTCGCAGTTGTTGTAATTTTAAGAATGGCTTAATTATTAATTTAGAGGAAAATGGCTTAGTTTATTTTGCAGTTTTTTTTGAGAATTCAAGCTTTAGCATATTTAGAATTGCTGCTATTCAATTAAAAATAGAATTAATAAAAACTTTTCAACCATGTGGACAGATAGCTGATTCGATTAATTTTTTAAAGGAATTCGATCCTGAGGAACCAACTCTTTTATTAAATTTTTACAACACTGGAGCATTTATGATTTTAAACATAAACGTAATTTTATTTTATGCGTCCAAAAATATAAAAGATTTTACTTTGGCTGATTCAGACAAAAAATCTGCTCTTTTTATAACTTCGCAAAAATCTTTAGTTTTTATGAAGGAAAACAAAATATACGAGATAAAAGGTAATTTTTCGAATGGATGCTTGGCCCAAAATGATAGAGTTATTGGTATCGAAAATGGCAGCGTTATTATTTTTAGAATTCGTATAGCAGATACTTTAGAATTGATCAGAATTGGAACTATTGATGCTCATTTTGATAAGATAGTATTTGTATTTCCGAAAGATTCACTTTTACTTACAACATCAAAAGATTCGTCACTTAAAGTTTTCTCAACAAAAATAATTACAGATTTATCAAAATTAAAACTTGATATTCAAAAAGCCTTTACTGAATTATTCGATTTAATTCAAATCAATGAAAAATATTTAATATCCAAAATAACACTATCAAAGTAATTTTTTTAATTTATTTGTGAACTTTTGAAATTAGAAAAAAATAACAACTCTTAATTTAAAAAAAATTGAAAAATTTTTTTTTTTAAATTTTTCATTTTTTTTTATTTTAACATTTAAAGCAGCGTTCATATTTATGAAAAAAACAGTAGCATTACTGGAAATATTTTTTTAAAAAATTTGATTATCTAAGGTAATAGTTAATAACAATTAGTGATTGCAAGAATATAAAAAGAACCGAGGAGGATAAGTTAAGGATTCCGGAGTGAAGAGAATGCGCTTATATTCAATAAAATAAAAATCAAAAAGATTGAAAGTATGCTTAAATTTTCTTGTGCAGTGACAAACAAAAAAAACGAAAATTTATCTTTATAAAGATTGACAAATTATTTTTAATTTATTTCAAGTCAATTCCATGTTTGGAACAAGACAAATGGTAAAATCGAATTCAATCTTGTACTAGATCCTATTGAAATTATTGATCAAATAAAATGTAGCGCATCAAAGGCAATTGTAGTATCAAAATTGGATGATAAAACATACAGAATTAGGTCCTATTTAATCAAAAGAGACAAAAAAATTACTTTGGAGGAAAAAATGCGAAGAGATTTAACTAATATTGATACAATCAAGGTCGAGTATGATGCTGATCGAGATGATATATTTTTTTTGATTGTTTCAAATAGCAAATTAAATGTTATTTCATACAATTTGAATGAAATTAATTCATCATTTTCAAATCAAAACATTGATTTAGCTCAATTATCTATTGATTCATTAAATCTTAATGTAAACCTTTCCGCAATCACTTTTCAAAGCAAATTATTAGCTTTTGCACACGAGCAATCATTGCATTATTTTGACATTTCAAATGGTAAATTGTTAAATTCAAAAAATTTTCAAGAACAAAGCATGAACATTGAGTACTTTTTGAATCCAACAAATATGCCTCTAAACGGTTTCAAGAATTTGAGTGCAGTTGAAAAGTCTGATAATTTAGTGATGCTTGATAATATGGGCAATATTCATTTTGTACTATATAGCTACAAGTCAAATGAAATCAAAACATTTAGATCCAAATATTTTGTCTTTGAATCATTCAAGTTGAATAAAGACAAAGTACTAGGTTGTGATGTTGTTAATTTTAAGCTTGTTTGTTTTGATTTAAAAAGAGCAATAGAAAATAATTCATCCAATAATTCGTTCTTTACCATTGACTTTGCTAAAAGCAAAGATATTCAACATTATGGTTTAAGCTTATCAAACAAAAACATTTATTTAATTGAAAACAAAAAGAATTTGAGATTCTTCGATTTGATCAATACAGATGAATTTAAAGCAGAGCAAACAGCTAACTTGACTCTTTATGCTGAAGCTACAAGTGTTCTTTGTTCAAATGAATTTATATCTCTTTCCATGAAGGATAGAAAGGTTATTTCATTTTTGATAAGTGATAAAGACAATTTAGAGAAAACATATAAACGTATTAAGAATTTGCCACATTTTGGAAAATTAGATAAAGAAATTGAAAAGATAAATAACCTTATAATAAATAAGTGTATGACTGTTCTTGATGATAGCAGTGATGAAGATTTGGACTTTGATGAAATTCGCAAAAACGGAACTCTCAATCAAACTCTTTCTGATAGTAAGTTGAATTTTATGATTTTGTATGTAGAAGTTCATTTAAAATTTCGATTTTTAAAATTTGAACGTTTTATTTAAATTGATTTCATTATAAATAAATTTAATAATAAGATTAATTCATAACATTTTATTTCAACTTATTTGATTCATTTTTTAAAGTTAATTTTCTTACTTTATCTTTTTCATGTACACTCTAAATTTTCTTATCATTCTCGTTCTTTTGGTCGAAATTATTATTGACTAATAAAAAAATTAATTTATTATAAAATCAATTAATAGCTCGAATAGCCGTTTTGTTTGAACCGCTATTTCATATTTGAAATTAGGATCTAAGATTTGAACCAGATTTGTTCGTAAGTCAAAAATTTAAGTCATATATTGGTGAAATCAATGAATTGACTTGACCTTAAAATTTTTTTTTTAAAGTTTATCTATTTGAATTGTCTCGATATATTATTGAATTTATTTAAAATACTTTCTTTAATATAATAAATCTAAATTAAGAAATAAAAATAAATTTAAATTCAAAAAATACTTTAAGCATGGACTTCATTAAAACATCAATGAAGAATAGGCTGAATTTTAGATGAAGAAGTCTTGTTAAGAGGATTTGAACAAGTCATCATTAAAATATTTTATCTTTTAAATTTTCTAAATAAAATTGAAAATTTTAGAATTAAAGCTGAGCTTTTATGTTAAGTTTAAAACTCAGAAAATTCCTTGAAGCTTAGTCATTCTTAATGACTAAATTAAAAAAAAAAAATATTTTAATTCAAGTCCCTGACTTGACTTGGACTTAGTGACTTACGAATAAGGCTGATTCGAACCCCACCAAGGGAAAAAAATCTGAAAAACATCTCTGCAGTAGTGGACGGATGTTTAAACTCTTTTCATTAAGCAAGGATACCTGTTTCGTTCGAGCAATATTTGTCATAAGTTAAAGTTTTTTTTTAATTACACTAAAAATTCATTTTGTTGCTGAATCTCTTAGATTTAAGGATTGATTTTTTTTCGAAAGTTGGGAGTTAACTTTGATTTTTGACTTGAAAAATAACTTCAAGAATTTCATAAAACTGTGTTTTTGAAAAGGCAACATTTTCAATTTTCAACTCCCATTAATTTTTTCAATTTTTTTTATAAATTACAATTAAAAAATCTTGATTTTTTGATAAATTAAAATTTAAGTTAAAAAGAAATGTTAAAAAAATACCGTAACATAGTGCAACAAACTTTGTTGCAACTTTTTACCTAAAATAAATATTCTCATGCACAAAATGACAAAAAAATGGCAAATTGAAGTTTGAGATAAAAATTTTATTTTATGCTAAAATGTTGCAACAAAGTATGTTGCACTATGTTATAGTATTTTTTCTAATATTTTTTATTAACTTTAATTTTAATTTATTAAAAAAATCAAGAATTTTTTTTCAATTTGTATTTGAAATCCACAATACCAAAAGTATCAAGATTTCAAATTTGTTACCAGATACTAGTTTTGGTATTTTTCAAACCTTACCTCTGAAACAAGAGTAGTGTTTCGGTGTTGAAAAGATTAATTAATAAAAAAAAAAGTATTAAACTGCTTTATAGCGAAATTGATCGCCAAACTAACGCGACTTGCACCTAGCCCATTAATAGCCTTAGTAGTCCTTGCTTTTATCCATCCAAAAACATCTTGCTTTGAAACTATTGAGTGAAACAGCATTTATCGCTCTTGTTGGCAAATCATTCCATATGTCCACCACCCTATTTATTAAAAAAATTATGCGATTAGGACCCTTCTTTTCCAGTTCTCTCACTAGTCTTTTATCATGTCTTCTTAAATTACCAGCGGGACCTGTTAATGTTTTTGCTAGGGTTGTTAACATTCAAATTTTTTAAATTTTGGAATAATATTTTCTCTTTTCTTTTATAACTTTTAAAAGAAAAATTGAAATTTATGTTTTGTATTAAAACATTTGGAAGAGGATAGGAAATCTTATTTTGAAAATTGTAATTTAGTTATTTTGGTTTTCAAAAGGAACTATTATAATTGAAAGAGATTATAAAAACTAAATCGAATTTTTTGAAATAAATTAAATTGTAAAACAATAATTGTTTAAACATTAAAAAAAAATATTTTCACACTTAAATACTACACACAAAAATTATTATCGTTTCATTCAAACGTTTTGAATGCATTCATGTGCATATTTTTGTTTATCCTTTTTCATTAATTATTAATTCAATAAATTTTTATGACTCTAAAAAATAGTGAAATTCTAATGAATAGGTTCAGTATTTGAAGACATTTCAACTTTTTTTACAGATTAAAAGATAAAATAACATTTAGTAAAAGAAGATTTAGAAAATAAAGAAAATTAGATTTTTTTTTAATTTGAAAAATAATTTTGGAGTAAGATTCTATATCAATTAAAGAAAAAAGAAAATATATTATATAATAATATATTTGATTGTATATTTATAATTCTTAAAATTCTGATTTTAGAATAGAGAGTTTTGAAATTTTAATTTTGAACTTTATAATTTTGTGTCAAAATTTGTCCGTTTTGTTTTATTTTGAATCTTTCAAAAGGAGTGTTTCTGAATAAAATATCTTGAAATTTTAGATTTCCAAAACATTTTTATTCAAAAGAGAAAATTCTAATTCAAAACAAAAATTTGGAAGCCTTCCAAATCTTCTTTTGAATGTTAACAACCCTAGTTTTTGCACGATTAATTCAATTTATTAAATCTATATTTTCCATACCTTTAACTAGTTTGTACATCTGGATTAAATCGTCTTTTTTTGGCCTCTCTTCAAGGGTTGTCAAATTAAAAATTTTTAACCTTGATTCATATGGAATATTTTTTAGGAAACTTAGAAGTTTAGTTGCTCTCCGTTGTACCTTTTTGATTATCTGTATATAACCTTTAGATGTTGGACTCCATACGCTTACATCGGACATGTGCTGTATAGAGTAGCTTAAGCGAAGTAACACTTAAATTTTTGAATGTTTACTTGATCATAACTAATGCTCTGTTTGCTTCTGCAGATGCTGCTGATCCATTTAAGATCATTTGTTATGTAGACACCACGATCTTTTTCTTCTGCCATTTTTTCTAGAGTATGATCTAAGCCATTAGTTTGATTGAATATTCGATATCGAAAGTTTGGATTTTTTTTCCAAATGTTCATTGCTTTGCATTTCTCTAAATTTAGATCAGTATACCACACATATGACCAACTAGTCAGGCTATTTAAATCAGTTGGCAGAAAAAATTGTAAGAAATTGAGTAATTGGTAGGCTTGAACTTAAGGATCCGTTTTATGATCAAAAGTATTGAAATCAATACTTCGATACTTTTAGTATTATACACATGCATATAAATTTAACTTAAAGTTTTTTTAAATAAGGTTCCAGAAATTCAAAACTTAAGTGCTATCTGAATCAAAAGTAAACGTAAACGTAAACTTTAAATTCGTAAACTACGTCCTTTGAAACCCTAAAATTCATTTTTTTTGGGAGGACTAAAAAATATTTTAAAAATTCTAATTTTTTTAAAATGGTTTAATAACTTAAGTTTACTTATTTTTTTTTAAACCAGAGATGTTAAAATGCTAAAATAAATTTACTTGATGATATCAGGTAGCAATACCGATACTTTGAGGCATCTTGAAATTAAAGATCAAAAAGAAATTTTTTTATAACTTTTGAATGATATTTGATAAAATATCTCTGCAAAATGCTAAATAATGCAACAAACATGCTAAATGTTAGATGAGGCTCTGCAAAAACTCTGCAATTTTGCAGGAAAATTCACATCATTAAAAAGTATTTAATTTAATTTAAAATTTAATTGCAGAGTTTTTGCAGAGCCTCATCTAACATTTAGCATGTTTATTGCATTATTTAGCATTTTGCAGAGAGATTTTATCAAATACCTTTCAAAACATAAAAAAAAATTTCTTTTTGATCTGATTTTTTTGATCGTTAACTTCAAGATGCCTCAAAGTATCGGTATTGCTACCTGACATCATCAAGTAAATTTATTTTTAAATCCCTAGTTTAACAAAAAAAAATTTTTAAACTTTAGATATTTGACCATTCTAAAAAAAATTAGCAGAATTCTAATTTTAAAATGCCTCTTCAAATAATTTCAAGCATTTTTCACTAAACTAATTAGTTTCTTTAACTTTTAAATGGGTGAGGAAGCCCTAAAGTTTTTTTCTTATTTTTTTATGTATTTGATGTATTTGCAAATCAAACTGGCTTTATTTTATAGGTTCATGCAAATATTTTAATTTTTTCCTCATTTTTTACTTATTATTCTTAAAATAGAATCAATTACTGATTGCTGAAATTATGATTAAATAGTTTTTGCAAAATCGAATATTTTTCAATTATTAAAATTTAAAATTTAATGTTTTAAAGAAATAAATGCAGAAAGTATTGTTTGCATTTCTAAGAGTGCGGACAACTTGCCAAAAGACTGGGTACTGGATTTTCTAAAAAATGGTAAGAAATTTCCTTTGGGATTTAATCATTGCAGTATTTTATTTTAATTTTTGTCAAGAATGTAATATTGATGTTATTAACGATCAATCCATTGGAAAATCACAAGAACTACCCAATTCAATGAATAATTTAGCAATTGATAATACTCATAATTGCCAAGACCAACAACAACTTATCAATATTCTAAAATCTACTACAAAATCCGTTTCTCAAAATACTAAACAATCGGTTCGAGTGGCAAATAATTATAATTCTAACGCATGTTTGATTCAGTAAATTTAACTTCAATTGAAAATAAAAATTAAAATAAAATATTTAATAAATTTTTAATCTAAAAAAATACTTGAAATTTTTTTAATCTAAATTTTTTATATAGATTTTTAAAATAAAAGTTATTTTGTGCTCAGAAAAAAAATATTTATTTTAAAAATATCTTGAATAACCATTTAAATTTAAGAGACATCTTATGACAAAAATTGAGCAAATTAATTTTTGTTTTAACTATTTTTTTTAACTTAATTTATGATATTTTTGCAAATAAATTTCAAAAGAAATAATTTAAAAAACAGTTTCGTGAATTTTCCGAAATATCTAGGGTTTTTGATTTAATACCATTGCAATATAAGAAAATTACCTAATCTTGCTCATACATATATTTCTATAGCAACTGATTTATTTTTTAAAAAATATTTTGATCATTCTTTTGGGCGAAAAATTAAATAATTCAGATGGATGGAAAAAAATATTTTGAAATTTTCCGAGGAAAATTTGAGAGCGTTGTTGAAGATAAATCAAAGATAGTAAAAATATTTTTGAGCTCAACATTTTCAGGTATGTAGTGAAAAAAAAATATTGAATTTAAATTTGTTTATTTTTAAAGATTCTCATTCTGAAAGAGATTATTTAATCAAAAACGTTTATCCAAAATTGCGCGAGTATTGTCAAAAAACTTATGGACTTGAATTTCAGGTGTATGACATGAGATGGGGAATTTCTCATGAAATAACAAATTCGCATATGGCTACAACAGTTTGTCTCAATGAGATAAAGAATTGTCAAAATTCCTCAATCGGACCAAACTTTATTGTATATAAATAAGATTTAATTTTGTAAAAATTGCAGAATTTAATTTTTTTTTTAGGCATTACTAAGTAAACGTTATGGATCACGAAGCTTACCAACAAGAGTCAAAGCCTATGAATATGAAATTCTTATGAATGAATTGATTTCTACAAATGACTATGAACAAAGCTTTATATTTGAAGAAAAAGAAGTTTTAATTCGAATTGAGAATATGCTTAAATTTTGCTATGAATTGGATGATAACGAGACACCAGCAAGATATCGGCTTAAACATATTGACAAGATAATTCATAATTTTACAGAGAATGTATATGATTTAATTTAATTCTTAGTCATAATATAAAGATAATAAATTTAAAGGACTCGATTTTGAACAAAGCTTGGAACAAATTAGAGAAAAAATTGGGAAACTTATTAAGAGCTTTAGCTGAGAGCTGTTTTAAACAAAACATGATTACTCCTGTCGAACATGAGAGATATTTTGTCTCTGGTAAAAATCTTTTAATCATTTAAGATTATAATATAAATTTTTGATTTTTAAATATTTAAGTAACTGAAAAAGAGATTTTCAATGGAATATTAAAAGCAAAAAATGTTGAAAGAAATGTTCTTTATTTTGAACGTGAAATAGAAGATTTGGATGAAAATATTGGAAAAAATGTGAGTATGGCAAAAAGATTTACTGAATTGGACAAGAACAATTGTGTTGATAATGAAGTGAGGAATTTGCTTGATGAATTGAAATACAAAAAAATACCTTCAAAATTGCCTGAATCAAACATGTTCAAATTTAAAGTAAAATGGGACTCTAAAAGTGGAATAAGTTTAGACACCCATCGAGAATATATTGAAAAATTTGCCAAGACATTTTATGAGCAAGTTAAAAAATTAATTGATCTGAATTATGAACAGCAGAATAAAGATGACGATTTGAGTCATGAAGATCATGAGCTAATTCAAGAAGTAATTGATCATGCTTGTTTTTGTAATGAAACAGTGAGCAAATTTCATGGAAGGACAGATATTTTACGTAAAGTAATGATTTAATTTTAATTTATTTTTTTTTATTCAAATCTGCTTTCTCATTAGCTCATTTAAAACCATTCAAAAATTAATTAGATTTTTAGTCATTTGAAAGACTAAAAGAGTTAATTTTTTGGTATTTTTTTCTTTTTAATTACACATTAGTTTAAAGTTTTGTATTTCTTACAATTCATTTTAATTTAAAAAAAAAAAAATTTTAAAAAAATAATCAAAAAAATCATTTTTTTATGTCTAAAATTAGATTCAAAAGTACCTTTTGGACACAAGCAACAATATTCCATATGTACTGCATGGTGAATCTGGATGTGGTAAAACAGCAATCCTTGCTAAAATAACATCAGAGGTATTATTTGATAAAGATTTGAATTAATTTGGTTAATTTAAAAAAAATAAGATTTTTAAAATTGTTCCTGATCCCGAAAATTATTGTGTTCTGCTTCGTTTTCTTGGAACAACTCCGAATAGTTCTGATATAATAAAAACTTTTCAATCATTGATGCATCAGTTATGTAGAATTTTCAGCATTCAAAAGAATGAATTCAAAGCTAAAAATGAAATCGAAGCCAAAGATAATTTAGAAAATCTATTAGATTTCATAGCAAATAAATATCCGAATAAAAAGATTGTAATTGTTTTAGACTCAGTTGATCAATTAAATTCTAGCTTTTACAGTTTAAATTGGCTAATAAGTTTATTGAACAGAAATGTCAAAGTGATTTACTCAACCTTACCGAATCACGGAAATATTTTAGATATTTTAAAAAAGAGATTAGATTATGAGAAAAATTCAAATAATTTTGAAGAGTTAAAGAGTCTTGACGCTAAACTTGCCGAAGAAATAGTTCTGGATTGGCTGGGAAAGATTGAACGAAAGATAACAAATAGTCAATTATCTGTTATAAAAGAACTCTTTTCAAAAGCAATTCTATATCCATTGTATGTGAAATTGATTTTTGACATTGTTTCAAAATGGACTTCATTTTATGAACCGGTTAATGAATTTAAAAAATGTTTGAATATCGACAGTAGTATTCAGTTCATATTTTTATCTCTTGAACAAGTGCATGGAAAATTGCTTTTTTCTAGAGCTATTATTTATATGAGCTTGTTTAAAAATGGAATATCTGAAAATGAAATAGAAGACATTCTTAGTTTAGATGATGATGTTTTGTATGATATTTTTGAATTTCATGCACCACCCATAAGAAAATTGCCAATAGCTCTATGGGCAAGAATAAAAAATGATCTTAAAGAATATATGGTAGAAAAAGAAATTGATGACACCCGTGTTATTTATTGGTATTTTTTTTGTTAATTAGGTTTTAATTAATATTATTTATTATTTTTAAGGTATCATAGAAGGTTTATTGAAGTTGCCAACAGTTTTTATATTTCAAAATTAAATTCAGTCGATAGAACAGCTATCTTTACAAATGTTATTGATTTTTTCAATGAAACTTGGAAGCATAAACCAAAACAATATATATACAACGACTATCTGACGAAAAAATTTGGTATAAAAAATGGTGAATCCGAAGAAGTAAGAGATACTGGAATGCAACCAACTGTTTTCTTTGAACAAGATGGTAAAATTAGATACAATAGACGAAAAATATCCGAATTGCCAGCATTTATCGGAAATCTTACTGCAAATTTAGCAATTAATTTAGCATGTGATTTGGTATTCTTTGATTTAAATTTTTTGACTGGATTATTCAAACATTTAAGTCTTGTGGATATTTTCGAACATTTGTCAAACATTTCTGGAGCTTCATCATATTCAATATCAGAAGAATCAAGAAAAAATTTGGAACAATTAAAAATTTTTCGACTGTGTTTGCTTCAATGCAGTATCCAAATGAAAGACAATCCAGAAGGTCTAATGATTCATTTTTTGAGTCGATCTCTGAATTTCTATAAGCATCTTGGTAATTTTACAAAAATTATTGATCAATATTATGCTCAGTCACCAAAATACTTTCCGTTGATTCTGGCTCATCAATTCATGGAACCTCCTATCGGAGAGTTGATATTTCAACTAGATAAACATTCTGCTCCTATCACTCATACGGTGATTGGAGGAGATAATGATTCCCTTATTTTGTCTCTAAGTAACAAAATCTATGTCTTTAATATATCTACAGTCGTAGATTTAGGATTTATCAAATTTACTGATTTTAATGAAGAAAAAATATTTTTTACTGCTTTTCTTGACGAATCAGATCAAGATTTTGCCAATTTAAACGAAATCAATGGTGGTATAATTGTTTGCTCATTAAGTGAAGTAAGGGTCCTCAATTTCGACTCATCAATTAAATTTTCGGTTAGATCTGGTAACCGTAAAGTAGTTAGCGCATTTCCAATCAGTGAGAATTTTTTGTTGATTTTTTACGACAATGAAAATTTTTTTGAATTTTATAATATGAAAAACAATGAATTAGTTGAAAAAATATCGTTTGATCATAAAATTATTTTTAGTTATTCTAGCGTTCAAGATGGCTTAATAATCGACATTCACGAAACTTTGAGATTTGCAATTTGTTTTGATAATTTTGAAGTCAAAATATTTTCTCCATCATTTGAAAAAAATACACTTAATTTAAATTTATTAAATTCCCTGCCAGATTGTGGATTCCAATTAACTGGGGTTCAATTTACTGGTCATTCTGATAACTCAATTATGTTTTTTTCAATGAGAAATATTGGCTTTTTTTTACTTGACCAGGAAAAAAACTTAATCGCTTTTTATCTATCTTTAAAAAAAGTTCTAAATCTAAAGTTCTTACAATCGAATGGAACAATTCACTTATTAATTGGGGACAATAAAAGTCTTTTCTTATTAAATAATGAATTTGCATACGAAATAAAAGGAAATTACTCAAATGGCTGCTTAACAAGCCAAGAAAAGCTTATTGGGATTCAAGATGGTTCAATATCGATCTTCAAATATTCGTTTGAGAGGCAGATATTAAAATTAATTAAAATAGGATTTATTGATGCTCATTTTGATAAAATAGTTTTCATTTTTCCGAAAGAAGAAATGTTACTCACAACATCAAAAGATTCATCCCTAAAAGTTTTCTCTACGAAAATGATTAAAGATTCATCAGAACTTAAGTTCGATTTTAACAAAGCACCATTGGAAGTTAATAAAATTATCGACATTCAAGAGTTGTATTTTATATCAATGACAACACAATTTAAGTAGTTTTCTCTTTGTAAATTTAATTTTGATAACTTACTTTTTTAAATCTAGTCAATTCCATGTTTGGAACAAGATAAATGGTAAAATCGAATTCAATCTTGTACTAGACCCTATCGAAATTATTGATCAAATAAAATGCAGCGCATCAAAGGCAATTGTAGTATCAAAATTGGATGATAAAACATACAGAATTAGGTACTATTTAATCAAAAGAGACAAAAAAATTACTTTGGAGGAAAAAATGCGAAGAGATTTAACAAATATTGATGAAATCAAGGTCGAGTATGATGCTGATCGAGATGATATATTTTTTTTGATTGTTTCAAATAGCAAGTTAAATGTCATTTCATACAATTTGAATGAAATTAAATCATCATTAGAAAATCAATCAATTGATATAGCTCAATTATCTATTGGTTCATTAAATGTTAATATTAGCCTTTCCGCAATCACTTTTCAAAGCAAATTATTAGCTTTTGCACACGAGCAATCATTGCATTATTTTGACATTTCAAATGGTAAATTGTTAAATTCAAAAAATTTTCAAGAACAAAGCATGAACATTGAGTACTTTTTGAATCCAACAAATATGCCTCTAAACGGTTTCAAGTATTTGAGTGCAGTTGAAAAGTCTGATAATTTAGTGATGCTTGATAATATGGGCAATATTCATTTTGTACTAAATAGCTACAAGTCAAATGAAATCAAAACATTTAGATCCAAAGATTTTGTCTTTGAATCATTCAAGTTGAATAAAGACAAAGTACTAGGTCGTGATGTTGTTAATTTTAAGCTTGTTTGTTTTGATTTAAAAAGAGCAATAGAAAATAATTCATTCAATAATTCGTTCTTTACCATTGACTTTGCTAAAAGCAAAGATATTCAGCATTATGGTTTAAGTTTATCAAACAAAAACATTTATTTAATTGAAAACAAAAAGAATTTGAGATTTTTCGATGTGACCAGTACAGATGAATTTAAAGCAGAGCAAACAGCTAACTTGACTCTTTATGCTGAAGCTACAAGTGTTCTTTGTTCAAATGAATTTATATCTCTTTCCATGAAGGATAGAAAGGTTATTTCATTTTTGATAAGTGATAAAGACAATTTAGAGAAAACATATAAACGTATTAAGAATTTGCCACATTTTGGAAAATTAAATAAAGAAATTGAAAGGAAAAATAACCTTATAATTAACAAGTGTATGACTGTTCTTGAAGATAGCAGTGATGAAGATATTGATTTTGATGAAATTTTTGGAGATGAAAAAGATGAAGAAAATAGAAAAATAAAAGAAAGATTGGGTACTTCAATTTTAATTGTTTTTTAAACTTATTTTCATTTTTTAATTAGAAATACATGAACTTGATCCCTTAGATATCATCTATAGATCTAAAAAAACTGAAAAATTTAGACAAAATTGGGTTTTTGACATTTTGAATAACGGTAAAAATTTTTATATATTCTAAAAATTATTTTATATTTTGCTGTAGACTTGGGCTTCAATGTCAATCAATATACAAATAAAATCAGCCTTGATAATTTTTCAAAAATTGAAGAAAACTTGAGTGAAACTAGTTTAGACATTGAAAAGCGCAAAGAAATAATTGACATTCTTAAACATACGAATAAGAATTATTTTAATCAAAATACTGGACAAAATGTTAAAGTTGCAAATAATTACTCCTCTAAATCATGTATAATACAATAGAAATTATTTATTGTTTTTGAATAAGATAATTTTTTATTTAAAATTAATAAAAGTTTCTCTAAAAATCAGCTCCTTTAGCTTTTAAAAACGCTTCCTCATTCGGTTCTCTTCCAAGAAAATTGGTCACCATTTGCTTGGCGTCCTGAAAAAAATTATTTTTTTTTTTATTATTTGAAATTCTCATATAAGTTTTAAACTTACCAGAGAACCACCAGGCTCAAGAATGCACCTTCTATAATCAAGACCAGTCTTTGGATTTAAGATACCTTCTTTTTTAAACCTCGTTTGAAACATATCCTCTGAATACACTTCACTCCACTTATTAAATTTAAATTAAACAAATTAAATCTAAAACAAAAATTAAATTATTTTTTTATCTTCTTTTACCAAATAACTGTAATATTGGGACTCGTATCCTCCAACTAAATGTTCAAAAGATGCATTCATATTCAAACCTTCAGCCTCTAGCTCTTGGAGCATGTATTCTTTGCAGTATTGTTTATAAATACTTGCTGTACAGACCTTAAATAAACTATTAAATAAAATTTATTTTAATCATTATTCAAACTTTTTCATGAGTGGTGTGAAAATATTGATCCATTTTGGCAAATAATATTTGTCTCATATTAAAATGACCATTTGCTGAATTTTTTGATTTGATCAAGTCTTCAATTAACTGGTCATCAATGCTTGAACCATCTTTGTAATGAGATGAGAGCATTTTTAGTGAATCTTTCTGCCAGCACCAATTTTCCAACATTTGACTTGGAGCCTCGACAAAGTCAGTCTCTACAGCCGTACCTCTTAAATTTATTTAGTAAATTTCTACAATTCTAATTAGCTTCTTACGCAAATTTATAAAAATTAGCTTTAGTGCAGATTTGGTGCATTACATGACCAAACTCGTGGAAAAATGTCTCCACTTCATCATGAGTCAATAATGATGGTTGATCAGCTGTTGGTTTGGTAAAGTTGCATACCATAATACAAACTGGTATTTGATTTCCAAGTTTAGTACCTTCCTAAAAAAAATTTTGTTAAAAAATCCATTTAGAGAAATCTTACTCTCAAGCCAAAAACAGCTGCGTGTCCATATTTTCCATCTCTTGGGTGCAAATCAGTGTAAAAGTATCCAACTATCTGACCAGTAATTGAATCAGTTACTTTGTACTTTTTTATATAAAAATAAATTTAAAATTATGAAAAAATTAAAAATTACTAATTTTAATTCCTGATGGTATTTAGGTGCATCCAAAACCTCTTCAAATTTTAAACTCAACAAAGTCTTGAAAAAAAAATTCCATTCAATAATTAAAATTCAAAAATAAAAAAATTTATAACTTGATAAATTTTAAATGTGCCATCAATTACAACATTAAGCGGAAAGTACTCTTGAAGCTTTGTATGATCGACTTTGAACTCTTTTTTTTCTCTCATATTCAAATAATATTTTAAATCGGAAGGGTTTATTTTTCCGTCAAATGGAATATTTAGCTCTTTACACTGGTAAAATTAAAATTTTTAAATAAATTTTTTTTTTTCAAATCCTACTTCTTTTCGTTTGTACTCCAGTAGCAATTCTATTTCATGTTTTTGTAGAATACGCATCTTTTCAGCCAGCTTGTTTAAAAAATTTTCCACATTCTGTGGATTTTCCGAACACAACAACTTAAGTTTGTACTCAGAAAAATTTTTAAATCCCAATAAACCAGCTAGCTCTGATCTGAGTTGAAGAACTTGTTCAAATATATGAGTATTTTTATGAAGACAACTTCAAACATGGACTTAATAGAAAAAAAAAACAAAAATTATTAGAAATACCGGCTGTCAAATGCTATGTTAAGTTTGCGTCTTGTCTCTGGTACTCGACATTCTTTCATTACTGGATAATATACCGGATACTTAAGGCTCACTTCATAATTCCCTTCATTATCCTAAATAAAAAAATTATATTTATTTGATACAGAAAAAAATTTCTAATTCAAATATAAAATACATAAACTGTTAAAAATGTATGCTCACTTTTGGCAATGAATTCAAAAAGTTTTCATTAACACCCTCTAAAATTAATAATTATTTTTAATAAATCATGACTAAAATTATCAGAGTTGTTTATAATTCTGAAATCTCAAGGGCTATTTGAAGTTTGAGATCAAGATCAAAAGATCCAAATTATAAATTGTAATATTTTTTTTAATAATAGTTACTTTACAGAGCAATTACTTTACATGTCATGCCAAGTTTATTTTCATATTTAAAATTTTAAAATGTCTCTTTTTATTGAACTTTAATAGGTTTAAATATTTTAATTGATTATAATGAAAACTACTTTAAAAGACAAAAAAATTTACTTTTTTAAAATTTTAAATTTGTTTAAGTGAAAAAATAAAATCATTTTTGCTTGAATGAATGAATATAAAAGTTATATATTTGAAGTTAAGAATTAACTTAATCTGAATTATTTAAATTATTGATTGTTCTTGTTAAATGAATTAGAGATCCATCATTTTGATGTTAATTTGATAATGAACCATTATTAGACATAACATGTCTAGTAATGTTTAGTAATTATTTCTTAAAAATTATCAAAATCATCAGATTATTAAATTTTACAATTTTAAATGATCCTTTTGATCCTAAAATTTGATCTGAAACTTCAATTTGCCTTCTCAAGTCAAGTCCGAGTCCGAACTTAAATTTTTTTTTTAAAAAAAAGTCCAGTTCCGATTTTTTTTTGATTTTTTTTTAAGTTAAGTCAAAACTTTGACTAACTTTTCACCATTTTGACTTTTAACTTTTTTTTACATAAAAATAAAAATCTGAAATTTTTTTAGAATCAGACTTGTTTTTAAGTAACAAATTTAATTCAAAGTTATGACTTAAATTTATTTTTTAAGTCAAAATTAATATTTTAGTTCTGGATTTTTTCCGTTCCAAGTGAAGGTTATGAAGGCCAGACAAGTGTTGGGATTTTTTTTTAAAAAATATTTTAAAGCCTTTAAAATAAAATAAAATATTTTCAAAAGTCCAGACTTGGACTTTTGAAAAAAAAAAATTTCAAGTGTGGACTTAGACTTTTTTTTGGGACTTTTAAACAACTCTGAAAATTTTAAAATCTACAAATTAAAAATTTCTATCATTCCACTGAAAATAAATTAAACTTATATTTCAAAGAATAAAATTTTTTTAAAGGTAACCTAACCCAATTCAACTTGCCTAATTGTTCCTTATTGAAGCTAAATTTAGTTGATTCTTCATTACAATTTTTGGAGAATTCCACGCATAAATCACTAATCTTTTCATTTAGTATCTTGACTTGGTTCAAAGTTTTATCGTCTAAATGAAGGCCATCAAGTTTTCGTTCAAGTATGTTCTTGTCCAAATACCGTCTTGATTCATTATCTAAATTTTGGTCTAACTGTAATCGAGCTTTTTCTAAAAATTCATAGAATTTCTTGTCCATTCTTAAATTAATAATTAAACTTTTTCATAAATAAAAATTGTATTTTTTAGCCACCTTAATTCAATTATTAACTTATTCAGTTCAGCTACAGCATCAGAAGAAGTGTCTCGAACACTTTTGTCCGGAAAAACACTTTTTAAAATGTTTATATAACATAAACCATTTCCTAAATTTTTATCCAATTCGTTCATGGCCTTTAGAAAAGTTTTTAAAATTTATTTATTTTTTTATAATTTTACTTTTAGAATTTCAGAATCACCAGGATTTGAGCAAAGAATTTTTTCAGTTTGTTTACGTGCTTGAACAATTAAATCTTGACTCATGGCACGGATTCTTTCGCTGTTAACATCCCATTTTAAAACTAAATCGATTAAATAAATTCTTTTTGTTATCAATTAAATCTTTTCAAATACTTGAATCAGCCATTATTGTTCTCGATGTGTTTAAATAAACAAGTCTTGATTGACTTAAAAATTTGGTAATTTGTCTAAACTTAAAAAAGATCACTAAACAAAATTTTAGGAATAAGTCTGAACAATATTGAATTTCTTTTCAAAATTTTGAAACAGAACATAAGTTGATTTTTATGTTGAAATATTTCTTTATAAGTATATGTTCGACAATTTTTATACAAGAATATTTTATTATTTATAAATTAATAAAAATGGTTTAGGAAAGAGGAAAAATTTTGATCAAGCTGTTGAGGGTAGCTCAAATGGATGATTGCTTTTTGTCATTAGGTCAATTAATTGTGTGAAAACTCTTAAAGATCATCATTAACATACTTTCGTCAAAAAGATTGGATCAAACTCGAGATTTTTTGACGCAAATAATCTATAAGGTCTGCAAAGATAAAAAATGTAAAAGAAATAGTTTAGTCGACTTAAACAAGATTAAATACTAAAATATACACTAAAAAAATCACTCTCTCTATTAGAAAATATTTTTAAGCAGATTCTTTGTTTTTATATTCCAACTCAATCAAAGAGACCTAAGGTCAAAACCCTTAAAGGGATGATTGAGCCCATTTATTAATAAAAAAAAAGCACATACAAATTTATAATATTAAAAAATTAGATTCCTGAAATTAGTATCAAAATTAGAAAAAAATTAGAAAAAAAAATTTTACAAAAATTTTAAGAAAAAATTAGATTTTTGAAATTAATATCAAAATTAGAAAAAAATTAGAAAAAAATTAGAAAAAAAAATTTTACAAAAATTTTAAGAAAAAATTAGATTTTTGAAATTAATATCAAAATTAGAAAAAATTTTACAAAATTTTATTAAAATTAAATTAATGTTATTGTTTATTCTTCGTTTAAATAAGACAAAATCTAAATGGAGATCATCAATAAGTAGTTTATTGATGAGCTTAGAATAAAAAATAATCAAACGTTTTTTCACCAAAATCATTATACTTTCCTTTAGAAGGAACAAGATAGTCATTTGAATTTTTTAGATTATAATCAATATTTTTCGAGCGGTTGCTGATTAAAACTTCTCTTAAGGCCACAGGCGATGTTTTTAAATTTACAATTTTATGTAAAAAATGAGCAAGACGTCTGATAATTCTATGCTGAAAGCAGTAGATGTTAAATTTATTCAACTTGATATTTAAAGTGTTAAAGTCATCATTGCCATGAATATTTGCGCGAATACTTAATAATCTTTGAACACAATAGTAATAAGAATTAGCTAATTTTTGAATTGATCTTTTTGTAAAATATATCGATAACGATAGACAATAGTCAAAGAACGGCATGATAAATGATTTGAAGAACTGGAGCTTGACTTTGTGCGATAAGTAAAATAATCTTCTTATAGCATAAAGTCGTTTATTTTTAGAAGTTCTTAAGCTTATTACGTGTTGCAAAAAAGTGAGCTTGTTATCAATTGTTACTCCGAGAAGTTTAAATTTATCAACAACTTCAACCATAATACCATTTATTTCAATATTACTGGGAAATATAAGCTTTGTTTTATTTAAGATAAACATAATTTTAGTCTTGGACCAATTAATATCTATACTATTGAATTTTCACCAAGTAATTCACTTTTGAATTGATTCAAGAAAAGAATGAATAAGTTCAGATAGGTAATCCCCTGTTTTAATTAGAGTTGTATCATCAGCAAACAATTTCACGATGAAATCCGAAAGGAATAAAACAATATCATTTATGTAAATCAAAAATAGAAGTGGGCCTAGGACACTCCCCTGGGGGACACCTAATTTGAGTGTTCTTAAGTTAGAAGTGAGCTCATCAATCTTCACTACTTGGGATCATTCGCAAAATAACTTTCTAGTAGTGTGATTGGAGAATCATCAAAACCATAACAGCTTAATTTAGCTAGTAGAAGGTTATGGTCGACCGTATAAAAAGCCTTTCTAAAATCTATAAACAGAAAGATACCCATTAAACGTTTACTTTTAATTTGGTTCATTTTTGAGATAATCTCATGTAAGGCTGATTAACAGCCATGGGTTGATCTGAAACCATGTTGATTACTTGAGAGTATCTTAGCTTCAGCTAGATAAATGCTTATTTGTTTATGAATAAGCTTCTCAAACAGCTTTGCGATTGGTGGTAAAACAGAAATGCCACGATAACTATTTAAATCATCAGTTGATCCTTTATTTTTATATAATGGTGTAACAACGGTCATTTTCCAATCATTTGGCATTGAACCCGTTAGGATTTAAAAATTAAATAAATAATTTAAAAACAGATTCTTTGTTTTTAAAAACTTCTCGTAAATTTTCTTCAAATATCAAGAAAATAAATTTTGTTGATTTATCATATTTTTTACCAATATTTTTGAAAAAATCACCGATATAATTGAATATTCATACTAGTATTATTTTAAGTAAAAATAAATATTCAAAAATTAAATTTTGTGTTTACAATAGCATTTATAATTTATCATAATTTTTCTTAAAATTTATAAAATAAATTTTTTTAAAATTCCAAAATGATCGATTTAGACTAAATTATTAAGGCTAAAAATGATCATTCACTCACATATTTATACACAAAAGAATGCGAAGAAAAAGAACATGTTGTGGTAAAGTTAAGAGTAATGGATATGGAATGGAGAACATTGCATAACATAATATAATTTTTAAATGAATTATTATGAAATATATGAAAAATTTTATAATTTGAAGAAAATTTTGTCAGATCTAAATTCAGACTCTGGAAAAACTCTGCATTTTCTTTGAAAATGTGCACACCAAAATGAAGTGCTAAAATAAAAATGCAATTCGTTCCGTAACAGAGAAATTGCATTTATTTTAAATTAAAATTTTTTCTTCATTTAAAACAACTTTAATTTTATTTAAAGCATCTTCATGATAAAGTTTCCATTCATTCTGCAATTTTCTCCTGCTAAATTGCGCTTAATTTCAGTCTTCACAAAAAAACTTGTAGTATTATATAAAGAAAACCATGTGTTAGTTAGTCAAATAAATAAATAAATAAAAAAGAGAAAAAGGATAATTTTAGAGTTTTATTTTTAATATTTTTTTTATTAAAATCGGCTTTTCGATTTAAAAATAGCTATTTATTTTATTAAAATTTCTTATTCAATTAATTGGAAAAAATTTATTTTAATTAAAAATTTGTACCAAATTAAAACCAAAAGACCAGGATGTTTAGAAAGAAAGCCATAGGTCAAACTGAAACTTTTAAAATTTATTATAGTTATTTAAATAATAATATAAGTTATTTTATTTCAAAATATTTGAAAAAACCGCATCTTGAATTTGATGATCAATTCAAAAGTTTTATCTTTATTAAATCAAAGATTAATTTTAATATTTAAAGATTAAACCTTGATATTTTGAATTGGTGATCAACTTCAAGATGCTGAAAAATTGCACTTGTAACCATTTTACGAATAAATATATTTTTTTATTCAAAGGTATATATAAAAATCATTTTTTTGTTCAAACGTTTTATTAAAAGAGTATATTCGACTAAAATATCAAAAGATTAGGATTTTATTGAGGAACTTTTTGGTTTTCGGTGAAAGGGGAAAAATTTTGATCGAGTTGTTGTGTCCTTTGGTCAGGACTTGAGGGTAGCTCAAATGGATGATTGCTTTTTGTCATTTGGTCAATTACTTGTACAAATATGGACGGAAAATAGCCAATTTTATCCTCAAAAACTCCTTCCCACCACTCTTCATTGTCTATTTTTTTCTTATATGCATGCTTTCGTAGTAATCTTATAAAGGCCTCGGGCGGAAATGATAGCTCTTGCTCGTCTAGACCGTCATAGACATACACTGACTTGACAAAGATTGGATCCTCTATTCAAAACATAAATAAAATTCTTCGAAAAAAACTTAAAATTTTTTTAAATTAACCTTTATAAAACTCTAGATATTTAGAAGCGACTAATCCAACAAGTCCTGCATAATTTTTTGCCCTCAAAACTCCGTTGAATATTTCATCATAAACAATTAAGCTTTGATTATCATCAAAGCTTAAATAATTTTGATCATCCTTTTTTAAATTAATTTTATTTGATTTTTCCAAAATAACTGGTGATTCATAATGGTTTTCAAAATTTTTGGACCCATGTTAAAATATATTCAGATAAGGTTAAAATTTTGCATACTTTAATAATTTGTAAAATTCTAAAACTTTAAAAAATTAGCTACTCAAAAATATATTTTGCATTAGATTTTTTAATTTTATTATTAAAAAAAGGACAAAATTTTTCAATGTTTAAAATGCTCGATGGTAGGTTCTCGAAAGGAATCAAGTTTAGTCATTACAAAATTTTCAAAAATTTTTAACTAAAATACTGTACTGAAATGATAAACTGTTTTTACGAAATTTTAGGTGATTTTACGTAAATTTACGTAAAATTACTAAAGTAAAAAATAGCAATTTTTTGAAAAATTTCGAAATTTTACGTAATTTTACGAAAATTTTAGTAAATTATACCAAATATAAAGAGGGCCAAAAAATCTGAAAAAATGACGAGTTATAAAAATTTTTCTCTTTTTTTTAGAAAATTAAAATGAAAATTGAAAAAAAAATTACGAAATTTTACGCAATTTAACGTAAATTTTTATTATAAAAAACGGGAAAATTGGTAAATTTTAGTAAAAAAATCATTTAAATGTAAAACATATATTGATCACTTAAAAATTTTATAAATTTTATAAACAAGATACTCATTTAATATTCCTTTAAAAGTTATAAATTCTTAGGTAATTAAAATAGTCATTGAGAAAAACGTTGGTTGGTCGGATCATTAATTATTGCATTTTAGTTGTGTTTTTCTTAAAGATTTTTATTCTCGTTTTTTTACTAAAATTCAACAATTTTCCCGTTATTTTTAATAATAAAATTTTACGTAAAATTCCGATTTTTTTTTTCAATTTTCATATTTATTTTCTAAAAAAGAGAAAAATTCCTAAAATTCGTCATTTTTTCAGTTTTTTTTGGCCGTCTTTATATTTGCTAGTAAAATTACGTAAGATTTCGAAATTTTTCGTATATTTACGTAAAATCACGTATTATTTCGTAATAACAGTTTATCATAGCAATACAGTAAATAAATTTAGAATTCAAATTATCAAGTCGATACAAAATTTTTAAAAGTTGTTTATTTATTCTGACTATCCCATTTTAATTTTTATTTTATGAAAATCTTTTGTCTTTTTTTTCATAAAAAAATCTAAAGTATAATACATTTTTGAGTAACTTATTTTTGGGGTTTTTATTTTTTAGATCTAAAAAAAACAAATTACTACCAGTTGACCAAATTTAGAATATATCTTTTAAACGAAAAGTTAGAAAACATTAATAATTAGCTTAATGAACACCTTAATTCTTTAAGAATGAGAATATTTTTAATTTTTTATGAAAAAAATTACTTTAGGTCGTGAAAATCGAGCAAAAAGAAGTATCAGATGTGTTTTTTTGCTTAGAACTTGGTAAAGTGTGCTTACTTGATACCAAACATAAAATAAAAAAACTAGAAGAGCTTGATAGTTAATTTATAAAATTTTAGCCTTATCTAATTATCGGTTTATATTTTAACATGGGTACAAAAATTTTCCATAGCATTAGACAAAATGTAAATAATTTTATTTCTACATGTTTGTATTTTTTCATTTTTTAATATTTTTTTTGCAATGTTTAGAAATTTTTTATTTTGAATTTTCATGATGAATTTTTTTTAATTTTCTGAAATATAGCACAAAAAATAATAGAAAATAAAAAAATTTGAAAATGTAAGAATTATTTCCATTGTGCCAAACATTATGAAAACATCACCTGTTAAAATAAAAAATTTACCGAAATAAATTCTTGAATTGTTCTGGCATACCGCGCCTCTACATTTGGTATATTGCCATAAGCATTCTTTTTAACTTCTCTGGCATTCGGGTCAAAAATGCTGAACGAAATTTTTGATTCGCTTGACTCATCGCTTTGAATAAAATCTTTGGAAGATTTTCTCGGCAGATCATATTCATAGCTTTCATCTAAATATTTTATTTTGTCAATACTGCTCATTAGTTTGTCCCATAGTTCAAAATTTTGGTGCAAATTTTCGCCAAAGTCTCTTTTTTCCTCAAATTTATACAAATCAGTGCCCAGATCATTCAAATTTACTTTAAATAATCAATTTTATAAAATAAAAAATTAAAATTTATTTTTAATCACTATTAAAAGATCCCAACGCATCAATTTTAGCTTGTAAATGAATCATTTGAAGTTTTTTCTCAGCTAACAAAAATCTATACTCTTCTTGTTTTAAATCGACTGAAAAATCAGTGCTCGTTTCTTCAGAGTTTTCCATTTTTTTCTCATTTACTTTGGTCAACATAGCAGTCATCAATTTTTCTACTTCATTTAGCTTGGCCGTCCATTTGACATAATCATCAGACAAATTTTTTAAATTGTCATTTTGAAAAGAAAAAAAACTCGGCTGAAACTCGCTGTCATGTGGCTGTAGATCAAATTGAATCAAGTTGGAAAAACATTCATTGCGATCAATGAAATAAGCTTCGCTTGAGTTGTTCGAAATGCTCAATTTATCGGCACATATTTCTGATTTATTTTCTGAGTTGAACAATGAATCCTCAAAGTGTTTGACCAAAAATTTACTTGACTCTATGTCTTTCAGGACCAAAGTGTTTAGCGATTCGTTTACAAACGAGTCTATAAAGCCATTTTGAAGCTAAAAAAAATCTAAATTTTAAGAATTTTAATTAGTTATGTGCTGACTTACATTTAATAATTGCGGAATTTCCATTGAATAGTAATATTGTATTTGTTGATTTTGACAACAATTTGTAGTAACATAATTTAGTTTGGAAAAGTCTAGTTTTTTTTGTCTCTCTTTTGCTATTTCTTTATCCTTTAAAAAATTAAATTTAAAGTACAAACAAAACATTAAACAATACAGTTAACATTATATTTTAATAATGGGAATATTTTTTTAATCTGACCATTGTATTTTTTTTGTCACCAAAAAAATTTTTTCTTCAAAAAAATATTTACATGCATAAAAAATTTCTTTAAAATACGAAAAATTTTTCAATATTAAAACTATTCTTAAATAAAAAAAGTCATTTATTTATAAAATGATTGAATTCGAAAGTGATAAAAAATTTTGATTTTGATAAATTTAATGTACTCATTAGATGTATAAAGACGGTAGAGTTAAATAAAGCTAAATGTCAATTTAGCACCTGTACTTGTAAAAATTATTTAATAATATTTGTAAAATTTGATAAAAGTAAAAATTAATTGAAAATTTTTTCAAATATAATGAAGCTGTCCACAGTTAAGACTAAAGTGAAACAAATGTGTTTTAGCTTCAAAAATATTGATTTTGAAAAAAAGCGCAGTAGGAAACCAAAGGAAAAACAATGGTAAGAAAAGAATATAAATTAGAATCTAAAATAAACATTTTGGGCATTAACTTTAAAAGCTAATAAATAGTAATTTTTTTAGTTAAAGTCCCCTTCGAATTCTCCCGATTTGAATCCGATTGAAATGGTTTTGAATGATTTAGAGAATTTTATTTTCGCTCAAGATCCAAAAGATGAAGAAGATGTTAAAGCCATTTTCAAATTTAATAATATCTTAGATGAAGAGAAATGCATGTGTTACATCAAGCACCTTAAAATGGTGAAAAAAAGAAATCTAATTGATAAAATAGTTTAATAAAGGCTAATTTTTTGATAAAGGTATTACCTTTAGTGAACGAGAAAAACGGAGATTGGTCAAATCATTAATTTTTTTAATTTTAAATTTTATCAAATAAAAATTTTTACCATTTCATAAAAAGGTTTTTACGTAAATTTATGTAAAAATACGTAAAATTACGTAAATTTAAGTAAAAACACAAGTGTCAAATCACTACTGTATATTAAACTGATAAATTGAACTTAATTAAAAGATGATTTTGGTATTGTGAATTTCAAATACAAATTGTTACACTATGTTCCAGTATTTTGCTTCTGAATATAAATTAAGATTACTGAATTTTCATAACTTGTAATATTTGTGATAGAATTAATAATCAACAATAAAATTGTGTGTGTACATTCATTATTTTTCTCAATTTTTTAATATAATTAAAAAAAAGTTTCGTTTAGAAATGTCAAAATAATCGATTTTGAAAAATAATCAAATTATCAAATTCATCAAAAGATTATAACAATTGCTTAAAAAGGGTCTACTTCAAATTTTCATTCTATACTTAAAGTGATTTATTAAAGAGTAGCTTTTATTAGGCACTTTTATATGAATGATATTTTTTTTATTAACTATTGAATATTATAAATAATCTGTCATTTTAATAATTTTTAATTTAATTTGGTGATTATCCTGAAACTTTTCTAAGTTGGTAAAAAGGCGTTTTAAAATAAATAAACCTTTAAGAAATCTGAACAATTCCCCAGGTCCCCAAATCCTTAACAGGGATTCCAGGGATTATAATTCCCGAGTTATAAAAAAGGATCCGGTCTAAATTGCCGTAAATTTCACGATAAAAAAAATTTTAATGTGAAAATAGCAGAAAATATTAAAGAATCAGTAAAGAATTAAAATTTTTTTGAATAAATACTGTATTTTGTTGACAGGAAAATTATTATTATTTGTAAACTTTTCAATTAAAGGAAGATCAAAATTGCGATAAAGGTTAAAAAATAAATCTCGCCTTTTTATTTTTTAATTGATAAAATAATAAATAAATAATTAGAATTAGAATTGAAAAATAAATTCCTTTAATTTAAGAATAAATAATAACAAAATTTTACTTCTTACCATTTTTTATAAACTCAATCCAATATCTTTTCCAAACCTATTCATAATTCTTGAATCTCTAGATCATTAATAATTTTTTTAACTTTTGAATTATCTCAGAAAAATATTGAAGAATTTTCGATTTTTTTAATTAAATAATAAAATAAAAAAAGGTATTCATCATTTAAGGTATTGAGGATTTCAACTACAAAACAAAAATTCTTCATTTTTTAATAAATTAAAATGTTAATAAAAAATATTAGAAAAATACTGAAACACACGTTGTTGCACCTTTTTTACCTAAAATAATTTTTCTCTTGAATAAAGAAAAAAAAACAGAGAATTAATAAGCTATAAATAGATTATTGATTTGATTTACTAAAAAAAAAAAGAAAATATAAATTTTGTGTAGGTTTAAAAGGTGCAACAAAGTATGAAGCAGTATTTATTTTTAATGGTTTTTATTAACTTAAATTTTAATTTATCAAAAATGAAGAACTTTTGTTCAATTTGTATTTAAATTCACAAAAACTCATTTGATCCATCTAAGCATATTTCTTATGATGTAATAACTAAGATTTTTAGTTTAGTCAAGTATTCTTCTTAATGCTGATTACATAGAATCCGCCCTGATTTGAGTTCAGAGCAAACACATTTTTGACCGCCTATTTCTGCCATCAGATTCCTGATTCCTAGGCAATAAGGACTTTGGTATTTTAATACTAATTTAATATTTTACGCTAGAATTAGAAGTTTAGAAGTTAAAAAATAGCCATTAAAATCGATACCACAAAACTTAAATAGAAAACCCTAAAATTTTAATTATTATTTATTTATTTATTTGTATATCTGTGCCGAGCTAAAGCTCATTCAGATTAAAAAAAAAATAAAAATTAAAAACTAAAAAGTTAAGTAAAATAAAATCAAGAAATAAAAATATGAAAAAAGTTTGTGAGAGTTAAATAATTCGATACGTGTTTACAAAATTGAAACTTAAGGAAAGCTAGACAAAAAAAAGAAATTATTAAAAGTAAAACCAAATAAGACACAATTAATGCAATAGAATTATTTTATTTATTTTTTTTTAATTGTTCCCCCCAAATATTAAATAAAATTCCCCAATTATTAGGATTATACATAAAAAAATTAATTAACACCAAATTAAATAAAAAACATTACTTTTTATTTATTTACACTTTTTTGATTAAAACCTATTATTAAAAATTGAAGCTTAATTTAAAACAAAGTACCCCAAATTTTTATCTTTGACACTTATTAATTAAAAAAAAACAATGGAAAATAAAATAAAATGTCTAGTTCAGTCAGCATTTTAGAAAACCAATTTAATGAATTAAAAGTTTCAAAATTTAAAAAAAATTTAAAAATTTAAATTATTTTAAAATTTCACCAAATATTCAAGATGTAAAATATTTAAAATTTTTAAAATTTTTAGATAATAAATTTTTTAAATTTTGAAACTTTGGTGACATTTTATAATTATTTGTAATTTTAAATTTTTTTAAAATTATTTTAAATTTTGAATTTTTTAAATCTTTAAATATTAAATTTTTAAATTTTGCTGACATTTTAAAATATTTTTTAATATGACAAAGAAACAAAATCGTGTGATCTATGCGGTGCGCATATGAAGAAAAGACGTTACTGGACTTGTCCAAACAAATGTAGAAAAATTTAAAAAATTTAGTGTCACAAGTAAAAAAAAGTTGTTTTTTTTTTATTTTTATTGTCATTTTAATCAAATTAGTGTCAACTAAATAAAATTGGTGTCAAATAATAAAAAAAGTGTTTTTTTTTTATTTTTATGTATTTTTTTATTTTTTGTGGTTATTCTAATAAAATTAGGGTAAAAAATTAAAAATTTGGGGTGTTCGAACTAAATTTTCGTTAAAAAATTCAAAATGATTAACAAAAACTAAATGAATTTCATGATTTGAGAATTCTTTAAAATTTAGAAAATCTTACTATTTAAGATTTGATGTTTTTCATGAAATATCAATGTCAAGGTTATAAAAAAATAAAAAATAAAAACGATAATTTAATTAAAAAAATAGTTGGTTGAATATTAAGAAATAATAAGAAATATTTTTGGATAATAAATAATAATTGATATATCAAAATTAAAAAAGCGAGATAAATTTATCAAAATTCGAAAAAAATAAGACTCACTAATTAACCATTTACCATTCTAATTTGGAGCATGTTGGATTATATTTAAATGAACCGGTTTTTACCCATGGTAAATTAAACGTAGCATTTTCAAGGGTTACAAACAAAACAAACTTTATGTTTATTAAAAAATATAGCATATATAACTTTAATAAAGATTTTATCAATATACATTATTAATTTTTTTTACTCCGGCAGCGAAGCAACGGGTGTTAAATTGTTAAAATAAAGAAAAAAGATTTTAAAAATAAAACTCTTATTTTTTTAGCCATCTCAAGTTATTTCTTAATTATCTAAAGTTTTTATGAGACATGTTAATCATTACGCTTAACCATTTCAGCTTAATCTTCTAGATCCATATTTTTTATTAGAAAATGTTTTCTATATTTTGTATAAAGAGAGTCAAAGACATTAATGAAGCTATTATTAAAAATTTAAAAGTCAATTACTTTATTCATTTCGTTCAAGGCCTTTTTAAATTTAGTACTGTTAATATTTCTATCTTTTAATCTAAATGAAAAAAAAAATTTAATTTTTAATTGATTATTTATTTTTAAAAAACTACTTTTTTTCCAAAACCGGCATTTTTAATTTATTTTTATCATGTTGGTCGCATAGATATTGATCTATGCAAAAAGTCTTGAATGCACTCTGACAATTTCGGTTCGATTCGGACAGAATCTCATGATTTTTTTTCAAATAAAGCAAAGCCATTTGATTTAATGTTGATTTTTGCTCCTTCATTCTTTTAAAGTATTCACAATGCATTAGCAGTGATCTGCTGCTGACTTGTTTCTTTTCTGCTATGTAAGCATACTGTTCCAGTAGTAATTTCCATTTTTCGGGTATCAAACTTGATGAAAAAAATTAATTATTTTAAATTTTTATTTAAAAAATAAAAAACATTTCATTATTTGAATCGTCATTTAGTTGATACTCTTCCTTGCTGATAAATTGATTGCAAAGTTTGGACAAAGCCTTTAATGTGGAATTTAAATAAATAGTAGGAATTTTAATTTTAATTTAAATTCTACCTGAGAATACTGGAGCTCAAGTTGGCTTTTTTTTTCTATAAAATTCCGCACATCTTCCAAATAGACCAATTCGTGGTCATGTTTGAGTCCGAACTTGCTAAGGTGCTCGTTAAAAAGACCCTTCAAGTTAAATGTATCATCTACCTGAACAAAATTAAGTATTTAGACCTGTCCGCGTGATGAATTTCAAAAATTACCTTTTTGACAAACTTCATTTTAGTTTAAGTTTGCGATAGACTAAACAATGAGAGATAATTAATGCGAATAAAACCCGAGACCTAGTTATCTATTTGAAAAGGTTTTGAAATTTATGAAAAATGTTAAAATTATTGTTCTCAAATTGAATATAGAAAATATGAAATCATATATATCTTTACTTGATAGTTAAGTAAAGGTCGGCTAAGACTGGATTAAATATTAAGTAGTTCTGCTATGAATTAAATAAATCTTCGGACTAGGTCAAGATTAGCAGCTGGTCTATGATATTTCTTTATCTTCAAATGACTTTAATGATATATTACAGAATTTTCAATAAATGAAAATTTTTTTCTTTAATAAAAAACTAAAGATAAAAATTTTCCAGTTTAAACTAGTACTAAATTTTGACTCATTGTATGATTCATTGAAAATTTTTCTCAAATAATATTTCAATATTTTTTCTATTGACTTAAATAAAGTTAAATTGAAATATTTAATTATTAATTTCCAGGAAAGATGTTTATAAATATAATATTCTTATCTAGTCTATTTTTTTATTAATATATTAACAAAAATATTTGCTCTTCAATTTATCCGAATTCTAAACAATAAAAATTTAATTTATTCGTTCAATAAATTATTTTTGTTAAATTTTTAATCATTGTAGGAATAGGTGTATGACTATCTTTGAGAATTTGAATTTGATTATGCTCAGATTATGATTTTTATTATTTGCTTAAATTATTAAATATTTTTTTTAACTTAAAGTCCATCTATATTTATAGCGTATTTTGAATTATTATTATTATCATAACAAAAAAATACATAAATTTGAAATTTTTCAGATAATTGTTTTTCAAAAAAATACTATATTTAATTTAAAAGGGATGTTTATTTAAATAATTAAAAAATTAAAAAATTAATTTTCCAAGAATTCAAGCTTGTCGCACTGTTTTGGAATTTCGACATCAGATTCGACGCAGAAAAGAAAGTTGAAAATAGCTAAAAATATTTTTTATTTTTTTTGTAAACAATAAATTATTTTTCTCTCGTATTTTGTCTCTTTTTAATAAGCGATGCTTTAGTCAAATAACTAATTTGGATGATATTTGGAGTAATTTTATCTGGAGCAGAGAAAATATTTCAAAATTAAAATTTAATTGAAAAATTTAAGTTTTGTCAGTTAAATACAAAATTTTGGGTCAAATGATATTATAGGCACAAACTAAAATGGGTACGAAAATTTTAAGATATGAGCCTGAATCATGATATTTTCTTGGGTGCAATGAATTTCAAATACAAATTGATCAAAAATTCATCATTTTTTGATAAATTAAAATTAAAGTTAATAAAAAAAAATTCTAGAAAAAATACTGCAACATAGTGCAACATACAGTGGTGATTTGAAAAAAGTGTTTTACGAAAAATTACGTAAAATATCGTGAATTAACAAAATTTTACTACATTTTACGTAAATTAGCGTATAATCCGAAAAATAAAAAAGAGGTATTTTAAGAAGAATTGCGTAAATTTTCAGGATTTTGAGATAATTTTGGAAAAATTTGGTAAAATTCAAACGGCCAATTCAAAATTCTAAATTTTTGAAAAAATGTCTGTTTTTTCCAAAAATCGGAAATTTAAAATTTAATTGAAGTTTTTTTTTTCAAAAATTGGTTTAAAAAATAGCTATTTTTAAAATCGTTGTAAAAAAAACCTTCTTAAATTTCCGATTTTTGGAAAAAAACAGACATTTTTTCAAAAATTTAGAATTTTGAATTGGCCGTTTGAATTTTACCAAAATTATCTCAAAATCCTGAAAATTTACGTAATTTTACTTAAAATACCTCTTTTTTATTTTTCGGATTATACGCTAATTTACGTAAAATGTAGTAAAATTTTGTTAATTCACGATATTTTACGTAATTTTTCGTAAAATACTGTTTTCAAATCACTATTGTACTTTGTTGCACCTTTTAAACCTAAAATAAAATTATATATTCTTTTTTTTAGTAAATCAAATCAATAATCTTTTTAATTCTTATTAAATCTCTTTTTTTTTCTTTTTTCAAGGGAAAAATTATTTTAAGTTAAAAAGGTGCAACGTACGTTGAAGTATTTTTTCTAATATTTTTATTAACTTTAATTTTAATTTATCATTTTATTTAAACCAGACTTGTACAAAAGTCAGGAAAAACAAATCTTAACAAGTCAATAACAAGTCAAAGTATGACTTGGACTTAAAAATATATTTTTCAAAAATAACATGTCTTGATTTGCTTCAAAAATTAAAAAAAAGCAATTCAAGATCATAAATGAATTTTTTTATTTAGGAAAAAATAAAATTATTTGTTTAAATTTCTCTTTAAATGTAAATATTGAAACATGATTTTTCAAACAATTCTGATAATTGTCATATTCTTTTTAATTGAATTTATTAATACAAAACAATTATTTTATGTGCTTAAAAAAAGTTTATAAATAAATAAAACAAGATAAAAAGAATAAAAAAAAATATATAAAAAATCAAGATATAAAAAAATTTATGACTTGTTTTTTTTTAATTTTTTGAGACAAGTCAAAGTCCTGACTTGCACTTGACTTGTGACTTTTATACAACTCTGATTTAAACTGGATGTTTTATTTCACTTTTTTGGTCGATGTTGTTTTTGGCTTATATTTTAGCGAGTAGTAAATTTATTTTCTTTATTAGTAAATTTTTTTTTTCTGAATAGCAAATCAATTAATAGGTAATATTTTTTTTTTAAACAGTTTTTTATTTCTAAAAATAGAAAAATTGTTATAATAGTAGAAAAATAATTTACAAGTTTTTTTTCATTAGCAAATTGATTAATGAATATTTTTCTTTAATTGGCATGCTTTCTGATAAGAGAATGGCTTTAAATTCCAATGGAATTACCAAAAAAAAATTAAAGTTAAGTAAAATAGTCAAAAAACTTCGAATCTGATGAATCAGAATCAACCTCAATCATAGGTCTTGCTGCTAATGACGGAAATGATACCGAAGATGATTTTGACGAACCATTGCCAAAAAGAAGAAGAGGTGAAAGTATTGCATACGAAGCGTTCAAAGCATTTGAATTCTTGGCTGAATGTTTGAAAGAGCTTAAAGAAGGATTAATAGAAAACACAACTTGAGGTTCAAAAGAGATTAGTAGATGTTCATGTCCGTATTGGAAGAAAAAATTCATTTGCAAACATGTGATTGGTATCGGTTACAATATGGAGTTATTATTGATCCCAACTATCGATTTAAGAATTGAGAAAAACGCATCGAAGGGTCGCAGAAAGAAAGGTTTACCAGCCCTAATAAGAAATTCAATAGGGCCGATTAATCAAGAATTGTTTTCGTTACAAACTAATACAAATTTGGCAGAAACTCCAATAACTATAAAAACACAATCAATCGAGTCAGAGCCTAGTGCCCAAATAGCTTTATTAATAGCAAACGATAACTCAACTCAAACAGTCCAAAAAAGAGGCAGAGGACGTCCGAGAAAAACTGATTTGGTTCATACATCAAATGTCACTCAAAAGAGTAAAAAGAGAAAAATAAATCAAAATTGATTAATTAATTGAATATTAATTGATTTGTTTTTATTTTTTTTGTTACTACTAATAGCAAAAATTTTTACTACGTTTACCTGTTATAATAATTGCTACTTTTTTATTCTACAATTTAATAATAAATTTACTACTGCAATAATTATTATCCGTTGTTTTTAAAAGATTCCTTTTTTCAGTAGATTTATTTAAATATTGCTAGGAGCTTTTAATTTTTAGATTAAATTTTTTATTATCTCGAAACATTTCATAGTTTATTTAGTAAATAAAACTTCGCTTATATTTTATTCATTTGACAAATTTATAGAAAGTATATGACAAATTTTTCTTTTATTAACTGACAAAATAAAAATAAAAAGGATAACAAAATTATAGAAGCTACTGACAATTTTTTTTTAAGACAAAAAGTAGCAATAAAATAATGACAAATATTTAAAAAAAAGGGGTGCAAAATTATTGAAACCAATGACAAATTTATTTATTACGAAAAAAAAAAAAAACTCAAATGAAAATTAAAAAAATGAATGAAAAAAGAAAACTCAAGTGAAAAATAAAAAAAGAAAACTCAATGCAATTAAATTTGTTTTTTTGGTCGACATCGGCCGCGTTTAGTCGAAGTAGCAGCAGCAGCATTTGAAACTAAATGCTCTTCTTGTTGGTCCGGAAAATCATTTTGATAGGCTAAGTATAGAATTCCTCTTCGAGGTCTTCATCTCATCTAAAGTGTCGTCAAGGTGTTGTTCAAAAGAAGGTACAGCAGAGTCAGAAGAAGAAGACATTGTTAAGTTACTTTACATTTTGTTAGTCCTTTTTATACATTTGGTCAGTAAGAGGATATATTAATTAATCCGAATAAAAATAAGTAATTTGTCATTATCAATTATTTTAAATAGTCTTCATATTCTCAAATTAGTCATGAATTCTGTTAATTAGTCTTAAAAATACGAGTTTTGTCAATAAGTATTTTAATTTATCCTTTTTAAATTAATTTAGTCCAATAAACATAATAATTGTCAGTAAATTCTATAAATTAGTCTATACTTTGATTTAATTTTGTCAGTCCCTAAAATAGTAGCCATAAAACTTTAGTTCAAAAATGGAATTTATTTTTCCGCATTATAAAAGCAATTCACTTACTTAAAAAATTTAAAGCTCTATGTTTTTAAATTTATTATGAATATTTTTTTTTTAAAACTGTCTTATATTTTTAAGTTAAAAAAAATTCTAATTTACTTTATTCTTAAATATTTTATGATTAAAAAAAATTAAATTTAACGATTTTTGTTTTAAAACAAAAAAAGCTAAATACTCTATGTTTGCTTTAATCTATTTAATTTCAATATAATAGGATTGCAAAATTGACTCCAATCTATTTTTTTAAAATAAATTTAAAACATCGCACTTTTTTCATTCTTTTTCAAAATTGTAAGAAAATTTTCATTAAAAGACGAAAAATACACCAAATATTTTTTGAGAAAGCTAGTTTAATTGAAAAACAAAATAAATAATAAGTTAGCTTTTATCTGCATTTTTAACTTTTAAAATTAAAATACAAAAACTAAATGAAATAAATAAATAAAATTGATTTAGAAATTTTTATTTTTAGTCCGTCATAGGTATTGAAGGTATGTCATCTGACGAAGCAATTCAGTTGACAAATAATGATGCATCATTTTGTAAGTCGTACGCCATTTCAAAAGGATACTGGTCCGACCCTTACTTAAAACACTTTTGTGGCACACATAGCTCAGAGCCCAAGCCGCCTGAGATAAGCCGAGGATATTTCGCTCGCGTAAACGCCATTCGAAGCCGTGTGTACAAATTTATAGAACTTTTTGACAATGCCCAAGTGATAAATCTCGGCGCTGGTTATGACACACTTTTCTTTGATTTAACAGATAAAAAATTAAATTTTAAAAAATACATTGAAATCGACTTTCCGCGCATAGTTTCGTCAAAAATTCGTTTGATCCGGACCAAACGAGCACTGAGCGACAAAATTCCTCGACCGGACATCCAAGAGTCCAGCAATAATGAGGGCCAAGGCCAAGGCGAATTTAAAGTACCATCTCTGTTTGCCAGACCGGACCCAGTTCATCCATCTTTAAAGTCCAACTCAGAAATTCATCTAGACAATTATGACTTGATTAGTGCCGATTTGCGCAATCCAAACGATCTTGATTCAAAATTAAAAGCTTGTGGAGTTAACTTTAAGCATCCTACTTTGGTAATTGCCGAATGTGTTCTCATCTACATGTCCATGGAGCACTCAAGCAATCTTTTAAAATACTTGGCTCATAATTTTGACCAAGTTGGCTTTGTTAATTACGAACAGTGCAATTTGGCGGACAAATTCGGTGACATAATGATGGCCAATATGGAGGCTAGGGAATGTAGACTTCAAGGCACAGAGGCATGTTCTAATTTAGACTCACAGCTAGAACGCTTTATTTCAAATGGCTTTGTCAACACATGCACTCAGGTAATCACTATGAGTGATTTCTACACAACAAAAATGGATCGATCCGAAAGGCACAGAATTGAAGCGATTGAGTTTTTGGACGAAACAGAGCTTTTGTTTCAACTTATGGACCACTATTGTGTCGGCATAGCTGCCAATTCTGAATTTTTTAGAAAAATATTTTTTTAAAAGTAAAATTTCATCATTCTTTTTTAATAAATTTTAATTCAGTTTTTTATTTTTATTTTTTAAGTTATTTTTGAGTATAAAATTTTTTTATTTTGATTGAGAAGTTCTTCATAATCACAGCTTTAAATTTTTTCAAACAATTAATTTTTTTAATAAATTCAAATTCAATTGATTATTTTTTTTAATATTTCCTAGTTTTCTTGAATCTTAGTTTTCCTAGTGATGTAATCGAATATGCATATTCGAAATTTTTATAAAACTGAAATTTTTTTCTGATACATTTATTCCTAATTATCTGAATTTAACTATATACCCATTTTCATCTAAAAAAAAATTTATTATCACCTTTAAATTTCGAATTAAAAAAAAACAACCCAAAACACCCTCAAACACCCTCATAACTTTTCAGATACACCCAAAAACTGATTATATTTTTGAATAGAGCATAAAAATATTTACTAAAAAATATAGTTTTTATTAATTAAATAATTTGATTTTACCATTAAAAATCGAAAAAACAACTTTTTTGGCTCTTCGACAATACACCCTAATTTTTTTACCTTTTCCCATTTTTTTTCTGCAATGTAAAATTGAAATTATTGGTTATCGATCATGAGGAATCTGAAAAAAAAATCAGATTTCTCCTTTCTGAATTAGTTTTTAAAATAATTTTTTGCTATTATTTTTTGATTTTTTTAAATGTTTAAAGCAACTCTACAACGATCTTCTAAAGTAAATAAAATGTAATAGCGACCTTAAAACATTCGTCAGAAAAAGACAATGCAGAAGTTTAGAAGAACTGACTGAAACAATAAGAGAATTTGAGACAAATCTGAGTGCTGAAAAGTGAAGAAAATTGTCAAACCATCTTAAGAAAGTTTTGACAATAGTAGCGAATAACAAAGGAGACTGGTCTAATGAAAAATCTTTTTGAATAAAAACTAAATAAATTACTTAATAATATAATTTTAAAAAATAAATAAAATAATATATAAAAGAATTTTCTTTAATCAAAAATTAAATTGAATTTCCAAATTTAATATTAAAAATAAAAGGTAACATATATTTTATTTCTTTATTAATTAAAAAATTAATTTTATTTTTAAGATATTTTTATGAAAAAATGTATCGTAAAACATGTGTAAGACTGGAAGAAGATATGGGCGTACAGCGTCGACGCAAGAAAAAAAGGGAAAAAAAACAAATTTAATTGTTTTTTGTATATTTTTAAAATAAAAAAAATTGAAAAATAACTTTTATTTTTTTCGTTATTTAAAAAACAAATTAAGTTAAAAATATTTTTTTTAATGATGAGTCGAAGGGGTCGGACGGGTTGAATGAGAAGGTGATGAGTCGGAGGGGTCGGACGGGTTGACTGAGTAAGTTATATGAGTCGGAGGGGTCGGACGGGTTGACTGAGTAAGTTATATGAGTCGGATGGGTTGGACTGGTTGTCTGAAATAGTGGACATGATCAAACGAGTGGCAGACTGTGGTGACAAATCGAGCTAAAAATAAAAAAATTTTAGTTTCTTTGCTTTAGGAAAAAAATGAAAAAATTTTCATTTATTGCTCTGAAGAGTTGGCTTAAGTAAAAAAATAAAAATAAAATTGCAAAATTAAATTTTCTTTGAAGATACAAAAAAGAGTAAAACACTCCACGAAAATTAATAAAAAATTAAAAAAAAAAAATTGTATTTTTTTACGAAAATTTTCGTAAATTTTTATTGATTTTAGTGAAACATAGTAAGAAAAAGGGAAAAAAAATACAAAAAAAGAAAAATTTAAATTAAGTTTTATTAATCTTGTTCCACTAAGTTTCACTTAATTTTCATTCATGTGAGTAAGGTATCAAGTAATTAAAAATACCATTTTCTCTATTTTGTTTTTGGCGATTGAATTTGAAAAAAAGATTGATTTTCAAATTCTCTTATAACCCTATTTACATAATATCTTTTTATCATTTTTAAAGCTGTCCACAGCTTTTTTCCAAGCTTCTTTAAAAGTTGAATGCGCCGGGACTAATTTCAGGACATCCTCTAATAAAATTTATTTTATATTTAATCTATAAATAAATTAAAAATTACTTTTAATTACATCCATTTCTACTGGATATTTTTTCTCATAATAACTTAACGTTTCGCCGACATCATTCGTAAACTAAGTCTGTATAAAATATCGAAGCCGATTTGTAAAAGGTTTATTTTTAACTAAAAAGAAAAATTTAGCTCCAATTACGAGCAAGCTTATTTTAAAATCTACTTAAGATGTCTTTTGAAATTTCTTCCGATTCTGAATCGGAATCACTTTTTCTCTTAAGCGAAGGTGATGGACTGATTTCTTGGCCCATGATATAGTTTCTCAAAATCGAATTATCATCGTTTATTTTCGAGACACTTGTATTGAGCTTTAGAATATTCTCATTTAAACAAAAAATTGTTTTTTCCAAAGTATTTGGGCATTGAGATTTTTAACTATCAACAAGTTTACCAGTCTTTAAAATAAAAATATAAATTCAAAACTTTTTACTTAAAACCTTGTTTTTTGTTATAGAAAATTTCTTTTTTCAATAAATTCTTTTTACTAGAAAAAACTTTTTTTTTGGGAATTTTAAAAATTTTTCCGATTGAACTTGAGCTTGCACCGCCAAAATTTGATTTTCTATTTCATGTGGAAAAGAAATTATTGTGTCTTTCAAAAACTTTCAAAAATAATTTAATTATTTTTAAAAAAATGAAAAGCAATTAAAACCTCATTTTTATCTGAAGGATCTTGAATAATACTTAAATCTACAGAATAAGGCACATTATGAAGATGATGAAAGGGATGTTTTCATTTGGAATATGAAAGCTGACAGCTATCATTTCAATTATCTCTTCAATTTTCGTACTCTTTTTTGTTTTAATTAGTTTGGGCTGCTTCACTTCTTCTTTGGACCTGCTATTGTTCCATTCCATTTAGAACTGCAGTTGTTCCCTTAGGACATCTAGTTGTTCTCTTTGGACTTGTTATCGTTACATTTGGTTCTTCTTTTGTTGCTGGAACTGTTCCCTTTGTACTTGCAAGTGTTCCCTTTCGACCTGAAATTATTCCCGTTGGACCTGTAATTGTTGTTGGAACTTGTCATTTTGAGCTTGCATTTTGTATTTTAAATTTTATAAGTATTTTATTATCATTTAAATAAAAAATTTTCCAAATTAATAGTTCATTTTTAATCTTCATATTCATATTGCCATTGAAAAAGGTAAGAAATGTTTTCACTGTTAGTACGATGTAAAAAAATTTGACTGAGATTTGATATTTATTGAAGCTCAAAAAGATTTCGAAAATAAATACTGAATTTTTAATTTGTGTATCAGCTCTATAATTTTACTGAACAAATTTTCTTTTTTTAAAAAGGAAATTTTCCAATCAATGGTATTAATAACCCTTTATAAATTTCCTTGGTCCCTTTGTGCCTTCAAATGTTCCCTTTGAACCTGAAGTTGTTTTCTTTGGACCTGCGATTATTCCTCTTAATCTAGAGTTGTTCCCTTTGGACCTGCTATTGTTCCATTTAAAACTGCAGTTGTTCCCTTAGGACATCTAGTTGTTCTCTTTGGACTTGTAATCGTTCCCTTTGGTTCTGCTTTTGTTGCTGGAACTGTTCCCTTTGGACCTGAAGTTGTTTTATTTGGACTTGAAGCTCTTCCCTTTTACCTAGAGTTGTTCCCTTTGGACCTGATATTGTTCCATTTAGAACTGCAGTTGTTCACTTAGGACATCTAGTTGTTCTCTTTGGACTTGTTATCGTTACATTTGGTTCTTCTTTTGTTGCTGGAACTGTTCCCTTTGTACTTGCAAGTGTTCCCTTTCGACCTGAAATTATTCCCGTTGGACCTGTAATTGTTGTTGGAACTTGTCATTTTGAGCTTGCATTTTGTATTTTAAATTTTATAAGTATTTTATTATCATTTAAATAAAAAATTTTCCAAATTAATAGTTCATTTTTAATCTTCATATTCATATTGCCATTGAAAAAGGTAAGAAATGTTTTCACTGTTAGTACGATGTAAAAAAATTTGACTGAGATTTGATATTTACTGAAGCTCAAAAAGATTTCGAAAATAAATACTGAATTATTAATTTGTGTATCAGCTCTTTAATTTTACTGAACAAATTTTCTTTTTTTAAAAAGGAAATTTTCCAATCAATGGTATTAATAACCCTTAATAAATATCCTTGGTCCCTTTGTGCCTTAAAATGTTCCCTTAGTACCTGAAGTTGTTTTCTTTGGACCTGCGATTATTCCGCTTAATCTAGAGTTGTTCCCTTTGGACCTGCTATTGTTCCATTTAGAACTGAAGTTGTTCCCTTTGGACATCTAGTTGTTCTCGTTGGACTTGTAATCGTTCCCATTTGGTTCTGCTTTTGTTGCTGGAACTGTTCCCTTTGTACTTGCAAGTGTGCCCTTTCGACCTGAAATTATTCCCGTTGGACCTGTAATTGTTGTTGGAACTTGTCATTTTGAGCTTGCATTTTGTATTTTAAATTTTATAAGTATTTAATTATCATTTAAATAAAAAATTTTCCAAATTAAAAGTTCATTTTAAATCTTCATATTCATATTGCCTCTGAAAAAGGTAAGAAATGTTTTCACTGTTAGTAAGATGTAAAAAATTTTGACTGAGATTTGATATTTAATGAAGCTCAAAAAGATTTCGAAAATAAATACTGAATTTTTAATTTGTGTATCAGCTCTATAATTTTAATGAACAAATTTTCTTTTTTTAAAAAGGAAATTTTCCAATCAATGGTATTAATAACCCTTAATAAATATCCTTGGTCCCTTTGTGCCTTCAAATGTTCCCTTTGAACCTGAAGTTGTTTTCTTTGGACCTGCGATTATTCCTCTTAATCTAGAGTTGTTCCCTTTGGACCTGCTATTGTTCCATTTAAAACTGCAGTTGTTCCCTTAGGACATCTAGTTGTTCTCTTTGGACTTGTTATCGTTACATTTGGTTCTTCTTTTGTTGCTGGAACTGTTCCCTTTGTACTTGCAAGTGTTCCCTTTCGACCTGAAATTATTCCCGTTGGACCTGTAATTGTTGTTGGAACTTGTCATTTTGAGCTTGCATTTTGTATTTTAAATTTTATAAGTATTTTATTATCATTTAAATAAAAAATTTTCCAAATTAATAGTTCATTTTTAATCTTCATATTCATATTGCCATTGAAAAAGGTAAGAAATGTTTTCACTGTTAGTACGATGTAAAAAAATTTGACTGAGATTTGATATTTATTGAAGCTCAAAAAGATTTCGAAAATAAATACTGAATTTTTAATTTGTGTATCAGCTCTATAATTTTACTGAACAAATTTTCTTTTTTTAAAAAGGAAATTTTCCAATCAATGGTATTAATAACCCTTTATAAATTTCCTTGGTCCCTTTGTGCCTTCAAATGTTCCCTTTGAACCTGAAGTTGTTTTCTTTGGACCTGCGATTATTCCTCTTAATCTAGAGTTGTTCCCTTTGGACCTGCTATTGTTCCATTTAAAACTGCAGTTGTTCCCTTAGGACATCTAGTTGTTCTCTTTGGACTTGTAATCGTTCCCTTTGGTTCTGCTTTTGTTTCTGGAACTGTTCCCTTTGGACCTGAAGTTGTTTTATTTGGACTTGAAGCTCTTCCCTTTTACCTAGAGTTGTTCCCTTTGGACCTGATATTGTTCCATTTAGAACTGCAGTTGTTCACTTAGGACATCTAGTTGTTCTCTTTGGACTTGTTATCGTTACATTTGGTTCTTCTTTTGTTGCTGGAACTGTTCCCTTTGTACTTGCAAGTGTTCCCTTTCGACCTGAAATTATTCCCGTTGGACCTGTAATTGTTGTTGGAACTTGTCATTTTGAGCTTGCATTTTGTATTTTAAATTTTATAAGTATTTTATTATCATTTAAATAAAAAATTTTCCAAATTAATAGTTCATTTTTAATCTTCATATTCATATTGCCATTGAAAAAGGTAAGAAATGTTTTCACTGTTAGTACGATGTAAAAAAATTTGACTGAGATTTGATATTTACTGAAGCTCAAAAAGATTTCGAAAATAAATACTGAATTATTAATTTGTGTATCAGCTCTTTAATTTTACTGAACAAATTTTCTTTTTTTAAAAAGGAAATTTTCCAATCAATGGTATTAATAACCCTTAATAAATATCCTTGGTCCCTTTGTGCCTTAAAATGTTCCCTTAGTACCTGAAGTTGTTTTCTTTGGACCTGCGATTATTCCTCTTAATCTAGAGTTGTTCCCTTTGGACCTGCTATTGTTCCATTTAAAACTGCAGTTGTTCCCTTAGGACATCTAGTTGTTCTCTTTGGACTTGTAATCGTTCCCTTTGGTTCTGCTTTTGTTGCTGGAACTGTTCCCTTTGGACCTGAAGTTGTTTTATTTGGACTTGAAGCTCTTCCCTTTTACCTAGAGTTGTTCCCTTTGGACCTGATATTGTTCCATTTAGAACTGCAGTTGTTCACTTAGGACATCTAGTTGTTCTCTTTGGACTTGTTATCGTTACATTTGGTTCTTCTTTTGTTGCTGGAACTGTTCCCTTTGTACTTGCAAGTGTTCCCTTTCGACCTGAAATTATTCCCGTTGGACCTGTAATTGTTGTTGGAACTTGTCATTTTGAGCTTGCATTTTGTATTTTAAATTTTATAAGTATTTTATTATCATTTAAATAAAAAATTTTCCAAATTAATAGTTCATTTTTAATCTTCATATTCATATTGCCATTGAAAAAGGTAAGAAATGTTTTCACTGTTAGTACGATGTAAAAAAATTTGACTGAGATTTGATATTTACTGAAGCTCAAAAAGATTTCGAAAATAAATACTGAATTATTAATTTGTGTATCAGCTCTTTAATTTTACTGAACAAATTTTCTTTTTTTAAAAAGGAAATTTTCCAATCAATGGTATTAATAACCCTTTATAAATTTCCTTGGTCCCTTTGTGCCTTCAAATGTTCCCTTTGAACCTGAAGTTGTTTTCTTTGGACCTGCGATTATTCCTCTTAATCTAGAGTTGTTCCCTTTGGACCTGCTATTGTTCCATTTAAAACTGCAGTTGTTCCCTTAGGACATCTAGTTGTTCTCTTTGGACTTGTTATCGTTACATTTGGTTCTTCTTTTGTTACTGGAACTGTTCCCTTTGGACCTGAAGTTGTTTTATTTGGACTTGAAGCTCTTCCCTTTTACCTAGAGTTGTTCCCTTTGGACCTGATATTGTTCCATTTAGAACTGCAGTTGTTCACTTAGGACATCTAGTTGTTCTCTTTGGACTTGTTATCGTTACATTTGGTTCTTCTTTTGTTGCTGGAACTGTTCCCTTTGTACTTGCAAGTGTTCCCTTTCGACCTGAAATTATTCCCGTTGGACCTGTAATTGTTGTTGGAACTTGTCATTTTGAGCTTGCATTTTGTATTTTAAATTTTATAAGTATTTTATTATCATTTAAATAAAAAATTTTCCAAATTAATAGTTCATTTTTAATCTTCATATTCATATTGCCATTGAAAAAGGTAAGAAATGTTTTCACTGTTAGTACGATGTAAAAAAATTTGACTGAGATTTGATATTTACTGAAGCTCAAAAAGATTTCGAAAATAAATACTGAATTATTAATTTGTGTATCAGCTCTTTAATTTTACTGAACAAATTTTCTTTTTTTAAAAAGGAAATTTTCCAATCAATGGTATTAATAACCCTTAATAAATATCCTTGGTCCCTTTGTGCCTTAAAATGTTCCCTTAGTACCTGAAGTTGTTTTCTTTGGACCTGCGATTATTCCTCTTAATCTAGAGTTGTTCCCTTTGGACCTGCTATTGTTCCATTTAAAACTGCAGTTGTTCCCTTAGGACATCTAGTTGTTCTCTTTGGACTTGTAATCGTTCCCTTTGGTTCTGCTTTTGTTGCTGGAACTGTTCCCTTTGGACCTGAAGTTGTTTTATTTGGACTTGAAGCTCTTCCCTTTTACCTAGAGTTGTTCCCTTTGGACCTGATATTGTTCCATTTAGAACTGCAGTTGTTCACTTAGGACATCTAGTTGTTCTCTTTGGACTTGTTATCGTTACATTTGGTTCTTCTTTTGTTGCTGGAACTGTTCCCTTTGTACTTGCAAGTGTTCCCTTTCGACCTGAAATTATTCCCGTTGGACCTGTAATTGTTGTTGGAACTTGTCATTTTGAGCTTGCATTTTGTATTTTAAATTTTATAAGTATTTTATTATCATTTAAATAAAAAATTTTCCAAATTAATAGTTCATTTTTAATCTTCATATTCATATTGCCATTGAAAAAGGTAAGAAATGTTTTCACTGTTAGTACGATGTAAAAAAATTTGACTGAGATTTGATATTTACTGAAGCTCAAAAAGATTTCGAAAATAAATACTGAATTATTAATTTGTGTATCAGCTCTTTAATTTTACTGAACAAATTTTCTTTTTTTAAAAAGGAAATTTTCCAATCAATGGTATTAATAACCCTTAATAAATATCCTTGGTCCCTTTGTGCCTTAAAATGTTCCCTTAGTACCTGAAGTTGTTTTCTTTGGACCTGCGATTATTCCGCTTAATCTAGAGTTGTTCCCTTTGGACCTGCTATTGTTCCATTTAGAACTGAAGTTGTTCCCTTTGGACATCTAGTTGTTCTCGTTGGACTTGTAATCGTTCCCATTTGGTTCTGCTTTTGTTGCTGGAACTGTTCCCTTTGTACTTGCAAGTGTGCCCTTTCGACCTGAAATTATTCCCGTTGGACCTGTAATTGTTGTTGGAACTTGTCATTTTGAGCTTGCATTTTGTATTTTAAATTTTATAAGTATTTAATTATCATTTAAATAAAAAATTTTCCAAATTAAAAGTTCATTTTAAATCTTCATATTCATATTGCCTCTGAAAAAGGTAAGAAATGTTTTCACTGTTAGTAAGATGTAAAAAATTTTGACTGAGATTTGATATTTAATGAAGCTCAAAAAGATTTCGAAAATAAATACTGAATTTTTAATTTGTGTATCAGCTCTATAATTTTAATGAACAAATTTTCTTTTTTTAAAAAGGAAATTTTCCAATCAATGGTATTAATAACCCTTAATAAATATCCTTGGTCCCTTTGTGCCTTCAAATGTTCCCTTTGAACCTGAAGTTGTTTTCTTTGGACCTGCGATTATTCCTCTTAATCTAGAGTTGTTCCCTTTGGACCTGCTATTGTTCCATTTAAAACTGCAGTTGTTCCCTTAGGACATCTAGTTGTTCTCTTTGGACTTGTTATCGTTACATTTGGTTCTTCTTTTGTTGCTGGAACTGTTCCCTTTGTACTTGCAAGTGTTCCCTTTCGACCTGAAATTATTCCCGTTGGACCTGTAATTGTTGTTGGAACTTGTCATTTTGAGCTTGCATTTTGTATTTTAAATTTTATAAGTATTTTATTATCATTTAAATAAAAAATTTTCCAAATTAATAGTTCATTTTTAATCTTCATATTCATATTGCCATTGAAAAAGGTAAGAAATGTTTTCAATGTTAGTACGATGTAAAAAATTTTGACTGAGATTTGATATTTAATGAAGCTCAAAAAGATTTCGAAAATAAATACTGAATTTTTAATTTGTGTATCAGCTCTTTAATTTTACTGAACAAATTTTCTTTTTTTAAAAAGGAAATTTTCCAATCAATGGTATTAATAACCCTTAATAAATATCCTTGGTCCCTTTGTGCCTTAAAATGTTCCCTTAGTACCTGAAGTTGTTTTCTTTAGACCTGCGATTATTCCGCTTAATCTAGAGTTGTTCCCTTTGGACCTGCTATTGTTCCATTTAAAACTGCAGTTGTTCCCTTAGGACATCTAGTTGTTCTCTTTGGACTTGTAATCGTTCCCTTTGGTTCTGCTTTTGTTGCTGGAACTGTTCCCTTTGGACCTGAAGTTGTTTTATTTGGACTTGAAGCTCTTCCCTTTTACCTAGAGTTGTTCCCTTTGGACCTGATATTGTTCCATTTAGAACTGCAGTTGTTCACTTAGGACATCTAGTTGTTCTCTTTGGACTTGTTATCGTTACATTTGGTTCTTCTTTTGTTGCTGGAACTGTTCCCTTTGTACTTGCAAGTGTTCCCTTTCGACCTGAAATTATTCCCGTTGGACCTGTAATTGGTGTTGGAACTTGTCATTTTGAGCTTGCATTTTGTATTTTAAATTTTATAAGTATTTTATTATCATTTAAATAAAAAATTTTCCAAATTAAAAGTTCATTTTAAATCTTCATATTCATATTGCCTCTGAAAAAGGTAAGAAATGTTTTCACTGTTAGTACGATGTAAAAAAATTTGACTGAGATTTGATATTTATTGAAGCTCAAAAAGATTTCGAAAATAAATACTGAATTTTTAATTTGTGTATCAGCTCTATAATTTTACTGAACAAATTTTCTTTTTTTAAAAAGGAAATTTTCCAATCAATGGTATTAATAACCCTTAATAAATATCCTTGGTCCCTTTGTGCCTTCAAATGTTCCCTTTGAACCTGAAGTTGTTTTCTTTGGACCTGCGATTATTCCTCTTAATCTAGAGTTGTTCCCTTTGGACCTGCTATTGTTCCATTTAAAACTGCAGTTGTTCCCTTAGGACATCTAGTTGTTCTCTTTGGACTTGTTATCGTTACATTTGGTTCTTCTTTTGTTGCTGGAACTGTTCCCTTTGTACTTGCAAGTGTGCCCTTTCGACCTGAAATTATTCCCGTTGGACCTGTAATTGTTGTTGGAACTTGTCATTTTGAGCTTGCATTTTGTATTTTAAATTTTATAAGTATTTTATTATCATTTAAATAAAAAATTTTCCAAATTAATAGTTCATTTTTAATCTTCATATTCATATTGCCATTGAAAAAGGTAAGAAATGTTTTCACTGTTAGTACGATGTAAAAAATTTTGACTGAGATTTGATATTTAATGAAGCTCAAAAAGATTTCGAAAATAAATACTGAATTTTTAATTTGTGTATCAGCTCTTTAATTTTACTGAACAAATTTTCTTTTTTTAAAAAGGAAATTTTCCAATCAATGGTATTAATAACCCTTAATAAATATCCTTGGTCCCTTTGTGCCTTAAAATGTTCCCTTAGTACCTGAAGTTGTTTTCTTTGGACCTGCGATTATTCCGCTTAATCTAGAGTTGTTCCCTTTGGACCTGCTATTGTTCCATTTAAAACTGCAGTTGTTCCCTTAGGACATCTAGTTGTTCTCTTTGGACTTGTAATCGTTCCCTTTGGTTCTGCTTTTGTTGCTGGAACTGTTCCCTTTGGACCTGAAGTTGTTTTATTTGGACTTGAAGCTCTTCCCTTTTACCTAGAGTTGTTCCCTTTGGACCTGATATTGTTCCATTTAGAACTGCAGTTGTTCACTTAGGACATCTAGTTGTTCTCTTTGGACTTGTTATCGTTACATTTGGTTCTTCTTTTGTTGCTGGAACTGTTCCCTTTGTACTTGCAAGTGTTCCCTTTCGACCTGAAATTATTCCCGTTGGACCTGTAATTGGTGTTGGAACTTGTCATTTTGAGCTTGCATTTTGTATTTTAAATTTTATAAGTATTTTATTATCATTTAAATAAAAAATTTTCCAAATTAAAAGTTCATTTTAAATCTTCATATTCATATTGCCTCTGAAAAAGGTAAGAAATGTTTTCACTGTTAGTACGATGTAAAAAAATTTGACTGAGATTTGATATTTATTGAAGCTCAAAAAGATTTCGAAAATAAATACTGAATTTTTAATTTGTGTATCAGCTCTATAATTTTACTGAACAAATTTTCTTTTTTTAAAAAGGAAATTTTCCAATCAATGGTATTAATAACCCTTAATAAATATCCTTGGTCCCTTTGTGCCTTAAAATGTTCCCTTAGTACCTGAAGTTGTTTTCTTTGGACCTGCGATTATTCCTCTTAATCTAGAGTTGTTCCCTTTGGACCTGCTATTGTTCCATTTAAAACTGCAGTTGTTCCCTTTGGACATCTAGTTGTTCTCGTTGGACTTGTAATCGTTCCCATTTGGTTCTGCTTTTGTTGCTGGAACTGTTCCCTTTGTACTTGCAAGTGTGCCCTTTCGACCTGAAATTATTCCCGTTGGACCTGTAATTGTTGTTGGAACTTGTCATTTTGAGCTTGCATTTTGTATTTTAAATTTTATAAGTATTTAATTATCATTTAAATAAAAAATTTTCCAAATTAAAAGTTCATTTTAAATCTTCATATTCATGTTGCCTCTGAAAAAGGTAAGAAATGTTTTCACTGTTAGTACGATGTAAAAAAATTTGACTGAGATTTGATATTTAATGAAGCTCAAAAAGATTTCGAAAATAAATACTGAATTTTTAATTTGTGTATCAGCTCTATAATTTTACTGAACAAATTTTCTTTTTTTAAAAAGGAAATTTTCCAATCAATGGTATTAATAACCCTTAATAAATATCCTTGGTCCCTTTGTGCCTTCAAATGTTCCCTTTGAACCTGAAGTTGTTTTCTTTGGACCTGCGATTATTCCTCTTAATCTAGAGTTGTTCCCTTTGGACCTGCTATTGTTCCATTTAGAACTGAAGTTGTTCCCTTTGGACATCTAGTTGTTCTCGTTGGACTTGTAATCGTTCCCATTTGGTTCTGCTTTTGTTGCTGGAACTGTTCCCTTTGTACTTGCAAGTGTGCCCTTTCGACCTGAAATTATTCCCGTTGGACCTGTAATTGTTGTTGGAACTTGTCATTTTGAGCTTGCATTTTGTATTTTAAATTTTATAAGTATTTAATTATCATTTAAATAAAAAATTTTCCAAATTAAAAGTTCATTTTAAATCTTCATATTCATATTGCCTCTGAAAAAGGTAAGAAATGTTTTCACTGTTAGTACGATGTAAAAAATTTTGACTGAGATTTGATATTTAATGAAGCTCAAAAAGATTTCGAAAATAAATACTGAATTTTTAATTTGTGTATCAGCTCTATAATTTTACTGAACAAATTTTCTTTTTTTAAAAAGGAAATTTTCCAATCAATGGTATTAATAACCCTTAATAAATATCCTTGGTCCCTTTGTGCCTTCAAATGTTCCCTTTGAACCTGAAGTTGTTTTCTTTGGACCTGCGATTATTCCTCTTAATCTAGAGTTGTTCCCTTTGGACCTGCTATTGTTCCATTTAAAACTGCAGTTGTTCCCTTAGGACATCTAGTTGTTCTCTTTGGACTTGTAATCGTTCCCTTTGGTTCTGCTTTTGTTGCTGGAACTGTTCCCTTTGGACCTGAAGTTGTTTTATTTGGACTTGAAGCTCTTCCCTTTTACCTAGAGTTGTTCCCTTTGGACCTGATATTGTTCCATTTAGAACTGCAGTTGTTCACTTAGGACATCTAGTTGTTCTCGTTGGACTTGTAATCGTTCCCATTTGGTTCTGCTTTTGTTGCTGGAACTGTTCCCTTTGTACTTGCAAGTGTGCCCTTTCGACCTGAAATTATTCCCGTTGGACCTGTAATTGTTGTTGGAACTTGTCATTTTGAGCTTGCATTTTGTATTTTAAATTTTATAAGTATTTAATTATCATTTAAATAAAAAATTTTCCAAATTAATATTTCATTTCTAATCTTCATATTCATATTGCCATTGAAAAAGGTAAGAAATGTTTTCACTGTTAGTACGATGTAAAAAAATTTGACTGAGATTTGATATTTATTGAAGCTCAAAAAGATTTCGAAAATAAATACTGAATTTTTAATTTGTGTATCAGCTCTATAATTTTACTGAACAAATTTTCTTTTTTTAAAAAGGAAATTTTCCAATCAATGGTATTAATAACCCTTAATAAATATCCTTGGTCCCTTTGTGCCTTCAAATGTTCCCTTTGAACCTGAAGTTGTTTTCTTTGGACCTGCGATTATTCCTCTTAATCTAGAGTTGTTCCCTTTGGACCTGCTATTGTTCCATTTAAAACTGCAGTTGTTCCCTTAGGACATCTAGTTGTTCTCTTTGGACTTGTAATCGTTCCCTTTGGTTCTGCTTTTGTTGCTGGAACTGTTCCCTTTGGACCTGAAGTTGTTTTATTTGGACTTGAAGCTCTTCCCTTTTACCTAGAGTTGTTCCCTTTGGACCTGATATTGTTCCATTTAGAACTGCAGTTGTTCACTTAGGACATCTAGTTGTTCTCGTTGGACTTGTAATCGTTCCCATTTGGTTCTGCTTTTGTTGCTGGAACTGTTCCCTTTGTACTTGCAAGTGTGCCCTTTCGACCTGAAATTATTCCCGTTGGACCTGTAATTGTTGTTGGAACTTGTCATTTTGAGCTTGCATTTTGTATTTTAAATTTTATAAGTATTTAATTATCATTTAAATAAAAAATTTTCCAAATTAAAAGTTCATTTTAAATCTTCATATTCATATTGCCTCTGAAAAAGGTAAGAAATGTTTTCACTGTTAGTACGATGTAAAAAATTTTGACTGAGATTTGATATTTAATGAAGCTCAAAAAGATTTCGAAAATAAATACTGAATTTTTAATTTGTGTATCAGCTCTATAATTTTACTGAACAAATTTTCTTTTTTTAAAAAGGAAATTTTCCAATCAATGGTATTAATAACCCTTAATAAATATCCTTGGTCCCTTTGTGCCTTCAAATGTTCCCTTTGAACCTGAAGTTGTTTTCTTTGGACCTGCGATTATTCCTCTTAATCTAGAGTTGTTCCCTTTGGACCTGCTATTGTTCCATTTAAAACTGCAGTTGTTCCCTTAGGACATCTAGTTGTTCTCTTTGGACTTGTAATCGTTCCCTTTGGTTCTGCTTTTGTTGCTGGAACTGTTCCCTTTGGACCTGAAGTTGTTTTATTTGGACTTGAAGCTCTTCCCTTTTACCTAGAGTTGTTCCCTTTGGACCTGATATTGTTCCATTTAGAACTGCAGTTGTTCACTTAGGACATCTAGTTGTTCTCGTTGGACTTGTAATCGTTCCCATTTGGTTCTGCTTTTGTTGCTGGAACTGTTCCCTTTGTACTTGCAAGTGTGCCCTTTCGACCTGAAATTATTCCCGTTGGACCTGTAATTGTTGTTGGAACTTGTCATTTTGAGCTTGCATTTTGTATTTTAAATTTTATAAGTATTTAATTATCATTTAAATAAAAAATTTTCCAAATTAATATTTCATTTCTAATCTTCATATTCATATTGCCATTGAAAAAGGTAAGAAATGTTTTCACTGTTAGTACGATGTAAAAAAATTTGACTGAGATTTGATATTTATTGAAGCTCAAAAAGATTTCGAAAATAAATACTGAATTTTTAATTTGTGTATCAGCTCTATAATTTTACTGAACAAATTTTCTTTTTTTAAAAAGGAAATTTTCCAATCACTGGTATTAATAACCCTTTATAAATATCCTTGGTCCCTTTGTGCCTTCAAATGTTCCCTTTGAACCTGAAGTTGTTTTCTTTGGACCTGCGATTATTCCTCTTAATCTAGAGTTGTTCCCTTTGGACCTGCTATTGTTCCATTTAAAACTGCAGTTGTTCCCTTAAGACATCTAGTTGTTCTCTTTGGACTTGTAATCGTTCCCTTTGGTTCTGCTTTTGCTGCTGGAACTGTTCCCTTTGGACCTGAAGTTGTTTTATTTGGATTTGAAGCTCTTCCCTTTTACCTAGAGTTGTTCCCTTTGGACCTGATATTGTTCCATTTAGAACTGCAGTTGTTCACTTAGGACATCTAGTTGTTCTCTTTGGACTTGTTATCGTTACATTTGGTTCTTCTTTTGCTGCTGGAACTGTTCCCTTTGTACTTGCAAGTGTTCCCTTTCGACCTGAAATTATTCCCGTTGGACCTGTAATTGTTGTTGGAACTTGTCATTTTGAGCTTGCATTTTGTATTTTAAATTTTATAAGTATTTTATTATCATTTAAATAAAAAATTTTCCAAATTAATAGTTCATTTTTAATCTTCATATTCATATTGCCATTGAAAAAGGTAAGAAATGTTTTCACTGTTAGTACGATGTAAAAAAATTTGACTGAGATTTGATATTTATTGAAGCTCAAAAAGATTTCGAAAATAAATACTGAATTTTTAATTTGTGTATCAGCTCTTTAATTTTACTGAACAAATTTTCTTTTTTTAAAAAGGAAATTTTCCAATCAATGGTATTAATAACCCTTAATAAATATCCTTGGTCCCTTTGTGCCTTAAAATGTTCCCTTAGGACCTGAAGTTGTTTTCTTTGGACCTGCGATTATTCCGCTTAATCTAGAGTTGTTCCCTTTGGACCTGCTATTGTTCCATTTAGAACTGAAGTTGTTCCCTTTGGACATCTAGTTGTTCTCGTTGGACTTGTAATCGTTCCCATTTGGTTCTGCTTTTGTTGCTGGAACTGTTCCCTTTGTACTTGCAAGTGTGCCCTTTCGACCTGAAATTATTCCCGTTGGACCTGTAATTGTTGTTGGAACTTGTCATTTTGAGCTTGCATTTTGTATTTTAAATTTTATAAGTATTTAATTATCATTTAAATAAAAAATTTTCCAAATTAATAGTTCATTTTTAATCTTCATATTCATATTGCCATTGAAAAAGGTAAGAAATGTTTTCACTGTTAGTACGATGTAAAAAAATTTGACTGAGATTTGATATTTATTGAAGCTCAAAAAGATTTCGAAAATAAATACTGAATTTTTAATTTGTGTATCAGCTCTATAATTTTACTGAACAAATTTTCTTTTTTTAAAAAGGAAATTTTCCAATCAATAGTTTTAATAAACCTTTATAAATATCCTTGGTCCCTTTGTGCCTTCAAATGTTCCCTTTGAACCTGAAGTTGTTTTCTTTGGACCTGCGATTATTCCTCTTAATCTAGAGTTGTTCCCTTTGAACCTGCTATTGTTCCATTTAGAACTGAAGTTGTTCCCTTTGGACATCTAGTTGTTCTCGTTGGACTTGTAATCGTTCCCTTTGGTTCTGCTTTTGTTGCAGGAACTGTTCCCTTTGGACCTGAAGTTGTTTTATTTAGAACTGCAGTTGTTCACTTAGGACATCTAGTTGTTCTCTTTGGACTTGTTATCGTTACATTTGGTTCTTCTTTTGTTGCTGGAACTGTTCCCTTTGTACTTGCAAGTGTTCCCTTTCGACCTGAAATTATTCCCGTTGGACCTGTAATTGTTGTTGGAACTTGTCATTTTGAGCTTGCATTTTGTATTTTAAATTTTATAAGTATTTTATTATCATTTAAATAAAAAATTTTCCAAATTAATAGTTCATTTTTAATCTTCATATTCATATTGCCATTGAAAAAGGTAAGAAATGTTTTCACTGTTAGTACGATGTAAAAAAATTTGACTGAGATTTGATATTTATTGAAGCTCAAAAAGATTTCGAAAATAAATACTGAATTTTTAATTTGTGTATCAGCTCTATAATTTTACTGAACAAATTTTCTTTTTTTAAAAAGGAAATTTTCCAATCATTGGTATTAATAACCCTTTATAAATATCCTTGGTCCCTTTGTACCTTCAAATGTTCCCTTTGAACCTGAAGTTGTTTTCTTTGGACCTGCGATTATTTCTCTTAATCTAGAGTTGTTGCCTTTGGACCTGCTATTGTTCCATTTAAAACTGCAGTTGTTCCCTTTGGACATCTAGTTGTTCTCGTTGGACTTGTAATCGTTCCCATTTGGTTCTGCTTTTGTTGCTGGAACTGTTCCCTTTGTACTTGCAAGTGTGCCCTTTCGACCTGAAATTATTCCCGTTGGACCTGTAATTGTTGTTGGAACTTGTCATTTTGAGCTTGCATTTTGTATTTTAAATTTTATAAGTATTTAATTATCATTTAAATAAAAAATTTTCCAAATTAATAGTTCATTTTTAATCTTCATATTCATATTGCCATTGAAAAAGGTAAGAAATGTTTTCACTGTTAGTACGATGTAAAAAAATTCGACTGAGATTTGATATTTATTGAAGCTCAAAAAGATTTCGAAAATAAATACTGAATTTTTAATTTGTGTATCAGCTCTATAATTTTACTGAACAAATTTTCTTTTTTTAAAAAGGAAATTTTCCAATCATTGGTATTAATAACCCTTTATAAATATCCTTGGTCCCTTTGTGCCTTCAAATGTTCCCTTTGAACCTGAAGTTGTTTTCTTTGGACCTGCGATTATTCCTCTTAATCTAGAGTTGTTGCCTTTGGACCTGCTATTGTTCCATTTAAAACTGCAGTTGTTCCCTTAGGACATCTAGTTGTTCTCTTTGGACTTGTAATCGTTCCCTTTGGTTCTGCTTTTGTTGCTGGAACTGTTCCCTTTGGACCTGAAGCTGTTTTATTTTGACTTGAAGCTCTTCCCTTTTACCTAGAGTTGTTCCCTTTGGACCTGATATTGTTCCATTTAGAACTGCAGTTGTTCACTTAGGACATCTAGTTGTTCTCTTTGGACTTGTTATCGTTACATTTGGTTCTTCTTTTGTTGCTGGAACTGTTCCCTTTGTACTTGCAAGTGTTCCCTTTCGACTTGAAATTATTCCCGTTGGACCTGTAATTGTTGTTGGAACTTGTCATTTTGAGCTTGCATTTTGTATTTTAAATTTTATAAGTATTTTATTATCATTTAAATAAAAAATTTTCCAAATTAATAGTTCATTTTTAATCTTCATATTCATATTGCCATTGAAAAAGGTAAGAAATGTTTTCACTGTTAGTACGATGTAAAAAAATTTGACTGAGATTTGATATTTATTGAAGCTCAAAAAGATTTCGAAAATAAATACTGAATTTTTAATTTGTGTATCAGCTCTATAATTTTACTGAACAAATTTTCTTTTTTTAAAAAGGAAATTTTCCAATCATTGGTATTAATAACCCTTTATAAATATCCTTGGTCCCTTTGTGCCTTCAAATGTTCCCTTTGGACCTGAAGTTGTTTTCTTTGGACCTGCGATTATTCCTCTTAATCTAGAGTTGTTCCCTTTGGACCTGCTATTGTTCCATTTAAAACTGCAGTTGTTCCTTTAGGACATCTAGTTGTTCTCTTTGGACTTGTAATCGTTACATTTGGTTCTTCTTTTGTTGCTGGAACTGTTCCCTTTGTACTTGCAAGTGTTCCCTTTCGACCTGAAATTATTCCCGTTGGACCTGTAATTGTTGTTGGAACTTGTCATTTTGAGCTTGCATTTTGTATTTTAAATTATATAAGTATTTTATTATCATTTAAATAAAAAATTTTCCAAATTAATATTAAAAAAATGAAAAGCAATTAAAACCTCATTTTTATCTGAAGGATCTTGAATAAATAAGGAAATTTTTAAAAATTTCCGTTTTCTAAAAATTCTTTACCAACGATCAAAGTAATAAATATGAGCTAACTTACAAGGAACTTTTTTTTTTAAATAACATTAATTTTTTTAATATAAAAGAGAATAAAAAATTTGCTAGGGACAAAACCTCTCAAGCAACCATAACGAAATCTTCGATCTGTTACCCAAATATTGAAAAATTTATTAAAGTAATTTTCGATGAGTTTTATTTTACAGATATAAACATTTAATAAATATCTAAGGAGATTACTGAAAAAAGAAACGGATGCATTTCAAATGAAAACATCCCTTTCATCATCTTCATAATGTGCCTTATTCAGTAGATTTAAGTATTATTCAAGATCCTTCAGATAAAAATGCGGTTTTAATTGCTTTTCATTTTTTTAATATTAATTTGGAAAATTTTTTATTTAAATGATAATAAAATACTTATAAAATTTAAAATACAAAATGCAAGCTCAAAATGACAAGTTCCAACAACAATTACAGGTCCAACGGGAATAATTTCAGGTCGAAAGGGAACACTTGCAAGTACAAAGGGAACAGTTCCAGCAACAAAAGAAGAACCAAATGTAACGATTACAAGTCCAAAGAGAACAACTAGATGTCCTAAGTGAACAACTGCAGTTCTAAATGGAACAATATCAGGTCCAAAGGGAACAACTCTAGGTAAAAGGGAAGAGCTTCAAGTCCAAATAAAACAACTTCAGGTCCAAAGGGAACAGTTCCAGCAACAAAAGCAGAACCAAATGGGAACGATTACAAGTCCAACGAGAACAACTAGATGTCCAAAGGGAACAACTTCAGTTCTAAATGGAACAATAGCAGGTTCAAAGGGAACAACTCTAGATTAAGAGGAATAATCGCAGGTCCAAAGAAAACAACTTCAGGTTCAAAGGGAACATTTGAAGGCACAAAGGGACCAAGGATATTTATAAAGGGTTATTAATACCAATGATTGGAAAATTTCCTTTTTAAAAAAAGAAAATTTGTTCAGTAAAATTATAGAGCTGATACACAAATTAAAAATTCAGTATTTATTTTCGAAATCTTTTTGATCTTCAATAAATATCAAATCTCAGTCAAATTTTTTTACATCGTACTAACAGTGAAAACATTTCTTACCTTTTTCAATGGCAATATGAATATGAAGATTAAAAATGAACTATTAATTTGGAAAATTTTTTATTTAAATGTTAATAAAATACTTATAAAATTTAAAATACAAAATGCAAGCTCAAAATGACAAGTTCCAACAACAATTACAGGTCCAACGGGAATAATTTCAGGTCGAAAGGACACACTTGCAAGTACAAAGGGAACAGTTCCAGCAACAAAAGCAGAACCAAATGGGAACGATTACAAGTCCAACGAGAACAACTAGATGTCCAAAGGGAACAACTTCAGTTCTAAATGGAACAATAGCAGGTTCAAAGGGAACAACTCTAGATTAAGAGGAATAATCGCAGGTCCAAAGAAAACAACTTCAGGTTCAAAGGGAACATTTGAAGGCACAAAGGGACCAAGGATATTTATAAAGGGTTATTAATACCAATGATTGGAAAATTTCCTTTTTAAAAAAAGAAAATTTGTTCAGTAAAATTATAGAGCTGATACACAAATTAAAAATTCAGTATTTATTTTCGAAATCTTTTTGATCTTCAATAAATATCAAATCTCAGTCAAATTTTTTTACATCGTACTAACAGTGAAAACATTTCTTACCTTTTTCAATGGCAATATGAATATGAAGATTAAAAATGAACTATTAATTTGGAAAATTTTTTATTTAAATGATAATAAAATACTTATAAAATTTAAAATACAAAATGCAAGCTCAAAATGACAAGTTCCAACAACAATTACAGGTCCAACGGGAATAATTTCAAGTCGAAAGGGAACACTTGCAAGTACAAAGGGAACAGTTCCAGCAACAAAAGAAGAACCAAATGTAACGATAACAAGTCCAAAGAGAACAACTAGATGTCCTAAGTGAACAACTGCAGTTCTAAATGGAACAATATCAGGTCCAAAGGGAACAACTCTAGGTAAAAGGGAAGAGCTTCAAGTCCAAATAAAACAACTTCAGGTCCAAAGGGAACAGTTCCAGCAACAAAAGCAGAACCAAAGGGAACGATTACAAGTCCAAAGAGAACAACTAGATGTCCTAAGGGAACAACTGCAGTTTTAAATGGAACAATAGCAGGTCCAAAGGGAACAACTCTAGATTAAGAGGAATAATCGCAGGTCCAAAGAAAACAACTTCAGGTCCAAAGGGAACATTTGAAGGCACAAAGGGACCAAGGATATTTATTAAGGGTTATTAATACCATTGATTGGAAAATTATTTGGTTAAAAAAGAAAATTTGTTCAGTAAAATTTAAAGCCTGATACACAAATTAAAATTTCAGTATTTATTTTCGAAATCTTTTTGAGCTTCAATAAATATCAAATCTCAGTCAAATTTTTCTACATCGTTCTAACAGTGAAAATATTTCTTACCTTTTTCAGAGGCAATATGAATATGAAGATTAAAAATGAACATTAATTTAATAAATTTTTTATTTAAATGATAATAAAATACATATAAAATTTAAAAAACTAAAAGCAAGCTCAAAATGACCAGTTCCAACAACAATTACAGGTCCAAAGGGAATAATTTTAGGTCGAAAGGGCACACTTGCAAGTACTAAAAGAACAGTTCCAGCAACAAAAGCAGAACCAAAGGGAACGATTACAAGTCCAAAGAGAACAACTAGATGTCCTTATATTCTATATTAAACTGATAAAATAAAATATAGTATCTAAAATATGAGAAATTATATTTTATATTTTATTAATATTTATCAAATTGTTACTTTAAATATTAATATGTTTACTTAAAAAAAGTTAGATTAGCTTTCAATCAAAAATTTCACAAATGGATTCACCAGTAATTTGTTGGATTTTTTTCTATAATAAAAAACATAATTAAACTAAAATCCTATAATTAAATTTTTTAAGTATACAGGTCAATTCTGATTCGAATCTGATTCACTAACTGCACTTCATGCTCACTGTTACGCTCTTAGTTTAAATCTTGCTCTTCAAGATTCTTGCGAATCAATCAAAGAAGTGAGAAATGCGCTCTAGCAAATTTAAATAATTTATAATTTAATTCCGGGTTCGTCTTAATGAAATTAAATATTGGAAAAGTTTAAAATATATGCCGAAAAAACGAGTCTAAGTTTAAAATTAATTTATATAACACAGGATGGGGTTCTAGATTTAATGCATTGAAGGCACTAAATTAAAATTATAAAGTGATATTGGATACACTTCAAGAATATGAATCACTTAATTAAAATCGGATACCCATCAAAAAAATATCAATCTTAACACCATTAAAACTCACTGGTCTAAACCAAACTGTTTCTTTAAGACGATGCTAAAGTGGAATTTAATTCAGATAGTATAGGGAAAAAAAGATCTATTAAAATTTTTTATTTTTTTAAATTTCTAATTAAGATTTAAAAAATAGACAGAAATTCTTGGCTCGTTTACTTTATTTATCGTTATTTACATTTGAATTTAATTTTTATCAAGAAGGTTTAACGAAAATTTTTAAAATTACAAACTTTTTATCTGAAAGATTACAAAGTATTAAACTAGATTATTCTATTGTTAAATACTTAGCCAATGCAACAATTTTCACATTAATTGATTATAAATAAAAAGCTGTTTTAGAAGCTTTCTGGGATAAATGTTTAATTTAGCCATTCAACTTGAAAATTATTTACCTTTCTTTCCCTATTCCATTCTTCTTCCTTTCCTCTTCTCCGCTATTCCTCTTCCTTTTCCCCTGCCCCTTCCTCTTCTTCTTCCTTTCCTTTTCCTCTCTTGGAAGAAGAAAAAGTAAAGAAAATAAAAAATTCTGCTAATATATAATCTTCAAAATTTAAATTAAACTATTCGATACAGCAAGCAGCGTAGTAGCGAATAGTTTCATCTAAATATATAAATTAGCATAATCTTTTATTTTCTTCACTTTTCTTTACAAATTTTGGGGAAGAGGAAAGGAAAAAGAGAGGAAAGAAATTGATGAAGTTAGTTTTATTTTGTACTGAAAATTTAATTGATATTATTCACTCAAATATTGAGACGAATTTGATTTTCAAAATATTAACCCTATTTCCACTATTTTTTCGATAATAACTAGTGAAGAAAGTTTGAGTGAGGTCGGTTTGAATCGGTTTGATTCGGTTTAAGATACACATGTAGCTTTATTTTTTAATATGTTCCCTTTTAATCTCATTTTATTCTTAACCTTGATTTAACTGTTAATTTTTTCAAAAAAAATAGTCATAATAATGATTCAAGAACAACAAAAAAAAAAGTAAAAAGTTTTAAATTAAAAAAGCACACGTAAGCCAAAAGTCAGGAAAGGAAAAGCACAAGTGAACCAAAATAAAAAGCACGCAGTTTTGTCAAATGGACTCAAATTTTTTGCTTGAAACAAACTGGCCAACGTTTAACAAGGTGTCGTATCTGGGCACTCGAAAACTTTGCATGAATGGTGTGGTAATATTTCAAAATTCGTCCTGGAGCTTTCAAATCATGTGAAACTTCTAGAAGAAAGAGAAAAGGAGAAAGACATTGAAATAAAAAAACTGAAATCTGAATTGTCAGTAGCAAATAAAACAGCAAACTCATCCAACAACAGTAGCAAGTGGATTCAAACGGTAAAACAAGGAACAAAAAATGCTAAAAAACCAGCGGATCAGATAGCTGTAGAAAATGCAACCATTAGCGAAATGAATGAAAGAAATAGAAGAAAAAAAAATGTGATTATTTATGGTGTGCCAGAATCAAAGAAAGAGATTTTAGCAGACAAGAAAGCAGAAGATGAAGCAAAAATCAATGAAATTCTATCCACTATTGGAAAAAGTGATATCAAGCCAGCGTATTCGAGACGTTTGAGATCTAAAGACCAAAGTAAACCAGGACAAATTCTAGTAGAACTCAAAGAAGAAGCAAACAGAAATCCACTACTACTAGCAGCGAAAAAGTTGAGAGATTCAAATATTTTCAAATCTGTTTATCTTAGTCCAGATTTGACTGAAACCGAAAGAGCTTTAGACTATGAATTGAGAAAACAAAGAAATGAAGCAAATAATGGTCTTTCACAAGACTCTAAATGCCCTTTCGATATGGCATCCGTGGAAATCAGATCGTCAAATTCAAGATGCAATAATCGTTCATCAGAAGCGCCATCACGTGTAGATAGTCTCGAATCTTTAAAATGTATGTATTTAAATGCTACTTCTTTGGACAATGAACTAGATGAATTCAGTGTTGTTATTGAAACATATAGCCCACAAATTGTAGCAGTTAGTGAGACTTGGTTCAAGAGCATCTCAATTACGAACGTTAAAGGATACAATTTGTACAGAAAGGACAGAAGTGATGGACGCAGAGGCGGTGGTGTATGTCTCTACATTGATGAAAAAATCGACTCATTTGAATTAAATGATGCAGGTTTTAATTTAAGTAAAATAGAACAAATTTGGGTAGTAGTTAATTTTAACTGTGAAAAATATTTAGTTGACTGTCTTTATAGGCCAAACGATTTTGTTGATATGAACGATTTCGATTTAGTCTTCAAGCAAGCTAAAGACTATGTGGACGAGAGAGGTTATAAGGATCTTCTAATAATGGGTGACTTTAACTTTCCATCAATCATCTGGTCAAATGGCTGTGTGTCAGAAATCTTAAACGAAAATGGACTCGAACATAAATTCAGAGAAACACTAAGCGATACTTTTCTATATCAGCATGTAAATATCCCAACTTTTCAAATGTCAAACGAAAAAGCTGTCAACACTTTAGATTTGATTTTTACGACTCAGCCTGGCAGTGTGTATGCAATCGATACAAAATTTGTTCTTGGCAACATTAATAAAGGACATCTGGTTATCGTTTTCAATTTTGTTCTCAAAAACAAGGTTAGTAAGGAATCATATAACTGTAAAAAATTTATTTATAATAAATCTGACTTTGGAAAAATTTCTCATTTTCTATCAAATATTGATTGGGTGCACCTATTTGAGAATTTAAATATTCAGGAAATGTACAATGAGTTAATTTTCTATGTCAGCGAAGCTAGTAATCGATTCATTCCAGTGACAGATGGCTCTAAAAAGAAAAGTATCTCAAAACCTTGGATAAAAATTAACTCAAGGTCTTAATTAGAGATAAAAAGAATCTTAGATATAGGAACTGTTCATCTAAATGGAAGGATATGAATCTATATAATGATTACAAACGTATCTGTAAATTAGTCTCATCAGAAATAAAAAGAGCCAGACTAACTTATGAACAGAATTTAGTTGAAAAAGCTAAGAAGAATCCAAAAATATTGTACAAATACCTAAATGATCAACAAGTTATCAAAGAATCTATCAAAGCATTAAAAAAGTCAAACAATGAATTAACGCAAGAACCGAAAGAGATATCAAATCTTCTTAATAAATGTTTTCAAGATGTTTTTGTTATTGAACAAGATGGTGAGCTTCCTCCTTTTGAAGTTGAATTTAATGAAAACTGGTCAGAATATATTGACATTGAGCCAAATGACATTAGTTATGAAATGGTTTTCAAAAAATTACAAGACCTGAATCAAAATAAATCATGTGGTGTAGACAAGCTTCATCCGTTATTGCTAAAAAACTGTGCAGAAGCCTTTACTGTTCCTTTAACTTTGATTTTCAGAGAATCATTATCGAATAGTCAGCTTCCAATTCAATTCAGATCAGCAAATATTACTCCATTGTATAAAAAAGGTGATAAATCAACGGCAAGTAATTATCGTCCTGTGTCTTTAACTTCAATTCATTGCAAAATTATGGAAAGCATAATAAGAACCAAAATGGAAGACTATCTTTATAAGAATAATATTATATCTAAAGAACAGCATGGATTTGTTAAGAAAAAGTCATGTACATCTAATCTTCTGGAAACGCTAGATTTCATCTCAATGAGTCTAGACAAAAGTATTCCTGTTAATGTGATTCTGTTAGATTTTGCGAAAGCATTTGATACTGTTCCGCACAGACGACTAATAGCTAAATTGAAAGCGTATGGCTTTGATGGTCTGACACTAAAATGGATTGAAGCTTTCTTGAAAAATAGAAGACAACGAGTTATTCAAGGTGAAATTTTGTCGGATTGGGTTGAGATTTTTAGCGGTGTACCACAAGGGTCATTGATTGGTCAACTATTGTTCGTTTTGTATATCAATGATCTACCTAAAGGAATAGAGAATGTTGTGAAATTGTATGCAGATGATACTAAAATTTTCTCGCAAACGGTATTAGAAATAAGCGCCGCGAAACTACAATCAGATTTAGATTTAATACTCAAGTGGACTCAAGATTGGCTACTTCTCTTCAACACATCAAAATGTGTGGTTATGCATTATGGTCATAAAAACAAAAAATTTCCTTATTTTATTAATGGTAGGCTATAAGTAACGTCAGAAACCGAAAGAGATCTTGGAGTTATTTTAAATACAAATTTAAATGGAAAAATCAAGTAATAGAGGCTACAAACAAAGCAAATCAAATGTTAGGTCGCATCAGGAAGTCATTCGCTCGTTTTGATTGTTAGTTACTAAGATCTTTGTATTTAACTTTTTTTCGTCCTCTTTTGGAATTTGCGGTGCCTGTATGGTCTCCAATTCTTAAGTCTGACTGTGAGAATGTTGAAAGAATTCAACGCAGAGCTACGAAATTTGTTTCGTCAATTAGAAACAAACCGTATGAAAGCAGATTGAAGGCTTTGAACATTCCAAATCTGGTGGAAAGAAGAAAAAGAGGTGATCTAATTCAATTATACAACATCATGCATGGAATAGAATCGGTTGAAAAAAGCGACAATTTTAATGTCACAAAAAACCAAGGAAGAGGTCACTGCCTCAAATATCACAAAGAAATATCGAGGCTCCAACATAGAGATAACTTTTTTTTCAACAGAACCGCTAACATATGGAACTCGCTGCCAAATGAATTAGTTGAAGCCCCCAATGTTAACAGCTTTAAAGCAGGCATTGATTGCTGGATGAGCAGCAATCAATCACATCAGCTGTCTTAGTGTGCCTTATCGGCACACTCGCTGGCTAGCCAGCTACAGTCAAAACTACTACTACTACTACTACTAATATTACTGAAAAAAAAATTAGGTCTTTACCAGGGAGAAAGTCTCCACGGATATGCCTTGTTTCGACAAACATATTTTGACAACTAATATTCTGACAAGTTTATCAAATCAAATTTCAGAAATAATTATTTCGACAAAATATGATAATTTGGTAAAGTATCATCTATATTAAGCTTCGAATAAAAAAATAATTTTTTTCAATTAAATTTTTAACTAATGCTTGAAATTATATTAGAAAATGTGAAAGTTTTGAAAAGTCATTGAAAAAAGTAAACTAATTAGGAAAAAATTGATAAAAAATATAACTAAAAAAAAGAAAATAAATCTTTAAGAATGATCAAAATCAAATTGAAATTGAATCAACTTTGTGTTTGTTTTTTTCTCCATTTAATATTTAAAAATAGAATATTTTATGGCTTTGTGTAAATCAATACAAAAATAACAGGATAAAATGATTAAAATCAAATTTATAATTTTTTTGTTAAAAATTAATCTAAACTAGTTTTTTAAATTCTATAAAAATAACTGTTAGATTTTATTAATTTTTCCTAATCTTAATGAACCGAATTAAAAAAAAATTGTAATTTATTGAATGAAATAAGCCAGCTCGAGATGGCAGAAAAGATTTTTTATCATCTTTGTTGAAGAAATTAATTTAAAATAAAATTTTTAATTAAATTGAAAATTTTTTTTAATCACATAACTTAAAAAAAGTGTAATTAAAATTTTGACAATTTTTAAACTATCCACTAGTCAATTTCATTAAATATTCAGCCATCTTAATTAACTATAAAATTTTGTTTTTTTTATTTAATAAAAATATTATAAAATTATAATTTTTTTTAATTAAAATTCTAAAAAAAAATCTTTTATTTAAACCAGAGCATTTACTTTGAAATATCAAGAGAGGAGGAAATAATTAAAAAAAATAAATAACTTATAATAAAATTCAATTCAATTAAAAAGCGAATATAATTAAAAAAAAATTAGTTTTTATTTAAAAATTAAAAAAAGAAAAACTTACCTAGATAATCAGCAGAAAAGATGGATGTGAGACAGTCAAAAATGCACAAGACAAACGAATGATTGTAACAGTCTAAGAATCAAAAAAAAATAAAATATAACATTTTCTACTTTTTTTTAATCAAATTTCACTTTTGTCTTTGCTTTTCAAGAAGTTTTTTCTCTTTTGCCTTGGTCAATTTTTTCTTTTGAGAATCGGTCAATGTTTTAGTCTTGGATGGATCAAACACTCCCTTTTGCTCAAATTTTGCCTTTTCAACATGAATTTTATGACCACGGTAGTCGCTATCATCCAGCAATTGTAAGCACAGCTTGACAGATTCGGGCATGAGATAACAACATCGTCCGTCTCCTTTTACCTCTTCATTTTCCCTATACAACTTTATCTTCAATTTGTGTGTCACAGGATCCTTCATAATAATGCCATACTTGGACATTAATTCTTCAAATTCTTGATCAGTTATGTCCAATGGAAGACCACTCACATACACATTTGTATTCTTTTCATCCTCCATTTCGAACCATCCATCTCTTTTCTTTTTATTTACATTTTTGTCGCTTTGTTGAGCCAAGTCCAACACAGGTTTAGTCGGAGATTGCTTAGGTTGCCATTTATTTGACTCTTCATTCCATTCATAAGCAATGCTTGTCAAATAATCAACGTAAGAATGCACACGCTCTTGAGCAGCGGTCCATTTGTTGTCTTTGAAGTCCCATTTAAAAAAGCTCCATTGTAAAGGTAATAGGTGTTTTCTTCCAATTTAATGTTCATATTGGGCGTTGAAGCTTGCATTTGTTGGTTCTGGCCATAATTTTGTTGATAGTCGATAAGCTGTTTGTCAGAGAAGATTGGGAACCAACCTTTTACAACTGGGTCCCATTCGTACTCAGTACCGTCCGGGTCTTTTTTTCTTTTCTTTTCGCTCTCTTTCTCTTTTCGTTCCATCTCTTCCTTTTCCAGTCTGAGCTGACGTTTAAGATCGTCCTCTTCGCTTGTTTCCTGAGTCATCAATTTTTGATAATACTCTTCATCACTTTCGTATTCAAACTCTTCATCGCTCAGCTCTTTATCTGTTTTTTGCTTTTTTGCCTTGTTGGAAACGTCCCGGGTCGCTTTTGTGTACCTTGTTTTTTGCGTCTTTTCACCCAAACCGTTTTCATCCTCATTTTCGCTTAGATCTGACATGGTACTAAATCTAAATTTGATTTTTTGTTTCAAAATTTTCAAAATTTTTTAAACTTAAATCAATTTATAATTTTATGTACATAGAAAAATTATTCTATGAATATACAAAGCACCTATAAAAATACTTGTTTTTTATTCAAAATAAATTCAAAGTGATTTTATTTTAAATTTGTTAGTCTTGATTCCGAAATTTAAATAAAATTAACAGAAATTGATTTATTAAAAAATAATTAATTGTTTAATAAAAAAAATTTAAAGCCGTTTTGCTGCGCTTATGAAAATCTAAAAATTCTATTCAAAAAAATTAATCTAAATATTTTTTAACTTGAATATCATTGATAAAAAATAAATTTAATTTGCTCTTTTGATTAGCAAAAATGTATTTATTAAATAATAACGACATAATAGGGCAAATTGAAGTTTGAGATCAAGATCAAAAGATCAAAATATTAATTGTAATATTTTTTTTAATAATAAAGAAAAAATAAATTTTTTCCAAAGCAATTACTTAACATGTCATGTCAAGTTTATTTTCATATTTAAAATTTTAAAATGTCCCTTTTTATTGAACTTTAATAAGTTTAAATTTTTTAATTGATTTTAATGAAAACTTACTTTTAAACACAAAAATTTACTATTTTAAAATTTATAATCTTTTTAAGTTGAAAAATTAAAATATTTAAGTTTGAATGAATGAATATAAAAGATATAAATTTAAATTTTTGAATTAACTTAACCTGAAATATTTAAATTATTGATTGTTTTTGTTAAATAAATTGTTTTTAAAAAATAAATACTAAACATTACTAGACATGTTATGTCAAACAATGGTTCATTATCAAATTAATATCAAAATGATTGATCTCTAGTTTATTTAGCAAAAACAATCAATAATTTAAATATTTCAGGTTAAGTTAATTCAAAAATTTAAATTTATATCTTTTATATTCATTCATTCAAACTTAAATATTTTAATTTTTCAACTTAAAAAGATTATAAATTTTAAAATAGTAAATTTTTGTGTTTAAAAGTAAGTTTTCATTAAAATCAATTAAAAAATTTAAACTTATTAAAGTTCAATAAAAAGGGACATTTTAAAATTTTAAATATGAAAATAAACTTGACATGACATGTTAAGTAATTGCTTTGGAAAAAATTTATTTTTTCTTTATTAGTAAAAAAAATATTACAATTAATATTTTGATCTTTTGATCTTGATCTCAAACTTCAATTTGCCCTATTATGTCGTTATTATTTAATAAATACATTTTTGCTAATCAAAAGAGCAAATTAAATTTATTTTTTATCAATGATATTCAAGTTAAAAAATATTTAGATTAATTTTTTTGAATAGAATTTTTAGATTTTCATAAGCGCAGCAAAACGGCTTTAAATTTTTTTTATTAAACAATTAATTATTTTTTAATAAATCAATTTCTGTTAATTTTATTTAAATTTCGGAATCAAGACTAACAAATTTAAAATAAAATCACTTTGAATTTATTTTGAATAAAAAACAAGTATTTTTATAGGTGCTTTGTATATTCATAGAATAATTTTTCTATGTACATAAAATTATAAATTGATTTAAGTTTAAAAAATTTTGAAAATTTTGAAACAAAAAATCAAATTTAGATTTAGTACCATGTCAGATCTAAGCGAAAATGAGGATGAAAACGGTTTGGGTGAAAAGACGCAAAAAACAAGGTACACAAAAGCGACCCGGGACGTTTCCAACAAGGCAAAAAAGCAAAAAACAGATAAAGAGCTGAGCGATGAAGAGTTTGAATACGAAAGTGATGAAGAGTATTATCAAAAATTGATGACTCAGGAAACAAGCGAAGAGGACGATCTTAAACGTCAGCTCAGACTGGAAAAGGAAGAGATGGAACGAAAAGAGAAAGAGAGCGAAAAGAAAAGAAAAAAAGACCCGGACGGTACTGAGTACGAATGGGACCCAGTTGTAAAAGGTTGGTTCCCAATCTTCTCTGACAAACAGCTTATCGACTATCAACAAAATTATGGCCAGAACCAACAAATGCAAGCTTCAACGCCCAATATGAACATTAAATTGGAAGAAAACACCTATTACCTTTACAATGGAGCTTTTTTTAAATGGGACTTCAAAGACAACAAATGGACCGCTGCTCAAGAGCGTGTGCATTCTTACGTTGATTATTTGACAAGCATTGCTTATGAATGGAATGAAGAGTCAAATAAATGGCAACCTAAGCAATCTCCGACTAAACCTGTGTTGGACTTGGCTCAACAAAGCGACAAAAATGTAAATAAAAAGAAAAGAGATGGATGGTTCGAAATGGAGGATGAAAAGAATACAAATGTGTATGTGAGTGGTCTTCCATTGGACATAACTGATCAAGAATTTGAAGAATTAATGTCCAAGTATGGCATTATTATGAAGGATCCTGTGACACACAAATTGAAGATAAAGTTGTATAGGGAAAATGAAGAGGTAAAAGGAGACGGACGATGTTGTTATCTCATGCCCGAATCTGTCAAGCTGTGCTTACAATTGCTGGATGATAGCGACTACCGTGGTCATAAAATTCATGTTGAAAAGGCAAAATTTGAGCAAAAGGGAGTGTTTGATCCATCCAAGACTAAAACATTGACCGATTCTCAAAAGAAAAAATTGACCAAGGCAAAAGAGAAAAAACTTCTTGAAAAGCAAAGACAAAAGTGAAATTTGATTAAAAAAAAGTAGAAAATGTTATATTTTATTTTTTTTTGATTCTTAGACTGTTAGATTGGGAAGAAAGACCTGAAGTGGTCAGACAAAAGTATGAAAGAGTTGTGGTTATCAAAAATATATTTTCGCCATCTGATTTCGACGTAATTGTATTCTTTTTTTATTAAGATAAAATTTATTTTTTTTAATCAAGAAACATCCGGGTCTCCTAACCAAATTTAAATGTGATTTGCGCACAGAGCTAGAAGCTTATGGAGATGTAAAAAAAGTTATTGTTAATGTAAGCCATTTTTATTTCAAAAAGAAGAAAAGTTGTTTTAAATTTTTTAATATTTAATTGTATTAAATTTAATTGTGCATGTCTTAATGCTTGGTTTTGCTCAATTGATAAAGTCATAACTTATTTTGGAAACTTAATTAAGCTGTCTTTTATTTTTGATAATACGATTCCATACATTTTTGTCACAAATATAAATGTATGATTTGTTTATCAGTCATTTTTTTGGCAACTTGAAGTTAATTTTCATCAAAACTTAATCAATTAAAATCTAAATAAATATAAGCTTTTTTAATATTATATTAAAAATTAAAATTTTAAATTAAAAAAAGCAAATTTTTTTATTTTCTAATTGATATTTGATCAATTTTTTTAGGATTTTTATTTGAAGACTTTGATGAAAAATGTAAATCCGGGAGGCGGACAAAATATAGGAAGACGAAATGTAGAATTTTTTCCAAAATATAGAAAGACAGAATATAGAAAAACAAAATATAGACACAACAAAATATAGAAAAAAAATATAGAAAATTTTAACCAAAAAAAGTCAAACATGAGAATAATTCAAGAATTTTACAATTATTTACAGATTGTAAAAGTGAGAATATTGAAGCATTTTTAGAAGGTTTAGGTAATAATTTACTAATTGATGAAGAAAAAAATTGAAAAAATAATTAATTAGACTATTTATTCATTTGTATAATTTTGGATTCGATATTTTTTCTTTCTATAATTTTTTTTCTACATTTTTTTTCACTGTAAATTCGATTTTTTTTTCTACTTTATTTTTTCACTGTTAATTCGGTATTTTTTTTTCGACATTTTTTTTTCCAGATAAATTATATATTATCCAATGAAAATTTTTTTTCTATATAATGTCACACTGCCTTAAATCCACCTCAAATTATCAATCATTTTAATTTTTTTTCTAGTAAAAATTCAAATAAATTATGTTTAATTAGTTAGTTTGTTATAGTTGAAAAAAAATTTTAAGAATACCTTTTTTAAAATCAAAAACATAAAATTATCTCAAATTAAAGTCTGATCACCAAGGAACAAATTATAAGCATATTCTTCTTCCAAGAGTTCTAGTGTACAGTTTACATTTTGGCTTTTTAATAAAAAAAAACACTAGAAATCCTGAAAACCATTTATTCAATTAAAGATTGCGTCACTGAAAAGGGTTGTGAAGCTAATTTAAATTTTTACTCAAGCTTAATATTAAATAGACAATCAATTGATTCAAAATTAATTCACATTTTAAAAAATTTTATAAAATATAGTCTAAATTGTTTATAAAAATTTCAACATTTTTTTAACTAAATGAACTTTAAAATTTTTTTTAAATCTAAAAATTTATAATTGTGAAAAATAATGTTTGTATTATTAAATTTTGAAAAATTGAATTTTTAAAACTAAACCTTGATTTCTAAACAATGTTGATATTAATTAAAAATATAAAATTTTTGAAATTTTTTAAATTAAGTTATTTTATTTATAATTCAGAAATATCGGGCAAAAAATATTATCGCTTAAAATTATATTTGATTTTAAAATAATATAAATATTTTTTATTTTAGGATAGAAATCCAGAAGGTGTTGTGACTGTAAGTTTTAAAGACGTTGAGATGGCCGATAGATGTTGTGAATATTTAAATAATAGAGTTTGGAAGAATGGGCGTATAATTACATGTGAAACATGGGATGGCGAAACAAGATATGAAGTTGAAGAGACTGAGGAGGAACGAGAGCGGCGCTTGGCAGAATGGCACCGCTTTTTAGAAGAAGAAGATGAATAAAATTCTATTTTTTTTTGTTTTAATATTTTATTAAAAAATGCATTAATTAATAAAAATTTTTTAAATATTTTAAAGCCATGTTTCGTTTGTAATTTCGTAGTCATCTAAAAATATAAATTAATTTAATTAATTTCTTAGAATCTTTGAATGAAATTTTAAAATTATAAGTAAATTTGGGAAATAATTTTTTAGCATTTTTAATTGTTATATCTTTTTTAAAGTTTAAGTTGTAAATTAAATAAAATTTAATTTAAAAAAAAATTTGACAAATGGGTTTTAATTCTAGACGAGGCTTAAGATCAAAAATTTCGCATTTTTTGGAAAAAATCTAAAATCTTCAAACCTAAAGAAAAATGTTCATCAAAGGAACGAGGAAAAACAGCAGAAAAAATATCTCCTTATTATGATTATAATTCCACAAAAATATAAAACTTGAAAAATAGATTAGTTAATAGAACTTGATATTCATGATCGCTTAATTAATTAATATTTTAATTAAAATATTAATAAAACAATACAAGCTTAATACAAGCTTTTTTACAAAAAATCAAAATAATCTGATTAATCATTAATCAGATTATTTTTGATTTTTTGATATTCATGATCGCTTTTTTAATTAATATTTTTTAAAATATCGCTTAATCAATTAATATTTTTTAAAATATCGCTTAATTAATTAATATTTTTTAAAATATTAAGCGATCATGAATATCAAAAAATAATCTGATTAATGATTAATCAGATTATTTTTGATTTTTTGTAAAAAAGCTTGTAATTTAATGTTAAATTTTATAATTTAAAATTAAAAACTTTTCCTTTTTTTCATTAATTGCTATACTTGATTTGTATATAATTTTCATTTGAAAAAATAAAAAAAAATAGATAAAGTCAATAAAAATATTTGAAAGAAATTCATAGTTTAAACAATCGCTCATGATTCTAACAAGAGCTTTGAAATTCAAATATTTTAAATAGGTAAAATATTAATAAATATTTTCTGGTTAACTGAAATATACTTAAAACATATAAAAAATTTTTGCTATTTATTAATAAAAAAATTACTTTTGTAAATATAAGACTCAAAATAACATTTGCAAAAAGTTAAGAATAACTTTTTTATGATTTAATTATTCACGTATTTTAAAGACGATTTAAACTTTAAAGTTTGGTTGACTGAAACACCCAGAAATTAACAAGCAATTGTCTGAAATTTTTACCAAAGTAGTCAAGTGTTTAATTTATTATAACCCTTGATATTTTTTAATAAATAAAATTTATGTGCTTATCTATTTTTATGATTTATGCTAGCATGTTTTTTTAGTCAAATGAAAGTTTTAAATATAATCTCATAAAAAAAGCTAATAGAAAAATAAATATCTTATCTTCAAAATTTTAATGTATCTGATTTCTCTATATTTAAGAAAAAAACATAAAAAGCTAACTGAAATCACTTGACATCACGTGATTGCTCAGAATTCAAAAATTTCTTATCAAAATTGATATTATATTGTATAATTCAGATGCTTTATTTGTGAATATATTTAAATATACAAAAGTATTCTTGGAATATTTTTGCATGTTAAAAATTAGCATTTTTAAACCAAGAAGATGTTTTCTAGTTAAATAGTTTAATTCATATACCTGGTTCAATAAAAGGTTTATTAACAGTTTTCATTAGTGTTTCGGAGTAAAAACGAGACTCAAGTTTTAGCATATTATCCAAATGCCCATTTAAATGGGCGATCTCTTGAACTGTAAATGCCAAATTATTGCTCATGAAATTGTTGATTCTAAACACTTCTAAATATTCGATTTGAGCCATTAATTTCTTTAGTTCAGAGTTTTTTTCCATGATTAGAAATTTTTGATTTTCCCAATTTTCATTCATTATAAATTTGGGTACTTTGACTTCTGGTAAGCTTGGCAGCTCGGCAATATCGCTTTCATCTTTCTATTTAAAAAAATTATTTTTTATAACTTAATCTAAAAAAAGATTTAATATAACTTGAAGTATGTCTTCCAAAAAGAAATTTGAGTTTTTGGCGTATTCATCAATAATTGTCAAAAGTTTTTTGGACTCGGTGACAAGCCGTTCATATTCATGTGCAAAATATTTAACATTTTCAGGATTTTTTATTTGTTCATCAAGCTTTGATAAAAAAATGAAAAAAAAAATAAAAATATTTTGTTTAATACCGGAAATTTTTTATTATTTTCGAATTGAACCATGTAGTCAAAAGTTACAATATTCTCAAACAGAACAGGGTTATTTTGCTTAAGTTTAAAGATAATTTAATAATTATTTAACATAGATTAAAATTACTGTGTCTGATAAGTCTATTTTGTTGAATTCTTTAACCATCTTGACTATAAATTCATTAGTTTCATTTTCTTTTATAAATATCGATTCCAAAAATTCATAGACAAACAAGTTCATGTTACCATTTTGTAGCTAAAATAACATTAAAAAAAAATGTTTTTCTTTCTGAATCATTGAATATTACTTGAAGCAATTGAGGCAATTCGCTTGAAAAATAATGCTGAGTAACTTTGTTCAATTTGTCAATAATAGTCAAGCAGTTAAGTTTTGCTAAATCAATTTGACGGTCTCGACTCGGTTTTTCAAAAGACTTTAGAATAAAAGCATTTAAAAAGAAATTTTAAATTTAAAATTTACTTTTTTTAAATATTCTAAAATTTTACCATATGTTTTGAAATCAATTGAAGAATTTTGTAAACTTAAAATTAATATTAAAATTAAATTGAATAAATAAATTTTTTTACTCTTTTTCAACTGAATGTGAATATTTGATATTTTGGTTGAGTAAAATTTCAGTATTGTATACTCGATATGCTTGAATAAATTCATTCTGAATATAGCACAATTCATCTTTTACTCTTTTCATATAATCTAATACCTTTTTTTAAATTTGAAATAAAAATATCTTAAATTATAATTTACTTTTTGATATGAAGCCTTTTTTTGCTCTTTTATAACACTAAATATATCACAAGACAATAGAATTGATGCACAACTGGCCATTTTTTTTTCCGAAATACTAATGACTGTTTCCAGCACAGTCTTCCAATGGTCGGGAACAGGTCTTCAATATAAAAACTAGCTCATTTTAATGAAATAGTGGTGAACTTACACTGATAATATGGTTTTATTATCATATATTTGATAATTTTTGTTTATGTAACTCTCACACAATGATATAATAGACTAAAATAAGGTAAAATACAAAAAGTAAAATAGAAGGATACCTTAGAACATTGTTCTTCAATGTAACATTTTTTTGAAATAAAAGACCTTTAAAAATAATTTAATATTTTCTTTTTGAAAGATTAAATAAAAACTCTAAATCATCAAGGAAAAAATTCTCTTGTCGATGTTTAAAATCAAAAATTTCTGATTGATTAGAAAAAATTTTTGATATATTGGACTCGATAGGAAACTTTAAATTAAACATTTTTATGAAATAAAAAAAGAGTCAAAAATTACTTTTTGAATAAATTTCATGTTAAATCAAATAAAAGATTAAAAATAAAAAATTAAAAAAAATATGCATTAAAAATTTATTTAATTTATATTTTTGATTGCAAGCGTATTTTATCTGAAATTAAAGATTAGATTAAGAAAAAAAAATTTACAAAAAATTATTATTTGATTTAGATTAATCTAAATTGAATCGCATTATTAAAAAAAAAATAAATTAAGGAAACAAAATTATAAAAAAATTCAGAAAAAATTAATAGGATCCATATGATGAAATTTTTTGAGCTGGAACTGTATAACCTTGTGTGGTTGGAACATCGTAAGCCACAGTTGCTGGAGTTGTTTCTTCATAATAGGTGACAGTGGTAGTTTCTACTGGAACATCGTAAGCCACAGTTGCTGGAGTTGTTTCTTCATAATAGGTGACAGTGGTAGTTTCTACTGGAACATCATATGCAACAGTTGCTGGAGTTGTTTCTTCATAATAGGTGACAGTGGTAGTTTCTACTGGAACATCATATGCAACAGTTGCTGGAGTTGTTTCTTCATAATAGGTGACAGTGGTAGTTTCTACTGGAACATCATATGCAACAGTTGCTGGAGTTGTTTCTTCATAATAGGTGACAGTGGTAGTTTCTACTGGAACATCGTAAGCCACAGTTGCTGGAGTTGTTTCTTCATAATAGGTGACAGTGGTAGTTTCTACTGGAACATCGTAAGCCACAGTTGCTGGAGTTGTTTCTTCATAATAGGTGACAGTGGTAGTTTCTACTGGAACATCATATGCAACAGTTGCTGGAGTTGTTTCTTCATAATAGGTGACAGTGGTAGTTTCTACTGGAACATCGTAAGCCACAGTTGCTGGAGTTGTTTCTTCATAATAGGTGACAGTGGTAGTTTCTACTGGAACATCATATGCAACAGTTGCTGGAGTTGTTTCTTCATAATAGGTGACAGTGGTAGTTTCTACTGGAACATCATATGCAACAGTTGCTGGAGTTGTTTCTTCATAATAGGTGACAGTGGTAGTTTCTACTGGAACATCATATGCAACAGTTGCTGGAGTTGTTTCTTCATAATAGGTGACAGTGGTAGTTTCTACTGGAACATCATATGCAACAGTTGCTGGAGTTGTTTCTTCATAATAGGTGACAGTGGTAGTTTCTACTGGAACATCGTAAGCCACAGTTGCTGGAGTTGTTTCTTCATAATAGGTGACAGTGGTAGTTTCTACTGGAACATCGTAAGCCACAGTTGCTGGAGTTGTTTCTTCATAATAGGTGACAGTGGTTGTCTCCACTGGCACATCATATGCTACTGTTGCTGGAGTTGTTTCTTCATAGTAGGAAACTGTGGTTGTTTCCACTGGAACATCATATGCTACTGTTGCTGGAGTTGTTTCTTCATAATAGGTGACAGTGGTTGTCTCCACTGGCACATCATATGCTACTGTTGCTGGAGTTGTTTCTTCATAATAGGTGACAGTGGTAGTTTCTACTGGAACATCATATGCAACAGTTGCTGGAGTTGTTTCTTCATAATAGGTGACAGTGGTAGTTTCTACTGGAACATCATATGCAACAGTTGCAGGAGTTGTTTCTTCATAATAGGTGACAGTGGTAGTTTCTACTGGAACATCATATGCAACAGTTGCTGGAATTGTTTCTTCATAATCTGTGGAAGAAGCTGGTTCAACTGGGATGTCATAGGCTACAGGAAGAGTTGTTGTTTCAATTTCAAATACATATGAAGGAGTTTTGCTCTCATAATTGTAATTATTGGTGTAAGATTTATCATAGCTTAAAAAAGCTTTATGAACATTTGTTGTTGTCTTTACCTCAATAAATTCATAATTAAAAGGAACATCATATTTGTCGGTTGTTTCAAGAACAACATCAACTGATGGAAGCTCATCAGAAGTATATCCTGATGTTGTTTCAAAAGTTTTGTAAGTTGGAACATCATAAACCACTGGAACTGGAACTGTTGTTTCTTCATAGTAGGTGACAGTTGTCTGTTTTGGGACATCATAAGCCACTGGAACTGGAACTGTTGTCTCTTCATAGTAGAAAACTGTGGTTGTTTCCACTGGAACATCATAAGCAACAGTTGCTTGAGTTGTTTCTTCATAGTAGGAAACAGTGGTAGTTTCTACTGGAACATCATATGCAACTGTTGCTGGAGTTGTTTCTTCATAATAGGTGACAGTGGTTGTCTCCACTGGCACATCATATGCTACTGTTGCTGGAGTTGTTTCTTCATAGTAGGAAACTGTGGTTGTTTCCACTGGAACATCATATGCTACTGTTGCTGGAGTTGTTTCTTCATAATAGGTGACAGTGGTTGTCTCCACTGGCACATCATATGCTACTGTTGCTGGAGTTGTTTCTTCATAGTAGGAAACTGTGGTTGTTTCCACTGGAACATCATATGCTACTGTTGCTGGAGTTGTTTCTTCATAATAGGTGACAGTGGTTGTCTCCACTGGCACATCATATGCTACTGTTGCTGGAGTTGTTTCTTCATAGTAGGAAACAGTGGTAGTTTCTACTGGAACATCATATGCAACAGTTGCTGGAGTTGTTTCTTCATAATAGGTGACAGTTGTTTGTTGTGGGACATCATAAGCTACTGGAACTGGAACTGTTGTTTCTTCATAATAGGTGACAGTGGTAGTTTCCACTGGAACATCATAAGCAACAGTTGCTTGAGTTGTTTCTTCATAGTAGGAAACAGTGGTAGTTTCTACTGGAACATCATATGCAACTGTTGCTGGAGTTGTTTCTTCATAATAGGTGACAGTGGTTGTCTCCACTGGCACATCATATGCTACTGTTGCTGGAGTTGTTTCTTCATAGTAGGAAACTGTGGTTGTTTCCACTGGAACATCATATGCTACTGTTGCTGGAGTTGTTTCTTCATAATAGGTGACAGTGGTTGTCTCCACTGGCACATCATATGCTACTGTTGCTGGAGTTGTTTCTTCATAATAGGTGACAGTGGTAGTTTCTACTGGAACATCATATGCAACAGTTGCTGGAGTTGTTTCTTCATAATAGGTGACAGTGGTAGTTTCTACTGGAACATCATATGCAACAGTTGCAGGAGTTGTTTCTTCATAATAGGTGACAGTGGTAGTTTCTACTGGAACATCATATGCAACAGTTGCTGGAATTGTTTCTTCATAATCTGTGGAAGAAGCTGGTTCAACTGGGATGTCATAGGCTACAGGAAGAGTTGTTGTTTCAATTTCAAATACATATGAAGGAGTTTTGCTCTCATAATTGTAATTATTGGTGTAAGATTTATCATAGCTTAAAAAAGCTTTATGAACATTTGTTGTTGTCTTTACCTCAATAAATTCATAATTAAAAGGAACATCATATTTGTCGGTTGTTTCAAGAACAACATCAACTGATGGAAGCTCATCAGAAGTATATCCTGATGTTGTTTCAAAAGTTTTGTAAGTTGGAACATCATAAACCACTGGAACTGGAACTGTTGTTTCTTCATAGTAGGTGACAGTTGTCTGTTTTGGGACATCATAAGCCACTGGAACTGGAACTGTTGTCTCTTCATAGTAGAAAACTGTGGTTGTTTCCACTGGAACATCATAAGCAACAGTTGCTTGAGTTGTTTCTTCATAGTAGGAAACAGTGGTAGTTTCTACTGGAACATCATATGCAACTGTTGCTGGAGTTGTTTCTTCATAATAGGTGACAGTGGTTGTCTCCACTGGCACATCATATGCTACTGTTGCTGGAGTTGTTTCTTCATAGTAGGAAACTGTGGTTGTTTCCACTGGAACATCATATGCTACTGTTGCTGGAGTTGTTTCTTCATAATAGGTGACAGTGGTTGTCTCCACTGGCACATCATATGCTACTGTTGCTGGAGTTGTTTCTTCATAGTAGGAAACTGTGGTTGTTTCCACTGGAACATCATATGCTACTGTTGCTGGAGTTGTTTCTTCATAATAGGTGACAGTGGTTGTCTCCACTGGCACATCATATGCTACTGTTGCTGGAGTTGTTTCTTCATAGTAGGAAACAGTGGTAGTTTCTACTGGAACATCATATGCAACAGTTGCTGGAGTTGTTTCTTCATAATAGGTGACAGTTGTTTGTTGTGGGACATCATAAGCTACTGGAACTGGAACTGTTGTTTCTTCATAATAGGTGACAGTGGTAGTTTCCACTGGAACATCATAAGCAACAGTTGCTTGAGTTGTTTCTTCATAGTAGGAAACAGTGGTAGTTTCTACTGGAACATCATATGCAACTGTTGCTGGAGTTGTTTCTTCATAATAGGTGACAGTGGTTGTCTCCACTGGCACATCATATGCTACTGTTGCTGGAGTTGTTTCTTCATAGTAGGAAACTGTGGTTGTTTCCACTGGAACATCATATGCTACTGTTGCTGGAGTTGTTTCTTCATAATAGGTGACAGTGGTTGTCTCCACTGGCACATCATATGCTACTGTTGCTGGAGTTGTTTCTTCATAATAGGTGACAGTGGTTGTCTCCACTGGCACATCATATGCTACTGTTGCTGGAGTTGTTTCTTCATAGTAGGAAACTGTGGTTGTTTCCACTGGAACATCATATGCTACTGTTGCTGGAGTTGTTTCTTCATAATAGGTGACAGTGGTTGTCTCCACTGGCACATCATATGCTACTGTTGCTGGAGTTGTTTCTTCATAGTAGGAAACAGTGGTAGTTTCTACTGGAACATCATATGCAACAGTTGCTGGAGTTGTTTCTTCATAATAGGTGACAGTTGTTTGTTGTGGGACATCATAAGCTACTGGAACTGTAACTGTTGTCTCTTCATAGTAGAAAACTGTGGTTGTTTCTACTGGAACATCATAAGCAACAGTTGCTGGAGTTGTTTCTTCATAGTAGAAAACTGTGGTTGTTTCCACTGGAACATCATAAGCAACAGTTGCTGGAGTTGTTTCTTCATAGTAGGAAACAGTGGTAGTTTCCACTGGAACATCATATCCTACAGTTTCTGGAGTTGTTTCTTCATAGTAGGTGACAGTGGTTGTCTCAACTGGGATGTCATATGCAACAGTGGTTGTTGCAGTCTCTTGGTAAGGTATGGCTGCTGTTTGTTGAGGCACATCGTAAGCAGTATTTGTTTGTTCAACCGATTCAACATATCCTTGTGTTGTCGGTGCTACGTAAGCTTGTGTAGTTGCTTTTGAGGCTTGTTCATACGAATAGGTTTTTTGTTCCGGTTTGCCATAGGATCCATAAATAGAAGCACCATTTATTTGTGTTATTAATAAACAGATAGATAGGAAAATAAAATGCCGATCGACCATATTTAGACAATTGTTTAAAATTACTAAGCTTTTTGAAAAAATTATTCTACAATTTTATCCTTTTCAAATCTTTTTTTATAATTCAAAGCATTTATAGTTCATTCTTTGAATGTACAACATCATTGACATTTATCATCACATTATTCTTGCATGCTTTTTTCTCTAGACCCTCTTTTTCCACCACATCTCAAAAATCAATTCAATCAAAGACTGCAGTTTTCTTCTCATCACTTTTCAAGCTTTCATTCACTCTCTCAATTTTTCTAGAATTTTAAACACGCTTTTTCCAAGGTCTCCTAACATCTTAAGCTCTTCGTACCAATCTATTCTTAGAAACAAAAATCTTTTGTACAAATAAAACTCAAACTCACTCCAACCACTTCCGCTTGTAACTAATGTTTATCAACTAAACAAACAATTAAATCTGCTTAAAAATTAGCTCCATTTTTTTTTCTAAAATAAATCTTTTGAGTAAAATGACACAATTAATTTGTTTCTTAGCGACTTTTTCTTCTCCTTAATTGATCAAATATATAAACATTTTGGTTGACATAAACTTAACTTTGCCAAAATAAAAAAAAATAAAAAAAAAATGGGTTGCGGAGCGTCTAGCCAGCTTGTTGGCGTAGTCGAGAGTGCCCCAGAAGTATCTAGTCAAAAAAATATTGAAACCAAGACCAAAAGTGACCATTTAAAATTGATTCCTTTGCCTGTCAAAAAAAACACCAGTGCTGGCACCCAGGACTCAGGCATTACCAGCCATTTTGACTCGGATGACGAGATTCCTGAAAGAAGTGACTCACTCTCCAGTGATTCGGACAACTTCATCACTGAACACTCAAACAAAAATCTTGTCAACCGGATCGAGAGCGAGTTTGTGCATCGCGATGATCTAGAGTTGTCCATGGTCGGAAAAAGCTGTCCACCACTTCTTTCTGACAAGGAAAAGCAAACAAAAAATAAAAATGAAGAACTGGAGTCCATTGAAATGCTCAAAAATAATGGTCTTGTTCCCAAGCCGGTGGTCATGAAGAATAATTTTGCTCTTTTTGAAATAGTGGAAGACAATGAGTCATTTTTTTCGGCTAATCGGGCTCCACCGTCCCGTTTAGCTATGCAGAAGGAAAAAACAACTCTCACTGCTGAACAAATTAAGCAAAGACTGGAAAAGGCTGATCGCCGCAAAAAAGTATCGTTTATTTTATTTTGGTAGTGTGGAGATTTTTATTTTAATTAAAGGAAAATATGAAGATTAAAGTTGGTAGCAAAGAAGTCAAAATTGGGGTAAAGTGTGATGTTGAGAGTAGTGAAATGTTGGAGAGACAAATGAGGCTCAAAGAGCTGAGAGATAAACTCAAGACTAAAGGTGTCCAAGTCGCTGTAAGCAGTCCTAGATCAAAAGAACTTTTCAATGAACTTGACAAATTTAGGCCCAAAACAGCCTCTAATTTTCGACCTGAATTTTAAAAAAATAAAAAAAAATTAAAAAGTTTTATTTAAAGTTAATTTAAAGATTTGTGTCGCGTTCATCATCTGTGATTAGATCACTATTAAATAATAAATTAGTTGTTTGGGTCTTTTGACCGGACAGATCACTATTTTCCTGCTCGAATAGCTCATCTATTCGCTCGCTAAGCTCAAAATTTTCCAGCCTTATATTGTCCATTTGAGAGTTCATATACAACATTTCTAGGATGACTTTGTTGGACGCTGGCTGAGAAAAATCCTGAGGCCTTTGAGAACATTGAATTAAAAATTAAATTATTTTTTCAAATAAAATTAAAATTTTTACACAAAGCTGTTATCACTACAATTTAATTCATACTCCCAATTAACAACTAGTTTGATCAATTTTTTCAAGTATCTATTTAGCAGTAATGATTTAAAGTTGTCGCATTGAGTACTAGTTATGTGAATGTGGTGTAGTTTGAGATTGTCCATGAAGAGCTCGAGACGCACTTCATCCTCTAATTCAAGTTTAAATTCGTCAATACCAAATAAAATTGAATTAGAGCCTGTGAAACCGGATGAAATAACCTTAAGAAATTTATCTATTAAAAAAGGAATTTTTTTTTAAGATTTTGTAAGTAAGACAAGAATAATTTTTTGATTTAGTGAAAGATAATGCAAAATTAATTTTTGAATAAAGAAGTACTAGGTACTTTTGTTCCTAATTACTAAAATAAAAGAAGATATTAGGTTTTTGCTTTAGACAGCAGAACGGGTAATATTACATCATTTTACGTAATTTTACATAAACAATGAAAGATTACGTTATTTCAAGTAAAACTTAACAGAAATGCTGACGGCCAAAAAAGTCCAGTTTTTCGAACAAAAATTTGATTTTTATTAAATTTTTTTAGGTTTTTTAACATTTCTTCAACTTGAAATTTTACATCTTATTACATGATTTTAAACAAGATAAAGTTATAAAATGTAAAAAAAGGGAAATTTTGTAATAAAATTAAATTTTTTAGTAAAATTCAGGCATCTTGAAGTTGATGATCAATTCAAAATATCATTTCAATTCAAAAAATTTATCTTTAGAAATTAAATAAATCTTTGATTTAATTTAAATAATTTTAATGTAACATGCTTTACATACAATGTAGATTTAGAAAATAAACAAAAATTGTAAAAACATTTTCTCAATCCCTTGATAAAATCGATTTTCGAGAGAGTTTTGTTTTCATTTTATAACTTATTTTGAATTTTTTTTTTAATTTCTTTTTAAAATTTAATTGTGAATGTTAAACACAAATACTTTTGAAATAAAAAATCTCAAATAAACTTTACAAAAAATCAGTTAATACATTTAAATATTAAAATCTATTATCAATGACTGAGAAAATGTTTTTTCAATTTTTTTTTATTTTCTAAATCTATATTACATGTAAAGCATGTTACATTACAATTATTTAAATTAAATCAAATATTAAGTTTAATATCTAAGGATAAACTTTTTGAATTGAAGTGATATTTTGAATTGATCAATAACTTCAAGATGCCTAAACTTCACTGGTTATGTTTCTTGTTTCATTTTAAATATTTAAATTGTATTATTAGTTTTACTTAAAAGATAATTCCAATGGTTCAGCAGTATTTACAAATAAAAACAAATCACAATTCCTCTAAACAAATCTTAGAAAACATATATTATATCTTTATCATACATCGTAAAAATCTATAAAAAAAAATTAAAAATTAGTTATTCAAAAGGCTTATTACTCACCAAAAAAGTGGCAGGAATATTGCCAGAATTTAAATTTGTTTAAGAAATAACTAAAAAATAAACTTCATTTAGACTGTCAGAAACGCCTATTTACCATTAGATATACAGGAGATTACAAGCTACATATCCAATATGAATAATTAAGTTTTACTTGAAATATCGAAATTTTACATAAGCTTACATTTTTTGATGTAAAATTACGTAAAATGGTTTAATATTTCTCTTTATGCGGTTTAAATTAAAACACTGTATGTAAAAATTATATGCATCTAAGTTCTGCACTAAATCTCATGTTTGAAAAAATATTAAATTTTAAAAATAAATGAAAAATAGAAAATTGTTAAAATTCGAATTTTTGAATTTAAAAATATTAATAAAAGATTTCGAATATTTGAATCGAGATTTCAAGGGTTAAAATAAAATACGTAATTTATCATATCTAGGAATAAATCAAAAAATAGATATTTTTTGTTTCCTCTGTCTTTATAATATGTTTCTGTAAATCACAGTTTTGTACCAATTATTACCACATTTTTTTTTAACAGAATTCACGAGAAATTATCTTGTAAATATTAAAACATTCTAAAGATTTGTTTTAAGTCTTGATGCCGCATTAAAATCAAGTTTTTTATGTTTTATCAAATTTTTCTAAAAAATTAAAAATAAAATAATAATATAAAATAAACATATCCTTCAATACATTATTTTTAGTTATTTAATTTTAAAGAGACTTTTTTTTTGAAACGAGGTTTTCTCACATAGCACTTAATATCTTGCTTAAGCACTACCATAGAAAATAAAAGTCTGATTAGTAATAAATATTAAACAATTATAAAAATTTATTAATAATTACAATTTTTCTCTTAAAATTTTTTTTTATTTTAAGTCTATTTAAATAATTTTTAATTTTTCTTTAATCAGTTTTATTTTGATTACAAAATTTTTCCAAGTTAAATTTTACGTAAAATTATGTAAGAAAAATTAATGAATAATGAATTTTTTTATTCTTTGTTAAAATTAATAGAAAATTTTCCTAAATTTTCAATTTTTCACTTTTAACAAAATTTAACTTTTTTTATTAAATTATTTCTTAAGATCTTAAGTCACATTTACAAATTATAAAAAAAATATTAAATAAATCAATAAATATCAGTTAAAGTTTTAATTAATTTCTCAAAAAAAAAATTTTTCCTGTTTTGAACTGTAATATTTTGATTTTCTGAACTATAACTTTAGCTCAATGTGAAACAATTCAGAAAACAGCTTGTCATTCATTAAAATCAATGCCTTATTTCCTTGTTCGAAATTGCAGCCTCAGAACCCGAAACACAACTTTGACGCAGGCAATAAATACCATCTCGCCCATGTTAAAACATTCTTAACTTACACCACATGCGTCAAAGTTGTATTTCGAGTCTTGGATCACATTTAAAGTAAAGGCACTTGAGTTAAATATATAAAAATTAAAGTCCTTTTAAATTTTAAGCAATAAGAATTAATTTCTTCCATTAAAATTTATTTTCAAAAAAGAGAAATACAAGCTAAAACTTAATTGTAAGTTTTTCCACTTTTCTTTCTTTACTAGATATTATTATTCTAACCTTAAGAAAAAAATAAGAGGACAGCTTAGTTTTATTTTGTACTGTAGAAGAGCTATAAAAAAATTTTATATAATTTTTGTGTCTCAATTAAATAATATATAAGTTTTAAATTATAAAAAATTTTATCAATTTAGATTTTTTTAATCTTCAGGCATTGTTTTCAAAAATTTTCCCTTAGTCTTCAATCAAAAAATTATTTTTTTTGTATTTTAGTTAGAGGTTAACATTTAATATAAAAAAATTTAAAGTAAAAATTCTTAATTAGTTTCTTTTACCTTATCAATGGCTGTTAGCGGCAAAAAGCTGTTTAATATTTTGATTATTTCGTTTACTTTAAGCATTAGAAAAGCAAAAAATTTGCTATCATACTGCAAATTGAATTCGTCTTTAAAGTATTTATCGCGATGGTTTTTGCTCAAAATAAGCTCGTTCCAGTGAGTGCGCTTTTTGAGAATTTTCAATTCCATTTCGCACTTTTCCTCATTTGAAAAATAAAATTAGAAACAAAAAAAAGTTTATTTGGGAATTACTTTTGAATCCTTAGGTGCTTGAGAATCCATGGGAAAATATTCTTTGATTAAAATGCATACTTTTTTCAGATCATTGACTCTAAGACATTCGTAAATTTTGAGTGCTTTGAGCGGACCTACAACTCGGTGAAACAATGGTGCTGGTATTAAACTCGGATTTTTGCTGTTTATTTCATTTAAAAATGATACAATTGAATCAAAGTGTTTAAATTCACGATTTTTTATCATTAGATACATGTTGAATATCTCAAAGCGTATTTGGGCGACATTATATTGAGAGAATTTTGAACTTTGATTTAATGCAAGACCTAAATAAAAAAATTAAAACTTAAATTTTCATTTTTGTATCTGATACTTTTTACTAGAAAATCTAAATGGTGTCTAAGGCCGTATTCTAGCAAGGCTTTTTTCATGCCAAATAAAATTTTATCCTTGGCAGCCATTGCTTACAATTTTCTTTTTCAAAATTTAAATTTTCAAAATATTATTTCAGTAGCATTTTTAAGATAACATTTTGCTTGATAATTGATCCAGTTATTTTATAAAAAATTTTAATTTAAATTTAAAAAAAATTTGGAATAATAAAAAAAGTTCAATAAAAAGTTTTTGATAAAAATAGTTTTTGTTTTTGAATAAACGATATGTAGCACTTAATTTTTTTTAAGATAAAATCTATTTGTATTTAGAAGACACATTTTAAATCATTTTCAAATTAAAATTATTAAATAAATTGTATGTTCTATTGTTACTTATTAAAATTTTAAATACAATTCTGAAAATGCAGTGAAAATGTGCGATGGTTGAGATATATTTTATTTTTGAAGAAATTTTAGAAATATTTTGAGAAATTTTTGCAATGTCGCTCTATTGAAATTAAATATAGTGTTTCAAACTTAGATTATTTAGTTTTAGATGATTTTTTAAGAAATTTTAATTCCAATAAATCATTAATTTATTCAAATTAATTAAAAATTTAGCTCTAATTGTTACAATACTCAGATAAAAATTATACAATATAATTTTTAGATATTTCTTGCTTCTTTAAAAAGAATTGAGTATTAAATTAAATCAAACCAACTTAAATATAAAAAAAAAACTTTTAAACGATTTGGTTTTTAATAATTCGAAATAAAATTTTTGATCTTTTGTTTGTTGAAAAAGGCAATAATTTAACTAGCTAAAAGTTTTTTTTTTATATTTAAGTTGGTTTGATTTAATTTAATACTCAATGCTTTAAAGAAGAAAAAAATTTTTAAAGTTCAATTTATAAAAAATTTAATGATTATGCTATCGTTTTCTTATTAAATGTATTTCAATCACAATTTACCTTAAAATTTTATAATTTAATTGATTTAACATGATTCATGAAATTTAAGTTACGATTAAAGGAATATTGAGAATCTAATCGAACCAATGTCAAATTAATCAGAAGATTAAAAATCATTTGGATATTTGAACTCGAGATTTTGTAAAAGCAATGTGATCAAGAGATCAAAATTGAGGTTTTTCAAATTTTAGCCATTAGCCATTTTTTTGAAATTTAAGAAAAATCTAAAAGTTATATTGTATAATTTTTAATCTGACATTTAAAAAAAAAACTCTAAAAAAATCATCTAAAACTAAAAAACTTAAGTTTGAAACACTATATTTAATTTCAATAGAGCGACATTGCAAAAATTTCTCCAAATATTTCTAAAATTTCAATGCATTTTCAAAATTGAATTTAAAATTTTTATAAAACACAATAGAACATACCAAATATAAATGCAAATTTTTTTTTTCCAGCACAAATTTAAATGCTTTTCCTAAAAATCCAACATTTAATTAGACAAAATTTAATTTTATCATCAAATATTAGTATTAGACGCATAATGGGCGATTCAAGTAAATTTTGAAACAATTACTTAAATTTTATCTAAAAAACATTTAAGTTTTAAAATGGAATGTAACCTGTGATTCAATTAAATCGATGAGTCAAAATTTGGTTGTCGATTCTCGACAACAATGTGAAGAAATTATTAAATCAAAGCCTGATTGTCCAGATATCCTCAAAGTTTTTTTAATTTAAAATTTAAGTATTTTTCAAAATTTAAATATGGTTTTAGAAATTAAATGAACTAGACCGCAATCTTGGAAATGGATTTTGCTACATTAATATCCTAAAGAGTGTTTATCCAGATAAAGAGATACGTGATGTGGCCAAAGACTGTGTAGCCGAACTCAAAAAATTATCTATAGAACTGCGGTAAGAGATCAGAGGATAAAATAAATTTTAAACAGATTTTTATTTGAATTTTTTAGAATGAACAAAGATCTGTTTGATTTTTTCCAATCAGTTCGTGAAACTTTAGATGGAAAACTTGACTCTGAAGCTCAAAAATACTTGGATAAGAATATCTTAGAACGCCGCTTAGATGGTAAACATTTTGGTCCAATTTTGGCAAAATAAAAAAATTCTCTCTAGGCTTGCATCTTGATGAGCAGACCCGGAACAAAATCAAGGAGATTAATGAAAAAATAAGTGATCTTTGTGTCGACTTTTCCAAAAATTGTAATGAAGAATCAACAAAACTTAGTTTTACTCCGGAACAGTTAGGTAGAATAAATCAATGAATTAATTATTTTTTTAAAAGAAAATATTTTTAGACGGTGTCAACCAAAAGCTTTTAAACTCATTGTCCAAAGTAAATTAAGTGAATAATTAAAACAAAATTTTTAAAATTATTTTACAAGGACAGTGAAGGAAATTACATTGTAAGCCTCAAATATCCGGTTTATTTTCCAGTAATGAAAGAATGCCGTGTCCCAGAAACACGAAAAAAATTGATCATAGCCTTTGATAGCCGGTAACTAAACAAAATTTAAAAAAAAGATTCATATTTTTTCAGAAATGTAAGCGAAAATTCTCAAATATTTGAGCAAATTCTTCAATTAAGAGCTGAGGTAAATATTTGATTAATTGAATAAAGCAAGAATAATTTTTTGTTTAGCTTGCTAAAATTCTGGGCTTCCAGAATTTTTCAGAATACCAACTGAAGCTTCTATGTGCTCAAAATCCACAAAATGTTGATCATTTTTTGAATAAACTTGCCGATAAAATGAGAATTTTACAGAAAAAAGAAATGGATTCGCTGCTGGAATACAAAAGAAAAGAAGTGAGTGGATTAAATTTTAGAACAAATAAGGTGTTATGAATTTCAAAATAAAATTGAACAAAAATTTTTGATAAATTAAAATTAAAATTGAACAAAAATTTTTGATAAATTAAAATTAAAATTGAACAAAAATTTTTGATAAATTAAAATTAAAAAAAAACTTAAAAAATACTGCAACATAGTGCAACATACTTTATTGCACCTCTTTTCACTAAAATAAAATTTTTGTTTTCTTTTTTTGTTAGTAAATCAAATCAATAATCACTTTAAATTTATTAGTAATTTATTTGTTGTCTTTTTTGATATTAGAAAAGTTATTTTATTTCTAAAAGTTGCAACAAAGTATGTTGTAATATTTTTTTAAATGTTTATTATTAACTTTAATTTTAATTTATCAAAAATGAAGCATTACATCATATAAAACATATTTTTTAATTTAACTAGTGTCAAGAATTGAATATTCCATTTGACGACAAGATAAATCCATCAGATTTAAAATATTATTTGAATCTGCGTGAACAAGAAGAATTCAAAATAAATCACTCAAAACTTCAAGAATACTTCCCGCTCAATGTTGTAATTGATGGCACATTTAAAATTTATCAAGTAAAAAATTAATTTTTAGAAATTTAAAAAATTTAATAAAATTTGTTATTAAGACTTTGTTGAGTTTAAAATTTGAAGAAGTTTTGGACGCACCTAAATACCATGAGGAACTTAAACTGGTGCTATTTTAATTAGATATTTTTTTAATAAGATTAAAATTTTCATTTATTAATTTTAGTATAGAGTTGATGATATTTTGACGAAAGAAACAATTGGTTATTTTTACACAGATTTGCATCCAAGAGACGGAAAGTACGGCCATGCCGCTGTTTTTGGTCTAAGAGTTTGTGTCTGGAATAGAAAAATTTATATTTTATTATTTTTTTATTTTAGAAAGGATGTCGTTTAAGTAATCAAATACCAGTTTGTATTATGGTATGCAACTTTACCAAACCAACAGCTGATCAACCATCATTATTGACTCATGATGAAGTGGAGACATTTTTCCACGAGTTTGGTCATGTAATGCACCAAATCTGCACTAAAGCTTATTTTTATAAATTCGGGTAGAAAAACAAATTACTTAATAAATTTTTGTATTATTTATTTGAATAATTAAAGTGGTACCTCTGTTGAGAGAGATTTTGTCGAGGCTCCAAGTCAAATGTTGGAAAATTGGTGCTGGCAGAAAGATTCACTAAAAATGCTCTCATCTCATTACAAAGATGGTTCAAGCATTGATGACCAGTTAATTGAAGACTTGATCAAATCAAAAAATTCAGCAAATGGTCATTTTAATATGAGACAAATATTATTTGCCAAAATGGATCAATATTTTCACACCACTCATGAAAAAGTTTGAATAATGATTAAAATAAATTTTATTTAATAGTTTATTTAAGGTCTGTACAGCAAGTATTTATAAACAATACTGCAAAGAATACATGCTCCAAGAGCTAGAGGCTGAAGGTTTGAATATGAATGCATCTTTTGAACATTTAGTTGGAGGATACGAGTCCCAATATTACAGTTATTTGGTAAAAGAAGATAAAAAAATAATTTAATTTTTGTTTTAGATTTAATTTGTTTAATTTAAATTTAATAAGTGGAGTGAAGTGTATTCAGAGGATATGTTTCAAACGAGGTTTAAAAAAGAAGGTATCTTAAATCCAAAGACTGGTCTTGATTATAGAAGGTGCATTCTTGAGCCTGGTGGTTCTCTGGTTAGTTTAAAACTTAAATGAGAATTTCAAATAATAAAAAAAATAATAATTTTTTTCAGGACGCCAAGCAAATGGTGACCAATTTTCTTGGAAGAGAACCGAATGAGGAAGCGTTTTTAAAAGCTAAAGGAGCTGATTTTTAGAGAAACTTTTATTAATTTTAAATAAAAAATTATCTTATTCAAAAACAATAAATAATTTCTATTGTATTATACATGATTTAGAGGAGTAATTATTTGCAACTTTAACATTTTGTCCAGTATTTTGATTAAAATAATTCTTATTCGTATGTTTAAGAATGTCAATTATTTCTTTGCGCTTTTCAATGTCTAAACTAGTTTCACTCAAGTTTTCTTCAATTTTTGAAAAATTATCAAGGCTGATTTTATTTGTATATTGATTGACATTGAAGCCCAAGTATTAAGATAAACAATCAAAAATTTTTTTAGTGATGAAGATTCAGAAATTTACCATTGTTCAAAATATTATGTAACCAATTCAGTTTTAGATCACCGAAATTTTTCTTAATGATGAATAAATTCAATGGATATATGTTTTCACAAGCTAATTGAAAATTAAAAGTTGATAAAAATTTCAACAAATATAAAGTTGGATGATACTTTTGTTCAATCTCTCTTTAATTTCTATATAATTTTGATCGGTACTATTGAAAATTTGTTCAATTGAAACTGTTTTATTATCTAGGAGATCTACACATTTTCTGATGATTAGATTATTTTTCTTTTCAATTTCTTTATCTAATTTTCCAAAATGTGGCAAATTCTTAATTCGTTTATATGTTTCCTCTGAATTGGCTTTATTTATTTATTGAATTGAATTAACCTCCTTTAAGGAGAAGTAAAAGAAAATAAAAAAAAAATTTTTTTTTTTTTTTGTTTTTTTTTGTGTTTTTGTGTTTTTTAAAAAATGAAATTACAAAAAAATAAAATTACAAAAATAAAAAAGGAACATTAGTTCGAAAATAGAAAAAGGCATGAAAGTTAGAAAGCAAGATAACTTGGACCAAAATTCATGAATTTCTTTTATTTTGAATTAGCTCATTTAGGAGAGTTCTGTAATGTTTTAATTTTAAATTGCATAGACATAACCAAATTGAATCAGATATACCATCATTAGGAATCAGATTAATCTTAAGATTTTCTTTAAGTTGATTTATATTTACTGAAATTTTTGAGGAATCAATTTTAAAGTACTTGGAAACAAGTACTAAGTCGGAGGAAAAAGATTTATTAGAGGGGGGGTCACTTAGCATATATTTTAAAAATTGTGATGATAGATAATTATATTTAATTGTATCAATAAAAGTTAGTTTTGAAAATAGATAAAGTTCATCAAAGTTGAATAATTTTAGTACTTTTAAGACTCGTGACATGTGACAGTAGGCTTTTAAACCAAACATTTGTCTAATTAAGTTGTTTTGTAATTTATTTATTGAATCCTTTGTGGTCGAATTAAGAGTAAGAGCCTCAAGACCATATGTGAATTTAGATAAGCAAAATGTTTTGTATATAAATGATTTGAATTTAGGTGAAGAGGTAGGACTATTTTTAGGCAGAAGATATGAAATTCCAAAAAAGCTGCTCTGAACTTTTTTAAAATTTATAACTGCCTGTGTGTTAAGGTCAAGATTAGAATCTATAATGAATCCTAAGTATTCTAACTGATTTGCTTCTTCAAGTTCGGACCCATTAAGGTGAAATACCGACTTAAATAATTGAATGCCAAAGTTAACAACTTTTGTTTTATTAGGGTTAAATTTTATTCTCCATTTATTCCCATAAGATCCACAAATATCCAAAAGCATTTGTAGATGGGAGTCAACTGGGCTTATTAAGATTATATCATCTGCGTAGACAATTATAGAAACATTAAGATTTTTATAAAGAGCTCCAAGCTCATTGTTAAGGCATTCTATTATAAGATCATCAATATATATGTTGAAAAGAAAAGAAGATAAAATAGCTCCTTGTTTTACACCAGTTTCAATTTTAAAGGGTTTAGTTGTTAGATTATTTGGAAGAGATAAAACAGCTAGTGCTGAGTTATAATAAATCCTAAGCAATACCCAGTAGGAAGTATGCAGTCTCTTTAATATTTTATAGAATAAGCCATCACGCCATATTTTGTCAAAGGCCTTTTCTGTATCTAAAGATGCTATCCTACATCCAGAGCCTTTATTGATGTAGTTAAGAGTTGTTTCTTTTAATACAAAAATGGCATGGTTACATGAGGTTTTTTTCTTAAAACCAAATTGGTTATTACTAACTTTGTAAAGATCAGGGGAGTTAATTAGAATAAGTTTTTCTAGGATTTGAGCAAAGCAGTTTGAAATAGAAATAGGTCTTATATTGTTTAGATCATAGCTGTTTTTTAAATTGTCTTTTAGAATAGGATTTATTTTTGAAGTATTAAGATTTTTTGGGATCTTATTGAATAGTAGAAGTTGGTTGAAGAATTCAAGTAGAATTTCATAAAAGCCAACAAAATTTACATTTTTTAAAAGGTTATAGGAGATTTTGTCAAAACCAGTTACTTTTGAGTTATCAAATTCTGATATTATTTTCTTTAGTTGAGACAGTTCAAAAAAAGGCAGAGTATCAGGACGAGTGTAGTTCACAAATGTTGCATTCACATGTTTTTTAATATTTAGCTGATCACTTGAGAGAGAGGATTCATCCTCTTTGAATAAATTTAAGAAGTGAGAAAAGAGTTTATCCGGTGGGAGGGTTATTTCTTTTCTAACATTTCTTTTATTTTTAGACTGTGCAAGTCTTTTCCAAAATCTATTCCTATCTTTTAAAGAGAAAAGACTTTCTATTTTAGCTTGCTCTTTTAATTCATTTAGATAAATTTGCTGTCATTGAGCTCTTCTAAATTCTTTCTTTAATTGTCTTCTTTTAGGTTCAAGGGAGGGATCCGTTTTTATTTTTTGATTTAAGTCAATTAACTTATCTTTTATCAATTTTAGTTCCTTATTGAACCAATTGTTTTTCTTTGGCTTCTTAGCTAAATTGGAGGAAAAGTAAATATTTTGATAGTCTAATGCTTCATTTGAGGCTTTAGAGATTGAATCACAAATTGATTTATAAAAGAGATCAACATGCTCTTGTACATTTAAAATAGGTTTCGAGGGATCAGTGTAATCGAGACAAGAATTAAAAAAATGATAAGATAAATTATTATTATAGAATTCAAATACTTCAGATATTTCAAGTTTTAGTCTGGGTTGGACTTGAGGCTTAAAATATAGAGATTCAATCTCACAGTGGAGATTTTCATAAGTAACATCCAATTTAAGGGCAAGGTGATCACTAAGATTTCCCAAGTCACTTAAAATGTTACATTGAATAGATTTTAAGATATTCCCTTGATCTGAGACTAAAATATGGTCAAGGTTAGCATAATATGGGGGGGAATTTTTTTTATACTTTGTATAGGTATACGAAGTAAATTGTGTGTTTAATGAGTCCAGAAGGACCAGGTCATTATCATGTATAAAATTGTACAGTAGAGTATCTAACTTATTTATATTTGAGGATTTTTGACAAGTGAGCCTGAATGGATCTGCATTGAAGTCACCTATTATGAACATTGGAATATTTTTGTCTTTAAAAAATTTCATGTGAGCTATTAAGATTGATAGAGTTGTCTCATATAAAGCTATCGAATCAACCTTATTCTTATTATTATAAAAGGGCATATAAACCCCAAAAATTACAAATTCTTGACCTTTGATTTTTAAATGGACATAGCTCGAATGTCTATTAAAAAAGTCACTTTCAATCAAATCACAAGAGTCGTCAAGAAACCAACATTGGCCACCATAAGGTCGCCCTGAAGATTTATCTAAATAATCAGACATATCTGACTGATAGAGTGGAGTATTTTTATGATACCTAGATGAAGCTAAATCTTTTATAATATGAAATTCATTTTTTTTGGTCCATAATTCATTCAAATAGCAAATATTCGAAATATTAACTAAATGATTACAATAAGATAAATTTGATTTTAAATTGTAACAATTAAGAAAAGAAATAGAAAAAGAATTTAAAGGCATAATAATTACGTAACTATTGATTAGGAGTATTGCTCGTATTTGCTTCAGATGAAGATTGTGTATTTTCATTTGTTCCACTTGAGGAGGGTTGGGCATTTGAGGATGTTGATATCGTGTATCGCTGACGTAGTGCAAATGGTTTATGGTAGCGATTAATTACAGCACCTCTCGGCCAGTTATTTTTGTCTTTAGTTTTTTCAAGATCGAACACACTAATGGAAAATTTAAATGATTTAAATAAACCATGAGTTGTTGTGATTTGTTCAAAATTGGAGTATTGTACAATTGAATGAACTGCTTTTTTCACATTTTCTATCGACTCTTCATTAAAGATGCGTCGAAGGTATATTTCTACAGTACGTTCGCAAGATTTTAACCCGGTTATATTACCCTGACCAGATGTTTTTACATATGTTTCGATTGATGATTTTTTAGCCTTTTTTCGTGGGCCAGCTACTTTATATTGGTTTTCTCTACTGTTTTCTATGGGTTTAGAAGAGCTATCAGGTAGCGATGAATCAAAGGATCGAACACTTTTTTGGTTAAATGGCTGAGTACTTGGTCTGATTGGGAAAGCCGAGCTAGAGCTGTTGTTTAAAGCCGGGGTCGGAATATGGTGAGTTTTTTGGGTTTTGTTTCCATTTTGATTGGAATTGGTTTTGCAAAAATTGGAATTAATATTAATTAATGGATATATGTTTTCACAAGCTAATTGAAAATTAAAAGTTGATAAAACTTTTATCAACTTTTAATTTTCAAATTGAATTTCAACAAATATAAAGTTGGATGATACTTTTGTTCAATCTCTCTTTAATTTCTATATAATTTTGATCGGTACTATTGAAAATTTGTTCAATTGAAACTGTTTTATTATCTAGGAGATCTACACATTTTCTGATGATTAGATTATTTTTCTTTTCAATTTCTTTATCTAATTTTCCAAAATGTGGCAAATTCTTAATTCGTTTATATGTTTCCTCTGAATTGGCTTTATCACTTATCAAAAATGAAATAACCTTTCTATCCTTCATGGAAAGAGATATAAATTCGTTTGAACAAAGAACACTTGTAGCTTCAGCATAAAGAGTCAAGTTAGCTGATTGCTCTGCTTTAAATTCATCTGTATTGGTCACATCGAAAAATCTCAAATTCTTTTTGTTTTCAATTAAATAAATGTTTTTGTTTGATAAGCTTAAACCATAATGCTGAATATCTTTGCTTTTAGTAAAGTCAATGGTAAGGAACGAATTGTTGAATGAATTATTTTCTTTTGCTCTTTTTAAATCAAAACAAACAAGCTTAAAATTAACAACATCACAACCTAGTACTTTGTCTTTATTCAACTTGAATGATTCAAAGAAAAAATCTTTGGATCTAAATGTTTTGATTTCATTTGACTTGTAGCTATTTAGTACAAAATGAATATTGCCCATATTATCAAGCATCACTAAATTATCAGAGTTCTCAACTGCACTCAAATACTTGAAACCGTTTAGAGGCATATTTGTTGGATTCAAAAAATATTCAATGTTAATACTTTGTCCTTGAAAATTTTTTGAATTTAACAATTTACCATTTGTAATGTCAAAATAATGCAATGATTGTTCGTGTGCAAAAGCTAATAATTTGCTTTGAAAAGTTATTGCGGAAAGGTCAACATTGAGATTTAATGAATCAACAGATAATTGAGCTAAATCAATGTTTTGATTTGAAAATGATGAGTTAATTTCATTCAAATTGTATGAAATGACATTTTACTTGCTATTTGAAACAATCAAAAAAAATATATCATCTCGATCAGTATCATACTCGACCTTGACTTCATCAATATTTGTTAATTCTCTTCGCATTTTTTCCTCTAAAGTAATTTTTTGGTCTATTTTGATTAAAAAGTACCTAATTCTGTATGATTTATCATCCAATTTGGATGCTACAATAGCTTTCGATGCACTGCATTTTATTTGATTTATAATTTCAATAGGATCTAGTATAAGATTGAATTCGATTTTTCCATTTGTCTTGCTCCAAACATGTATTTGACTTAATATTTAAATTAATTGGTTTTCATTTATTTAAACATTATTAAAATAAAAAAACAATCACTGAGTTTGACTTTTTGCTTATAATTTTTTTCTTCTATTAAAGATACATGAAAAGGAATTTTAATTTTTTTCAGAATCAAAAGAATATTTCATTAGTTATTATGATTAGATGAAGAAAGATTGAAACACACTTCTTGAAAGAGATAACTAAAATTTTCTTATTACCAAGCTTAACTCTAATCTAATAAGAAAAATTAAATGGCATTTTAAATTTTGGTACAAAAACAAAATTAAAATATTAATTATTCCAAGGCTTAAGTTCTGACGGACCAAAACATGTTCTATAAATTGAACTGATAATCCTTTGTACCACTTGCACATTGATTCTTGATCAGAGGCATGATTTGGTGAAAATTCGTTTAAATTTTTTGACCGTAACATTATGTTAATTATCCTTATATTTTGGAAAATAATATTAGAAAAAAAAGAATTTTAATCTTTAAAATTTTAAACTACAAGTATAAGATCAGATTTTCCTAGAAATAAAAACAAGTTATCAAAAATAAACAAGGCAAAGAAAAAATTAAGAATGTAAAGACTAGAACTGTACTCAGGTACTATATAATAGTGTTGGTGTCCGTGCAAGCGGACAGTAAGCGTGAGAAAACTTTCAAAAACCGTTAGCGTGATCGTATTAACCGTCCAAATGCGGACGGACCTTGGCCCTTTTAGCAACGGTTTAAATTAAAATTATCTATAAAAAATAAATTTGCTTGGCTTAATGCTACAATTATTCATAAAATCTAATTAGAATACTTATGAACATCTGCTAATAAATAATAATTAACACCAATGATAATAACGAACTAATAATTTTAACTTTTTTTTCCTTTTTTATCTTTTAGTAAAAAAAAACGCAAATTTCGGTAAAAGGGAAAAAGGTATTTTTGTTTTTTTTCTATAAAATTTAAAAAAATATTTTAAATTTCTCAAAAATCACAATTTTTCGATAAAAATTTGAAATAAATGAAAAGGAAATTAATTAAAAAAAATCAGAAAAAGTAAAATAAAAGCCCATTCTTGGAATTGAAATTAGACTAGAATTCTTTAGAAAACTCTGATGATATCCGAAGCAACTAACCGTTCGTATGATTTGTTACTTTTAAATATGATTTAATTAAAAAATAAAGATTACTTACTTTGAATGAGCAAATTTTGATATAAGAAATTCTTTGCTGATATTAATTAATTCTTCCACCACTGTTAATGCTTTATGTATTTGTAATTTTAATTCTGAAAAATCATCCAAAATATTTGTCGAGAAAACTTTCATTGATGTATCTTTGGATGCAGTAAGTAAAAAATCGTCTTTTGGATAGATAAATTAGATTTGATCATAGTGAGCATCAATATTTCCAAGTTTTACAATTTTCAAGATATCGTGTTTAATATTAAAATAAAAAATATCTAAAGACCCTTCAGAAATAGCAATCAATTTATCGTTTTTTGTAATACAGCCATTGGAGTAATTTCCTTTAATTTCAAACAGTTTTATTTTGAAAATTAAAAGACTTTTTGTTGATCCCAAAAATAGAATATATTTATTTGACGATTGAAGGAATATAAGAGTTGTACTAATTTGATTATTTAAAAAAACACGATTTTCTTTTTTGCCAAAATCAAAAAGAGAAAAACCATAATTCGTAAACGAAACGAACAAACCAAAATTTGCATTTTGATAAAAAAGCTTAATAGATGAAATTGATAACCCAGGACAAGGTATATCACGTCTTAGATGACAAGTTATTTTACCATGGTTATTTCTAATTGCATAAATTTTAATTTAATTATTCTCTAGACAAACTGCTACAACAATTTCAGAATAATTTAAATCAATTATAGAATTTCCTTTTAAACTATTTGTTACTTTTGTTAATTTTTTTTCCAAATTAATTGTCTTGTAATTTTGATTTGTTTCGATGTTAAAGATTTCAAAAAATCTCTCATTTTCATAGAAAATTATTAAAAAATTTTCAGTAAAAGGCAGAGCACAATGGACTATTTTTAGACCGGTCTTGTATATGAGTCTTACTGATGAGTCATATTTAATTATTCTTATTTCATTTTTTGTACAAATCACAACACCTCCTGGCATTTCATTTAATACTGAAAAACTTCGCATTGAATTTGACGAATATGCACAAAACCATACTTTTTCTCCTGTAAAATTAGCAACATCTATGTATCCAAGATTTATCCCTCTGTTTAAATTAAAGACAAATATTTCATTACTAATTGTAATTACCAAAGAACTATTATCTCCACCGATTATTGTTTTCATAATTGGAGAAGAATGTTTATCTAGCTGAAAAATCAACTCTCCAACAGGTGGTTCCATAAATTGATGAGCCAAAATCAATGAATTGTATTTTGGTGATTGTGAATAATATTTATCAATTAGTTTTGTAAAATACTTAAGATGATAATAGAAATTTAGTGAGCGAGACAAAAAATGGATCATTAAAGACTCTGGATTATCTTTCATTACATTAGCGCATTGTAGCAAGGCTATTTGAAAAATCTTTAAATCTTGAACATTATTTTTAGTGTCCTTTAAAATAGAATATGTTCCTCTGCTTGAAAAACCATTTAATTCTAAAATAATTTCGTTATATGTTTTGTGTTTAAATAATCCAGTCAAAAAATCTAAATCAAAATAAACAAAATCACAAGCTAAAATAATTGCAATTTCGCTGTTTAGACTTGAAATAATTGAAGGTAGTTCGCTCAGTTTTCGTTTATTGTACCTAAGAGTTCCGTCTGGTAGTTCAGTAACAGATGATTGGATACCTGTTTCTCGAATCTGTTCAGCTTCACCATTTTTAAACCAAATTTTTTAGTTAAATAGTCATAGAATTTGTATGGTTTTGGCTTATTCTTCCATGTTTCATTGAAAAAATCTACAACATTTGAAAAAATTGAAATCCTCTCTTCATCTTCTAATTCTGAAACATAAAAGCTGTTGGAAACCTCAATAAACCTTCTATGATACCTTAAAAATAATAAATAGTATTATTTAAATCCTTTTTAACAATTAAAAATTACCAATAAATAACACGGGTGTCATCGATTTCTTTTTCCACCATATATCATTTAAAATCATTTTTTATTCTTGTCCATAAAGCTATCGGCAATTTTCTAATAGGTGGTGCGTGATATTCAAAAATGTCATACAAAACATCATCATCTAAACTAAGAATGTCTTCTATTTCATTTTCGGATATTCCGTTCTTAAACAAGTTCATGTAAATTACGGCTCTTGAAAAAAGTGATCTGCCATGAACTTTTTCTAATGAATTAAAAATGTATCCGATTAGACTGTCAATGTGTAAACATTCAAAAAAATCTTGATCAGGTTCGAAAAAAGAAGTCCATTTTGAAACAATATCAAAAATAAGTTTTACATAAAGGGGATATAATGTTACTTGTTCAAAGAGTTCTTTTAAAATACATAATTGCTGACTTGTAATTTTACGGCCATTTCTTTGTAACCAATCTAAAATTATTTTTTCTGCTAGTTTTGTGTCAAGACTACTTATTTTTCTTAAATTTTGATGATCAATTCTTATTTTTAATATTTGAAGAATATTTCCATGATCGGGCAATGTTGAAAAAATTATTTTGACGTTGCGGTTTAATCTTGTAATAAGCCAATTCAAATTATAAAAGTGAGAGTTCAACTGGTAATTAACAATTATTGGGTTTAAAATTTTTTGTTTATTAGATATTTCTATTGCTTCGAAATCAAGTAAATGGCCAAATTTTTTGCCTCATGCTTTAAAAATTCATATTGTGCAAGGCAGTGTTTTTGAACAGGAAATAATTTTATGCATACATGTGGAATATGCTTTACGTTAGGCTTCGGTTTTCTGATAATATTATCATTTGAGTCGACTGTAAGGCTAACTGTTTTACAAGCTTCGCATCGCCAACGAACGCTACCATTTGTATTGTTTTCTTTTCGATGAAATTTGTAATTTTCAAAAATCAGAAGATGTTTAGAAGGTTCTAAGTATTCTACTCTTTCCATTTTTAATTTTTTTTAAGTATTTTCAGTAATGTTCATGGCATTTATTATTTAAGTTTAATTCATCAAAGTATTTTTTTTTGTCATTTCAATCAATTATCATTTAGGTATTAAGCCGGAACATTTTGATTAAGATCAATTATTAAGCGTTCTTTAAGGTAACGGAATTGGAGTATTAGAAAGATAAAAGATTAACTCAAAATTTAATTTTCTATTATTAATCTGCTTATTAATTCAATTAACTTTTGATTGGCTAACATAAAAAAAAAAAAACGGTGAAAAATTTACACAGGGAATTTTAAACGGAGAGAAATTTTTACAGGGGTAAAATTTATATAGGGGAAAATTTATATCGGGGAATTTATTAAACGGGGAAAATATTAAGGGGGAAAAATTTAACGGGGAAAATCTATACAGAATCGTATTTTCAAGCTCATCTTTGGCTTCAATTTCATTTTTTGCTTTAGATTCATTCATTTGAATATTGAATATTCTACTCAATTGACGCATCAATGACTGAAACGTTTTGATTATATCTGAACTAATCGGAGTTGTCCCAAGAAAACGAAGCAGAACACAATAGTTTTCGGGGTCAGGAATGATTTTAAAAATCTTTAAAATTTTGGTTTTTAGAACAAATTTAAAATTAATTAAGTTCTTTTAAGTTAATTTAACTTCTGATGCTATTTTAGCAAGAATGGCTGTTTTACCACATCCAGATTCACCATGTAATACATATGGAATATTGTTGCTTGTATCCAAAATATACTTTTGAATCTTTTTAAAAAGAAAATTAATTTATAAAAAAAAATAAATATAATAATTGAAAAATCTCATAATATATCAATAAAAACCAAAATTTTAGTTAAGCATCTATTTCTATAATTATATATTAACCTCTTGTAGAATATCAGCTCTTCCGTGAAATTTGCTCACTGTTTCATTACAAAAACAAGCATGATCAATCACTTCTTGAATTAGCTCATGATCTTTTTGGCTCAAATCGTCAAATTTCTTCTGCTGTTCATAATTAAAATCAATTAATTTTTTAACTTGCTCATAAAATGTCTTGGCAAATTTTTCAATATATTCTCGATGGGTGTCTAAACTTATTCCACTTTTAGAGTCCCATTTTACTTTAAATTTGAACATGTTTGATTCAGGCAATTTTGAAGGTATTTTTTTGTATTTCAATTCATCAAGCAAATTCCTCACTTCTTTATCAACACACTTATTCTTGTCCAATTCAGTAAATCTTTTTGCCATACTCACATTTTTTCCAATATTTTCATCCAAATCTTCTATTTCACGTTCAAAATAAAGAACATTTCTTTCAACATTTTTTGCTTTTAATATTCCATTGAAAATCTCTTTTTCAGTTACTTAAATATTTAAAAATCAAAAAATTTATATTATAATCTTAAAAAAATTAAAAGATTTTTACCAGAGACAAAATACCTCTCGTGCTCAACAGGGGTAATAAAATTTTTTATTAAACAATTCTCAGCTAAAGCTCTAAATAAATTGCCCAATTTTTTCTCCAATTTGTTCCAAACTCCATTCAATATGGAGTCCTTCAAATGCATTTCTTAATATTTTAAGCAAATTTTTTCTATATTTAAGATAAAATCGCTTACATTTTCTTTAAAATTTTGAATTATTTTGTCAATATGTTTTAACCTGTATCTTGCTGGTGTCTCATTATCATCCAAATCATAAAAAAACTCAAGCATATTTTCTATTTTAAAATTGATTTTATTTTCTTTATCCTCAAAATTAAATGTTTTATCAAAATCATTTGACGAATTGAGTTCTTTTAGCAAAATTTCATATTCATTAGCTTTGACTCTTGTTGGCAAACTTCTTGAGCCATAACGATGGCTTAGAAAAGCCTAAAAACAAAATTTAAATATATTTAAAAATTGTTTTTAGATTCAAAAATTACCACAAAATTTGGCCCAACTGAAGAATTTTGACAATTTTTTATTTCATTTAAGCATACTGTTGTTGTCATGTGTGAAGTAGTTATTTCATTAGAAATTCCCCATCTCATATCATATATAAGAAAATCTAAACCGTAAGACTTTCGACAATATTCACGCAATTTTGGATAGATATTTTTAATCAAATCAAATAGTCTCTCTCGATGTGAGTATCTATTATATTAATTATTTTTTTTTGAATTTAAAATAAAAAAATTTATTTATAAACCTGAAAATGTCGAACTTAAAAAAATTTTGACTGCCTTCGTCTTTTCTTCTTTGACATTTTCAAATTTTCCTCTTAGTAAATTAATATATTTTTTATTTATTTCCATTTTTTAATGACTCAAATTGCTTTGTATAAATTTAATATATATTCAAACTGTTTAAGTAACTATAGAAACTTAATATTAAACTTTTTATGAAACATTATTTTAAAAAGACTTAATTATTTTATATACCCCAAAAATTGAATAAAATACACCAAAATTTAATTTTTTTACCCCAATTTTAGTAGAATTACACCAATTAATAGGAAAAAAAATTAAAAAAAAAAGACACTTTTTTTTCACATTGACACAAAATTAATAAGAAAAATACCAAAAGTATTATAAAATTTTTTTTTAATTTCTACCACAAAAAATATTATTTTTTACCACATTTATTTATCTATGTGTGTTTATCGCAATCAGCTAACTTGTTTGTGCTGTAAAAATTCCAGGGGACTTTGTCGAAATGTATATTTTTGACCTATCTTTTGAATTATTTTTTTTGTTTTTCTAAGCTCCTTCAGATTAAAAAAAAATTAAAAAAATATAGTTAAATATTATAAAAAAAAAAAAAAAAGACTAAAAAGAAGAATATTAAAATTAGATATATTGAGCTTGAAAGTTACAAGATATGTTCTATTAAATTTTTGGTTGTTATTTTTATTTATTTTATTTATTTGTTTTCTGTACCGAGCTAGAGCTCATTCAGAATAAGTTACAGTACAAAGCTGAAAAAAGTTATCAACTTTTCAGAACATTTTCAAATTTTTTTCTAAGAAAAAGTTAAACTAAAGATTAAACAAAGTCTAAACTAAAATTAAAATTTTTTTTAAACAAAAACTAAACTGTTTTGTTTTTCAAAAACTGAACAAAATTGAAAATTAAATAAATTAAACTTGACCTTTTAAAGTTTCAGTTTTATTTAATGTTAATTATTTAATTGAATCTAATTTCATTTATAATCTTATTATTTTAGTATTAATAGCTAGCAGTAATATTATGATTAGTTAAATTGAAACAACAATAGACTAGTAATTTATCCAATAAGATTTATCATTAAATTTAATCAAAGGTCAAGTTTACAATTTATGTTTTTCAGTTTTTGTTCAGTTTCAAAAAAAACAAATCAGTTTCAATTTTTTTTTTGAATTTGTTCAGAACAAAATTAAGTTTTGGTTAAATTTTAAAATTTGTTCTGAAATAGTTGATAACTTTTTTCAGCTTTGTACTGTAAAAATTAAAAAAATAAAATAAAAATGAAATAAAATAAAATAAAAATAAAATTAAAGTTAATAAAATAAGATAAAAAAAAAAAAAAAAAAAAAAGAATTAAAAAAAAAGTAAATAAGCTAAATAAATGAAAATTAAGAATATATAAAATTGGAAAAGATTGTTACATGTGGCTCATGTTTAAAACGTTCAAGTTTCAGGAAAAAAAGAAGAAATAGTAAGGTAGCAATTTCACAATGGAGTTGGGTAGTCAATATATCCTGATTCGAAACCTTCTTTGTATTCCTTCACCAGTCTTACAAACAATGGAATAGAATGACTCAGTCCTGTCCCAACATATCTCTCACTCAATTCAAAAAGCCGATTCGAGACTGTTAGTAATTTTAGTTTATTAAAAGCCTCATGATGTACGATGTTGGAGGGAGTATCATATTTTAACTTAAGAATAGATCTGACTGCTGTATTCTGAATTGCTTGTAGTTTTTTGATATTATTTTCTGAAAATGAATTTAAGCAAGGAAAAGAATAGTCTAAAATTGATCCGACTAAAGATTTATATAAATTTCCTAGTGTGTTTTGATTAAAACCCCATTTTTTTTTTGATAATTTCTTAATAATATTTAGCCTTTTATTGCAGCGCTCTTTAATTTCATCTACCAGTATATTAAAGTTTAATTTAGAATCAAATTTAATACCAAGAAACTTGATTTCTTTTTGTCTCTCTATTCTGTTTCCATAAATTTTTAAGTTAAGATTATCACTCTCTTTTTTGTACCTAGAAAAGACTACTGAACACGACTTTTCAACTGATATCTTCATTTTCCACTTAATAAGCCATTGTTCTAGTTCGTTGAGGTATTTATTGATCTTATTTTCTAGGTTCCCCATTTTGTTATAAATGAAGAATGTAACTAGATCATCTGCGAAAAGCAGAGAGTATTCATATTGTTTTGTTTCCTTTAGGGATGTCATTAATGTAAATACTAAATAAAAGAGGACTAATTACTGAACCTTGAGGAACACCTGCAGTTATTTGATATTCTTCGCTCAAATGGTCATTCACATTTACCTTAAATGTCCTAGAGTCTAAAAAGGATTTTATCCAGTTAGTCAAGTAATGAGGTGGATTTATTTTAATCAATTTAAAAAGTAAACCTTCATGCCAAACCCTATCAAAGGCTTTAGAAATATCAAAAAAAAGGCCACAAACTCTTTTTTTTCTATTAAATGATTCCACAATTTTTTGAATTAAGAAGAAAAGATTACCTGCTGTTCGCCGGTGTTTCCTAAATCCAGATTGCTCCTGGATAAGGAGTGAATTTTGCTCTAAAAAATTGTATAATCTTGAATATACTATGCGTTCCAGTATCTTTCCTAAACAACTCGTTTTACTAATTGGTCTATAATTTAAAGGATCTTGTAAAGTAGAGGCCTTTTTTTGAATCATAGTAATGTAAGATGTTTTCCACGCTTTCGGGACTCTACCTTCTCGAAGAGATAAATTAAAAAGTTCTATGATTTCTATTAATGAATTTCTAGGTAAGTTTTTTAACATTAAATTATGAATTTGGTCAGGTCCTGATGCCGCTTCATTTTTTAATCTCTTTAAAGCCATAATTAATTCATTTAAGCAAATTGGATCATTAAAATTAGACTGGTTATAATTCCTAAAGAAAACAGAGTTAGAATTTAGTATTTCGATATCTTTCTCAGTATCAATTAAATCAGAATTAGGACTAAATATTGAAGATAAGAGTTCTCCAAAGCATTTTCCCTTTTCTTCATTAGTTTTGAAAGTAGGATGCTTATCATTGATTACTGAAAAGTCTAACTCGTTGATTATTCTTTCTAATATTATCCCGTTTTCATTTTCCCCTACACTATTTGCTTTGTTCTAGCGTTTAGATCACCAACTAAAGTGTAGTTTCTACATGTTTTATTAACTGTTTTAAAAAACTCAAAGTTCAGAAGCACATTGGGTGGATTATAAAGACTAAATACAAACAATTCATTATTCTTTCCTAAGTTCATTTTTATACAAAGGAGTTCGGAATTGAATTCCTCGTAAGAAAAATCTTGTATAAATTCGATTCCTTCTTTAATTAAAATAGCTACTCCTCCTCCGTACTTGTTGCGTGGTTTTGTTAAGAACTGATTATTTTGAAAATCAAGATAAATATTTGCCTCACTCAAATCTATCTTTAATTCATTGAGCAAAACAATGTCGGGACATTTTGAGCTAAAAAATTGTCTAAGAGGTGAACCCTACTAGGTAAATGAAGACAATTCCAGTGTGTAATTACTAACCTTGTTTTAATAAGAGGTTTTGTTCTTAAAATTGATTTATTTGTCTTCTTGTTCATTCTAAATCTTCTTCAAAGCTGTTTTGACTGGAAGTTTGCTGAACAACTTCACTGGATGATTGATCTACTTGACTTGTACATTCAGTTGTTGAACTGTTTGAATCAGACTCGAAGGTGTTGTCATTTTCATTTTCTAAGACAACTAATGGCTTCTTTGATTCGTTTTCGGTGAATTCTTTTTCATTTGGATCAGATTCGGAAAATCTCTTGATTTGATTTTTTGTTTGGAAAAAAGCTTCAGTCTCATTCTGATCATTTGAGAGGACATTGACAGGTCTCTGACTTATTGGTAGAAGATCGTTTAAACGGCTTACCAAACTGTCTTCTAACACTGAAGTTTTGAGGTCTTGAGGACTAATTTGTGACATTACGTCATTGAGATTTGATGGCTGATATCCAGGCGTTTTTGGCATCATATTTTCATCATTGTTGTTCAGGGAAAAAAGAATAAATAGTTAGGTAGCAATTACACAGTGGAGTCGGTATTTATTATTATATTAATTTATTAAGTAATATTTTTTAAGTGTCGAAAAAATTGGTTTCATTTTAATAAATTAGGTGTCGTTTTAATTTAATTTAATTTAATTTAATTGGTGTCAATTTTCAAAAAAAAAGTAACGTTTTATTAAATCAGGTTTAAATCTTAATTTATATTTCTAATTTTATTAAAGGGGGTAATTAATTTAAAAGTTGGGGCAAAAAATAAATTTTTTGAGTTTTTTTATTCAAAATTTGGGATATCGATTTTAACGAGCCTTTTAAAAAAATTGAAAAATTACTAATTTGAATAATTAGGAAAAAATACTCAATTTATTAACCGAATATTTTTAACAAGATTTTAATTTTTAAGAATAATAGAAGATAAATTTAACATTATTCTGACAAAAATAAAGTAAAAAAAAAACATAAGCAATCATAAATTATATTGTGATCAATAGGTATCAAAATTCTCTAAAAGATTAATTTTTTGATTAATCAAAAAATGCATTGGGTGCTAAATCTTGGCCAAGGTCACGGACCATGTAGAGTAAATCATGCCTGCGTTTCAATCGGCCATTTTATTTACTCATTTGGTGGCTACTCAAGCAAGTCCATTAAAGAAGTCCTAAAATCCGCGAACCCAATTGACGTTCATGTCCTGAACACAAACATCCTCAAGTGGTCCAAACGTGCTGTTCCTGAAAAATCTGATGCCCAATACGAACAAACACCGTACTTTAGATACGGCCACACATGTGTTGAATACAACAAATTTATCTACCTTTGGGGAGGTCGGTCCGACTGGACCAATGACCTATGCAATAACTTGTACGAATACCAGCCAAATGCCCACTTTTGGAGATTAGTGAATGTTCATGGTGAAGTGCCTGATGGCCGTGATGGACACACCGCTTGCACAAAAGACAACTGTATGTACATATTTGGCGGATTTGTAGAAAAAGTAGAAATAATAATAAAAAATAAAAAAATTTTAATAATTATTATTTAAAAGGTGAAAAAATTTAGCAATGATATTTATGAGTTTAATTTTTTGACATCCACTTGGAGTTTAATAATTCCTAAAGTAAAATAAAAAATTTAGATTTTTAAGCTAAGGACTATATTTTGTACCAAGTCCGCTCTGAGGCCGTACTGGCGCGATTTTCACACCGCTTCTGTAATTGATAATCAAATGTATATATTTGGTGGTCGAATGGACATTGGTCGAACTCGCTTCACAGGCGATAATTTCTATTCAAACGATTTGTTTTCGTTTGATTTTGCCAAAAAAAAGTGGAATCTTTTGATACAAGATCAGTCTTACTTTAATCTCGAGCATGCTGAGAATACCTATTCACCTGAAGGTAGGAGAAGCCATACAGCTGTAGTCTACAATGACAAAATAATTGTTTTCGGTGGCTATCAAGAAAATTTAAATAAACACTACAATGATTTGCATGAATACGATCCAAGTAAATTTAATCTTTATTTTCATAATTTCTCTTTGTCATAAAATTAATATTTTATTAATTTAAATTATTTATTATTTAATTCTCGTACACGAGTCTATCAATTGATGACCAAACAATTAAAAATATTTAGCTCTTTATCTTTGAAAAAATTTACCCATTCAAAACGATCCATTTTTTGGAATTGACAAAAAAATTAAATTTTTATAATAATTTCAGAAAATTTTACATTTCAAAAGTGTTGCCATTTATTCCAATTAAGGGAACTATTGAATTCAAAAGAGATGAATGAGAGAAAAAAAAAGAGAATCAATTTAAAATTTATAAAAGTATAAAAGTGAAAAATATTTAGAATTTCAGATAGATTAATTGGAATCATGTCAAACAAATTTTTCTTTTTATTAATACTTTAAATTAATTTTTTAATATAGATTTTTTACAGTACTGCTATGATAAACTATTTTTACGAAATTTTACGTGATTTTACGTAAATTTACGTAAGATTACTAAAGAAAAAAGAAGTAAATTTCCGAAAAATTACGAAATTTTACGTAATTTTACGAAAATTTTAGTAAATATAAAAAACTTAAAAAATAGCGATTTTGAGGAATTTTTCTTTTTTTTTAGAAAATTAAAATGAAAATTGAAAAAAAAAAAAATTACGAAATTTTACGTAAATTTTTATTATAAAAAACGGGAAAAATGGTAAATTTTAGAAAATTGTAGTAAATTTTAGTATAAAAGCAAAAATAAAAAAGTGGGAAAAATAGTAAATTTTGAATAGTTAAATTAAATTTTTAGTTTAATTTTTTATGTAAAATATTTACAAAAGTTAACTGTTTATTTCGATTTTTCATTTTTATCTGTTTTGAGACTATATGCGGCTTTTTTCCATGACTCTTTGAAATTTGAGTTTTTCGGAACATACTTCAGCAAACTTTCTTATAAAATGAAACCTTAGTATTTCTAACAATTTATAATAAATTTAAATATTACTTTTTATTTCAACAATATCATCCGGATATTTTTTTTCATAAAAACATAAGGTATGACCAAGATCGTTTTTAAACCTATTTTTGATTTCGTTTCTTAAATGATTTGTAAATGGCTTGTTGTCAACTTAAATTTTTTTAAAATTGATCACAAATTACCTGATAAATTAAATAAAAAAACTTATTTTTCCAAAACATAACTCATTGTTATGTTCATCCTTTTTAAAAATAAATAACACAAATTGGGTACTTTATTTACTAAAATTCATCATATAGATAAATAATCTAGTTTTAAAAAGATAAAATCACCTCCGATATCACCAGATATTAACCCAATTGAATTGTTATGGAATGAGCTAAAAGTGTTTGTAAGAAAAAGAATGGTCTTATCCGATTGTGTTCCCGTTACAGCTATTAGAGAATTTGAAAAAACAATTACGCCATTTAAATGTAAAAGATATATTGATCACTTAAAAAAAGTATTATGTAATAAAAAAGATACTCATTTTATATTCCTTTAAAAGTTATTAATTCTAAGGTAATTAAAATAGTCATTGAGAAAAACGGTGACTGGTTGGATCATTAGTAATTGCACTGTAGTTGGTTTTTTTTTTAATAATTTTTTTTCTCGTTTTTTTAACTAAAATTAACTAAAATTTTCGTAAAAAAACGTAAAATTTCGTAATTTTTCGGAAATTTACTTTATTTTACTTTAATAATTTTACGTAAATTTACGTAAAATCACGTAAAATTTCGAAAAATTACGTAAAATTTCGTAAAAACAGTTTATCGTAGCAGTACAGTAACTAGTGTTTGCATGTTTTTCTATGTAATATTCAATTTAAAAATTAGGTAAACAAATTGTTATTTTGGTGAACACCAACCAGATCTTACTTAAAAGTCTGCCGATTGTTTCCATTATCACGTAGACCTATATCTTTAAATTTACTTTTTTATCCAGTCCTGAATACTTTAAATAAGAATAAAAAGTATAAATTTTTTTTAACTTTAAATTTATGAAATGAAAAGTTGGCTTTAAAATCAATTAAAAATTATATTTTTAATAATAATAAAAGAACAAGTGTGGTCTTAAATAAGATAAGGGTCTTAAAGTGTTGGGTCTAAATAAAATTTAGAATTCAAATCAAGCTAAATAACCTAATGAAGTCTGTTACAGTGGTGATTTGATAACAGTAATTTACGAAAAATTACGTAAAATACCGTGAATTAACCAAATTTTACCACATTTTACGTAAATGAACGTAAAATCCCAAAAGTGAAAAAAAGGTATCTTACAAAAAATTACGTTAATTACGTAAAAAATTCATAATTTTTGAAAAAATGTCTTTTTTTTCCAAAAATCGAAAATTTAAGAAAGTTATTTTTTATAACGATTTAAAAAATAACTATTTGTTTAACCAATACATGAAAAAAAATAACTTTCTTAAATTTTCGATTTTTGGAAAAAAAAGACATTTTTTCAAAAATTATGAATTTTAAATTGGCCGTTTTGAATTTTACCAAAATTATCTCAAAATCCTGACAATTTAAGTAATTTTTTGTAAGATACCTTTTTTTCACTTTTGGGATTTTACGATCATTTACGTAAAATGTGGTAAAATTTGGTTAATTCACGGTATTTTACGTAATTTTTCGTAAATTACTGTTATCAAATCACCACTGTAACAGACTTCATTAGGTTATTTAGCTTGATTTGAATTCTAAATTTTATTTAGACCCAACACTTTAAGACCCTTATCTTATTTAAGACCGCACTTGTTCTTCTTATTAGAAAAAATAAAAAAAAAACATTTTTTAAAAGATACAAATAGATGGAGATTGATAAAAGCCAAGGGGTCTTCGCCAAGCAGGCGCAGAAGACACGGATGCTGTGTTATAAATGATCAAATGATTATTTTTGGAGGAACTGGCCCCAGAAAAAAAGATGTTACGGACAATCTGTTCCGGTGCATAGCTGGAATCAGCATAAGACTAGATCCTAATCTGCAAGCACAAATTGGGAGCAATAATTATGATAGAGTTGAATTCGAGCGTTCATTGCATAGCTTTCAACAAAGAATGGCTTCTTATATTAATACATTCAGAACGAGCAATAATCCAAATGCAAATAACATATCGAATATGGTAGAGAATGAAATGAATAATTCGCGGAGCATTGCCATGATTGACACTCCATCAATTCAAAGTATTGAGTCCCAACCAGTGGTTCAATTCAATGAGCCTTTGGAGCAAGAAAATGCGGATTTTGTGGAGGATAATGAAGTAGAGTTTGTTGATAGTGATAGTGATGATTTGATAAATGAAGAAAGTGATGATGATGATGATTTAGATCTTGAGTCTTGGTCCGATTTGCACATTCTTGATTTAAATGTGCCTAACTTGAAAAGTTTGAGCAAAATTGTCATTATTAAAAATAAGTTGCCACTTGATTCTTTGCCTAAAGTTTTAATGTAATTTTTTTGATTTTCACAAAATATTTAAACTAAAGAATTTTTTTTTAAGAGATGAGATATCTGATTGGCAATGGTGAATTTGAAGACTGAAAATTAATTTTTGATGTGTGCATTCAATCAATTTTATTTATTTGTGAAATTTTTCAGTTATTTTTAAGACCATTTTTCTAAAAAAAATTTAAAAATTAATTTTTTTTTATTAATTTACACACAAATATGACAATTTATTTGCTACCATTGATAAAATATAAAATTTGTTTTCGAAAATTTGTGATTTTTGAAAACCAATTAAATAGATGATATTTAAATAAAATTTTAGACTAATAAAAAAATTATTAAAATTGACCCTAAGGCTGGTCAAAGAAATAAACACCTGATCACCAAATTGATTTATTACCAAGCTAAAAATAAGAATACCGAATCAGTGAAAAATTTGCATTGTGAATTTAAGTACAAAAAACAAAAATAAATTACGCCAAAGCTTAAATTTTGACAGACCAAAACATGTTCTGCAAATTGTAGCAGTTGGCAAATCCTAAGTACCACATATTAACTGATTCTGCACAATTGAATCAATCTCAAAAAAAATTTATTTGTAAGCAAAGAAAAATAAATTTTATGAAATTTTAAATAGGTAAAATAAATCATAATTTCAATTTTGTAAAGAATTTTGAAAATTCTTGTTTACTGACAGAATAAATCAAATTTAGATTTTGTCCCATTTTTATATTAAGTGATATTCATGGAAGAGTCTTATTTTTATGGCATCTTCAGCTTCCAATAAAAAGGTGTTTAAATAATACTTTTTCAAAGAATACATTAGAATTTTTTCACATTTGTTCCTTCTTTTATTTCTGATAGTAGAAAGTACAATTTTTAAGGACTATCTGAAAATCTCCCAATATAAAAATCTGATCAGTATTTCATTATAAAAAAATATGATCAAAATAAATTTATTTTCAATGATTTTAATCAAGCTATCTACATGACCACAGTAGTCAAATCTTATCTTTAATAAATCTTGATCAAAGTCATTTTATATTTTGGATGCTCAATTTATAATAGCGAAGGAACCTCGTGATCTCATATTATCTTGTTTTATAAAATTTTTTAAAGCTACCTTCATTTTGAAAATTATTCAATAAATAAATAAAATAAAAAATTGACTTAATTGAAATAATACTATTAACTACTACAGTCAACTCTCGTTAATCTGGCCAAGCTTATTTTCTTAAATTTTGTCGTAATTAGCAAAAATTCGAGATATCGTTATCTCGGATGATAGGAATTTTAACTAAAAGTTCCGGATTGAAGAAAAAACATTTACAAAAATAAATCAATTTATAATAATTCATTTTATTGATAATTGATATATTTTTATTAAGAAAGAAATAAATCAAATCAGTTTTAGTTGATCTACGAATAATGTCTTGGTCCAATTCATATTTAAATTTTTAGAATGAAAACCACTTTTCGTAAATCTTCCAAAATAAATTGAGAACAAATTTTTTTATTAAATTCTCTAAATGAAAAAAAAAGCTCTTTGTTTATTTTTTTATTGAATTTATCTTAAAAATAATTAAAATGTTTAAAAATCGAAAAAAATACATAAAAACAAAAAATTTATTTTTGATGCTTTCAAATTACTTGCAATATAGAAAATTAATTTAGGCCAAGAATTTCAAAAAATTTACTTTTCTATATTTTGAATCCCTTCGATCCCTGCTCCGGCTTCTACTCCTAGAATACTTTTTAGGCCTGTAGGAACTGGATCTTTAAAAAAAATGACCATTTTAGACCTTTCTCTTAAATACTAATCCCATAAAAACCTTGAGCGACGATTACGATATCTTTCCGATGATCGTCGTCTACTCCTCGATCTGCTCCTACTAGAACTTCCTTTTTTACTTCTTCGTGAGCTGGATCTACTGCGAGAATGTGATGATTTTCCTCTGCTCTCCGAGTCAGATCTAGGCAACAAAAATTTAAAACACTTTCACAAAAAAATCACTGTATACTTTTTGCCATCGGATAAATCTCCGATCAAATCGTATTTAGACGGATCAAAATCATCATCATCATCATCTTCATCCTCATCAACACTATCATCTAGTTTGTACTTAGCTAAATCAGCAGTTTCTTCATCATTCTTTCTTGACTTTTTGTCCTCTAAATCATCCTGTTTTCGGTCCGAAGCCCGAAATTTTTTTTTAATTCTTCCAAACTAAAAATTATTTTTTTTATTAATAAAAAATTTTATTGAAATAAATTATTTTTTTTTAACCTCATCATATTCATCATCGGACTCAGTTCGTTCCTTGTATTCAACGCCTTCTCTTTCATTGTAGCCTCCGCCATTTCCAGTCCTGGTCTCATTCTTTTGGTACTTTGGAGCATTGCACATATTGCACACGAACCTTCTGGCCCAGTTTATGTTCCCACATCTATGGTCATATATTTAAGCTTGAAAAATGAAGGAATTTCTAAGTGTTACGATTTGCACATCCAATCGTCAGCACTGAATAGACCGCCACTTTTTTCAGCCGCTTTCTTTCCAATACTAGCTTTGGCTGCACAGAAAATTATTTTTAAAATGGAATAAATAAATAAAATTAATAAAATTGAGTTTTAATCTCAAACATGATTTTGAGCATTCGTCGGGCACTATGTCAAAACCATTGGAATCTTGGCGAACCCTTGGCTTTTTTCCCATTTCATCCAAATTCGTTTATTTTATTTTTTTTTTAATAAAATCTAAATCTTTGTTTTCTAAAAAATTTGATGAAAAAAAATAGGTTAATCTAGCCATGATTTAAATTTTGTCTTTAAAATTTTTTTAATTCCATTAAAAAAATTAATCAATAAAATGCCGGGTGTGCCGGCCTAAACACGCTATTTACATTAATTATTGCTTTAAATTATCTCTTAAGTGTATGAATCTGATATTTTTAGAAAAAAAAAATTAATTATTTTTTATTTTTCACTTAAAATTATTGGAATAAAAATTAACTTTTATTCGTCATGTAAGTTACTTTTTGTTTGAAAATTAATTAATTTTATAGAAGCAAAACATTTAAGCTAGAGCTGACGCTGAATTATTTTTTTTTCTTGATACAACATTAACCAAAGAGAGATTTTCCACAGCCTAATTTTTAATTAATTTTCATCTCATCTAAATTTTATGCTAATTCGTAATTCTAAAGGCAAAACTATACCACCCATTGCAAGTTCTGTTCAGACACAAGAAATGTAATTAAAAGATTAAGCAAGATTTGAATTTATTATTTCAAAGTTTGTTGTAAAATGAAATAAAATTTCATTTCTTAAAAGTATAAATTAAATTAATAAAAATTAGATAAAAAAAATAAAGGATCACAGTGTAAACACTAAATTTTAAAGATAATATTAAAACTAGCTAAATGCTAAAATTTGTTATGTACAAGTCAATTAAATTTAAAAAAAGACTTTATTAAAAATTTTATATCGAAAAGGTTAGCTGCATATTTTCCTAAATCTATCAAATATTTAGGCAGATAATTTCATATTTATTATTTAAAAATCGAATTAATAATTTAGTAATTTAGAAAAAAAATAAGAATTTAATTCAAATAAAATTTAGAAGCCATATTTTTGAAACTTAGCTTAAAATCTTTAAAAAAAATCTGAAAAAACTTGAGTTGACAACATTGGAAAAATTTGCTCCAAAAATGTATTCTTATGCCTACAAGGTTTACTAATGGAAATGGATTTTCACTCAGCACAATGTGCCATAACAACTCGATGATGCAAACATTTTGGTCCAAATTTGATTATAATTATTTATTTTTTTTTATCTAATTTCATTTTTAATTAAAAATGAACTTTTTAATTGTGTAATAATTTTTTTTTTAAGTGGAAGACTTACGATATCTAAATTTATTTTTTTTGGAAAATTAATTAAATATAGTCACATTTTGTATTATGATATTTAACAAAAAATTAAACCACATGTTAGTGAGTTATAGTGTTAAAAAATAAAAATTTAATAAATATGAATAATGAATGATAATGAATGTTAAAGACAATTTTTTAGTGTATTTCAAATTCAAATCAAAATCGAATTTAAAATGGAATTCTTGCAACTCAGTGTATTATAAATTTAAAATTTTTTCGATTTGGATAAAATTTGTAACACAAGCTAAGCAAATTTAAAATTTGATCCAAATTAAAATTCTAATTAGCAGGAATTATTTATTTATTAGTTTAATTTTTATAATCAAATAGTTCATTAAAGCTTATTTTTATTAATAAAAAGTTGACAAAAAAAATTGACTCTTTATATTTGTGCACAATATTTTTAGTAAAAATTCCAGATTTAATAAAAATTCCAAAATAAAATAAAAAAAATTATAAAGTTAATATTGTATCAATTTTTTTTTATTTAAAATAAACATACTAAGTAGAATTGCCAAAAAAAAATATTTAGTAAAAGAATACTTTAAAAAAATCTGCCAAAAGATTTAATTTTTTTCTTAGTACAACCATTTGGGCAGTAAAATTCTCTTCTTTTCTTCATGACAGCATTAGCACAAGCTTAAGCTCCTTCAGAATAAAATTAAAAAAAAATAAAAATAGAGTTAAATAAAATAAAAATCAAGAAATAAATTTAAAAATAAAGTAAAATAGGGTAAATTTAACTGAAATTAAAAAGAAATTTATTGAAAAAAAAATTAATATATAAAGTGACGTTAACTTTTCTTAGAAAGAATTTCAAGTCATTTACTAATTGTATGAGTACTTAATTTTTTGTCAATTAAAAAAATATATTGAGCTTTAATTAGTTGTAGTTACAATTTATCTAATAAAAGGTGTACATTTATTAGATGTGTTGTTTTCATTAATTAAATTATTTTATTTATAATATGTTCAGAAAAAAATTAAGATATAAAAATATATAATTTTTGTTGATATTCTATATAAATTTGTGGTAATTTTTACTAAATTTATTGTGTTCGATACTGACAGCCAAAAAAATTATTCATATTTTATAAAATTTATTCCCTAATCATTAAGACCTTTATCGACCCTTTTAAAGTCAGTATGAAAGACATCATTAATACCATTAAGATCTTTTAAAACAGTCTGAAATGTTAGTAGACAGTTACATGGAGAGAAATAGAATTATTGTTGAATTTTTTGGTCCGAAGATATTTCGATCATATTATTATTATTATATTATTAAAAAGCTAATTTAATTTTTGATTAACTTATCTTTATTTTTTAATTTAAAAACTGAATTAGATATTAGAAAATTAATTTTTTTTGATATTTAATTTATTATTTTATAAAATTAAAAAACAAAAAAGACTTAAATCAAAATAAAATTAAAAAATTGATTTGAGAATTTTTTTTCTCAAGTCTTAAATTTATTTTTTCTTATCAAAAAGCTGAACTGGACATAAGAAGTCATTTTGTTGCCGAGGTGGTTAGTTGTTATGATAACTAAAAAGTGAAAAAAAAATTTTTAAATTCAGAAGAGGATAAAATTTATCGTTTTTGGCTAAAAATCTTAAATAAAAATAAATTTTATTTATTTTTTTAAACAGTAACCATAGCAAGAATTACCTTGCCTCTCTTCGCAGATCTCCAGCTGTAGCTTATACTATTATTGCTATCATTAAAAATATTTTTGACAAAATTTTCTTCTATTTAGAATACTTTTTGTTTGATTTTTTTATTGATAAAAAAAATATTTAATCAAAAAATAATTACATCAAAAAATTTTGATAGAACTGTTAATTACAGAAGCTGATGAGAAAACAAATGCTTGAGCTGGTGGGATAAGGCAATGTTCTTGCTGCACTTAGCTAAATAAAAAGGAAAAATAATGTTTTTATTTAGTTAAAAACATGTTTAGAAAATACCAAGCACCAAAAGCTAAACATAAATAAATATTCCAGTCTAATCAACAGACTTAAATCGAGTACTGACATAAATTATTTGTTTTCGTAGTGTTTCAGATTGCTCTCAAAATGTACGAATAGATTATCTTTAAGTTAAAGGATCCGAATGAACATATTCTATAAATTATTCTCTACAATAAATATTGGTGATTGAATATCAGATATGATTTGCTAAATTTTATTTTATTGCTTCTATTTATCTAACAAAAACATATATTCAAAAGGTTCAGCTCCTATAATGCATCTTCCAATAAGTCTGCCTTTATTTATTCCCTTAAACGGTAGCATTATTATCGTTTACAAATTTAATTTTTGTTTTCAATCAGTTCCTTTTTAACCTAATGGTTTACTCCAAAAAACTATCAGCCCACTTTTTTTTCCATTTTTTTCCTTTTTTGTTCAATCCCTCCAAACATTTATAAAAATATATTATGTCTCCAAAATTTTATTATAATAAATTTTTAAGATTTTTAAATTTCAACAAACAAGAGCAGTTGATAGATATTTCGTAGGCACTATGAAACTAGATGTCCAAACATTAGAAGAATACGGAAGTGTTCTTCTAAAATTGAAGATGTATCCCTACTTTGATATCGCTCATTACATTTTAATGTGTCTGGCAGTAAGAGAAGACATCCAAACATATCAGTCAAGTAAATTTATAAAAAAAAGAAAATTTTTGTTAGTTTTTATTTAAAATTTTTACAGCAATTCCCAATTTTCACAAAAGACACCCTCTGGCGTGCTACCTGTCAAGCATGATTTTGTGCTTTGGCGGTGGAATTTTGGTCCATTTTTTGCTCGGGGAGCCCATATTGGAAGATTTTAAGCATCATCAAAACTTGGTATTGGCAACTGCTTGCTGGTGAGCAATTTTGCACACAAAAAAATTCTCAAATTAAATACAATCTTTAAGGTACTTGGTATTTTTTTCACCATTTGACACAATCTATAAACTAATAAAATTAAAACCGGTCAAAATAACTCTCAGTGTGTTGAAAGAACTTCAGCGGTCAAGAAAAATATATGATGGAGTAAACCACGGCTTTCATCTATATCCAAACAGCTTCATAATAATAGTAGTGTGTGGAGCGATCAAAGGTGCTGGAAGCGGATTTTTGACCATTATTGAAAGATTTAACCGTGGAATCTATTTGCCAAACTCTAACGAGACCTTGCACCCTTCATTGTAAATAAAATTTATGTTTTTTCTTTTACTCATTTTAATTTTGATTTTTTTAAAGCGCCACAAAAGGCTGTTTGCTTGCTGCCATCGCATTTGCTTTGGAGCGCAAGGACTTGCTGAATGTGTCAAAAGCAGCCATGTTCTTTGGCGTAGCTACAATATTTGTGTATGTGAAAGTAATGAGCATCTTTTTCAAGTCGTTTGACCCAATGGTGCCATTTGAAAATTTGTCATCGGCAGTCTTTTTCGGTGGCATCATGGATGCATTGAGAAAAGCGAGCAGAAATCAGTCAGCAGTGAATCAAAAGACTAAAGAGAATAAAAATGATCAGGCATCGGTTGATGTCGATAGTAAAAAAATAAATTAGGAAAATAAAAATGAAAAAGTGCCTTTTTTAAAGAATGCTAAAGACATCCAGGTCTTCATCGAATAAGCTTGATTAAAAAAATATTTAACCCGTTTTGAGATTAGTCTATTTTATCATAAAAACCTTGTTTTTAAATTTATTTTCCAATGTCTGTCTTTTATTGTACTTTTCAAAAATGTCTAATAAATAAAAAAATTTGAAAAAAATATTAATTTTTTAAAATGATTTTTAAACTTCAAAAATTCAAAAGATTCTTGACATTATTTCTTGGATGTGACCAAAAATAATAATAAGAAAATGATATTAATCATGGTGAAATTTCAATTCTCTGTGATGTCTTTTTCGACTTTAATTTAAGTTTATTTATTAAATTATTTTCGAAGAACGAGCTTGCATGACGAGCATATTAAGCATAGACAAACGTGAATAAAAAACAAAAACTGAATAGTTAGGGAAACAGAGCTTTTTAATAGAAAGTAACGAGGCGTTAACTTTTATCTTTAATTTAGGAATAAAATTTTTTTCAAAAGTCCTAGTCAAAGACTTTTATTTTTATTTTTTTTAAAAAGTCCAACTCTTGCTTGGCTTTCATAATAACCACCTAGGATGGCAAAAATATTATTTTTCCTTTGAATGCTTTTAAGCTTTTATTTGAGTTAAGTGTGCATTGATCCTTATTAGAATGTCATTTAGCCAAAATATTCAAATTTTTTATTTAGTAATTGTTAAATTTTATCTGAATATCTTTCTGTCATCAACTTCACAAATTTTGTGACCAAAGTTGTTCACATATAATAAAAAATTTTCACCAAATTTTTAATTTAAAATTACTTTATTGCTATGATAAACTGTTTTTACGAAATTTTACGTAATCTTACGAAAATTTTAGAAAATTTTAGAAAATTTTAGAAAATATTAAAAGGGCCAAAAAAAACTGAAAAAATGGCGATTTTAAGGAATTTTTCTCTTTCTTTAAGAAAATTTAAATGAAAATTGAAAAAAAAATTTACTTAATTTTACGTAAATTTTTATTTTAAAAAACGGAAAAATGGTAAATTTTAGTAAAAATACGAGAAAAAAAATCGGGAAAAATAGTAAATTTTAATTAGTTTTATTTTTTATGAAAAAATATTTACAAAAGTTAACGGTTTATTTCGATTTTTTATTTTTATCTGTTTTGAGACTATCTATAGACTTTCCATGACTCTTTGAAATTAGAGTTTTTTGGAACATACCTCAGCAAACTTTCTAATAAAATGCAGCATTAGTATTTCTCACAATTTATAATATATTTAAATATTAATTTAAATTTCAACAATATCATCCGGATATTTTTTTTCATAAAAAGAAAATGTATGGCCAAGATCGTTTTAAACCTCTTTTAGATATCGTTTCTTAGATGATTTGTAAATGGCTTGTTGTAAACTTAAATTTTTTTAAAATTAATCACAAATTACCTAATAAATTAAATAAAAAAATTTATTGTTTCATTCCAAGAGACATTCAACAAATTAAACGATTTTTTTCCCATTTTTTTACTAAAATTTACCATTTTTCCATTTTTTAGATTAGAAATTTACGTAAAATTACGTAAAATTTAGTAATTTTTTTTGTTTCAATTTTCATTTTAATTTTCTAAAAGAAAGAGAAAAATTCCTAAAAATCGCCATTTTTTTCAGTTTTTTGGCCCTTTTAATATTTACTAAAATTTTCGTAAAATTACGTACAATTTCGTAATTTTTCGGAAATTTAATTTTTTTACTTTAGTAATTTTACGTAAATTTACGTAAAATCACGTAAAATTTCGAAAAATTACGTAAAATTTCGTAAAATCAGTTTTTCATAGCAAAAAGTCAGATTAAATTAAAAATCTTACTTTGTTATGCTTGTTGAAATTTGCAACTATTTTTTTTTTAAACTAAAAATTTATTATATTATATTATTATATTGTAATATTTTTTTACTAGCCAATCTCATTTTGATAAATGGTGTAATGATGCTGTTTGGGATCTAGAGCAAGATGCTGTAGTGCATGAAGTTGATGACAGTAATGATGATGATGATATTTCCGATGATGTTAATAGTGACATTGGTTCCTTATTTGGATCATTAATTGGCTCCAGATCGAATTCAGAAGTGGATCCAAATGAGTTTATTGAAAACAATCAAAATAATTTAAAAGATTTTGATGAAAATGAGACCGTCGAGAGTGAAGCTGAGTCAAGTTTTGGTGAAAATTTAATAACAATTGATGAGAATTTAAGTGTCTTAAATCTAAATGCTGCAGAAAAAGCTGAACATTATAGTGAAAAAGCTATGGCTGCAATATCAACTTCACAAAAGACATTGAATGTAGTAAAAAAAGCACTCAGCAAACATGCAAATCCGGTGCCATGTGAGATTTGTGGAGAATTGATGAAAAATATTAAAGGAGTAAAATTGCATATAGCAACAAAACATAAAAATTAAAAAATAATTTTTGACAATTTACTTAATTTTTTTTTAAATCAAAATTTAAATTTAAATTAATGTTCACATAAAAAAAATTTAGTTCACGAAAAATTAAATTTTTTTAAAATCTTCTTTGGTCACAAAATTTGTGAACATAAAGTTCACATTTTAGGCAAGATACTCATGGTCTCATTTTTTGGTGAACTTTTGTTCACATTCTCCGCAAGACCCCTTAACTCAAACAAAAGCATAAAAAACAATCTGCTATTTGTGGTTAATTCTATTTGAGGAAAATACGGTAAGCTTATAAGAAAAAAAAAACTTTGTTTTTAAAATTGAAACATCATCAAATAAGAAGAGTAAACCATACGCCCGGAGACCGCAAATGTGTTTTAATTGAAGATAAAATTTTATCAATTTTTTTTACCTTGAATTAAAAGATAATAAAAATTTTTAATTATGAAATTTTTGAATCAAACTAATAATAATAATAATACAAAGCTACAGCAAGCGAGCTTGCGGAGATGGCTTACTCGGAAGCCATCTATGGTAGCTAATCGCGCAAAAATCGAGAGAAAAATCAAGGAACTACAATGAAAGTTACAGAGACGAAATTGAGGTACAAGACGAATACGAGAGATTATACAGATTGATGTGTTTAGTAGATTTAAAGAAATTAAAAAAAAATTGTCATTAATAAGAAATAAATAAAAAATAAATTAAATAATGGTACAATAGTATAAAAAACTAAGAAGAGATGAGTAATTACATATATATGTACAATTGGTTAAGAAAAAAGAATTTATAGAGACATTACAGATATTACATAAGATTATAAAGAACATTACAGATAAAGAAAAAGATAATTAGAAAGTCCTGAAGAGTTCGGGTTAATTATGATAGACTTTACGTATCTTTCTAATCAATGTTATTCTCTATTAACTGCCGAATGTGAAAATTAGAATCTAACTTATTTATATTGTCAGGCGCCAATTTAAAGATTCAAACTCTTATATTAAATTCTTTTCTAATTACAGTATAATTAAAAATTTACCATATTTTTTATAAAGAGGGAAAGAGTAAAAGTAAACTAAGCTGTACCGGCAAAACAATAAAGATAAAAACGATCATGATAAGATTTTTTTAATTCACCGTGAATTAAAAAAATTGACGTCACCCACGGTGATGTCATTATGATGTTAGGTTTTCTAATAAATTATTTTGAAATCATTGTTGGAAAGCTTGAAATAGATAGATTTTATAAAATTTTAAGTTAATATTTTGATGATATGTTGATTTCTTCAAATTATCTTATATTCAATTTAATTCAAGTATATATTTCTTAACCCTAGTTCTTTTAGAAATATTTTACACCAAAATGTGCAACAAATGCATCGTTTTTAGTTTAGTATCTTGTCTTGTTTTAATTGTTTTGGTTGTCATTAAAATGACTCAAAAAGAACAGTCTGTTTACTTGGAACAAACTAAAAATTACTTCCAAACAAGTTCTCAATCGATGACATTAAAACCGCATTTTTTAATAGATAAATGCTTAAATGGAGGTCAATATATTTCAATTAAATTTAGAAGCTAAAAATATCTAATTTTTTAAATAGGAACTTTGCGAAGCTATTCTGGCATCCCATATTGTGATTGTCTGAAAGTAAATTTTGCTAAAAATAAACAATAATTTGTAAATTTTTATTATAAAATATTTTTTCGAAGGATTTTAATGGGTCAATGTGTCAATTCCGAGTTTACCATTAAAAAATAATCAAAATTTTTGTTAAAACAAAACATTTAAAAATTCACCTAGGATCTTAATAAATATTATTTAGCTTTATTTGTATTTTATTTATTGGCCCAACACTCAAAGAATCCTTAAATCAGGAAATAAAGATTTAGCAACTTTTTTTTATTGAAATAATTTTGAATTAAATTTTTCTATTTTTCTAACTATTTCGTATTAGATATTTAATTATTATTCAGTACTGATTTGACACATGGGTTTCACGTAAATTTACGAAAATTTACGTGAAAGCCAGGTGTCAAATCAGTACTGTATTTTTCCGACCAAAATCAAAATTATTGAGATCTTTAGGCTATTAGATAAGTTAAAAGTGAAAATTGATTTGAAAAATTTGTAATGATGTTTTTTTATGAATTTTAAAACTTGAATATTCAATAAAAATAATCAAGTGATGTTTAATTATATTTACATAATTAAATTAATTATTAAGTGGATAAATTTTTTACCAATAAGTCAATTTAATTGTGAAAATACACAATGGTGTTATATCCAGAAAATGAATTAAATAAAATACTGCTGAAGATTTTCCCTTTATTTGTTTAAATTTTAACTAACCAAAGGACCCAAAAAAAAAATTTGATCAAAAAATGTATAATGATACATATGCTTAATGATCTTTAAGAGTTAGTAAGAATAAATAAAACCTTAAATAATTTGTTTGGTTAATTTTAAGAATTTATTAAAAATAATTTACTTATGTAATTTCATTTAGATGAAAAATATTTTATTTGAATGTTTGGATTTAGCTCTTTGCTTAGTTTATCCTCAAGTTTAGACGACATTTCTTCATCAAAATAATTGATCCAGTCACCAATTTCACCTTTGCGGAAAAACAAATCTAACTGATTCTGCTGTTTACTATCGTCTGCTTTTTGGAAACAAAATGATGAATTTTTTTTCATCTTTTTAAACGAGGTAAAATCAACCAATTTTTGAATCTGATCATCTGTTAATTCTTTACCCAGAAAGCAAGCTATTTTTTTAATTGTTTTAATAGGTGACTAAGAAAAAAAATTTTAAAAATTTTAATTTCAATTAACAAAAAAAAAAATACATCTAACAAGTCTTCAAAAGTTAAAAATAAAACTTTGGAGTTCTCAAAAAATTGATTGACATGCTCGCACCAATTTCCGTAAATAATTCTATTTTGTATAAAATGATCAAGTATAACACTGAATTCACCCACAAAGCTGAAGCCTTTTATCCATTTTACGAAATGAAAATACGATACCAGCATGTCTTTTGGATTTCTCATGACATAAATGATTTTTGAGTTTTTTTCTATATTTTGCGGCAAGTAATCAAAGGTGAGATGGCTCTTAAAAACTCTCGGTGGTTCAAAAAAGTCATTTTGGAAAAGGGGTTTTTCTTCTAAAAATACAACTCTATCAGAATGAGCTACGGATGATGCTTTTTCAAAATCTAAATTATTTTGAATCAGCCAAACAATCTCTTCAGTCCAAGTAGTTCCCGATTTTGGGTATGCAATTACAAACACATCATCGGGTCGTGTTTTAAGTGATTCTATTTTCAATAGATCAGTGGCAAAATAAGGAAATATTTTGTTGTTGTGTTTTAATAGTTTTTCCCCAAAACCCTTTAATTCGACCAATTCCAATTCAGACATTTTAAATCTAAATAAAAGTCTTTAAAAGTTATTTTTTTTAAAAGCTATTATGAGTATATTTTTTCAAAAGTCACATTGAGATAAGATAACTAATTAAAAAAATTATTTAAAATAATTATAAATCTTAATGTAAATTTGATCAAAATTGAGTTTTAAATAAGTTTCATTTCAAAATTTTTTTTATGAATTTTTTATTTTATCTGGTTGAAATTTCAGCATGCTTTCTGTTTACATTTAATTAAAAAGAATTGTTGAATTTGGAGAAAAAAATTTGAAAATAAAAAGTTTATGTCAGAATTTAAAAAATTCATATTATTTCGTTATTAAAAAGTAAATTTATTTACCTTTAAAAAAAAAATCTTTAAAAAATCTTGAATTAATTAAATTTTATCTAAATTTTTAAAAGCATTCATTTTAAAGCATGAAATATATCTGAATAGAGATCCCTTTTTTAATAATAATAAGGTTTTAGAATAAAGATGACTATTAATCATCATTTAACGGAGCAGAAGGATTTGTTGCGCTTTAGTAACCTGTAAAGTCTTTTCTTAACAAAAAAAATTTGTCTTGTTTATTTTTAAATCCATTTAAAGTTGCATGTTCTACTACTTCTCATGGTAATTTGTTCCAAAAATTTGCAACCCTGTTTGTAAAAAAGTAAACTCTAGTGTTGCAATTTCTGATAATTTGTTTTTCAAAACCATAACCATGGCTTCTTGTTCCATAATGCTCTGACAATTGATTCAAGTGGAATCTTAGATCAGATTATTTTGATTTACAATGAATTTGACAAAAAAAGATTAATTAAATTAAATTTGATTTAAAATTTATATGTGATAACATGCTTTATATTACAAGAATTCAATAATACATTTCTAAATAATAGAATAATAATTCGATTATATGAAATTAAAAATATATTTGCTTTTTGATTTTCTATGTAATCGAATAAGTGTATTGACAAAAAATTGCATTAATAAAAGTAAGATTATAGTAATCATTTTACATGAATACATTTTCTATGACAATTTTCCTTAATTTTTTACATCAAAATATATATCATTTAGTTTGAATTTTTCTTTTTTTTTTTGAAAATTAAACTAGTTTTTTCTCCAAAATTTTTATTTTTTTTAAAATTGAATATTTTTATATTTTTAAAAACCTGGCCCCCAATTTACTTAAAGCAAATTTAACGAGCTTTCTAAAAATGTGCTTATTTAATCTACAGGACGTATAGTTTTTTAGATATTTTATTAAAATTAAATACCTTAGTTATTTTGAAATCGGATTTAAAAAATTTAATATTACATACCTTCTAAGCTTTTTAACTGTTATGCTTGTTGTCTTAATTTCAATATTATTTTTAATTTATTCTGTAAATTTGTTTGGGTAATCTACACCCAAAATCATCTAGTTGACTATATTTTCAACTGTAATCACTCCAATTTAGGATTACTCGTCGTTTATTTTGACGTTTGCGTCGGCGCGACTTGTCATATTATAAGTTGATGACTTGAATATTTTATCAACTAGAACTTATTAGAATTCATTTTACCTTATTTGGTAATTTGTAATAGCATCTTTATTGTTTTTAAGAATCTTGTCACGTACATAATTCAATATATAAGCAACTCTTTTTATTATTATAGCCATCTTATCTTTAATAAAGAATTAGTTATAACAATCTTTTTATTGTCCCATATTATATTACATGGTAGCAGCGATAAGGGATGGCCACCACAAGTCAGAGAGAAGCAATTAAAACGGTTAATCAGAGTTGGACAGCTGAGGTGAAAAGCAAGCTATTGATGGAATTCGACGCAAATGTGAAGAAGATAAAAGTTCTTCAACTAGAGATGGCAGGAAAAGGTTACGTGCTAGACTCTAATACAGCTGTGTACTATGGAAGGAGTACAGAAAACGTCGAAAATTGGATTTCGATAGTATCTAATGGAATTAAAGCCGCTGGTGTCTCTGAAGACAAAAAACTTGCAGTAATCACTCCTTACGTGAAGGAGACGGCGTTAAGTACCTTGCTTAATTACCAGAAGAATTCAACAATTAAGACTTTTGAAGGATATTTAAAGTTACTATTAGAAAGAGATAATTCAAAAGTAAGGAAAGGAAAAATAAAATTGGAACTTTTTAAACTCAAACAAACAGGAGAGTTTGATAGTTTTTTATCCAAATTTCAGGAACTGGCCAATGAATCAAGAATGGCTTAGGAGGATTTCATACTTATTTTTTCTCATGCATTAAAGCCGAAGTGTGCATTAGAAGTTCAAATAAGAGAACCTAAGACTTTAGAAGAAGCTTATAAGATAGCAATAAAATTTGAAAAAAATTTGAAATTTATAAGTGGCTCCTTAAAGGAACATAAAGTAAATTATACTAGGAATTCTTTTAATAAGTATCAAAGTTTTGAGCCAAGAAAAAATTTGAAAAGTTTCAAAAATGAGACAAGTAAAATAAACGAAAAGTCCAAAAGATGTTATAATTGCAATAAGGTAGGACATATTGCTAAAGAATGCTGGAAAAATAAAAGAAAAATTTATAAGAAAATAAATTATGCAAGAATAAACGACGAAGAAACTAATAATTTACAATATCATACTGACGATGAAAAGATAAATTGTGTATCACTCTTAGCAGATTCAACAAGTTTATTAATGACCAATGGTCAAATAAATAAGAAAAATGTTGATAGGATAGTTTTTGATATAGGGGCCACAATGTCAATAAAAGCAGAAGATTGTGCAATAAAAAATGGAATAAGATTTTGGCCTGATGAAACTAAGGTCAGACTCGCGGATGATGGGATAGTTGATGTGTGTGGGAAAACTGAAGCACTAGAAGTAAATATCGGAGGAATAATATGCGAATTACCTATGTTAATACTAAGCACAAAGAATACAATATTCTGTTAGGCATTGACTATTTCAACTTAACTGGAGCAGGAATTTTTCCAAAACAACGTTTGATTAAATACGATAAACACGAGTTAAATTTAAATAATTATGAAACGATAGAAAATGAAGTATTATATGTCGAGAATGATGAAGAATTAGATGACAGTTTTAGCTTTGAATTTAAAAATTTACAATTAAAAGTAAAACCTGAGATAAATATTACAAAGGAATTCGAAAAAGATTTTAAAGACTTAAGCTTATTGATTAAGGAGAATCTTGCAAAAAATTATGAAGATTTTAGAGGTGGTTGCAAAATTATAAAGATTTCAGATTCTCCTCATTGTTCGCCATTCTTCATGGTAAAGAAAAAAGACGGAGGATTCAGACCGGTTATCGATTTTAAGGAATTGAACAAATTATCAGTTAGAGAAGACTGGCCAATACCAAGAGTTGAAGAATTATTGCACAGATTAAGAAATGCAAAAATATTTAGTACATGTGATGCGAAATCAGGATTTTTTCAAATTCATATCGAAGAGAAGTCAAAAAAATATACAGCTTTTAGTGATGGAACAAGGAAACTCGAATATAACATGATGCCAATGGGTATAACAAATGCTCCTATTGTTTTCTCACGAATCATGCATCAAATTCTGGGTGATCTGGAATTTGTGATTATATTTATTGATGACATTTGTGTATTTTCGGTTAGCTTAAAAGATCATTTTAATCACTTAAGATTAGTAATGCAAAGGATAAAGAAAGCAAATTTAAAAATAAATCCAGAAAAATGTAAATGGTTCTCAGAACGAATACAAATTTTAGGCCACATAGTCTCTTCAAAAGGAATTGAAATGGATGATAAAAAAATAGCAATTATAAGAGACCGAAAAGAGCCTAAAAATGTTAAACAGCTACAGCAATTTTTAGGAATATGCAATTATTACAGGAAGTTTATAAAAGAATTTGCAAAATTAACAGCTCCACTTTATAGCTTGACAAAGTCATACCATAAATGGATATGCAATGCTGATTGTCATTGTGCCTTTGAGGAACTTAAACGATTACTTACCTCAAAACCGATTTTGAGACAACCTAATTATAAAAGAACATTCTATTTATTTACTGATGCATCTGAATTCGCTATTGGTGTTGTCCTTGGGCAAAAAGATGAAAATGGAATTGAATATGTTGATGAATATTCTTCTAGACTTTTAAAAGATATGAAATTCATATGAGCATTTCGGAAAAAGAAATGGCTTCAGCTGTTCATGGAATAAAAGAATTTCGACACTTTTTAATAGTTGTACCATTTATTTTGGTAACTGATCATAGTGCACTCACAATTTTAATGAAAATTAAAGATCCAACGGGCCGCTTAGCAAGATGGAGTATTTATTTGTCACAATTTGATTTTGATTTGTGCATCGAAAAGGAAGACTGCATAATAATGCTGATTATTTAAGCCGACCAGTTTTGATAAGTAAAATATATGTAGAGGAAAAAAGTCAAAAATGTTTCGATCCGTGGGAAGATAGTTCACTAATACACTTTCTTAGGTATGGAAATTTTAAAAATGGAACATCAAAGAAACAAGTTAAACGTATTGAATCGATTGCAACAAAATACGAATTAGATAATATAAATGATATTCTTTACTTTTTTAAAGGAGAAAATCGACTAATCGTTCCTGAAATTGAAGAGAGACATGATGTAATTGACCGTGCACATTCAGCCTCAGCACATTTCAGAATCAATACAACATACCAAAAGCTTTCACAAGCATACTATTGGCCTAAGATGTATAATGATGTTGAAAAATTTAACTAAAATTGTATAGTCTGTATTAGGAATGATAGATATTTAACAAAACATCATCAAGCATTTTGCAATCGTTTTACAGGACTCCAAGATGAAATAAGTATTGATTTTAAGAGGGGTTTAGATGAGATCAAAGAAGGTTATAAAGGAGCTATGAAGATAGAAGAACAGCTAAGTAAATATGTTGAAATATCTTGTCTAAAGACGAAAGAAAAAGAAGAGATCGCTTTTTCACTTTTAAATTATTTTTGCACATACGGACCGGCATTAAGAATAATGAGTGACAATGAACCTTCGTTAATTTCAGAATCAATCAATCGCTTTAAAAATAGCATAGGGGTTGAATGGCACAAAGCAGTAGCCGCATAAAGTCCCCAACATAACGGTCTAATCGAAAGATTTGTGCAGACATTTTCGAACACCTTAGGAAAACTTTCAGAAAAAGACTAAGAAATTGGAATTCTTGGGTACCATTTGTAAAATTGGCATACAACACTAGGATACACTCTACAACAAAAATAACACCATTTGAGGTCGTGTATGGAAAGAAATGTAATAAATTTGAAGTCTGGTTGTCCATTAATAAATAAATGAAAGAGGAGAGCCTAATAAAGAGAATTGTAGAAATAAAAGAAACAATTGAAAATACAAGACGTAAAACACTAAGTAATATTGAGGCAGCACAAGAAAAACAAATGCAATTAACAAGAGCAGAAATAAACGAATTGAAATAAAATTTTTAAAAAATGGAACAATTGTTTATAGAAGGAATGATGGCATTATATCCAAACTAGCTTCAAGATGGTTGGAACCATACAAAATTTTCGATAATGATGAGCGTGGAAACTATTTCCTACAAGATGAAGCTGGATCTGGACTGACTCAAAAATTTCCTTTAGAAAAATTAAAGATAGTTGAAAAGGAAGTTTTTGACACAAATGTTGGTGAAGTTGAATGTATTCTTGACGATAGAACAAAAAATAATAAAATAGAATATTTAATAAAATGGAAAGAAAATAAAAAACAAAAATGGATTAGTGAATATAGATTTGAAACTGTGGATATAGTATATAAATATTAGAAAGGAAAACAATTATCAAAAAATAATGAAGATGTAGCTAAAAGACGTGGGAGACTAAGAATAATTAAAGAATATCTTATTGCTTTAATTATTGTTATAAGTATTTTTTTAGATCCATGTTTCGGATTAGAAGAAAACCTTTTTTGCTCCTCTAGTGAAAGTAAGACAATATTAGAGACAAATGAAGTTTGCGAACATACCTTAGAAGCTAAAAGAAAAATTCCGGAAATGCATAGATATAGCGATAATTTATCAATATTGAATAAGATTCATCATTTAGTATTTGGAATGGGATATAAGTGTAAAGTAGATAGAATTGACATGAATTGTACTGAAAATATTTTAGGGTCAAAATATTGTACAACATCTGATTGGCAGCCTATTGCTTTAAATCAAGAAGAGTGTTGGTTTATGGTTGAAAAAAAGAGATGCAGAATTGAAACAGTTGATAATGTTTTTGACAAAATAATGAAATGTAGCGAAAAAATTTGCTCATTCTATGAATACCCAAATCCATAGTTCAATTGGCTTGATACGAATTATATGCATGGATATAAATGCTTAATGACTAAAATAGATATTATTGCTGATAACATGGAATCATCGTTATACATTAATCGAAACTACTTCGCAAAAAAATTTCAATGTTCAATTGATAACTCAATTCTTGTTTGGAAAAAAGAAATCTTTCATGAATGCCCATTTGAAATTGTGTTTGAAGTAAAGTTTAAATTTGAGGATAATTTTTTTGTAAATTATGAAGAAAACATATTACTTGAACCTACAGAAAGGACAAATCAATGCAACATTTCACTTTTTAAAACAAATCAAGGATTATGCATCGCCAACCCAAAGAAATTGAACAAGATCGTTCAAAAAGGGAAAATCAATTCGGAAATTATTAGAGATCTAATGATTTCGAATATCGACTTAAATCAAAAGGAAGATTTAAGATGGATAAATTTATTGAAAGATCAAGCATGTTTTAATTTCAAATTAAGTTTAAAACTTTTCTCGATGTTGGATAAGCAATATTTAAGACTGAACAAAAATTTGCTTAAAATATTATAAGTAGAAGACGGAATTATAAATATTCCTGAATGTTACAATGCCAGTAACATAAAAATAAAACGATCAAATATAAACCATTGCTATAAAGAAATCGAAGTCAGTTTTAAATTGAGAGAAAATAAAATTCATGGTTTCCTACATAATACCGGTATTATTAGTTTGCATGGTACTGAGATTACGTGTGAGAGGGATTCTGTTTATATCAAAATAGATGATCATTTTAAAGGTGAGATTATAAAAAGGCAAAATATAGAAATATTATCTTACAAACATGGATATTTTAAACAGTAAAAAATAATCATTTTTAACTCGAAAGTCAAACTAATTAATACTCACATTCAAATATATTGATGTCTAATTTAGACGAAATAAAAGTCTTCAGCGAAATAATCATTTACAATATTGACGATTAACATTTAAGACCAATAGAAGATAAATATTCAAAAGGAATTTATGGAAAATATTTTAATGAATTAAAGACAAAAGTGACCAGAATTTTGGAATATTTTTCTAGTTATTTTAAATATATTATTTACTCATTATTATTTATTATTGTAGTGAGCTTTTGTCTATTCTCTATCATTAAATGTTTTCTACTAAATAGCAATAGAAGAAGAAGTAATTTAATACAAGCAAGACCTGTTAACAATGGAGAAGAATTAAATTCAATAGATTCAATTGATATTCGATTGAGAGAAATAATGTGATTATCGAGACGAAAACATTTTAAAGAAGGGGGATGTCATATTATAAGTTGATGACTTGAATATTTTATCAACTAGAGCTTATTAGAATTCATTTTACCTTATTTGGTAATTTGTAATAGCATCTTTATTCTTTTTAAGAATCTTGTCACGTACATAATTCAATATATAAGCAACTCTTTTTATTATTAAAGCCATCTTATCTTTAATAAAGAATTAGTTATAACAATCTTTTTATTGTCCCATATTATATTACAGACTGGATATGACTGTGGCTTCAATCCAATAATCACAACCAATCTCCCGGCTAACCATGATACTGAAAATACAATACTCGAGATCAGTGGAGACCCGTTGAAAAGAGACGAAAAGTTTATTTATCTAAGAAGTATAGTGTCAAGAAAAAGCACCAACGCCGTGGAGGAGGATAAGGAAGTCTCAGATCCTTCAAATTCGATCAACTTAGGAAGGCTGTGTGGGACTAGACGGCGCTCAGTACCAGAACCAATGCCAGGGTGTATAAGGCGACCCTGCTATCTACAATCTTCTATGCAAAGATGATGATTTTGCTCAACCGTTTTCATCTCAGTAGATTGCAGCAGCTAGCGGTCCCCAGAAGAGCGGGCTTGACAAACGCAAAAATCTCCCAGAGAGCGCATTCGGCATTGCTAGAGAACATATTGAGTAGGCACAGATTACGTTGGACTGGACACGTAACAAGGTATGGAGACAACCGATGGGCAAAGAAAGTGCTTTTCGGTGATCTCGTTGGTGGAAAACAGGGGCGTGGCAGGCCAAGGTTGGAGTGGACCAACTGCTTTGAAAGCGATTTGGAAAGGGCAGTAATAAGGAAAGGCCAGTGGATAACAATGGCAAAAGAATGGACCGTGTGGCGTGATGCAATCTCGTCCCTAACCTCTACTTCTAAAAATAGGATCCTTATTATTATTATTATGATTCAATCTAAGACATTAATATTTTGTCGCATTCAATATTGAAAGTCTAAAACCAATGTTTACCAATAATCTCACACTAAAATTGTTTATTTTGCAAAATCATGCATTGACGTATTCTCAATGTTGTTAACTGTGTTCTTTGTATTTTGCTAGTAAATTTTGCTTTAGTGTCCTTCTTGTTTGCAGTTGTAGCAAATGATTCGATTGGATCGTGGAGTGGTTTGTAAGAATGTTTTTTAATTTTTTCTTCAAAATCCACTTTGTTTGATCTTTCTCGGAGCTCAAGAAAGTCTGCTCAGCTTTCTGTTCTCTTGAACTAAAATAGCAGTTTTTTGTCACTTAGCGCTTTAACAATAATGAACAATCGCTCGCTCCCATTTATGTGCCAATTTCTTACAAAAGCCTTTCTTAATTGTCACCTCGTTCCTCATTACCAAATCACTTTTACTTCGGGTTTTAAACAGCATATTTCAAGAGTTTTAAATTTTTTTATTTTTAGCAGAAAAATTGTTATTACGTATATAAAAGTCACGAAAGTTAAAAAAAGGGCCTATTCTAACAATTTTATTTGTCATCATTCAAACTTAAAAATAAAAAAAAGTAAAATTGAAAAAAAATTCCATAAATAATATAAAAAATAAAAATGATGCAATTAAGAAAATTAACGTTTAAAAGCTTGGAAAATATTTACAATTTAATCATTTAAATGACCGCCTTTGACGTTTTAAGAATCAAAACTCTTTTTGGCATAGATTCTATTAATTTTAGTAAGTTTTTAGTCGGAATCTTTTACCAACTTTTGTGTAAAATCTCTATTAAATACTCAATAATTTATTTTACTTGTGTTTGCCATTTAAGCATCCATGAATGACCATCAGAAGAAATTTCTTCATTGGGTTGAGATCTGGTGAATGGGCGCATTATGAAAAACCTCAATATTCTCTTCTTTGAACCAGTCGCTTACTAACTGAGTGTGTTTTCCTCGTTGGATAATTATAGAAAATGAAAACCAGCTTAGCTCAAATGTTAAATAAATAAATATTGTTAAAAAAAGTATCAAGTCAAAAGCTCCCTTTAATGATCATTTGAACGCTTATTTATACAAAAATTTGATAAGCTTAGAAAAGTTATTTACATAGAAAAGAAACACAAGTCGAGTGAATACTAACTAGTGTTGCAAAGAATACTAAATATGTTACAGGTCTCGTTCTGCTGCGCACTCAGATGGGACTTATAACAAGGTATTAGAATAATAATATAAAAATATTATTAATTGTTTTAATCGTTTATTAAAATAATAAAATATAAATTGTGTTAGTCGAAGTGAAAATCCTATTTTAACTAAGAATTTGATTCCCTATTTATATAGATAGAATTCTACAGTATTTGATGGCACACCTAATACGTGTCCATAATTTAAATAATGTTATTTTATTAAAACCATATCATCTAGAAGATTCTAAACTATCATCAGCATCTTTTATAAAATAATAAATGGAATTTTAATTAGAAACAAAACAACAAAATAATAATTCTAGAAGAATCTAAGAAATAAAGATTCGTCATTCTAAGTTTTAGATAAAAATATTGTCTACCAAAATATTGCATTTCATAAATGTAACAAATACAGTTGCACACAGTGAGGAAGAAGACATTAGAAAAATTGAAAAAATATAAAAACATATATAAACATTTGAAAAATAAAGCAAGTAAAATTAAACTTAGTGATTGTAGCTTAGCTGCGACATTACACTGAGCTGATGAAACTTCATCTTGTTGTAAAATCCATGGGTCATTTGACTAAAAAAGGAGTTCATCAGATGGTAAATATGGTTTTATCAAGGTGTTGATAAAGAAAACTTGATCAATTAATCCTGCGTAAATAGTGCATTTACCAGTATATTTGTGTTATTTTAAAGGACATGAAGAGTTCGACCGATATTTCCTCATTTTATAGAGACTTATTGTATTTATTTAAATAGATTGATTTTTAAGGATAATAAATTTAAAGATTTGAATTTTTTAAGATATTAAACTACATTCCTGCAAGCTCCATTCAGCTTCTTCTTAAAATTTTAATTTTTTAATTCTTTTCTTTTTCTTCTAATTTTTATTATATTTTTTATAAAGAAGAATTGAGTAAGAGGGAACAATATTTTGCCATAATAACAATAAAGATAAGAATTAATCGTGATGAAATTTTTAATTCATTGTGTTGTCATTGTCAACATTCGTGTTTAACTTTTATTTTAAATTTTTCAAATATTCTCTAAAAACTCTTCTAGAAATTTCGATATTTTTATATCGTGTTTTATTAAATTTTAAATTTATATTATTTTATATATTCATATTTAAATTCGATTCAAATCAAGAATATAGATTTTTCAACATTAATTGCTCTAGAAATATTAATATCAAAATGAACGATAATTTCATAATTATATCAGGTATACTAGTATCTTTGTTTTTAGTTTTGATGGTTATTTATATGATCATTGAGGAACATGAGTCAGTCTTCCAGGAAGAAACCAAAAAATACTTTAAAACAACTTCAACAAGCTCTCAATCGATGACATTAAAACCGCATTTTTTTATTGAAAAATGCTTAAATGGAGGTAAATATATCTAAATTTAATTTAAAGCTAAAAATAAATAAATTTTAAAGCATCTTTGAAAATGTATAATGGCATTCCATTTTGTGCTTGTCTTGATGTAAATTTTGCTAAAAATAAGCAATTATCTTTAAAATTTATTAAAAATATATTTTTCCGAAGGATTTTTCTGGACCAATGTGTGAATTCAAAAAATATAATGAAAATTGACCAGATATGAACGTTTAATTATGGGTCTTTTTTTTTGAGAAATTTAAATAAAATATAAAATGCAATTTTTAATTTTTTCTTTTTTCAATCTCCATTATCAGATGATATATTTTTATGTTATCATTTCTGGGCATTTCTTGACTGTTTATTATTTTCTTATTTATATTCGGGAATTTGATTTGATCGGATTGTCATTTTCGATCAAAACTAGACAGCCGCACTTTAAATCCCTTCTGCCAAAAGTCATAATGGAAATGTCAGATCAATTTATTCTGTTTTAAATTTACCTGCTCGTTTTCCAATGAATAAAAACGGTAAGTTGCCCTTAATTAATCCAATTTTCTTGTGTATCAGGATTTTTTCAAATTTTGAATCTTATTTCTTTCAGTTTTTTTATCAAAGTGTTTCATAACTCAATAATATCATTGACATAAAAAATCTGAATTTTTAATTTTTGATGAATATCATTGTCTTCCTTTTTTTTTGATTTTAGTGCATAATGTGCTCTTAAACTAACAAGACTTCTCTTTTGCAGGTTTTATATATATTTTTTATTAGTTTTGTTGAATTTCGTTATACTTATTCTTTGATATTTTATTCTTTTTTTGCAACCTTATCTTCATAGAATCTAACTCCTGGTCCATCCTTTAATTGGATTGAATTTGATCATTTGCTCATTCATTTCATTATGTTGCTTCAAAGTTTTAATTTCATAATTTTGGAAAATATTTTCCACTCACCTTATTTAAAACAGTCGTGTCGCATTAATCCGAACATTTCGGAGTCAGATTCTCGGTTCTGATTAATTTTTCTGATAAAGAAAATTCAATTTTACAAAGATAAGAAACATTTTATTGAATAAAGAATAAATTACAAATTAAGTTAAATTTTTTAAATATATCACATAACAAACATAAAATCTATATTTAAATTAACATTACGGATAAAAATTGAAAATTGTTACTTGATTAGCTTAAATATTTTAGGATGGAAACTTGATTTGAATTATTTGTTTTTAAATCCAAATTTTTTATTAAACGGTTATTAAACGCATCTAAAGCAGATTCTTTATTTTTTGACTATTCAATATATTGCTGAACAATTTTTAATGTTTCTAAAACTTTTCTATATGTACAATGCTTAATAGATTCTTCTTCAGCCACCGGCATTTCATCGAGTACCTTCTCAGATTTCTCATTACCAACTACTATATCAATTATATCTTAGTCATCAAGATATTCTTGAGTGATTTCTTCAGAATCCAATCGGATTGACAAACGCCCCTGCCACGTTTCAACGCATGATGGAAAAAGTGTTGAAAGGCCCGATTGGTGTGATATACTTGGTTTACCTAGACGACACAATTATTTACTCGAAAACAGTGGAAGAACATTATGTTAATGTGAGAACGGTACTAGAACGGATCCGGCAGGCCTCTCTGAAGGTAGAATGGAAAAAGTGAAAATTGTTCAAAAGTTCGATCCAATACTTAGGTCATGTAATCGAAATCGGTGAAGTTCGACCCGCCCTACAAAAAGTGGAAGTTTTATTCCGATATTCTCGTCCAAAAACGAAGCAAACAAAATGGCGTGTTGATGTTAACAAATTTGTACTAGCCATTCAGGTCTGAAATTGATGCGAGCGATATAAGCGCCGGTGCCGTCCTCAGTCAAAACTTCCGTGGAGAATACCGCGCCATCCTTTATTACAGTAAGAGATTTAATTAGTCGCAAAGAAAATACTAGACATCAGAACGTGAATTGTTGACATTTGTACTTTGCGTAACAGATTTAAAACAATACTTTTTATCACGTAAATTCTTGGTGGTAACTTTGATATGGCTTAAAAACCACCCCGACCCGTCTCCGAGACAAGCACGCTGGCTAATCCAGCTAAGAATTTTTAATTTTGATATAGAGTAACGATATGGCAGTAAAAATGGCAACGCTGACGCTTTTTTCAGATGGTGACTAAAGCCAAGTGAAGAGGATGAGTACAACCTCGAAGAAGAGAGGGAGGAAGATGACATAGACCCAGGTATTGTGGTTAATAGCGTCGTTCTACATGAAGTCGAAGTCAATGAAGCCTAAATGGTGGACACAAACGTCCTAATAATTTACAACTGGCTCAAAAAAGGGACAAAACCGGATAAATGCTGGATAGACCCGATCGATCTCTACGTTTACTGGTGCAATTTTTTAAAGATTTCTGGGTATTTGGAAAAAATGTTTTTAGATGCCTTGATCATCAGACGAAGGCAGAACTATTCTCACTTAAAACTCAGACGGCGGACGAAGAAGCACAGTGCCTTTTCTTAGTGGTTTGCCGATATGGCGCTCCCAAAGCTGCCCTATCCGACCAAGGTACTAACTTCCAGACGGAAGTTATATCCCTGCTGTTGGAGAAACTCGATATACACCGACTTCGAACCTTCGCGTATCACCCGCAATGTGAAGGTTCTACCGAAAGGTTTAATCGAACTTTGGAACAAATGCTAACCTGATATGTCTCCAAGAACCAGAAAGAGTGGAACCGCTACCTACCCTGTCTCGCCTTTGCTTATAACAAAAGCGAACACGCTACAACTTGGCTAACACCTTTTGAAGTAATATACGGTCGAAAACCTAAACTACCTTCCGACCTCATTTACCCAACCTCGTCCATAGAACCAAACATAGATGTTCCTTCTTATGCGGTTAAGGTACAGAAACACCTTCAAAAGTGTTATGAGATCGTTCATAAAACTAGCGGCCGCAAAATAAATAAATTAAAATTTTATGTCGATCGCAGTGTGAGACCCGCCTCTTTTGGATTAAGTGACAGAGTCTGGATTTAAAAAAAAAGCAAGCTTAAGGGCATTTCTAGAAAATTATCAAGAAAATGGAAGGGCCCATACACAATTATATAACGACAAGGCGAACACAACTACTGAATAAAACCAGACGGGCAAGAAAAAAAACGACTAGTCCACGTGAATAAACTAAAGAAGTGTTTCAGCTCACCTTAGAATGTTCAATATGAGTCACTGAATGAAACTCAAACACAGCCTTGGTTTAATTTTTCAAAGACGATTCCTGTCCCGCCCGAAATATCTGCTGAACCACAGCCTTCTGCAACAACTCCAGTGTCGATTTCAACGCTAATCAACTCTGATCCTACGCATTTTGAAAACTTTTCAGCGCACCTGGGAGACTCATATAATCTGAACGAATCGTAATGGTTAGACAGTAATTACATAGCATTAGAAAACGAAACGGTAGAAGATGAAGGAAAGGAGTCTAATTTCCTGCCTAATTACTACCTGCAAAACCAAATTCGCAATGCCACCACGACCTCTAGCCTTCCTAAAAGACCTATCCGTACGCGAAAATGGTCATTAATAAAATTGTAAAGAAAAGGTACTAATCAAAATTTAAGTTATCTTTGTGCTTTTATTTTTTCGTGGTTTTTTTTTTTTTTGTTGTTTTGTTTTTGCGTTTTGGGTTAGAGTCTTCGAGAAAAGGGTGAATCTCTCAGACATCAAGAGATGTCTTCTATGGAAAAGGGAGACATGTAATACCCCAAGTACCCCAGCCCCTGACTCCGACCAAGCCACTATATATATTTTTGTTTTATTGTTTAAAGTAGAAAATTATGTTTTTAGATTTAGTTTTTGAGTAAAAGAGTTGAAGCCAACGCTCTTTTGGTTTATATTTATACTTTAATAGCAGCCACGCTATAAAAATAAAATTATAAAGCAGTTTAGGATATCTTTTACTTGCTTTAGCCAAGCCAAGCTCAAACTTATAGACTACAGTTCTTATTGTTTATTTTAAAAACTTGCATATTTTTTTATATTTTTTAAAATTAAAACGAAAATTACATTTATTTTTTACTAATTAAGCAAAAGGTAAACCATATATTACTTTTCTTGTTGCACAGTTGTTTTTCACGAACCACTTGAACCACGTTGGCTTGCGGCGATTTTCTTTTTTTCGGCGCTCGATATTCTTTTCGTAAGGCTGGTTGTATTTGTTGGGAAAGAGGTCGTACATTTCTTGAACTGCTAATCCGTGAAAAACATTTCGCCAATTTATTTCAGAGAAATCGGTTTTCATTGTATTAAAGTTAGCTTTTCGATAGTTGTAATCCGTGCTCGAAATTTGTCTCTTCTCACTAGCCTTGAAAAGAAAATCCTATTGAAGGCTAATGTGGGCATGATCAAGATTCCCCAGAATTGACCATGAACAAAGTTCTCCTGTTCGGTTTGGCTCTTCAGTAAATATGAGATCGAGTGTGTTTTCTCTTTGGTTCGGTGAGTTAAGACCCAAGTCTTGACATGTCTCTACTTATTATTTAATCTTGAATTAACTGCAGCTGAAGCACATGTTCTAGCTACTTTATAAACCACTACCTCTTATGTTATAACTTTGGATTCCATTTAATAAACTAATAACTAAATTGAATTGTTTGTTTAATTCTTGGCTTAAATCCCTAAAGTCCAAAATTGAGACTTTACAGGCGCTTTTTGAAAAGTCGCAAAATAAACAAGTAGATGATAAAGGCGATTCCGAAGACACTCAATGAAATCTTAGTCAGATGGATGATTTCCAATAGCTCTTGGATATGTTGGGTTCGTCCATTTTATTCTGCTTTAGTTTAAATAACCGACTATTAAAAGTGCCGTAAATTTGCGATCGTTGACTAATTTACTGGCCATTCGAAGAGACTCAAGTTACTCTTTTTCGTTCTCACAGTTCGGCGGTTTACAGATGCAGCAGACCAAAACTTTTCTTTTATCGGTCTCTATAGCGCACCAGACTTGCTCGATATTTGGTGAAATAAAAAATAAATTTTCAACTTCACTTACCGCAAATATCAGGCTGTTACGCACCTAAATGCACACACCGCCGCCTTTCGACTGACGATCCTTCCTAAATATGCTGTAGCCATCAATGTGAGCCAACGACGTCTAATCGAACCACGTGTCAGCAATGCATTGTAATATTTCTTTGTCTGCTGGTAGGCTTTTACTATCCAGTCAGACTTGTCAAGTCCTATTCTGGACTCGAGGGTTTCGGATCAAAACAATAAGGATTTTAAATAACTTTATTGGGACACGAGGTCCAAATCCAAAACCAAATATATAACTAAATTAAATAACTGAAAATAATAATACAAAAAAACTAAACTAAAAAAAACTAATAACAACTTAAACTAAAACTGAAAAACATATATATAAAAACAAAACAACGTTTTTTGAGCAAAACTGACTTGCTTTTTGTTGGACGTCTACACCACTTCCCCCTAAAAGTGAAATTAGTCGAGGGTGTCCTCACTTTCGGCTTCCTCCTCCATACGCTTCTTGGCCCTCCCCGTCTCTTCCTGGATTTTCTCCAAAGGCCAATCCATCCTCTGAGCCTCCATACTGAATTTCATTTGGCTCGGGTCGAGTTTATCGATTTCGTTTGTCTTTCCGCTGGGTACTCGTTTGCATAACGTATTAGTTCCTCTTCTATATCGTATACTCTCAGCTGGGTGTTCGGCCATTTGTCAAATGCTGTATGATTAAAGTCATGGTTTTCTTTGAATTGGACGTAATGTTTGTCATGCGGTAGCATTAATTGTAGTCGATGAGACATTGTGTTGATGCAACGTTGGTTGTCTCGCAAGTCGTAAAATGAAATGAAGCCGACTGTGTCGCAACTTGATCTATCCTCTTCGACGATGAATCGGGCGTATCGAAGTGGTCCGATTTTGGCTCGGAGGACGTCTACGAAGTCGGTTATTTGATCCTCGAGGAGTTCAGCTGGGAAGCAACGCACCATTACTTGGTTTGGCATTTTGTTCGATTTTATTTCGAATTTTAAATTAAGAAAAGTTTTTTTTTTTTTTTTTTTTTGATTATGACAAGCAATTGTCTTATTGAAATTCGGTTTGTTATGTACAATTTGTTAGTTTTATAAATGTCTCTAGTTGGCCACATATCGATCAGGTGGCTTTCGTGACCTGACAGGTCTGTCTGGTACAAAAATTTCCTGGTTGATTTTTGGTGCTCGGAAGTTTTTGTCCTTTTCTTTAAATTTTTCGGGTATCTTTTTGACGTCTTCAATTTGATTTGACGTCTCTTGAGCTTTGTTTCCCTCCTGGGCGTTCCTGTTCGCGTCGACATCGTTGTTCACTTTTCTAACGTTGTTCTCCCGTCCAACACGTTGAACTTTCATTGTTCTTGCTTTTTTTATTATTTCTCTCACTTTATTATGCTTTTTGTTGTAGTTGACCGAGTTTTCTATTTGTGGTAATTCCTGCCTATCTATACTCTGATAATGTCTTTTTAATAGAACCCTTTTCACTAACATAGGCCTACCCCTTTTGTTTAGTGGCTTAATTACGTAGTTTGTGTCATGTTTTTGACAAGCTTTTGACATGTTTTCGCGCTCAAAATTGAATGCTTAGAACCTGTGTCTACCAAAAATCTTACGCCAGTATTGTTAATTTTGTAGAATCCGTGCATTGGTGTCGTTTCAATGTTGTTTACTGTGTATTTCGGTTTATGTGGGCAACTTCTGCTATAGTGTCCCTCTTGTTTGCAGTTGTAGCAAATAATTTGATCGGACCCTGGCGTGTTTTGTTGTTGTGTTGTTTGAAGATTATGTGTTTGTTGTGGTTTGTAAAAATGTTTTTCAATTTTCTCTTCAAAATCCACTTTTTTTGTTCTTTCTGGGAACTCTTGGACGTCCTCAACCGCTCTTTCATATCTGGCCGCCTCCTCTATAATGTCTTTTAATGACATGTCTTCTCTTATGATCTGTAGTCGTGTGCGCAGGAATTTGTCTCTTAGTCCACGTATAAACTGTTCCTTCACCAGATTGTCCCTTTGATATGGTAAAAGTTCATAATGAGACTGTTTGGACATTACTTTAAGTTGTGAAGCGTATAGGTAGACGTTTTCGTGGAAACTTTGAACTCTTTCTGTGAACTGTCTTTTAAGTTCCAGATTCGGAGTAGTTTTTCTTCCGTAAGTTGGCTTAAAAGTGTTTTCAATTCCGCATAAGCAGTTTCTTCATTTAGACTGAACTGGCTGTTTTCAATGATCTTTCTTGTTTCATGGTCCAAATGTGCAATGACAATGTTCAATTTGTGTGAGTTGATGTTGTTTGATTCGATGAACATATCGAAGTCTTTAATCCACTGTCTGACGTCTGTTCTTTTGGGGTCAAATTTGTCTGGTGGTGAAACAAATAATATCGGGTATGGATTTATCGTCTCAATCTTTTGTCCGGAGTTGTGCTGGCTCGATGTGTTGGGCATTTTGAATCGCACTTGTCTACTCAGGTCGACAAAAGTATTGTCCGCTCTGGGTGCAGTTGGGTTCACTTCCTCGATGAGTACTTTATTTGGTTGACCTTCAATCCTGTTATGGTCATTGTACCATTCCCTTGCTTGTTTTGTGGTCGGTGTGCTACAGCTCTTGGGTGGTCCAATATCAGACGTCTGGGTTGTTAATGTGCTGTCTGTGATTTCCGGCGATGTTTGCCTCCTTGCTTCCATGGATGATGTCCTTGTAGTCTCCATTGCTTTTTTAATGTCCAACCTGTTCGTGTTAACATTTGAGCATATGAAGTCTTGGGGTCTATTATTGATATTTCCCATCAATTTATCGAGTCTCGCGTCGATTCTGTTGAACTTGTCGTCTAAAGTTTTGTTCCGACGCCTTGTTCCATACCACGTGCTGATCACTATGATGCTGAATAGTGTCGCTATAAACCCGATGTAATAATCGGTCCACGTGGTTTCCACTATCTCCAAATAGTTTCGAACCACGCTTTCGGTACCACGACGTCTTCAGCCACCTTCTTTGTTTCACTCCGTGTTCCGAACAAAGCTGTTGCTATGATCGACAGGAGTTCCAGTGTTTCGTGCATTGGAATGGCTATTTCCTTAAGTTTTCTTTTTATATGCGCTGATTAAAAAGGATCTTTAATTTCTTTCCTCCACGTGAATCACTAAATCTATAGTCGGTTCGCCAAATAAAATTTCCCTAATGTGGTTTCTACACGTGTATTCAGTATTGCACAGCTTCTTTGATTGTTAGACGTCTCGTCGCTGCGTCCCCAGTCTACACAAATCCACTCGCTGCTTCAGCAAACTAACCTACACTACCACCAAAATTCTTTCCTTCTCGTGAGTTCGTTCCGAACGTTTACTGTTTGTAAACTGTTCAGCAAATTGGGCACCACTGTAATATTTCTTGGTCTGCTGGTAGGCTTTTACTATCCAGTCAGACTTGTCAAGTCCTATTCTGGACTCGAGGGTTTCGGATCAAAACAATAAGGATTTTAAATAACTTTATTGGGACACGAGGTCCAAATCCAAAACCAAATATATAACTAAATTAAATAACTGAAAATAATAATACAAAAAAACTAACTTAAAAAAAACTAATAACAACTTAAACTAAAACTGAAAAACATATATATAAAAACAAAACAACGTTTTTTGAGCAAAACTGACTTGCTTTTTGTTGGACGTCTACAGCATATTTGATCTGGTTTTTTTATTAAAACGTAGCATTTGAGTTCGTTTAATTTATTATTTAGAAATGTTGCGTTTGCGTAGAAGCAACTTAAGTGCTCGCATATTGAAGTAGAAAAAGAGTTATCACTAACAACCTTTGGTCTTAATTTATCTCGGGCAAATTGATTTTTCTGAGAAGAAATTGCTACCAAAGAAGAAGAAAATGACTAAGGCTCGCACAATGCGACTTTTGTTTCTAGATTAGTGCTGTCTAGTTATGCTCTAATTACCAGCTCAACTACTCGCCCATTTATGATTCCAAAGCAGTGAGACCCGTTGAATCGACCATTTTCATCACAAACTAGTTTTTGGTTCCTTTCGTACCGTTCTCGAAATAGTTCTTTATCAAACGTTCGATAAGCGTCATGTCTTCATTCACAAACACATTTCTGAAATTCTCGTCCTCTTTCAAGTTTATCGCTGATTTTAAAACTAGATCTCTGCCTTCCTTCGAACTCAGTTCAACCACTAATGGGCCGGGAAATTTGATACATTACTTTGCAACCTGTGAACTTTTTTTATTTCTATTTTCTTTGAATGAGTCGTTGCTCCGATCACCTCTTTCACCGCCTCAAGATCTTCAGCTGATTTTTCTGCGGCGACAACTTTTCTCAACTCAGCGATGCCAAAAACGACAACATTTTTTTGCATTTTCTCTGTTTCCCTCGTTTCATGTCTCATGGTAAAGATGGCATGAACGGCTTCTTCTGGTGGCTTCATTTCATTTTCATTGGAAAAAAGTTAGGCGAAAGTTGGACGATTTTTTTCTTCTCTATCTAGACGACATTTTAGATCTTGGACTTCTCTTAGAACCATTTCGATTTGTTTGTCTTTTTCGTTTGAAAACTTGCTGAGAGCTGCTTACATCACTTTGACCATCGAACTCAGATCATACTTTCTCGAGCTTTGGTTTCCTTGCGTGTTTTGTTCTCTGGCCACAAATTCTTCGCAAAGTTCATCATTGATCTCGTCCATTTTTAATTTTGTCAAGTTAGTTTCGTTTGAGAATTATCTATTTTTTTGTTTAATTTTTCTTAAGTGATGAATATTTAATAACTGCAGGTGTCCCCCAAGGTTCACTAATTAGTCCTCTTTTGTTCAGTATATTCATCAATGATATTCAAAAGAAAAAAAAAACTAATAGTGAATACTCTCTCTTATTTGCAGATGATCTAGTGACTTTTTTTATTTATAAAAAAAAAAAGGAAATTTAGAAAATAAGACAAACAAATATATAAAAGAGCCATAAATATGGCTCTGCAAGTGGAAAATTAAAATATCATAAGAGAAGTCTTGCTCGATGGTATTTCCAAAGCATAGTAACGAAAATTCAAATCTAAACTTAGAGATATATGGGAATAAACTCGAAAGTCAAAACAATATAAAATTTCTAGGCATTAGGTTTGACTTAAAATTAACCTTCAACTCTATGGCTGAAGATATAAAAAACGCTGCAACTCAAGATTAAATTTAATAAAAATATTATCAAACAAAAAATGGGGCTTAAATACTTAAAAATTGGGTAATCACTACCAAAGTCTCTAATCGACTTTTTGAGTTGTGTGAGAGATATGTTGGAGAAGGACTGAGCCATTCTGTTTCATTAATAACCAGGCTGATCGAGGAGTTCATGAAGGGTTTCGAATCAAGATTCATCGAATATCCGACTTCACTGTGTAATTGCTACCTAACTATTTCTTATCATTTCCCTGAAGCTTTAACTTTGTAAACATCAATCTAATGCAATTTTATTTTTCAATATATCCCTTTTATTTTATTTACTATTTTACTTTATTTTAAAATTTATTTTTCGACTTTGTTTTTATTTTATTATTTTTTTTTTGATTTTATTCTGAAAGAGCTTAAGCTCGGTACAGTAAACAAATAAATAAATAAAATCGATTTTATGACATTTCGATTTTATGACTAAAATTAGGAATACCCTGACACGTCACAAAATAGAGAACACTGTAGTAATTACGCTATTCAAATTAACCTGTTTTTACCTGCTATTTTGATTATAGCTTAACACTAGAAAGCCCTTCGGGTCTTTCTGACCCTTTTTTTCCATTCTAAAGACTATAACTTTTTTTAAATTTTTTCATTTGACTTCATTCTTTCTAGACCCAAATACTACATAAAAATGAATAAATAAATTATGTTTTTGAGAAAAAAAAATTTAATTTCTCGCATTAAATAAAAATATACCTAAAAAGACCAACGGGTCTTTCTGACCCGACTTAAAAATAAATAAAAAATAAAAAAAAAATTAAAAAAATTAAAAAAAAAATTTCTTTCACTTATATATGTTCTAATTACACTAAAATAAGTTTGTAACCATAAGATTTAATTATTCAAAGGTGCCGATTAGAATATCTGCCCAAAAAGCCCTTGAATTTCTAAGGAACGCTGATGATACCCAGTCAGTGACTTCAGACCAGAATGATGATGATTTCGCTGATGTTGACGATTCCGAAGATGATTCAGATAATGAATTTGAAATTTGAAAAAACTAGTGGATGAGATTTTGGAAAAAGTAGAAAATTCATCGGCCAAAATAAGTGCACCTAAAACACCCAATACTCCGAGTACTCCATCTTCTTTCAGAAAACGTGTCGCCAATTCAGCAACTGCGGCAACGCCACCATCGTCACAAAAATCAATAAACAGTGATAGAAAAAAATGCCAGGTTAGATTGTGCAATGAGAACAAGTCCAAATTTACTTGTAATTATTTATTTATTTAAAAAACTTAATTTGGGACAAAATCCCCTGGCTGTTTGGAATGAATATTAATTATCCCTTTCAGCCACGTTAGCGTTAAATTTGAGATTTGTAAAAGTTATTTTTGATTTTTTAAAAAATTGAAATTTACTTGTAATGATTGCTGAAAAACGACTTGTGGGACATGTTTACATGAGATGTTTGTAAGAGCAATGTGTAAGAGATGTCATGATTCAAAATCTAAATAGTTTTTTTATGTTTTTGAATAAAATAACAAGAATTTACACATTTAATCTTTAACTTTTAAAAAACGGGTCGGAAAGACCCGACGGGCTTTTCAGGTATAAAAAAAAGGGAGGGAGAGAAACCGTCAATTAATTTAGAGAAATTTCAAAAAGTTTTTTTGTAAATTATATTTTCATCAATACTAACTTGTCAATAATTTTAAATATCTGTAACTTAAAATAAATAATTGTCAATTAATTTAATTTTTTGTATATTAAAGCTGTAAGTAATTATTTTGTCATTTAAAAAAAATATTTGTCAATAAAAAAAAATAAATGACAATTGACCATTTAATAATTGTCAATAATATATGTACTACAGGTATATGTCTCATTGCTATCTTTATTAATCGAAGAAAAAGATAAGCTAATATACGTAAAAAAGGATATTCCAAATTTTGAATTGGATCAAACACAACCATCTAGTTTAGCTCATATCCGAAATCCAATTTTAAATTTATTTTAAATTTCTCTTACATTTCAAATTTAATTTCAAATTTAAGTTGAAATGTAGCAACCAATTCTATTTACAAATTTGTTTAGAATGGTTATAAGGTTCTTCTAGTTGGCTCATGCGATAGAAGAAAAAAGTTGTGTAAGAATTTCTGTGACAATGTGCGAAAAAAAATTTATATTAACTTGACAAATATTTTTTTTAAATTGACAAACTTTTTATTGACAAAAATAAAATATAATTGACAAAACTTATATTTAAATGACGTTTATTTTTTCAAATCGACTATTGTATAACTGACGAATTATCTAGTTTTAATTGACAAATATTTCTTTTTTTTTTTTTTTAATTAATTATTTAAATTTGAAATGGCTCTGAGTAATAAAACTCCTTCTGCCATTAGAAGTAAAAAAAAAAAAAGAAAATAGAATTTTAAAATGAATAAAGTAAACATAAAATTTTTTTTTGAAAAATAAAGTACAAAAAAGAATGAATTAGTAAATTACTGGAAAAGCGTTAGCAAGGTTTTTTTTTTTTTTTTTTTTTTACAATTTATAATGAAAGATTAAAAATCAGAGAGAATAAACCCTTATCATTTAACCATTCACTGAATTCATTCCATATATTACATAATGGTGTTTTTTTCTTACGGGATCTTGAGCTGTTAACAAAAGCACTGGCATATTCTTTGATTAATCCAATAGTAAGTGTATTTTTGACAATAACACTATTTTTGAGATATTTAATAAATAGTTTATTTAAACGAACTTCAATGTTATCAAGCTTTATGTCATCTAGGAAATTTATCAGGAGGTCCGATAGAGTATCATGAGGAAAATTAATAGACAAATATTTCTTTTTTAATTGACATTTATATATATTAATAGACAAGATTCAGTTTGTCGGATTGTATTCAGATCGTCAATACATGATAGACAAAATATCATTTTTTCAAAAAAAAATCGAGCTTTCTAGTGTTAAAGGATCAAGCTATTTTGAGCCACTCCCCTAGGTTGGGCCTAAAATCATAATATTTTCCCAGACATTGTGAAGATATAAACAAAAGAACACGTAAGCTAGTTAGTTGTATTAATAAATTGAAAATGTTATTAAATTTTTATTTAAAATCAAATTATATAAAAATAAATTTAAACCGGCTCAAAAAAAACGTAAAATAAAAAGTGGCAAGGCAATCAAGATTATTTATACAGACCCAATCTGTGTCCATTTTTGGCAACATTTGAATTTAGATGTCGTGTGGGAAACGGATTAACCGGAGTCAAATTTCGACTCTCTTCTTTGACCAAATTTTCCATAATTGCTGAATTAACACTCTTGGAGCTTTCCCTGGACAATTTCCTATGCTTGTCATCATTTAGTATCACACCAGGAGACAAACCACTAGTCGTTGGCCCACTACTCCTGTCTCCTTCAGTCCTGTTAGCCAGCTCCAGCAGACTAGATTTTTTCTCAATCACCTCGTCCTGATCATCACTCGACTCATCATCACTAAAATACTCTCTGCTCTTTCTTCTCTGTTCATCCAAATGCAAAATGCTCTCAACCAAACTCTTCGACTCACTAATCTTCTCCTTCAATTTTTCATTCAAAACATTCAGATCACTATTTAGATGCACTGGCGTTTTCAGAGTATTTTTGCTCATATCTGTTGGCTTTATGAGCAAATGGTTGACTAATGTTGGTGGTTGTAGCGAAAAGTGGGGCTCTCTACTTGTCTGCTTGAGTCTGTGCTGATCAGAGGCCGACTGAATGATGATCTGTGCTTGCTTCTGTCTTTCCTTGAGCTTTTTGTACTGCTTTTTGAGCTCGTTCAAGTCCATGGTCAATTGTTCGCTGAGTGGCTTAGGGCTGTACATCTGAGAAATGAATGAAATGGCGCCAGGGGTCACCAAGCTGAGCTCGTCTTTTTTTTTTGATCCAAAAGTGTTGGCAGCAGCCACTGCCTCAATCATTATGTCCTTGTGGTGCGCCGAGGTGACCACTCGGCCGGGCATTAGCAGAGCAAAGCAAGAGATCATTTTGGCCAGGTCGTCAATTTCGCGCTCATCTTGGTCACCGGAGCGCAGTCGGAGATCAAGCTCAGTTTGCTGGTCGCCTAGCTTGACCAGTTGGTCGTTGTCCTTTTTTAAGCTTTGAAAGGGGTTGATGTTAAAGGTGAACTTTTCTCTGAGATCGCTCAGGCCATCTAGAGGAAAGGCGCCATAGGAGAACATTTTGTCAATGAGCTGGTTTTCTTCCATCACATTCTGGTCAAATAGTCGCATTGACAATATGCTCATCATGCTGTAGAACGAGTCCGCACTGCTCGCTTTCATTATGGATACGGACAATTTGTCCCATATGGATAGAGATGTGCGGAACAAGACTTCTGAGCCGAACAAAAAAATGCAGTCCCAAACGCGCAACAGAACATTTTTTGGCAAACAAGTGGCGAACAGAGTCAAAAACCATTGCATGGTAAACACATTGGTGAGTGGTGGCTCGTACGTGTTCATTTGGCTGGTGGGCTTTTTTTTTGCTTTTGTGGTCAACTTGGTATTTGTCATGGAGTTGAATTGTAGCTGATTTAAGTGGATGTACAACTTGGGTAATTTTTGCTTGAGCAGTTCCCTGAAAACAGTCATGTCCACGGCCAGTGAGTGCATTGAGTTGGTGAAGTAGCCCTCGGGGAGTATGTGGTCGATTAGGTAGATCATGCACATCAGGGCGTCCTCTTCCCTACGCTCCACTATTTCCAGGATCAGCGCTGCTATGATGTTGAAGCCTTGACAGTAGCCTACGGATTTGTTGTAGCGGGCGTAGGCGAGCAGCACCCGCTTCAGCAGAGCCCGGTCTTGCTCGTTTTCGTGTCCGCTGAACGCGCTGCACCCTGTTCGATGAAGGTCTTTGACAATTTGAATGCCCAGATCGTCATCGTCGGGGTTGGAGCGGTCGTTGAACGCTGCTCGCCTTGTCCTGCTCCAGTCCAAGCCCACGTCTTGGATGTACTTTTTGGACAAGTTTAACCATATCTAAATAAATTTTTGTCAAAAATTAAAAAATTTTTTTTTAAAAATATTTATTAAATTTTTTCATACACTTTTTCGGAATTCTAGAGGCACTCCGCCAGGCAGACGGACCAAAGCTTGCATTGCGTCCTTCCACTGGACAAAGCCGGCCTCGCCAGGCGCCGGATTGAGCGTGAACTTCATTTGGGTGTCTTGTCCTAGAGTGGTAAAAGAAATAATGAGGTGTCTTGGAAAAATGGTTGATGACAAATTGCTGTTTTTTTTTTAAGTTTTTAATTTAGGTTGACAATTAAAATGCATAAGCAGACGGGTTCCAATGACGTAAATGCATCAAATGAATTATTTTTTTTTTTTTAAATTATCGATTTTTTTTCTAATGTTAAGGATTTATTGAGAAAAAAAATAACATTTTTTCATAATATCAACATGATCTCATTACCTAATTGCTGCTAAATGCTAATTTTTTTTGTCAAAAGATAAAATGGGAATTTTCTTCTGGTATTTTTTGAACAATTTTGTTTAATTTTTAAAATCTTTTTTAAAAAAAGATCAAGTAACTATAGAAATTTAAAGGGCAGACGCAATTAAGTGAAAATTTTGATTAGATTCTTCACATTTAAATTAGAGAAAATAGACAATAAATAATAGAATTTTTTTGATTTGATTTTTTGTTCATCCTTAAAAAATGAATAAATTAGAAATGACAATTTTTAAGATTCGAAAAAGAAATAATTATTTCTACTACTTAGAAAAGAAACTTAAAAATTATTATTTTACATATGCACAAAAGATTCTTAATCAGCAAAGTTAATATTAAAAGTGAATTTTTATGAATTTATTGATTTATTTTTTGAATTGGCAGAAAAAGAAAAAAAAAACAGAATTTAAAATTTTATTTTTTAAAATATTTAGGTTCAAAGTAGATAGATTTAATTTAATTATTAAAATGTAGAAATCTCAGACTGAAAATTAAAAATTCAGCACAATTTTCTAATTTTTCACCAGACTTATTAATTTTATTATTATAAAAATAGGATTAAAAAATCGAATTTGTTTATTTTTACTGAAGTTTGACACAATTAATGCTATATATGACGTATCTATTCATTGAAAAATTATTTCATAGAAAATTTATAAAATACCACAAAACACATAGAAATATATTTTAATAAATGTTTAATAGAAAAATATTTTCAAAAAACACAAGATTTGATCAAATTTTATCAATATAAAATTTTTTTATCTCTTTAATTTTTTTTTAATTTTTTCAGCCTTAAAAAATAACGAGAGATTATTATGAAAAATTATAAAAAATGATCAATTTTCAGCGAATTATATTTTCAATATTTTTCCATTGAAAAATTTATTTTGAAAATAATTCTATGAATTCATCTCAACCATTACTGCTGGTACCATTTTCTTGTTCAATATTAAAACATCTATATTTATTTTATAAATTATTTAAACCAAAAAATGTTCGTTTAGACTCTATTGATGGCTACTTTACTTTATTAATCGCAATGTAATTTCCTTCCTTTTTAATGAAAGTGCATTTTAAAATTTTTTTCGCACTCGCTTGATTTAGGCTATACATTTAATGTATCATAAAAAAATTGATCTAATAAGCTTGTTTGACTTTATGATTATTTATTAGCTTATTTTTACACTTAAATATTTTCTCATAATTAATATTTAATTCTAGAGATTTTTGGCAACTTGAAGTTTATTTTGATCAATTTTTGATGCTCAAATGATCAAATAAAGCTTTAATTATTAAACAAATTTTAGTTATTTAAAATTATTAATGCAGAGATACGTTTTTTGATTAAACTTACTTTGTTAAATCTTAAGGTAAAATCTGCAAATGTCTGCAAAAAATTATCCACTCAAAATAGCATCATTTCGATGATGTGCACTCTGCAATGAGAATTTTGATATTGCAGAGTTTAACTTTTTATTAAGCATAGAATATTAAATCCAAAAAATGTATTTCTGTATTTATTTTATTAAGAAATAACAATTAATTTCTTTTTTTACATTTAATTTGATCTTTTTGATCATAAACATCAAATTGACAGATTTTTTTATTTATTCTTTGGATTGCAAAAGATATAACCGTTCCCAAAGAGTGGTGCTGGTAGAGCATCAATCTGTTTGGACCGAGGTAACTAGTGGTGTACCACAAGGATCGGTCTTAGGACCTATACTGTTCATATTTTTATAAAAGACATGCTGGAGATGATCAATTCCCATTGTGAAGCCTACGCTGATGATACCAAGATGATCTCAGTCATAAAAAACTTGAGGTCTATGGAAACATTACAGAAAGATTTGGATAATGTGGCAAGATGGTCTAGTGATTGGTCTACTCAGTTAAATGCCGATAAGTGTAAGATTGTACATTTTGAAAGGCTAAACAAGAAATTTGACTATGATATTCAATTTGGCCCAAGTAAAAAAACATTAACAAAGTCAGATTGTGAGAAAGATCTTGGGATATATATAAATCATGACTTAAAATGGAACGTCCAGATACGAAACTGTACAGCAAAAGCAAACAAAATATTAGCCATGATTAGGAAAGCATTTAAATTCCGAGAAAAAAATAATATTAAGCTTCTTTATACATCGTTAGTGAGACCGCACTTAGATTACGCTATTAGCACTTGGTGTCCGTATCTCGAGAAAGACGTTATCGAACTAGAAAAGGTGCAGAGAAGAGCCACAAAACTTATTTCAGGGCTTAAAAACCTCGACTATGCGCAACGTTTAAAAGAACTTGGACTTAGTGATTTAAAGACAAGGAGACTACGGGGAAATCTAATTCAAATGTACAAATTGGCAAACAATCTAGAGAAAGTAAATTTTGTAAATGGACTTGAAATCAGTTATGAATCAAGCTACAATTTAAGAAGGCACAGAAAATCAATGCATCGAGAGCAAGTTAGGAATTGTTTACCAAGATTTAACTTTTTTGTTAATAGGGTTGTGAACGATTGGAACAGTCTGCCGGTGGATGTGGTCGAAGCAAGAAGTTTGAACCGCTTCAAATTGAAACTTGACAAGTGGCTCTTTGAAAATCGCGAAGTATCTGCTACAGCTCAGTAGAGCTTGCTTGAATCTTATTCAAGTTGCAGATTATTTTTACTACTACTACTACTAACTTTACAATTATTAAATTTAAAAATGCTAATTCGTTTTAATATTTATAATTCATTTTTCCAGGCATTAAATTCTTTTTGAAACATTAGTAAGTCAATTTGTGACACTTTTAAAACTATATCTTTGGACCAGAAAATCGAGCTTATAATTTTTCCCAAAGCCAAAATGGTTTTGAATTCTATTTTAATATAGTTTGGAAAATATCCAAAGAAGTATGGTCTAAAATTGAAGTGGAAGCGGGTCAAAGTGTTTTGTTCCTGGAAATAAAAGCTTCGATTAATATCGATAAGTGAATACATAGAGAATACTACATATGTAAGAAATATTTTTTTAAAAAAATTACAAGGAAAAATAAAATTTCTCCAAAAATACTATCAATCTGGAATTGAGAATTTATAAAAAATTAAATTTTAATTTATTTTAATTTTTTTTTAATTTCATTATAGAAAATAAAAATTATTTTTAGTTTAAACTAGATAAAAAATGAATTTGATAAATAAAAGATGTTTGTTCATGGCTAAGCTCAAAAAAATCAATTTTAATTTTTTTGTAAAACTTAAATAAAAAAAAATTTATTTCAGATTGATTTATAATATTTTTTAGAGTTTCATATAATTACATAATCATATAATATGTTTTAATGTTTTATATAATTCAATACTATTCTAGAAAAATAATTTTATTTTTTATTTGTTTATTTTTGAGATTTCTTTGGCTTTCAGTTCTAGCTATTAGAAATTTTGTAGAATGGAATTAAAAAAAACAAAAACATTGATAATTAGCTTGTTCATTTAGGCCAAGTTTTTCATATTTAAGAAATAAAAAATTGACTAAACAAATTAATCTAATTAGTTAATAAAAATAATTATGCATTCATCACTTTTTTATCAATTCAAGCCCCGACATTTTATTAAAAAACCTATATATTTATCTACTTTTAATTTAAGAAAATAGAAATAATTTAAATTTAATCGACTATAAAAATGAAGATCATAAAAAATTTAAAATGCAAAAATTAAATAAAAATTTTATAGAGCTCAATTTATTAATTAAATATATTCTTTGTTAATCAAAATGTTTTTATCTAACTTTTTTTTCATATTTTACATTTCAATAAATTCCTAGTTTATTGGGAAGAAAAACTTGATAAAAAATAAATAGTTTAAACAACAATTTAAAAAAAAAGATTCAGTTTCTCATTTTGTTCTTAGTAAATTTAGCAATTTAGAATAAAAAATCATTTTTTTTTGATAAAAAAATGAGTTTTCACTCACATAAAAAATTATTAAATAAGAAAAAAAATCTTCAAAATTAGAAAAACAATTATAAATTCTTAATTACTTCGTTTGAGCGAATTAGCCTGGAGCAGTGCAGTTATTAGATCAAAATTTTTATTCAGCTTCGATGATAGTTTGTCTTTTTGTTTGAGTTGACGTATTAGCTTGGCAGACACTTGATTTATTTTTCCATTCAATTCATCTCTCAAAGACTTCAGTTCATTTAATTCTAAAATAAAATATTAACTTTATTTTTTTTAAATAAAATTAATTAAACAAACCTAAATTTTGAAGAGTTGACCTAGGCATCTTGAAGCTTTTGCGGCATTCTGATTCATGGTCAGCGTTTGAATCGATACCACTGTAGCGATAGCTGGAAAAAGACATTTCAGTGAACACATCACTATCCATGTTGTCCTTGAGAGTGACGTTGAACCTGTCATATATATCACCTAGCAGGCCTTCGACTAATGACTCATTACGCATGGAACCATCTACAGATGTCTTGGTACTGAGCGATTTTTGTTGAGGCTTTATCTTGGGTGTTCTTGGAAGACATGCTGACGAACTTCGGAAAATTGACATTTTCCTAGTTTCACTTAAAGTGCGCTCAATTTCTTCCAGCAGTTCATCTTGGTCTATATTTCCCAAATCATCCCATGGCAGTGGCGAGCTCTCAGCAATTTCACTCTCATCCAAACTTAATTTGGGACTTTGGCTCACGGACAAAGCTGAGCTGTTCATCAGGGACTTTGAACCAAATTCGCTTAGACACGAACCAGAGGTATTCATTAATTTGCCATTTTTGTCCAAATCCTCTTCTGATTCCACTTCCTCCACTGTTTCCTCATCTTCTTCGCTGTCCATTCTCAAATTGCTCAAATCCAATTTGATCTGTTCCGATTTGATCGATGATTTGGTCTTAAAATTAAAAAATTTCTTTGAAGATTTGACTTTATGGTTGTTGTTTTGATCTGTGTGAGTGGCGGATGGTTCGACGTCCGAGTCTATGTTTATATCTATGAATCTGTCTCTATTATCTTCCATTATCTAAAGTTAATTTTTTGAAATTTTAGAAAAAAATTTGAAATTTATTATAAGCAAGTCTAAAAAGTGCATAATTTGAAAGCGATTTAAGCCTTATTTATTATTAAAAAAAAATGAAGTTTTATTACAATTTTTGAAAGGTACAAAATAGAAAATTTTTAGATTTTTGTATGATTATAGATGAATTTAGTCTCTATTGCCATGAGTCATCCTAGAGTTGAGTATTGAACAATTGGTCGCATCTGACTTGGCGCTTTTAAAGTGTTCGCAACAAATTTGATAATGACAAATTGTGAGCAAATTATATTAAAATTTTAGTTGAAAAAAATGATATTTTGTTTAGAAAGTTAAAAATTATAGCCATATGTTGTTGATTAAATTTTGATATGAAAAAATATATTTAACTCTTGCTTTTTATTATATAATGTGGGAATAATAGAAAAATAAAATATGTTCTTTAAATCCACATACTGATCCTTGACTAATTTTCAATTTGGTTTAACTTTTGATCAGATCTTTCGCATTCGACCTTGGACACTAGTTCAAAAATTATTGTTCAGCTCAATTTTTTTAATTGAATTATTAAAAAAAAACACCAACTGTAATTTCATTTATAATAAGATTAATTGTTTTATTCAAATTGTTTCCGAATAGAGTTGGGTTACAATGTTAGAGAAGCCCTTGATTTTTCTTCAATAAATTCAGAACTCTTTTAAATCAAAATAATAAATTTAGGAAAAAATTAGGAATAAAATTTTTATGTTTTTTTCGCTTGGCTTTTTCGTTCGGAGTTTTGAATTAAAAAAGCTCAAAAAATACTTGGATTTATTTAAAAATAATCTTTTTAACAGATATTTAAAAATATTTATATAAAGTAACTTCTTTAATTGTTCAATTTTAATTACAAAATTGTAGTGAATTTAAACAGTTTGTCTAAAAAATCCAAAACTTTAATATAATTAAGCTTTTTAAATTACCATATATACTTGGAATATAAAAAATACCATAAATTGAAAAAAATAGTTAAATTTGGAATATTTAATGTTAAAAATTCAAAAATGAACTTCGAATTTGTTCCGAAAAATTTAAATTTATAGCTGAAATATAAAATATAAAATAATTGAAAAGTAAATAAAATGAAATAAATATTTCATTTTATTTACAAGATAATCAGAAACACGCCAAATTTTTTAGTTTTTTAAATTTCATTTATGAATTATTATTTAAAATGAATCCTAATTATTTTTGGTCTTGATTTTTTAAAATCAAAAGAAAAATGTCTAACAAAAAAAATTTAAATTAATTTTCTCTAAAAAATATGAAAAAATCAACATTTATACATTTTTAAAATCAAAACATTTAACAATGGAGGTCTAGGGAGAATATTACCTTTTTTGCCAAATTTGATTTCAAACGAAAAAGTAAAAACTGAACAATGATACTCAGAGGATGACTTCAATTATTTTAATAAAAATATCTTTAAAATCCTTTAATTATTAAAAAAATTAAAATTTTTTAAAATTGCTTGACGTACTAAAAAAATTCACTCAGAAATATTTAAAAAAAAATAATGTCAAACAAAAATTGTAGTAAGAGAATTAATTTGCATAAATGATAAATTACAAAAAATTAAATTAAAATTTATTTGATGTTTTTTTTTAAGAGTGCGCGTGACTTCGCTGCTTCTAATTGACTTTTAATTTGCTTTAAAAAAATTAACACAATAATAAGCAAAATGCATAAAATTTGTGACTAAAGTTAAAATATGACCTGAATTTATAAAATTAAGAATTCGACGTACAAAGGTGATTTGGACTTGGATCAATTTTGTAAAAAAATATGGACCATTTATGAGAGCATCTGCAGTCAAAAGTTTTGGGTAAGCTTTTGATTACCGAGTCTATTGAAACATGCTTATTTATTTATTATAGAAAAATAAAAAATATTCCTTAGTATTAAAAAAATAAAATAAAATTTTTTTTAACTTGATTTTCAAAAAAAAGAAACAACTTAAATATTTTTTTAAATATTTAGCTAGCAAAAAAGCCAGTCAGTCCAAAATTTTCGTGACCCTTAACATTAACTTTGAAAAGTTATTTTATTTTCATGATAAATAGTAGATTAATTAAGTTTTCAAGACTAATTTAATATTTTATATTTTTGAAAAAAATTATTATTGTAAAGTAAGTGGTAATTATATATGAGCATATTTTGGATTCAATTTTCTTTTAAGAATAATTTTAAGTCAAAGGAAATTAATTAAAAAATATGAATTCGAGTTCAAAACCATATTTAAAGAAAATAAGTAAAGCATTCATAAAAAATTAAAAAAATTTTAATTTAAAAAATTTATTCTCAAAATAGTTACAATTAAAAAATGGTATTTAGATGAAGACTTAAATTTTGTATGCTTTGGCTAATTTTTCAAATTCGATTTTATCATAATTTTCCTTTTTGCATTCAATATGACACATTAAATTGTTGATTGCTTTATGGCAAAAATTTTTAAAAAATTTAATTTTATTTAATTTTTTTTTATTACCTGATTTATCGACAGATGTCAAAAACATAAGCTGTGTATTAAATCTTTTAACCTGAGATAAAAATTTCAAACAATCAAACAAATCTATAGTTGAATCTCTTAATAAAAAATATTCAAATTAATTAAATTTAATAAATTAAAAATTACTTGATAAAATATTCACTGAAAATAAGCAAAATTTTTGACAACTGATCACTTTCAAGACCGTTCAAAAACAACTTTGGATATTCTTGAGGTTTAATTTTCTAGAAAAAAAAATCCAAAAAAAAAAGAAATTTTTAATATTTTTTTTTACTTTAAAATATGTTGCCAAATCTTGCATACTGTTGTTCAACAACTGCCAGTCTTTTTTCAACTGATACCCATTGCTAGGCGCATCCGGAATAGTTTTGCGTTCAATTTTGATCTCATTTTTTTCTTCTAATTCAATTTTGTCCACTTTTTTAGCAATTTTGTCCTCTTCTCTTCCACCTACACTAAACAAACTTTCATCTTTAGGAGTCAGTACAATTTTTTGGTTGATTTGCTCGAGATTTTTCTTCACTTGTTCCTTTTCTACAGACTCATCATTTATTTCCTCAATCAAGATTCGTTTGAGCGCTTTTTTTGACTTATCTTCTTCTCTTTTACAAACCGGAAAAACAAGATTTCTGGATTCAATCAGCTGTTCAAGTTTGCCAAGCTCAGACTGAGCCAATTTACTACTAGGCTCTAATTTAAGAACCATTTCATAGTCTTTTCTAGCCTCTTCAAATTTGCCAAGCTTGAATCTTGCAGTAGCTCGTCTATGATAAGCTTTGGTGTATTTGGAATCAAGCTCAATCGAAGTTGTACAATCAACTTCGGCTGCAGCGTATTTTTCCTGTTTTATGAGACACATTGCTCGATTAGCCGGATACACTGCATTGATGGAATCAAGCTGAATCGCGCTGGTATAGCAGTTTATAGCCTCGTTGAGCATGTTATCTTTAAAAAATTGATTTCCTCTTTCTTTTTCCCAGTCAGCTCTTACTTTTCGCTGCTCTTCCTCCCATTCTTCATCTGTGGTATACTCGGAACTCGATGTCTTGGCTTCGTCAATTTGTTGACACATTTTGTCCTTAATTTACCAGATTAGCTTCAATATTGACTCCTATTGAGTATTTATTTACCACATCCAGCTTATCCCAGGCTCTGTAGTCATAGCTTGACAATTTTTTTGTCGCTTGAGATGATGACTTATTTTTATTTATCTTTTTCTTTTTCTTTTTGGGCGCAACCAGGTTTCTGATCGGTGGTAAACCCTTTAAAAGTTAATTAAAAAAAAAATAAAAAAAAATTTTGACTCACTTTATTCGAATTTTTAATCAATTCGGGATTTTCGAGAACTTTTTTCTCTTTTTCCCTGATATCTTTGGTCCAACTTTCCAAGTCCTGGAAACAGTCCTGCATATAAGAATTGTTTTCTTTCAATTGATACTGCATTTCCACCAATTTACGCTCATATTCGCTCACTTTTGAAGCCATTTTTTTTGAAAAATAAAATTTAAAAAAAATCTATTTTTTTCAATTTATTTTAATTTATATTATGGTTTGACTATGGTTTAAAAATTAGTCTTTGAATTCCAGAAATTTCCATAGTTACCTTTAAAATAAGAAAAACACATAAAATTTTTTAAACATTCAGAGTTCGAAAAATGGACTTAATAAGTAAAAAATTTCTTAAAAAAATATAATTTATTTTCCTTTCAACATTGTCTTTTATCGAAATTATTAACTTTTTTATTTAAAACTAATAAATTTGATAATGTTACCTAAAATCTTAAAAGAACAACTCCAAAAAAAAATCATTCAACCAATTTAAAATGGAATTTGCGGAACTCAGATTTTTTGGTTAAAAATGGTGCTAAATCAAAATTTGGTGAAATCACCTTTTTTATTTTTTTTTCCAAAATTAATTAATAATTGAAAAATAATTAATAATTAAAAAAAAACAGCTCAACTTTTAATCAATTTAAGATGTCTGTATTTTATAATTTTAACTTAATTTTCAATAAAAGATATTGTGAATTTCAAATACAAATTGAAGGAAAATTTCTCCTTTTTTGATTTATTACAATTAAATTTAATGAAAAGCTTTTATAAGAATACTGCAGTGTAGAGCAACATACTTTGTTGCACTTTTTTACCTAAAATAAAATCTTTATTTTCTTTTTTTATAGTAAATCAAATCAACAATCAATTTAAATATCATTGATGTTTTATTTTTTTTCTTATTTTAACCTTGAAAAATTATTTTAGGTAAAAAAGGTGCAGCAAAGTATGTTGCACTATATTGCAGTATTATATTAAATACATTTTATTTTATCTTTAATTTTAATTTATATATATATTTCAACTCAATCAAAGAGACCTAAGGTCAGAACCCATTAAGGGATGATTGAGCCCATTTATTAATAAAAAAAGCACATAAAAATTTAGATTTTTGAAATTTGTAACAAAATTAGAAATAATTTTACAAAAATTTTAAGAAATAATTAGATTTTTGAAATTAATATCAAAATTATCGATCATACTCTTGAATCTCAACTTTGAGTATTTCAGATCCGATAGATTCACGTATTTTCGGAATATCATTTTGATTGAAAAAAAATGGTTTGTCATATGATAAGTACTTTGAATAGGCACAGATAAAAACGCCACAATCTTTATCGTTTCCATATTGTTTTGGGTACAAATGGTCATTTAGTATCATCCATGAATCTGAGTCAGCCAAAGAAGTAATATACTTTTTAAGAACTCCACGAATTTTTTCAATAATCTCGTTATTGCTATTATAAATTGAATCATAATACTTGATTTTTTTTTGATATGTATCAAATATAATCAAGACCCAATGGTTTTTATTAAGCAAAACTGGACAAAATAGTAGACGAAAGTCGGTTTTAGAATTTTTCTCAACAGATTTCGATACCCCTCGTAGATTACCATCTAAAATTTTATTGATGATAAGAGAGTCAATATGAGAACATTTGACATTCAGATTAGAGTTACACAGCATTTTCATGTAAAAATTAACAATTATATCATTGATTTTAGAACCAGATAATAAATCATATAAACTTAATCTATTCACCTCATAACCAAACCCTTTAACAATGACAGTGAGACCATCATCATGATTTAAGATAGATTCCTGGGATTTCGGGTCATTTTGAGAAAACCAAAGATTACTCTGAATTAAGCCTTGCTGAGTGCAATTGGGATTGGAGTCGGCTGTTGTTTTGCTAGCCGACTTGTTGGTGTTCATCGACATGGCTTGACTCAGGTTATGAAAAAAGGAAGAATTTCTTTTCAATTTGTTTTTGAAATTTACAATATACCCAATAAAGCTTATAAATCACTTGATAAATTTGAATTATTTTACAATAATTTTTTATATAAATACAAAAATTAAATTTAAATTAAATTTATTTATTTTTTATGTATAATTTTGTACAAGTTGTATATTTATTTTAAATAATTAAATAAATGAAGTCTTAATTAGTCTTGAAAATAGCCTGTTGATAAATCATGAAACCTTAAATAAAAACATATTCGCTCACTTTCGAAGCCAATTTTTTGTAAAATAAAATTTCAAAAAAATCTATTTTTTTCAATTTATATACTGATTTGACTATGGGCTAAAAATTTGTCTTTGGATTCCAGAAATTTCCATAGTTACCATCAAAATAGGAAAGATATTTAAGTATATTTTTTAAACATTCAGAGTTTAAAAAATGGACTTTATCAATTTGTCAAAAAATTCCAAAGAGTCCAAAAATGACTCTTACACAAAGCAAGCCCAGCACATTTGGTCAATGCTTGACGACATGGCCACAAGCAACCCTCAATCTTACAAGTAATTTTTAATTACCAATTTTGCAATCGATAAAATTTAAATTTAAATTTAATAAAAAATTTATTAAAATAAAATTGATATAAAATTATATATATTTTATTAAAAACAAATTTTATAGGAATTTTATTGATAAAACATTAAAAGAAGGCAGAGAAGCTCTGAAACCTCCTGAAGCTCATATGTGCATAAAAACAAGTCTTTTAGAACCAAAAAAGTGTACCTTATTTATAAATGTGTTTTCATGGAATCGAATACCTGAGCCCAAAAATGATTCAGATCCAATTCCTGTATTCGGCAAAGAGCTTATTTATGATAAAAATGTCAGCTTTGTCAACATAGCCTTTAGTCAACAGATATTGGAAAAATATGGCAAAAATTCAAACCATAAAGAAGAGCTAGAAATGCTCATTGATCTATCTATCAAATTCATTCAAAACCAAAATAAATGCAGAATAGATGAAAGGAATTTTAGTGTTTTGAATTCAAATTTTTATGGAGATTTGGCACAGAACTTGGTTAATTTAACCCAAAAGCAGAGCGAAAAATTAAAATCAGACCTTGATTTAGCCAAAGAAGCGCTTGATTCAATGGGACTAAAGAACAACAATTTGCCTGACAACCTTTTAAATGAAATTGCTGGTATTGGAATCGAACCGTCGTCAAGCAAAGAGCCAAAAAGTAATCTGATCGAAGAATTAGATGAAAAAATAATACCCGAATATGAGGCAAAATTTATCCAAAATAATAGCGGATGGATACACGAAATAAAGATAAACCTGCCTAAAATAAGCTCGTTCAAAGAATGTGACTTGAATATAGATAAAAATGAAGTTGTTTTAAATGCGTTGAATTACAGGACTTTGAAAATACCTCTGGTCAAAAATGGTCAAAATTATGGTTTTGAAGAAAATAAAATAGAAGCGAAATTTGTAAAAAATAAATCAATTTTAAAAATAAAAATTCCATGCCAATAATGAAAATAAAAATTTATGAATTTTTTTAAAATTTTTTTTTTTTTTAAATTTTGTATTATAGTTGCTCAAAATATTTGTCCAAAATTTTGATTGGGAAAAGATAAAATCTAATTTTGCTAGATTCTTCGAATTTTGCGCATTAATAGTGTTAGCGGCTAAATGAACTTGTTAGTTCGTAGCTAACTTTGCACTTCTTAGTTATGATTCCCTAGTTATTATTTATATTAACTGCTGTAATTGGTGGCTTAGAGATATAATACTAAAGTATGTATATACAAAGAAGATTTATTTTATTTATTTGGTAAAGTTCGGCTGAGCTATGGAGTTATAATAAAGAGCTTTAAACACAAACTTTTGTTTCTTTATTTACAATGAATTCTGATAGGCAAGTAACCCTACAACAATAGAAATAAACATGTTTTCTTTAAAATAATCAGAGGATCAAATTTACATTAAAGCGTAATTTTATTATATTACATTTAAAAGATGCCAGCAAAAAGCTATTATTTAAATATAACATTGTTTAATATAATATTTTATATAACCAGTTTTTTTGTATGCAATTTCATTAGAAATTTAAAATTTGGAAAAAACACTAGTATCAAATGATTACTGTATTTTTTTTATTTATTTAAAGATTAAAATAATCAAACAAGTTAAAAAAGTGTTATTTTTAAAAAGGCTATAATTATATCAGTCACTTTCTTATATTTTATTCGTCATTATTTGAATTTATTTGTTACTTATTACTATTTTTTTGCCACTAATAAATAGAAAAAAAATTAAAAAATTAATTTTTAAATTTTTAAAAAATTTATTAAACATAAATAAATAAATTAATATTGATCCACATCTTTGAAATTATTTTCAAGCCTGGGCGATTTTTTTCTCTCCGTAATAACCGGTTTTTCGATAAAACTTTTGAAAATTGATTTAATAAGTAAATATTTATTGGAAGGTAACTGTCTTAAATCTTCACTTTCATCCAAATTTATGTCCATTTGAGACTTGTTTTGCGTTTGGGTCAAACAAGCTATTAGCTTATCTATTAGAAAATTTTCCATTTGTTCTTCGATTGGAAAAAGTTCCCTGATTAAATTGAGTAAACAATTTACTGTTTCCATAATTCCCTTGTCCATGGTGTTCCAGTTTGATTCATTTTTAGAATTTTCTTTGTAATAAGACAACAGATGCGAAATTTCTTGGTCTCTAATCACAGGCTCTTTTAAATGATTGACCCATGTCCACATCATTGCTGCCAAAACCAAAGGATTATCTTCTTGGTACAAAATGTCGTAGCCGTCATTTGTTTCATTGATCAAGCGTTGATATTCTAAAACTATTTTCATCAATTTAGATGAGTATTTAGTCTTAATTAAAGCCTCAGCTATTTCATTCAAGGAAAATGAATACTCTGGATTGGAATGGCGTCTAATTTTTAAAAATTTAAATAAAAAAACTTTTAAAATTTTATTTTTATTCCTAGGCTACCTATTGTTATTTTTGGGTACTGTTAAAGTGCTTGAAGTGTCATTTTTTGGACAATTTTTAATCATTTTGATCAATTTTCGGCAACAAATATAAATAATCTTAAAAATTAAATATTAGAACAATTATTCTTGATTTTTCCAAATAATTTATTCTAAATAAACAAAAATGTACCTTTGGAATGTGTCTAATTTTTTTTAATTCATTACCATGCAAAATAAGTCTTTGTCTTATCAAAAATGTATTGAGACTAAAGCTTGTGAACAAATGTGACTCACCGGATTCTAAGTTCAATGATCGACTTAAATTAGTCATCGTTTGACAATAAACTACTCTCAATGGCTTCAAATAATTTTCAAATTCTTTGGCACTTGCTATTTGGACATCCATTTGAACCGAGTTTTGCCTAAGATTTTTTTTAAATTAAAGGTTAAGAAATTCAAAGTCTTGTGAAATTCAGTACAAAACAGAATTGTTATTTATTTATTTTTCATTAAGCCTGGGATTTTAATTTTTAATTTTCAAATGTCTTTGACTTGGACTTTAATTTAAAAAAAAATTCCGAATAATTTGGAACTTTTAAACTTTTTTTTAGCATTTTATAAATGCTTAAAAAAATGAAGGGATTATTTTTTATTGTTTGCTTGGAAGTAAAATTTGAAAAATAAAATTAGAAAAAAAGCTATTAGTTTATTTTCAAAAAGTTCAAAATGAACGAGTAATCTATAATATTTTCCAAAATTTTAAAATATCAATGGATAATCTGATAAGGTTAAAATTCTAGATGCTTACAACCAAGGTTTTCTAGTATTTTATTTCAAGTTTGGTCTCAAGTTAATATAAGTTTACCATGTTCTAGGCAAAAAAATACACCTGATACTTATTTTCACTCGGTCTCCACGACCTTAATAATTTTTTTTGACAAAATATTAGCCAAAATTCAAAAGCTTTAAAAAATTAGCTAATCAAAAACATATTAAAAATTAGATTTTTCAAATTTTGTTATTAAAAAAAGACAAGATTTACACTTTTTAGAATGCTAGATCGTAGGACCTCTAAAGGAATCAGACTTAGCCATCACAAAATTTTCAAAAATTTTAAATTTTAAATTAATACGATTTAAATGTTAAATTTAAATTTAAAAAGTCTTTTTTTTGTTTAAATCTAATGTTTAATATATTTTTGAGTAGCTAATTTTTTACGGTTTTTAATCTTTTTAAAATATTATTTCTAATTTATGTAAGGTAGAGTTTAAACTCAAAATTTAAAAAAAAAAAAATTTAAATTTTACCTATAATCTTACAAAAAATGCTCTTAGAGTAATGTTCAAAAATAGAAAAAAGCCTAAATGTGGCTTATTTTCTATTTTGAAATTAACTCTACAATTTTTTCAAGTTTTAATTTATTAGTAAAGACATTTTTTTTGCTAGAGTAAAAGTTAAATCTGGGCTTTATTTTTGGAAATATCCCATATTCAGGGTATTTTCTAGCTAATTAAATTTTAATTGTTATAACAAAGTAACTGTGTAATTAACTCTAAAAGTAGATAAGTTGGATTTGGGCTTTACTCTTTAAGTCCTTAACACGGCATCTTGAAGTTGATGATCAATTCAAAATATCATTTCAATTCAAAAAGTTAATCTTTAGATATTAAAATAAATCTTTGATTTAATTTAAATAATTTTAATGTAATATGCTTTACATGCAATGTAGATTTAGAAAATCAAAAAAATTGTAAAAACATTTTCCCAATCCAATGATAAAATCGATTTTCAATTTAGTTAACTGATTTTTGTAAAGTTTTGTCTTTATTTTATAACTTATTTTGAATTTTTTTTTAATTGATTTTTTTAATTTAATTGTGAATGCTAAACACAAATACTTTTGAAATAAAAATTCTCAAATAAACTTTACAAAAAATCAGTTAATACATTTAAATATTAAAATCGATTTTCAATGGACTGAGAAAAAGTTTTTTCAATATTTTTTTTATTTTCTAAATCTACATTGCATGTAAAGCATATTACATTAAAATTATTTAAATTAAATCAAAGATTACTTTTAATATCTAAGGATAAACTTTTTGAATTGAAATGATTTTTTGAATTGATCATCAACTTCAAGATGCCGTTAACACGAGGTTACGATTTTTTTGGATAAAATATAAAAATTGGTAAATTTTGGTTAGAATTTATTTATACAAAAAAAAAGCAAAAAAAAATACATTCCAAAGAATATATACAATTTTTTATTAATTTCTTAAATACAATTTTATATTTTCATATTTTTTTTGTTGTGTGTTTTGTAAAATAAATTTTAACCAAAATTTGCCAATTTTTACATTTTTACCCAATTTTTTACTTAATTTTAAGGAAAAAATCTTAATTTTTTCCAGCATAATTTAGTAAGAAAAAAAAAATTTCATTTTTACTAAAATTGACTAAAAATATCGTTAAATTACGATAATTTTCGTCAATTCCTGATATTTTACTTTTAGGATTTTTCGGAATTTTACGTGAATTATCGTAAAATTCAGTCAAATTACGAAAATTAGCGTAAAATTTGATCAAATCCTCTTGTCAAATCACCACTGTATTTATGTTATGCCTGGTGAAAACAGAAAACGTGGTAAGCCAAGACCAAAAAAGGCTTAATTGATACAACCACCGAGTTACAAATAAGTTAATTTGTTAATTCGTTAAACCAAAACCTGTTAATTCAATTTTTAATTTTTTAGATACTTTTAAAAACTAATTAAATACTTTTTTAAAATAAATTTGATACTTAGTTAAAATATAAAGATACTCTATATTCTGAAAGCTTATTTTTTAGATACATAAAAAATATATAAAATCTGCTAGTAAATAAGTGTTTCTTATGACTGCAATTATTAATTGTATGCCCAGTTAGTCTCTTTGTGTCCTCTAATTCCCTGTGCTGGCCCTAATGAAGATATGGAGTTATATCTAAAAGGATATTTTTTCCTGTTTACTTGTTGGATACAAGTTTGGTATTTAAAAAGTTTGATTATTTCACCTGTTATTTTATAATAATTTTTGTTTTTTATTATCTTTAATTCAATTGGCATTATGAAATTTATCATACAAAACTTCCAATACAAAAATTTTATAGCTTTTGTTCTAAATGTCAAACACTTGTTCAGTAAATGAAATAGTGTCAAAAAACTTTTGTTTCACCTATTGCGGAAGTCTGCAAAATCTGTGCAAATTCTGCAAAATTGCAACCTTTTTATAAGTACTAAAATGCAATTAATTTTAACATATTTTGCAGACTTCCGCAATAGGTGAAACAAAAGTTGTTTCACTCTATTTCATTTACAGAATAAGTTTTTGACATTTAGACCATAAGTTAAATTTTTTTTATTTTTGTATTGGAAATTTTGTATGAAATTTCACAATGCCATTTAATTTTTTTAATAAAATTTTTATTTACAATTAGTATTGAATTTCACATAACCAAAATTTTAGCAGTAAATAAAACCTTTTTTCTCTAATATAATAAATGGCTTGATTGGCATTCATTCTTTGAGAATAAATCAAGGAGCAAGCAATCAAAAGTCCAGTTCTGCCAAGACCAGCATGACAATGAACGGCCAATTTCCCTTGGCTAAGCGCAAACTCAATTACTTTTACAATGTCCAACATTTGACTTTTAGAACCAATGCTGTAATCTTCAAGTTCAAAGTTATAATAAAAAACTAAAATAAATTATTTTAAAAATTCAATGGCCAAATATTTAATCAAAGACTTGCTTTCATTTTTTTGAAAATCAACTGGATCATATGAATATCCGGTTGATTCAAGAATGCCTTCGCCGCAGTATTTATGTTCATTGCGCGATTGCAAATTAAAAATTGACTTTATTCCGGCTCTAAATTTTAAATAAATATTTAAAAAGTAAATTTATTTTATATCATTTTATCTTTAATTAAAATATTTACTTAAAAACTAATATCAAAAAATTAAATATTACTCTGTCATTTTTTGAATAAAATTGGTGTTTTTAATGAGACTGTCTCTCGGTCTGGCCATGGCAACAATGTTGTCAGTGATCCTAGCATTTTATATTAATTTATTAAAAAAAATATTTTTTTATTAAAAGCATTGAGTACCAATGTGAAAAAATTCCGGGTATAGCCATTTCTTCCGGCGGCCAATTTGATGTTTCATATTTGCATTTTTTTCCTTTACATCCCAACTTGCAAGCCATGTCGTGTGGCACTGCTTTTCTGAATCCCTGAGAAATGCTTCCGTATGGTGATTTTGCATCTGGCGCTTGATTTCCGCTGTTCACGGACTTATAAGTGTCCAATGAAGCTGATGAATTATTTTTGGTATGCTGAAAATGACTGTCACTCGCTGCCAATGGTTCCAAATTGCGCCTATTCTTGAAATTTGATTCTCTCGGTGAATTGTTCATTTTAAATGTTCATTTTATATTGATTTAATTTGATTTGGCAGGTCGAGCAAGCTTTTGGTTGTAAAAAATTGAATACTGACGTCAAACTTATGAATTAAATTAAAGAATTTCAATTCTATTTGAAAAAATATTATGTTACCATGGAAACATGAGCTAAGCAAAATATTATTTCAATTAGAGAAATGAAAATATTTCAAGCCAGAGTCTAATCAAACATTATTTGTTTAATTTTTTGTGTATTATAATTCAAAGGTGCTTTGATCTAAAATTGAGTGTTTTATTCTCATAGATAATTTAGTTACTCAAAATATTAGTATTCGAAATAAATTTTAATATTAGGAAGATTTAAAACCACAGACAATGAAGTTCTTAAATCAGTGATTAAAGAATCAAATTTGGGCTTAATTAACGGCTGTTACTTATCTGTATATTAAAAATTATTAATTAACTGTTATATTTTTTTCATGTTTATATTATTTAGTTTTCAGCTTAAAAATTTATTTGTAACTAATGATGTTTATTTTTGTTAGTTTTCGATCAAAAATTTATAATTATGTACAATTTATTTAATTTAAGTCTAAAAAAATATAAACAGTAACAATTTTTCTATTTTTGTGTTAAGATAGAGAAGCAGGGCTTTATATTGCGAGTAACGAGACTTTAACTTTTTTTGAAAAATTTTATTTATAAAAAATTTAGTATTCAATATATACAGTGCTTTTATATTATATGGTTCTTACACCAATTTGTGTAATTTTACGTAAAATTACGTAAAATGGTGTAATTTTACGTAATCTTACACTTTCTTACTAAAAAAATCTAATGGTAGATTACATAAAATTACATCAATATCTGTAGGATACGGTAAATTCGATATCGGCCAAAAAATTGTCATTTTTTGCTCTTTTTATTTGATTTTTAATAGTTTTTTATTGTTTTTTAAACAAAAAACTTTTTCAAATACAAAATTTTTTAATTTATTACATTATTTGTTGTAAATTTTGGTAATTTTTTGCAAGAATTTAATAGTTAATGTAAGAAATGGTAAGAAATAGTTAAAATATTTACAATTTTAAATTTTAAATCATTAATTTTTAAAAGTTTTTTCTTAATGGCCCTTTCTAAATGGTTAGTTTGAACTAATAAGGATATGAAGTTAGATATATTGGCTTGGATTTCATTTAAAGGATCTACAAAATTCGCAGTTATTGTTTAATAAGTTAAATTAATTAAGTTTCCAAGATATTTTAAGATATCTAAAGAGAAAATCGACAAAATGCATATGCAAATATATGAATATATTTATTTTCCATCAAGAAAACAATCGAAAACATGCATTACTTGAATGTACAAATTATTTGTCAATAAATAAAATTAATTGGGTAAAACAAAACTTAGAATTATATTAAAATAAAAAATTTAATATAAAAATATTAATTCTCTACCAAGATACCCAGATCAGAATCCTATTGAATTGGTTTAGAAGGAATTAAAAAGGGAAATTTTAGGAAAACTTTTTTGTAAAAATGAAAAAGAAATTTTAGAAAAATACTTGATTTCAAAAAACTGAAATTTACACAGATGAAAAGTGTAAAAATTATATCGAACACTTTAAAAATTAAATTATTTCATAATTACTATATTTATTAATTCATTTAACCCAGAGTTGTTTAAAAGTCACAAGTCTCAAATAAAGTCCAAGCCCGGACTTTTTTTTTTATTTTTTTTTAAAGTTAAGTTTAAACTTTGACTCTGACTTTTCACCATTTTGACTTTATACTTTGACCAACTCTGCTACTTTCACTTACAAAGAAATAAAAATCAAAAAATCTCAAATTGGTGTAAGAACCATATAATATAAAAGCACTGTATATATTGAATAAATAAAATTTTACAAAAAAAGTTAACATCTCGTTACTCGCAATATAAAGCTCAATATAAATCAATCTTATTTTTATTAATTGATTGTTAGATTTATTAACAAAATAAACTTAACATTCTTTTTTACCTATCAAATTTAAATTATTGCACATTATAATCTTGATTTTACAATTGCAGTTATTATTAATATTATAAAACTTGCAAATGCTTCTTTTATCATACACAACATGAAGCTACTTCTCTTGAAAATTTTAATAGAAGTCTTGAAACTTTCTAAAATAATGATTCAAGAAAACAATCAAATACCTTTAAATTCAATCATCGATCACTGACCTTTCAAAGTTTTCAATTGATCTAATTTTTTACATGGTTTAAAATTTATTTGAATTCTGAATAAAATTTTGAAATTTAGAAAACATGATTTAATTATCGAGAAGACTGAATTTACAATTTAAGATTTCAGCGTATGGTTAAAATCGGTATTCAAAATAACAAATTTTATTTTATGTTAAGATTCATTTATTTTTATAAAAATTTACTTTGTTTTTTAAATAGAAAGAATAGTGCAAAAAGTGTCTTAAAGTTTTTATAAACATTTTGAAGAAACTAATTATTCAAAAGATCTATTATATATTATTTTTTAAAAAGGTTTTTTTTTTTTTTGTGTATCTCAATATCTCAATATTTGAATATTTAATCTAAAATTAAACTTTTGTGGTATTTATGTAAAAATTTATTTAAATATTTTAATTTCTTAAACATAATTGTAAATTAAAAATAGGAAAACTAACAGTACAAAACTCCTTGTATTTAATTTATTTTATTTTTAACATCGCCAAGTCTGGCGTAATTTTATGAATAAATAATAATAATAATATGGGTTTTTTTTACAACTAATCAATAAAATAAAAAAAAACGTTTGTTTAAACTTTTCAGTAAATATCTATCATATATTTTTACAAAGGTTAATATGAGTTAAATGAGTTATTTTCAAGGTTTATTGTGTGAATTATTTTTCTGAGATTTAAACCCTTAACCAAATACATAATTTGATAGAAAATCACCCATTTTGAACAATTTTATTTTTTGACTCAAAAAAATTAGAGAAAATTTTTTTATTCTACAAGCTGTCTTTTTATTTAGATTCTCCGGACACTTAATTACTTACTTTTAGAAAAAATATCCCAATGCCTACAGAAAATTAACAATTTTCTAAGCTAATTTAAAAGTTGTCAACCCGTTCAAACATAAAATAATTAGACTGTATTACTTTATACTTAAAAATTTTATTAAATATGATAATCTATCACTGATTGATTTTTTTATTAAATTCAAACCCAGTCAAAATTTTAATTAAAAATTTTATAAGCATTTTAAAAAAAGGATTTTTAGAATTCAAAATGACCAGTCTAATTATAAAAATATTTTTTTCTCCATTTTGAAATAAACAACAATTAAACGCTAATGCAGAAACATTACCAAGCTGAAATTCAGCAAAGAAAAAGAAAAAAGAAGATTGGGCAAACATCATTTACATGAGCTTGGCATCAATAATAAGTGAATTTTGTGTTTCATACAAGTGTTTTCGATTAGAATAGCAAACAAAAAAAAATGAATTTCTTAACAAACTGATCAATCTGATGGATTAATTCAATCGCTTTTAGGCCTACTATTGCTATCTCTATTTTTTCTCTGAAATTTCTACTTCCTAGATTACAAAATTATTTTCTATTTTCAGAGCAGTTCGCTCAGAGGTCTTACTTTTGATGCTTTATCCCACCTCAAAAAGTAAACTGATTTTTTGATTCAACCCATGCCATTGGAGAGAATCCGAAAATTGTCCCAGTCATCAATGTTTCATCAAGACTGTAAGAGGAAAAAAGAATCAAAGAAATGGAAATAAAAACAGGAAAAATAAATAAATTTTTTTTTATTTGCTTTTTGTTAAAGGCAGTTTTTTTTATATTAAATTAAAAAAAAAATTAACGTCTCGTTACTCGCATATATAAAGCTCTGATTCACCTATCTTATTAAATAATAGCAATGATATTTTTTTAGATAGAACCAACAACCTTTTTTTCTTCTTCTTGACCAATATCGATACTTTTTGTCGTGGTATTATCGTTTGGTCTTTTTATTAATTGAGCCTTAGTACCCTGGTATGATATTTTTTATTCTTTGCATTTTTTTTTTAAGGCACAGTTACCAAATACGGAGAATCAAACATTTTATAATAGAATATTTAATTATATCACTAAACTGAGCATTTATTTCATGTAATAAAAAAACTTAAATAATAATTTTAAAAATTAAATTAAGTATTGTTATTTGTATAAATTTGCTCACATCATTCTAAACAATAAAATAAATATTTTGATAGTCAAATAAATTTCTTGACAGGAAATTAATAATTTTGAATTCACAAGTAATATTGGCTCTTAATTAACTTGAGGGATGTCAGGGCTAAGATCGCCTAAAAATTGTCTGCAATAGCAATGTTACTTAATTTTAATGGTCTTTTAATATTTGTACCAGTTAATACAATTCAATTATAAAATTTATTTTTGTTTTTATTCAAATTTATTGTTATTTTTAAAATAAAAATTGTCGAAAAGAAAGAATTTTAATTTTGATTTTTATATCTCACAGAGAGAAAATTTCAATCTTAAAAAAATTTGTCAATTTGAAAACTGTGTTTAGAATAATATTTTTTATTGAAATTACAAGTTCAATAATTTTTATTAGATATTAAATTTTGTACTTGAATTTTAAAAAATTGGATAGTATAAAATTGCCATTGAGCTGGCAGTCCAAAAAAAAATTAATAATTTTCTTTGTTAATAAACTTTAAAATTTTTTTAGATTAAAAAACAATATCGTATAATTTGAAAATATTAATTCATTCAAGTCAATTACTCCTATCCAAAAATTAAAAAGGTCTTGTAATGATTTGAACAACATACGATCTATCACAATATCAGACGTTGTTTCCAATATTTTCGAGAAAATAATGCTAAATTAAATCATGAAATCTCACGACGATCCTGAAAAACAACTTGGATTTAAGAAAAATAGCTCATGCTCTCATGCTATCTTTGCGGTAAAAGAGACAATAAGCTATTACAATAAGAAAAATAGAAAAGTTTATGGATGTGCCATTGATGCGAGCAAAGCATTTGACAAAATTAACAGAGAAATATTATTCAAAAAGCTAAAGGACAAAGTTCACCCCCAAATCTGGAGATGTTTAAGAAAATACTATCAGAACTCAATGACACTAGTTGTGAGAGAAAATGAAATAAGTAAATTATTCAAAACAAGTATTGGTGTAAAGCAAGGCGGTCCATTATCTCCAAAATTGTTCTCTATTTATCATGGATCAAGCTGAATCGCGCTGGTTACACAGATAAATTGTAAATTTTCAAAAAAAATAGAAAATTGATTTTTATAAATTTTTTATATTTTTATTTTATAACTCATAAATTAAATTTTTTTTCTGTAAATTCCAACTAACAAAATGTAATTTGTAAAAGCACCATCTGAATGACTTCGATTAGATTATTGAAATAATTTTACATTTTCATACATATCTTTATAATTTTCTAATAGTTTTGAGCAATATTTCAAAAAATATTAAAAAAAAATTGCTTATTAAATCCAAATAAAAAATCGCACAGAATATTTTTTAAAGTTTATAGAATAAAAATAAACAAAATTTTCTAAATAAAAAAAAAATTATTTATATTTCAATTTATCGATTAAAAAAAACATAGATCCTATTTTATAAATTGAGTAATTTTTTAGTTTTTCTGTCAATCAGCTGACTGGCCACCAAACTGTTACTTAAGATTGTGACCAAATTTTTTTTGACCAGCCTTATGGTCTTTGGCCGCTGCCCAACACGCTATATGACAGGGCTTCTTAAAATTTACAAAACATAAAACGATAAAATTGAATAAAAATCAAAAAGGCCAGGCTAGAATTTATATATTTTCTTTGTTATAAAGTTTATCATATTAAAAATTCAAAGGTTTATCATAAGTTTATTGAAAAAAAAATTATTTGTTTATTAATATTTTAATTGAAAAAAATCATATATTTTATTTAATAAATTAAGTGATTTTTAATTTTTTTTGTCAATCCAAATTACGACTAAATTAAATTAAAATCAAAAAAGTCAAACTAAAATTTAAATATTTTATTTGTTATATTTTAACCGATTTAAAAAACAAAAAAAAAAAGAATTTATGCGAACAGAACTCCAAAAAAAAATACTAAAAAATTTAAATTTTTGAATAAAATAAATATTAAGATTAATTTTGTCTAAAAGGACTAGATAATATAATAAATAAAATTTTTTGTAAAAAAAAAACTCTAAATTATTTATGTAAATCTGCGATCGATTCCGTGTATTTCACTCAACATATCGTTATCATATTGTACCTGAGAATGATACCTTAGCACAAAAATTTAAATAAATTATTTTTTAAAATAAACTCTCTTACTTTTTGGTTCTTTTAATTCCAAAGTAGACATAAACATAAACAGTGGCAATTACAATAATAACCAATGTGAAAAGAATCAAAGCAAAAAAAATGTAATCAATGGGACCAACATCACTTCCAAGTAGATCACAGCTCAAGTCGGACGCAGCCAACGCCGAACTAAATGCCGAATCCTTTGGCGTCACCAAATTCAAATCTATTTCACATCTGGTGCCCACAAATCTGGAGCTAGCACACTGACACTTTGGCAAATTGTTCAATACCACACATTTTCCACCATTCATACACTTCATAGTGCTGCACACATTCAAGTTAACCTCACAGCTAAATTAGCAAAAAAAAATTAAAAATCATTTTGGCCAGAGCCAATTTTGCATGTACTTTTCTCCACTGAATTCAGCAGGACATTGGCATTTGTAGCCTTCGGGCGTGGACAGACATACACCGCCATTTTTGCACATGTTCTTTTTCTCACATGGGTCAAAGTAGGTCTCACAATTTTTGCCAGTAAATGCCGGATAGCATCGGCAAGTGTACGACTCTTGGTCTTTGCTCAGCACACATTGACCACGATGATTGCATGGATTGAGCGAGCACGGATCAGCTGGCAGCTCGCAAATGTCGCCTCTGTAATGCGATGTGCATTTACATGTGAATCCACTGTAAGTGTTTATGTTCACGCCGTTTAGGGACACTCGGCCCGAAGCGATGGGAAAGCATGTGCCGTTGTGAAAGCATGGTGAACTGTGGCATGGATTTACCAGGCGGGTAGAGCAGTCTTTGGTCTGTCCGTATTCAGGCGGACATTCACAGTAAAAGTCGTCTATCAAATTGTGGCATTTGCCCTTGTTTTTGCACGGGTTGGGTCTGCACTTGTCGATAAACTGGTCGCAGAATTCACCCGAATAGCCGCGGTCACAAATGCACTTGAGCATTCGGCCATGCATCTCGCATCTGCCATTAACGCATGGATTTAGTTCACAGTTTTGGACTTTACGTTCACAAAATGGACCTGTGTATCCCAAGGGACAGAGACACTCAAAGCTGTTGACTAGGTCGACGCACTTGCCGTTGTTTTGGCAGCTATTTGTCTCACAGTTGTTTATGTTGATTTGGCATTTGTCTCCTGTGAATCCCAGCTTGCATATGCACACACACTGATTTCTTGAGAAGAGCGTTCGTTCTGTGTTATTGGCCACACAATCATCGTCAATGCTACACGCATCTATTTGTTTGTCACAATTGCGACCTTGCCAGCCTTTAGAGCACACGCATCTGTATTCATTTGGCTCGTTTTTACAATTGCCGTACTTGCAAGGATTGCTCTGACAATGGTTGATCATTATTTGACATCTATCGCCAAAAAACCCATCCCTGCATGCACACTTAGCTTCATTTGTCTCATTGTTGTACAAACATGAGCCTCCATTTTGACATTCGTCTTCAAAGTCCACAAATTTTGATCTCAGATCACACAGGTTCAGTCTTTTGACAAATTTTGATTAAAAAATTTTCAATTATTTTTTTTTAATTTGTTACTTAGTCTCGCACTGTTCACCAACATAGTCGGCCTTGCACACACAAGAACATTTGTTGTTTATATAAGCAACATCTAAGGTGCCCTCGGCATTGCACTGCTCTTTTAAATTGTCTTCTTTGATGCATATGGCACGCTCACAAAAGTCGCCTTCGAAGTTATTGTAACAGCTACATCTGTTTTAATAAAACAAATTATTTTTTTTTGTTTAGTTTTTTAGATTTTTTCACAGGTTTGTAAAATCAGATTCAGAGTTGTTTTTTAGTCTTATGTCAAGTAGAGTCATAACTTTTAATTTTCTTCTTTTGTTGGCTCAAAATTTGTGACTTAAAAAGACAGTGTATATTTTGGAACACGAAAAAAAACAAAAATTTTAAAATGAAATAACTTTTTTACTATGAGTCTAAAAATTTTTCTGCAAAATGATTCAGTTGATACAAACTTTATGCAAGCCAAATTTAGTCACTGCAAAAACTCTGCAAGTCTGCAAAGCACTAAATGTATTAGAAAATCATTAAAATCAGAGTTGTATAAAAGTCACAAGTCAAGTGCAAGTCAGGGCTGCATATCAAATTAACAAGTATTAAAATAAGACATTTAAAATAACAATATCAAAATAACCAAAAAAAAAAAATCAAGTGCCAAAACAACTAATTGAAAATAGCGTATGTCAAAATAACATCACTTTTAAATGTTGTTCAAAATAACAAATAAATTAAAATCTAATCAAAATAACATAATAGTCTCCATCGATGTTGGCTAGTCGAATCTTCTCCTAAATCACTTAGTTGTTGACGAATTTTTATTTTTTTTTCATTTGATTATTTTTATTCTTTTTCATTTTTATTTCTATTTTTAAAGAAACACAAAATTTCGATAAAATGAATAATAATTATTGAAATATAAAAAAAATTAACATTTTAAATTTGAAATCTTTTTCAAATCTTTACTCAAACACTTATTTTTGTCTTATTTTATCTTTATACTTATTTTTAATTTTTAAAATTTTTTTACATCGCCTTAAAGGCGTTCATTGAAATAAATAAATAAATAAAAAATACTAATCAAAAATTACGAATGGAGATTTTGACTCAATCTATTAATTCTTTAACACTTAATAAGCCTGTTAAAGCTTTTATTACATTATCACAGAAAAAGAAAAACCGCAGCTACACAATCTCGGAAATTATTTTAAAGAATCTTATTTTAGTAAACAGCAAAACAAGCTTTCACAGGAGCTCTAGTCAGTGTCAATTTGACACATTTATTTTAATAACTGGTATTTTGATAATTTACCCAAGTCAGGACTTTGACTTGGTTTTAAAAATTTGAAAAAAAAAATTTTATTTACAGTGGTGATTTGAAAACAGTATTTTACGAAAAATTACGTAAAATATCGTTAATTGACCAAATTTTACCACATTTTACGTAAATTAACGTAAAATCCGAAAAGTGATAAAGAGGTATTTTACGAAAATTGACGTAAATTTTCAGGATTTTGAGATAATTTTGGTAAAATTTGGTAAAATTCAAAACGGCCAATTCAAAATTCAAAATTTTTGAAAAAATGTCTGTTTTTTTCCAAAAATCGAAAATTTAAGAAAATTTTTTTTTTCATAAATCGGTTTAAAAAATAGTTATTTTTAAAATCGTTGTAAAAAAAACCTTCTTAAATTTTCGACCTTTGGAAAAAACAGACATTTTTTCAAAAATTTGAATTTTGAATTGGCCGTTTTGAATTTTACCAAATTTTACCAAAATTATCTCAAAATCCTGAATATTTACGTCAATTTTCGTAAAATACCTCTTTTTCACTTTTCGGATTTTACGTTAATTTACGTAAAATGTGGTAAAATTTGGTCAATTAACGATATTTTACGTAATTTTTCGTAAAATACTTTTATCAAATCACCACTGTAATAAATAATAAATTTTTTTGCCATAATTTCTTTTCAATGTGTAAATTGAAACATGGTTTATACAACAAGTGAATAAATGAATAGAAAATAAAATATATTTATGCTTAAAACAAATTTTAGAAATAAACTAGAATCAAATATCTTCCAGTTATATTCAAGATATATTGTAATTTAAGTTATTTTTTTTATTTATTTACAGCCTTCATTGGTATTGTGAATTTCAAAAACAAAAAATACAAAAATTCTTCTTTTTTTTTTATAAATTAAAATTTTCAAAAATAAAATTTTTTTACTTTTCTCTAAATTTTACTATTTTGCCTATGAGGCTTGAAATAATAAATAATAATAAAAAAATAATAATTTATTGAAGAAAATTTTCTTAACTATTTTTCTAAAATCTTCAACCTGCTCAAAATAAAGAATGAAAATTTTAAACTTACGTGTAATTTGAACCAGTCGGAATACAGACGCCATTAGCGCATTTATGATTAAAACAAGGATTTTCAGCAGTTTGGTCACAATTTTTGCCATAAAAACTTAATTATTAAAATTAATAATTAAAAGATGAAAAAATATTTTTTTTAAAGTACCCCTTGTAGCAATCGCATTTGTATCCTAGATGTTGGTCTATGCATTTACCATTGATGCACGGACTCGACTCGCATTCATCCACCGGCTGACTGCAATGCACTCCAGTAAAGCCAGCTGCACACGAACACCTAAATTCACTTCCATCCTCATTTGCATGCACACACACTGAACCATTTCGGCATAAATCATCAAATTCTTAAAAAAATTAACCAAAAATAAACTTTTTTTCTCTTTTTTTTTATTTTTACTTACTTTGACAAAAGTCCAGCTTTGACTCGCAGTATTTTCCAGTGCGATCAGCAGGACAAATACATTTAAAGTCAGCGCCTTCCGGAACACATCTCCCACCAGCCACACACGGATCACTCATACATTTGTTAATCTTTATTCTAATACTGCAATCATCACTGGTAAAATCAGGCTTACATCTGCAAAAAACTTTGCTCAGATCATCATAGCATTCAGCTGTTCCGACCTGGTTGCACTTTTGGTCACAGCCTTCAGCCTTTAATTCACAATTGTTACCATTGAATCCATTTCTGCAAATGCAATCATAGGAGCCCACTCGGTCAATGCATGTGGCTCCATTGGCACAAGGACTCGACTCACATTCATCTATTTCACTTTGGCACTTTTCTCCTGTATAACCACTAGGACATTCGCATTTAAAGTCATAACCATTAACCAAATCGCGGCATTTGCCACCATTCTTGCACAACAAATCATTTGGCTCAATCAGAGACTCGGCTTGTTCACAAGCACTTAATTTTTTGCCACAAGCCTCTCCACCAAATCCAGGATAACAACAGCAAGTTTTGTTTCCATCAAACTGAAAGCACTTTCCATTATTGTTGCACTCTTTGTCCGAGCACAGATCCACTTCACCTTCTTCATTTAATTCAATGTCATCAATGCCAATGGTTGCAGATGGCAATTCAGACTTGACATAGAAACCGAGCCGAAAGTCAAAGCAACCAAAGAATCGAGCTCGGTTCACTCTGTGCCAATCTAAAGCGGCATCTAAATAATTTTCTTTTTTTACCAAAGAACCAAATAAAATAGCTGCACATTCACTTTTAGATTTAAGCTTTGATACTAGTGGATTTTTGTCTGCCGAGTCTTGGTCAAAAATGCCAATTTGTTGGCGAAAAAAGTCACCCTTTAAATTGTTCCTCACATCTGATCTATTCTGTACATAAAAAACCTCTAGTTTGGCATGTGAATCCTCTGGCATCTTGTAGCTGAACGAAATAGACTGAATTTGTGTGTTGAAAGGAGATTGAAGATTTATTAATGGTGAATAAATGGCATCCTGATTGTCATTTTTTTTCCTTATGGACAAATAAAAATCATCAATGGAACTATGATGGTTTATTTGGTTGAATTTGGGCAAGTGTTGAACTACAAGACCATCATTTGGTGAGAACACAGATGCAAAAATAGTCTGGCTGATGAATGGATTAGTTGTAAATTGGCACAGAGAATGGTCGAAGGTGCAGTCACCGTACCGACGGTCCAGTGCAACAGCTATGTCTATGGAGTACTTTGAATCACGTTTTAGTCTAAGTGATAAATCAGGCACTAGTTGGTACGGGATTTTGTTATTAAGGTATTCGTTTGAGACAAACACATCTGCTTTGTTTGAATTTTTGACCAGTGTTTTGATATAATTTGCCAAATCACGGGTGTCAATGAAGTATTTTGGTTTGATGTCAAAAGTAAGGCCGTAGCGGCGCTTGGAGGTTGATCTAAAGTAAAAATTTAGCTCGTCATGCACTTTGCTGTTGAGGACAAAGCCAGTTAGTGGTGGAAAAGTCAAAGAAAACTGGCGCATTTCTTCATCAAACACATTTTTAATAAATATCCATTTGACTTCAAAGTCAAATTGGTCTTGTGGCGAGTTCATTATCCAAAACCAAGTTAAGTTCCAACCATTTTGGCTTATTGTAAATGAGTCGTTTTTTGGCTCTGAAAAATCAATCAAATATGAACAATTGTTTCTAAATTCATCTGACATGTTTAAGCTGTTGATTACTGGTTTTTTGAATTGTTCTTGTTTAACTATCAAAGAATGAGCTGGAATTGAACACTTTAAAATTAATTTTTTTTAATATTCATTAACTGTTAGGTTTAATAATTAACTAAATTTAAAAATTTTATAAATAAATTAATGAATTAATAAAGATGAGATATTATTATTTTAAGGCCATAGTCAAGACACTAGACTTGACTTGAAATTTGAAAAAAAAAAGAGATTTTTGACTCAAAAGTATCTTTTTTTTTTAAATTTCACGTCAAGTTAAGTCAAAATTTGAATTAACTTGACTTGAAATTTTTTGAAAAAAGGGCAAATTGAAGTTCATGATTAAATTTAAATTTCAAATCAAAATTTTTAGTTTTTGAGTTAAATAAAAGGGTATTTTTTTGGCATCTTGAAGATGATGATCAATTCAAAATATCATTTCAATTCAAAAAGTTTATCCTTAGATATTAAATTTAATTTAAATAATTGTAATGTTACATACTTAACATGCAATGTAGATTTAGAAAATAAAAAAAAATTGAAAAAACATTTTCTCAGTCCATTGATAATCGATTTAAATATTTAAATGTATTAACCGATTTTTTGTAAAGTTTATTTGAGATTTTTTATTTCAAAAGTGTTTGTGTTTAGCATTCACAATTAAATTTAAGAAAGAAATGTAAAAAAAAATTCAAAATAAGTTATAAAATGAAAACAAAACTTTACAAAAAAACAGTTAACTAAATTGAAAATCGATTTTATCAATGGACTGAGAAAATGTTTTTTCAATTTTTTTTATTTTCTAAATCTACATTGCATGTTAAGTATGTTACATTACAATTATTTAAATAAAATCAAAGATTAAGTTTAATATCTAAGGATAAACTTTTTGAATTGAAATGATATTTTGAATTGATCATCAACTTCAAGATGCCATTTTTTTTCAATTATTTAATTAAAAATTACTAATTTTTATTAAAAATTATTTGTTTAATCAGTGCTTAGATAGAAAATTATATGAATTTTTTATCTAAAGTCAATAAAAGTCTTAATCAATATTTTGAAATTTTGCAAGACAATTTTAACTTTGTTTCGCCGTAATATGTTTTTATTAGTAATAAAATATCATTTAAAGCCATACTTTTGATACTTAAATATGGATTTTAAATTTGTCTTTAAAATTTTCAAATAAAAATTAAAAAAAAAATCAATTAAAAATCAATCAGAAAAAAAAGATTTTTTTTTCTTTTAAAATTATAAAAATCTTACCGTAAATCAATTGACACCAAAGAGACGTGGCAGAAAAAGGCTACCTCGTGACGAGAATAGTAAAATAAAAAGGCAATAAAAAATAAATGTTTTTATAAAGTTCTTTTTGGCTATTGAATCAAATTATTTTAATTTTAAATTTGATTTTAATTTTTAATATTCAATCGAATTTAACTTTTACTCTTAGAATAAATACAAAAATTAGAATAAACTTTAATTTTTAATTTTTGTCAATTTCGAATTTAACTCTACAATTTTTTTAGTTTTTTACAAAATAAATTCGAAATTATTCTAAGAATAAAATCAAACTTTTGCGCTTACTCTTAGTTTAAAGACAGACGTCAAGATTTATTCTAAAAAAAATAGAAAAATTTTATAACATGGTTTCGATTGTATTAGTTCCGTATGGAATAAACCCAAATTTTGACATAGTTCCAAGAGTAATGGTCACGAGTTTACGGTATGTTTAATTTAAAAAATATTAAAAAAGCTAAATTGAACATTTTTATTAAGATTATAATCAATTGAATTTAGACCATTTGATCATGATCATTAAGTTCAAGTTGCCGAAAAAAAGGGTCTTTTGACTTGACTTGAAATTTTTTTTATAAAAAGTTATTTCAAAGACTTTGAAATAAAACGATCACCTTAATAACTAAACGGAAGAATAAAAATTCAAATGTTTATTTTGAATTAATCTAATTTGATCTCAAAAAAGAAAAAAAAAAATTAAAGTCAGATCAAACGACTTGACTTGGCTTAGAAAAGACTTTAAAATTACTTTTTTTCTGAGTTTTGCACAAGTCTGATTTTAACTTGTACTGATCATGAAATTTTATAAAAATTACACTTAAATAAAAACTAATAAGAAATTATTTAGAGAAATATGCTTTCAGTATAATATTATCTTAAAATTAATAATTTCAAGGTGGAATTAAACTTTTTTTTCTATAACACTTATTAACTATTTATTTTAATAATTAGGAAAAAGAAAAAATCTAAAAATATAAATTTTTTTTTCTTGAACAAAAATAATTTATTTTTAATCATTCTTTTCTAGAAAAATGTTTTTAAAGATAATGCAAAAAATTTCAGATCAAGTTTTTATTTAAATTTCAAGTTGAGAACTATCATTTGAATGTTTATTTATTTATTTATTTGAATGTATTTTATTAAATGAATTGACCAATAAATAAATAAATAACACGTAATGATAAACGAAGCACAAAAAATTAAGAACTTCTCATTTTTTCTAAAATATTTAACAACTACTAATTTCTAAGATAACTTTAAAAATTTTAAAACAAAACCAAATATTTTATTAATAAAGAAAAAATTTTCAGTAAATTAATATTTTTAAATTTTTTTAATTTCAATAAATTAAAAATTTTCAGTAAGTAAGCTAAATGCGAATGGTGCAAACTTTGTATCAGCTGATACCTTTTGTAGAACAAGTTTTAGATCTGAACAAACAAAGTAAATTTAATTTTAAACATTTGATTTTGTTCCTTGTTCCTAAATTCAAATGTCTTTTATTGTCTAATAGAAAAAAAATTTGTTTTACAGTACTGCATATAATAAACTGTGGTGCTGGAAGTTAAAGTTTAGATGTTGAAAACTTAATAACAAAAAATAATACCTTCAAATTTTAGTAAAATTTCACCAGGTTTAATTTTATATAAAAATCATTAAAATGAATAACAGACAAATCAATATTTTTGACTAAGGTGCATGATTATGGATCCTAGATAATAAAATAAATATATATCGACGTTATTTAAATATCACTGAATTTAACTTACTATTATAATGTAATTATTATATTATTATTATTTAAACATTAAATGACAAAAAATAATTTTTACAGCAATGAAAATTAAATTTTAATCAAATCTGCTTGTATTTACTCAGTTAGTATTATTATTTTTGTTAATTAAAATTTTTAAATAAAGCATTTTAAAATAAACTTAATTCTAAAAAATAAATATATCTATAGAATTTTTAAGGTGAAAATTTCAAAAAAAAATAATATTTTTCATTTTTGCAAAATATTAAAGTAATTTTTTATAATTGTACCATTTTTCAGTTCAATGATTTAAAGTAAGCTGATATTATGACAAATTTTTGTAACTCACTTTAGACGATTTACCATATAATCTCAAATGATGATTTTCAGGTACTTGGATATTAAGCAAATGTCCACCAATAAATCCGGTATTGACAGTGTCCTGAACTAGTCTCAAATTTTTGCTCTGTGAGTGTTTGGCGGGCAAGAATTGATACGATAATCTAAAATGACTCATTGGTTCTTCACGGTTCTGATCTCGTTCCATTAAAACATGCCTGATGCTTATCTCATTGCTAATAGATAGATACAACTTTGCAGGTCTAAAGCATCCACAAAATATCCAGTTATTTTTCAAATCTTTTTTATTTTAAAATAAATTCATAATTTTTTCTTAAATAAAATTAAAAAAATTTTTTTTTACTTGAATTTATTTTTTGGAAAAAACTTTGATCAAAAGAGCCTTGTTCATTCTGAAACAAAAGATAGTCATTATTTTGGGAACATGGTGGTCTGGCTGGATCAATGACCACTTCGGTGTTGTTCAAGCTGCATTTTTTAAACTCAAATGTGTCGACCATTACCTCAATTATCTTGTCTTCTGGAGCAGTTATGGTATAAGTTAAGTTGACTAGATAATCAGACGATTTGATCACACCACTGGGCTCTGTGAACACATTTTTGATTGTGTTGTAAAAAATGCTAAATCCGGATTTAGTCTCCGATTTATCAGTGACAAATTTTAGATAAATTCTATTTGAATGGATCACAAATTTGTCCACAGAGTCCTCTCCGCAAATTGTTCTCGGCAGCTCAGCCAACTCAGTGGAACCAATTTCTAGAAAGTCAATGCAAGTATTGTTGAATGACTCAATCGAAAGTCGTTCGAATCTCAAAAAAGTGATGCTGTTTGGCTCAGTCTCAATTCTGTAAGTCAAATTTAGATTGTTTGTGTAGCGGAATCTGAGCTCTGGACTCTCTATTTGCCCTCTTGGTTCAGTGAATGTAAGCTGAAATTTTTTGATCTTGATCCTGAATCCATCCATGGTGACTGCATTGTCTGTATGAAAATTAAACCAGACTGAACTAGAGTCAAAAATGATGGGGTCCGGGTGATCATTGCCACAGTAAGTACCATGAACATTTTGGTCTATTTTGTCTCCTGTGCCAATCTGAAGATAGTCACAGCATTGGTGATTATTGTTCTTGTCAAAGCAGGCTTTGTCCTGAAGGTTGAAGCTCTGAAACTCTAGCATCATGCCAAAGCCAGACTCGACTTTGATCATGTACCAGCAGGAATGAATGTTGTTTGTGTAGTCGGGATTTTTTATAATTATTCCCGATATGTCATTTTCGGTGATGGGCAGTGTAAAGTTGCATTTGGTTTGTGGGTAAACGATTTGGATAAGAGTTGATAAAAAAATGAGACTTGGAAAAAGACCACGGAATAAATGGTAATTAACCATTTCTAAAAAAAATGTTATACAATAAGCCTGTTTTAAAAGATTTGAGTGATTGTTTTTTGAAACTAATGTAAAATTTAAAAATGATTTATGCGATGATGTTAATTAAAGCGTTGGAGGAGCTCTTAAAAAAATCATCATTGGTTTGGTTTAAATCAACGCTGTTTTTTTTTTGTTAGTTTAAAATTTAAAAAAAGCACAATTTTTTGAAAATTTTAAGTCTATTGTTTAGTCGATTTTTGATCAATTTTTTAATAAAATTTCTATTTAACAATATTTCTGAATGTTTGAATAGAATGATTAAATGAATTAAAATTACTTTGACTTATTTTTAGAAATTTTAAAGGATTATATCATAGTTAATGGTCTAAATTGAATAACATTACTTAGGTTTTTAATTCAGATTACTGAGTTGTCATTTAAAAAGAGTCATTAACTTTAAATTTCAATGTAATCGACGAGTTCGTCTTACTTTATTAAGAAAATAATAGATTCTACATAAGCAATAAAATTTTTCTGATAAAAAAAATATTTTATTGGTATCTTTTTACAAGATAAAAAAAAAAGATAATATTATTTTTTAGGATAAGGGTACAATTTAATGATTCAGATGACTGTTACTTTTTTTTTTGTTCTAGTCCCAGTCAATAAGTCAACCGGTCGGGACCTGGATTAATTGGACCATCGGACAGCCTAGAATTTATAAAAAGAATTGCTTTTCTGTAAAATAATTTTTGGAAAACATTGAAGAAAACCAAAAATTTAAGTCCACGAAAAATTTACATTTTTTTAAGTTCAAAAATTGAAAAATAAATTTTTTAAATTAATTTAATTAATTTTTTAACGTTGAAGAAAAGGCATTTAAAATTGAAAAAATAAATTTTTATTACCAAATCTATTTATTAAATGATTAATCTCTTTCAATTTTTTTTGCTCTGGTATTGAGAAGCATGGTAAGGTTGAATAGATGATATCAACATTTTCAGACTTGGCCAGATATGGTAAACCAGGATTTATTTTTATGAGTATTCACATTTGGTTGTCATTGTTATGCAGGTCTTGCTTTCTAAGGTTGCTATCTATTATATTTTTGCTGATTTGTAAACATTAGGCTCCTAAATGTATCTGACAGAAATTTGACCTAGTATCCACCGCAATACTAAAGTAGTTTTTTAGCGAGTGTCAGTAAAATAAAAGATAGAGTCAATGTTTTAAAATTTCCAAGCTAAAAAACCGATTCCTAAAATAAGTAAATAAGAAATAAAAAAATTTTAATGATAAAAAATTTTTCAACTGTTTTATAATTGAATTTAATTTTATATAGTAAAAAATTAAAGTCCTTAAAATGGATTGTTAAATGCAATGCGTTCCTAAAAAAGGCTTAAGGGAATGAAACATATAAACGAAAGCCTTTCATATTTATAAACTTCTTCATTTAATATTTATTTTATTCGAATTTTTTTATTTAAATCAAAATAAAAAAAACAAAAAAAAACTTTATTTTTTTCTAAATGCCTTAATTACATTTAATTATTATATAATTAATTTTAAAGATAAATGTGGCGATGTTAAAAAATAGTAAAATCTGGCAAGATTTTTTTTTCTTTTTAACATTTATCAATAAAACTTTGAGCAAAAAAAGCCAAAAAAAAGGTTGTATTATTTAAAAAAAAACAGGATAAAATTATTATATGGAATGTATTTAACTAATCTCCTATAAATAATGACATGTACACTAACGAACGATGTACTCTCTAAATTAAGTAAGTGTATAACCTTAAAAAATTAATTTATCTTCTTAAATAAATAATTTTGTCAACCTACGTTAATGAATGTGTGTAATGAAATAGTAAAGAAAGTTAATTAAATAAAATTAGTAAATTAAATAAAATTAGTAAATTAAATAAAATTTTGAGTACAGCACAAGTCTCAGTTAGACCCTACTTCGAAGACTAAAAACTCTTAATTTAAAAAAATAAGTATTATAATAACCAAAAATAATTTTAATCAAAATAACAAAAAATAAAATAAATCTAAATTAAATTATCAAGCGTTTCTTAAATCAACTTAGGTCTTCCTTTAAATCTCGTCCTTTAACAGGAAAAGATTTTAAAAAAAAAATTTCTAGTTGCCATTTGATACCGTCCATATTAAAAAAAATTTTTGATGTTTTTTGATGATAATTTATTAAATCTTAACCAATATTCTATAATTTTTTAGTTTTTCAGTGAATATTATTCATAATTTTAGGAAAAAATTTTAAAAATCTTATTATTTGAGATTTTCAAAAGAATATGCTTTTAATTTCATAAAACAAGATATTTTTAATTTTATCCTGTTTTTTTTTTAATTAAAACCTTTTAAACTTTTTGGTGCTTTTTTTGCTTAAATTTTTATTAGTAAATGTTACGAAGAAAAAAAATCCTACCATCTTATAAGTTGGATCACTCTTTTCAAATGTTAAATATATTTTCCAATTTAAAATAAACTAAAAAAAAATACAAATAAAAACATAAATAACTTTTAAATTTAAAATTTAAAAATATTCATAGCAGGTTGTTTTGGTGCTATTATTTTGCCATAAATTTAAAATTAGATAATCAAAAATTTTGAAATTCATGTAACTGCATGTGCAATTTACGTACTAAAATTCAAAATAAAAACAATTTTTGAACTAGAATAATTCCTATGTAACATTTCTCTCCATAAAAATCAAAGAAAAATGTTGAGCAAACAACTGAACAGAATTTTTGTCGTACCACGACCAAGTTACATGCGAATTTTGACCTTGTCTCAAAATGCATCCACTGAGGCCAAAATCCAAAATCCGGACAAATTCTCCCAATTGAAAGAGCTTAAACAGCGTCCACTTTATCTGGATGTACAAGCCACATCTCCCACAGACCCGCGCGTCCTCGACGCAATGCTGCCATACATGACCAACATGTACGGCAACCCTCACTCTAGGACCCATGCATATGGCTGGGAAACCGAAAAAGCTGTCGAACAGGCCCGAGAAGTAAATTCAAAAATAACAAAAAAATATTAATAAAGTTAAAAAAAAAATTTTTTTATTGAATTTTTTTAGGAAGTAGCTAAACTGATCAATGCAGATCCTAAGGAAATTATATTCACCAGTGGTGCCACTGAGTCCAACAACATAGCAGTCAAAGGAGTAGCCAGATTCTATAAAGACTCAAAAAAACATGTGATCACAACACAAATTGAGCACAAATGTGTGCTTGATTCTTGCAGAGCCTTGGAAATGGAAGGCTTTAAAGTCACTTATTTGCCAGTCAAACAAAATGGTCTGATTGATTTGGAACAGCTGGAAAAATCCATTCAACCTGACACTTCTCTGGTCTCCATAATGGCTGTCAATAATGAAATTGGTGTGCTGCAACAAGTTGACGAAATTGGTCGCATTTGTCGCTCTAAAAAAGTGTTCTTTCACACTGATGCTGCTCAGGCAGTTGGTAAATTGCCAGTTGATGTTCAAAAATCCAAAATTGACTTAATGTCAATCAGTGGTCACAAGCTCTATGGTCCCAAAGGAGTTGGTGCTTTGTATGTAAGGCGCAAGCCTAGAGTTAGGCTCGAAGCCATTCAGAGTGGAGGTGGTCAAGAGAGAGGCATGCGAAGTGGAACCGTACCGACACCGCTGGTCGTCGGTTTGGGCACTGCTTGCCAAATAAGTCGCGAAGAAATGCAAGTAAAAAATACAAAAAATAATTTTTTTTATTAATTTATTAATTGAAAAAAAAACTTAAATTATTTTAAGAATTAATTTATAAATTTAAATCATTTAAAAAATTAATTTATAAATTGAAACAAATTAAATTTAAATTATTTAAAAAAATAATTTACAAATTAAAAAAAACAAATTTAAAGATTTAAAAAAAATAAATTTAAATTATTTAAAAGATTGATTTATAAATTAAAAAAATAAATTTAAATTTTTCAAAAAATAAATTTATAGATTTAAAAAAAAATAAATTTAAATTATTTAAAAAAATAATTTATAATTAAAAAAAAAATAAATTTAAATTATTCAAAAAAATAATTTATAATTTTATAAAGAAATAAATTTAAATTATTTAAAAGATTTATTTATAAATTTAAGATTTTTTTTTAAATCAATTTTACAAAAATAATCAAAATTATTTAGAGAATTAATTGATAAATTTAAATCATTTAAAAAATTAACTTAAAATTTATTTATGTATTTAATTTTAAAATTTTTAATTAAGTATGATGATGAAAAAATTAAAAAGCTATCTAAGCGATTCATAGATAGAATAACCAGTGAATTGAGCCATGTGGTGGTTAATGGTGATGCTGACCATCGTTATCCAGGCTGTGTTAATATTTCGTTTGCTTATGTGGAAGGCGAAAGTTTGCTAATGGCATGCAAGAACATAGCTCTATCATCAGGCAGTGCGTGTACTTCGGCTTCATTGGAACCAAGTTATGTGCTGAGGGCGATTGGTGCCGATGACGAATTGGCCCACTCGTCAATTCGTTTTGGCATCGGTCGATTTACTACAGAGCATGAAATCGACTACACTGCCGAACAAACAATCAAACATGTGAAGGCGCTAAGAGAAATTAGTCCTTTGTGGGAAATGGTACAAGAGGGTATTGATTTGAAGTCTATTAAATGGAGCCAACATTAAATTTAACTGATTTGTAGTAATAATTTAAAAATTCAAAAAAAAAAAAAATTTTGTCTTGTTTATTTTAATTTAAGCATTTTTTAAAACCTTAGCTAACAATATCATTTTTAAATAAATTGTTAGTTTTAATTGAGTTTTTAAATATTATTTCATAAAATTTTACATTTAAAAAAATGTTTTTAAAATTTTTCAATAAATTAAAAAAAATATTGAACATAGATGTCTTTTGTAATTTTACCAATAGTGGGACATTCATTGAACCCATGTTAAAATCAAATAATGGAAAAAATAATATGGACATTTGTAGTCAAAATTGATATATTGTCATTTTTTGCCATTTTATGTTAATATTTTAAAAATTCAAGATTTTAATTAACAATAATCAAAACAAGATCTACAGTACTGCTACGCCATGATGATTTTACGTACATATTTCTAAATTATGGTTTATTTACGAAAATTTACGTAAAAAAACGCTCTTAAGTGGAAAGATAGATTTTAGATATCGTTCATTAATGCAAAATGATTAAAATTCCGGTTATTTTACTAAAATTAACTCATTTACAGTAAATTCTAAAAAGATCTTAAAAGCTCTTGTTTTTTTTTATTTTTTCTATAATTTCGCTAAGATATTAATTAAAAGAAAAATTATCGACGTCAGAATTGGCGTAAATTGAAAATAAATAATAATAAATATAAAATTTTTCAGCTTTTTTTATCCAACAAAATAATTGCGTAATTTCTCGAAAATTAATGTAAAGTTAAAAAGCTTATTAAAATTTATATAATTTTTAAAGATTGATTTAGTAAAATTGTACACTATATTAAAAAAGCAAAGTTTAAAATAGCTTGAATTTAAAAAGCTAAAATTTTGGTTCAGCTTTAACATTTAAATATTATTTTAAAAAAATTTAAAGTTTAAAAAACTTTTATTCAATCATTTATTGGAGAATTAATGCAGTTTTAATGTGTGAATATTTTTTTTTCAAAAGAAAGTTTCTTTTGAAAAAAAAATATTCACATCTTAAAAATAAGTTAATGAAAAATAATAATCCTATATAAATATTTAATAAAGACAAAAATTAAACTTTAAAATAAATTCGAGAAATTTAAATTAAAACTCGAAATTGGTTATTTATTAATTATTTAATTTTCAAATGCATGAGTATTGAAAATTAAAAAAAAATTGAAAATATGAGCGTAAATTCAAGGGAAAAAAATAACAGAATCAAGCCGTTTCAGTTATTCAGATATGCCAAAAAAAAAGTGATGTATTAAAACAAAAAGAAAAAATGATGAAATATCAACAAGAAAAAAATCAGGAAGAAAAATCAGCCGAACAAGTGGAAATGAAAATTAAGGTAGAAAAAAAGGTCCAAGGGATAATAGTAGAAAAAAAAAACACCACTTCAAGAAGAACAAATGAATTTTGATCAAACCGGATCTGCTTAGAAACGATCTAAACGAAATATACAACTGGACTAAAAAATGGCTTATTTGCTTAAATGAAGAAAAGTGCAAGGTTTTACACATCGGAAACAACAACCCTCAAAACGAATATCATCTAGACGACAAGTTAATATCAAAAACAAACCAAGAGAAAGACTTAGGTATCATAATATGCGAAGATTTAAAATGGACAACTCACATTAATTCGTCTATCAAAAAAGCAAATAATGTATTAGGAATGATTAAAAGAACTATTAAATTTCAAAATAAGGATTCATTATCAAGACTGTATAAGGCTTTTGTTCGACCCCATCTCGAGTATGGAGTTACAATTTGGAGACCTCATTTGAAGAAAGACATAAACGCCATCGAATCAGTTCAAAGACGAGCAACAAAGCTTGTGCCTGGCATCAGTCGTCTATGCTATGAAGAAAGATTGCAAGAGCTAAATCTAACAACACTCGAAATAAGAAGACTTAGAGGTGATTTAATTCAAATGTTTAAAATAGTCAGGGGTTTTGATGAAATTAACTGGTTTAACAAAATAATGTTTAAAAACGATCAGTCGTCTCAATCAACGTATCATTTAAGATCTCATGAGTTTCAGATAGAAAGACAATTGGTCAAAAACTGTGATCAGCGTCACAATTTTTTCACAAACAGAGTATCCAGCGTTTGGAACAACCTACCCAAAGAGGTAGTTCAATCAAATGACATAAATGAATTTAAAAATAAACTTGATAGACTAAATTTAGAAAGCTATTACAGTGGAGCCTAAAACTCCATTTCATGTGGTTAAAGCCACTTCATAGCCATTATTATTATATTATTATATATTATTATAAACCCAAAATTGAAAAAAAGAAGAAGGTAAAAAATGGTAAAAAAGAAACAGGAGATTTTAATGACAAAAAAGTTTCATTGTAAAGCAACAAAAAGTAAATAAAGATCAAACTAAAGAGAAAGACATGAAAAAACTTCAGCTCAGAGGATTCCTAAATTCAACTAAAGAGTCGGATTTGAAGATATTTTTCAAAAATTGCATTTAATCTACCCATTAGAAACGATACCAAGTTGAACTTTGGCTTTGCTTTTGCTAGTTTTGCCAATGAACAAGAGGCTAAAAAAGCCCTCGAGTTGTCTAATGGAGTAGTTTTGAATGGTAAAAAGCTTGTTGTTTATTTTGCTTTTAAAAAACAAAAGCCTAAAAAGAAAAAGGTAAAAAATGGCAAAAATGGAATTAGAAAAGAAACTGAGGAAAAAAAAACAGAAAGTGTTCCAAGTGAAGAACAGAGCACACAAAATAGAAAAAATTCTTCTGACGCTTGCACCCTCTTCCTGAAATCGCTGCCAAACGTTGTTATTGATTTTGCTTTTAAAAAAGAAGAGCCCAAAAAGAAACAGGAAGCTGTTGCCAAAACTGAAGAACCAGCTATAAAAAAATTAAAAGAAAAAAAGAAAAAAAGAAAGAATCTCTATCTACCAAAATGAATGGTAAAGTGAAACAGGAAGAGAACAAAAATGCAAAAAGAAAATTAAAGGATGAAGATGATGATGAGGATAATGATAAATATATCTTTTTAGCGTAACATCAAATTTGTTTTAGTTAAATAAAAATTTAATAATTATTTAAATTTTTTTTATTGTTATTAAAAATTAATTTTTTTTAAAAATCGTCTATTTTCATTAAAGAAATGCTTTTAAGAAATGATCTTTAAAAAGAATTTCTTTATTTTTTAGTCTTTGGTTTCAACAGAAAAATTCTGATTAAGTAATTCATTTTTTGTTTGTAAAGAAATTTTCAGAAGATGATGTGAATAAAGATGACAATGGCCTTCAAAATAGAAATAAATAAAATTACAAAATTTTTTCTGCAATTATTAGTTGAAAAATAGAAAAAAAATCATTTTTTTGTGCTAAATTTAATGATCTGTACTTAAAAATTAATTTTTTTAACAAAAAATATCGTTTAATCATTCTTTTAAGACATTTTATAAGCTTTATATTTAAATTAATTAAAGATTAAATAATATTAATTTATTTTATCGTTATTTAATTTTTTTTTAATTTTTTTAAATTTTAAATCAATTTTTTTAATTTTCCGCTTTATCATTTAAATATTATCTTCAAAAATTATTTGAAGACTATAAAATTTTTTTTAATTATTAATTGGTAAATTATTGCAGTTTTCATTTCTTTTGATAAAAAGAAAAATGTTCATTTCTAAAAAATAAGAGATTGAAAAATAATAATCCTTTTTTTTAACATTATACATAAATCTTAAATATAACTAAAAAAAATTTTCTAGGACAATTTAAATTCAACCTCGGATTTTAATTATTTCTTTTTCAAATGCATGGCTATGAAAAAATTAAAAAAATGAAAACATGAGTTGAAGATTTTTAAATAAGAAATAAACAAATTTTTAGAAAAAATTAAAATGATTATGAAAACTGAAAAATTCAAGGGAAAAAAACAGCAAAATCAAAACGATTCTGACAAAAAAACTGAGGTATTTAAACAAAAGGAAAATATGAAGAAAAAACAACAAAACAAATGGAAGAATGGAACAAATAGAATAGTAAAAGAAACTGGAGATAAAAAATCCGAAATGGCTACCACTGAAGAACTAACCATACAAAAAAGACAAAAACTTTCCAACGCTTGTATCCTCTTCCTGAAATCGTTGCCAGACGATGTCACTGAAGCCGAAATCAAGTCATTGTCAGATAATATTCAACAGGTAAAAATTAAACGTTCAAAACTAAACATCAACAAAAAAAATAATAAAGCCAAACAACAATTCACTTTTGCTCATGTGGAATTCAAAACAGAGGAAATAGCTAATAAAAATTACAAAGAATTGCAGCATAAAAAAATCCGCGATCAAAAAATCCGAATTGAAAAATTTGAAAACTATGTAGATTTTAGTGGAAAAAAAAATCCCAATGCGAAGCCAGAAAAAGTAAAAATAGATCAACCTAAAGAGAAAGATATGAAAAAACTTCATATCAGTGGATTCCTAAATTCAACTGTGGAGTCGGATTTGAAGAAATTGTTCAAAAATTGCACTGAATTTAATTTACCCATTAGAAAAGATACCAAGCTGAACTTTGGCTTTGCTTTTGCTACTTTTGCCAGTGAACAAGAGGCTAAAAAAGCCCTCGAGGCGACTAATGGAAAAGAATTAAATGGAAACAGACTTGTCATTGATTTTGCTTTTAAAAAACAAGAGCCCAAAAAGAAACAGGAAGCTGTTGCCAAAACTGAAGAACCAGCAACAAAAAAAATAAAAAATATCAACGGTGAGCAACTGGTCAAAAAGGAAGAAGAAAAAAAGAAAGAATCTCCTGCTACCAAAATGAATGGTAAAGTGAAACAGGAAGAAAATAAGAATGGAAAAAGAAAACTAGAAGAAGAAGAAGAAGAGGATGAAGAAGAAGATGAGGATGAGGATGATGATGATGATGATGAAGATGAGGATGATGATGATGAAGATGAGGATGATGATGATGAAGATGAGGATGAGGATGATGATGATGAAGATGAGGATGATGATGATGAAGATGAGGATGATGATGATGAAGATGAAGATAATGATGAATAATCTTCTTAGTGTAATATCTAATTAAATTTAGTTAAATAAAAAATTAAAAAAAAAAATAATTTTTTTCTTTACATTAAAAATTTATTTTTTTAAAATCGTCTATTTTCATAAAGGAAATGCATTTTAGAATTAATCTTTAAAAATAATTTCTTTATTTTTGAGCCTATCTTTTATGCGAAATATTCTGATAAAGTAATTCATTGTCATTTTTTAAAGAAATTCCAATAAGATGATGAGAATAAAGATGACGATGACCTTCAAAAAAAATAAAATGTATTTTTTTAAAATTATTTGTTGAAAATTTGAGAGAAAGAATCATATTTTCGTGAAAAATTTAATGATCTTACTTAATAACTGATGTTTTTAACAAAAATAAAGAAATTTGTAACATGAATCTAAAAAAAAAGGAATTGATAAGTATTTATAACAAATCCAGCCTACAATCGGATATAAATGAGATAAAGAATTGGTGTACGAGATGGTCGATGTGCCTGAACAGCAGCAAATGCAAAATAATGCATTTTGGAAAAAATAATCCGAGGAAAAATTATTACATAGAGAATGAAGAGAGTAAAGTATGGCTTGACAAAACAGAGGTTGAGAAGGACTTAGGGGTGATGATCTCTAGCGATGGAAAGAATAGCAAGCAAGTAGAAGCAGCAGTGTCTACGGCAAATATGAATGAGGAAAACTTTTAAATTTTTTAATATTAAATTATTCAAGATATTATATACAGCTTTCGTAAGAGCGAATTTAGAGTTCGCATCAGCTGTGTGGAACTCTATGTCAAAAAAGGATATATCAAAATTGGAGGGTATTCAGAAAAGGGCGACAAAAATGGTCATTAAATTAAGTGGTCTAGAATAAAGGGTAAGGTTAAAAGAATTAGGACTAACAAGTCTCGAGGTTAGGAGGAAAAGAGGGGACTTGATACAAATTTATAAAATCACAAATGGTTTCGAAGAGGTAGAACTGGGTCTAAGAAATGCAGGGGACACAGTAGGAGCTAATTGAAGACACAATAGTCAGATAATAAGGGAAAAATTTGTAAATGCACCCATGAGGGATAATTTTTTACTGAACTGCAACGCTACCACCTGGAATATGTTACCCTCGGAGATAGCAGAGGCGGATACGGTTAACCAATTTAAAGCCGGAATTTACCGACATATGGCCTCGGAGACTTGGAGGAGATCGGACTACCGAAGCTGAAATTGATGAACTTAAGAAGTATGTGGCCATAACCAAAACCACACGCTGACAAAGTGCAGCGTTATAAACTGCACTCACACTTTATGTTTTACAGCTTACACTACTACTACTTCTACTAAATATCTAAGTCTAAAATATATGTGATTTTTTTCAAATATTTTTTTTATATTATTATGGTTACCGAAAAAAGAGCCATTAATATTTCATTGATTCAAGATAATTGAAAATTCAAATAATTAAGTTGTAAAAATGAACAAAAATGTTTCAGTTTAAATTTTGATATTTTATTTTTATTTTTTATTATAGTTAAGTAAAATTAACTAACAAAAAATCAAAGTGTAAAAAACTTAAAAAAATTTGATATGAATTTATTGATGTTTTTATGTTTTCAAAATAACAGATAATTTTATTTTTATAAAAATTATAATTTTAATTTTTAAAAATTTTTATTTAATTAAATAAATGAAGTGTTAATCAGTCGATTACGATAAGGGCACTAGCCTGTTGATTGACCTTGAAATTGTGTAAAAAAATTAAAAATTAAGAAATAAGAAAAAAATTAAATTTACTAAGACAATTTAATTTCGACCTCGATTTTAAATTATTTTTTTCTAATGCACGTTTATAAAAAATCTTAAAATAAAATTAAATTTGAAAAATTGAAAGCATGAGTTTAAATTAGAAAAACGATAAAAAATTAAATTTTTATAAAATAGATTAAAATGATTAAGAAAACACAAAAATTCCAAGGAAAAAAACAACAGAGTCATGTAGAGTCTGCCAAAAAGACTGAGGTGTTCAAGCCAAAAGAAAATATTAAGAAAAAACAACAACAAGAAAAAAAGATAGCAGAAAAATCAGCCGAACCAGTGGAAATGAAAATTATGGTAGAAAAAAAGGTCCAAGAGAAAAAAATGGAAAAAAAAACACCAGCTGCAAAGCAAGAAATAAATGCAGAAAAAAAAGAAGAAATGAAGGTTGATCAGGCCAAAGTTGAAAAAAAGAAAAAGGTAAAAAATGGCAAAAATGGAATTGTAAAAGAAACTGAAAATAAAAAACCAGAAAGTGTTCCAAGCGAAGAACAAAAAACGCCAGAAAGACCTAAAGCTTCAGATAATTGTACTCTCTTCCTGAAATCGTTACCAGAAGAAGTCACTGAAGACGAAATCAAGTCTTTATCAGCTGATGTTCAAAATGTTAGAATTAAAGCCTTAAAGAAAAAACAGCCACCATTTGCCTATGTTGAATTTGTAAGTGAAGAAATCACAAATAAAAATCATAAAGAATTTCAAAATAAAAAAATCCGTGGTCAAAAAATTTATGTGGATTTTGTTGGTCCAAAAAGTTCTTATGTTAAACCAGAAACAGCAGCCAAAAAAAAAGAAAAGGAAAAGGATCTAACCCGACTTCATATCGGAGGTATTGATAAAAGTGCTACCAAACAGGATCTAAATAAATTATTTAAAACTTGTAAATCTTTTTCCTTGGCTGCCAAAAAAGATAGCAAGTTAAATCTTGGTTTCGCTTTTGCTTCATACAGCACAGAAGAGGAGGCTAAAAAAGTCCTTGAGGCATTAAATGGTACTGAATTTAATGGTAAAAAATTGAAGATAGATTTCGCATTTAAACAAGATGAATCAAAAAAGAAACAGGAAGCTGTCGCCAAAACTGAAGAACCAGCTACAAAAAAAATAAAAAATGTCAAGGGTGAACAACTGGTCAAAAAAGTAGAAGAAAAAAAGAAAGAATCTCCTGCTACCAAAATGAATGGTAAAGTGAAACAGGAAGAGAACAAAAATGGAAAAAGAAAACTAGAAGAAGAAGATGAGGACGAAGAGAATGAAGATGATGAAGACGATGAAATGGACACTGATGAAGACAAAGATGATGATGAGGATGATGAAGATGGTGATGATGACGAGGATGATGAAGATGATGACGAAGATGATGACGAAGATGATGACGAAGATGATGACGAAGATGATGACGAAGATGATGATGATGAAGATGAGGATGATGATGGTAAGGATGGCAATGAGCAGCAAAAAGCTCAAGTAGATGATGATGAGGATGATGATGACGAAGAGGATGATGATGAAGATGATGACGAAGATGATGATGATGAGGATAATGATGAAGATGAGGATGATGATGGTAAGGATGGCAATGAACAGCAAAAAGCTCAAGGAGCTGATGATGAGGATGATGATGAGGATGATGATGACGAAGAGGATGATGATGAAGATGATAATGATGAAGATGATGAGGAATAAATATTTTAGTGAAATAATTAATCTGTTTTGATTAAATAAAAATTTTAAGTTAAAAGTATAGTTGTTTAAAAATCCTCTATTTACTAGAATTCAATGCTTTTTGGAATCAATCTTACAAAGTGATTTTTATATTTTTAAGTTTTTGGTTTCTCGTCAAAAGTTCTTATTAAGTTTATTTAAGTTATTCATCTTGGTATTTAAAGAACATTTCAGAAATAAATAAAAGTGGTATTGTGAGTTTCATATTCAATTTGAACAAAAATTCTTCATTTTTTAATTAATTAAAATAAAAGTTAATAAAAAATATTAGAAAAATATTGCAACATAGTGCAACATACTTTGCTGCACCTCTTTTGCCTAAAATTATTTTTCTTTTATAAAATATGACAATAAATAACGAATCATTAAGATTTAAATAGATTATTGATTTGATTTACTAAAAATAAATAAAAAATTTATTTTAGGTAAAAAAGTTGCATTAAAGTATGTTGTTACACTATTTTTACAATTATTTTTTATTAAATTTTATTTTAATAAATCAAAAATTGAAAAATTTTTGTTCAATTAAATTTATTAAAAAGGGTCTTCCTTTTCAACACAAAAAAATAACCATTCAACACAATTTTAAAACGCTCAGCACAAAATGATTTCTTCTCAACACAAAAATTAAAATCTGAAACAAATACTAAATTAAAAATTAAAAATATGTGATTATCTAAAGCGTTTTTTTGTTTCATATGCGATAAATTTTCTTTTTAAAAAAATCATTCACTCATTGTACAAAAATATTCATTCTCTTTGTATGTTTCAATTAAAAATGACACAAAAAAAATCTTTTTTATCTAATAAAGCTCCATCCCGAAAAAAAGTAGAGCCAACTCTTGATCAAAAAAGAGAAATTTGTTTGTTTTATTCCGAGAATTTAAAATGCGGTAAAAAAGTGAAACAAATAGAATTAATAGCTAAATACAATCAAAAGTTTCAATTAGTTATAGGTACAAGTACAATGTGCGATTTGATTACGAACAGAGAAAAATACCTTTCAACATAAAATCTCAGGCCATTAGACCACCAGAAAATCCTCTAATGGAAAATGCTCTTTGGATGTGGATATCAAACAAAGTTTCAATTGGTTTAGTCGTTAGCGAGAGCTTAATAGTCGAACAAGCCAAAAAATTCGGAGAGATGTTAGGTGTAGGCCAATTCAATTATTCATCTGGGTGATTGAGTAACTTTAAAAGTAGACATAACTTATCAATTCATAAAATACAAGGCGAAAGTGGTGGAGTGGACAAAGATTCACTTGATAGTTTAAGAAAGAGTCTGAAAGATGCTACCAAAGGATATGACTTTAATGATATTTAAAATATGGATGAGACAGCCTTATTCTATCAATTCCAACCCAACCAGACAACTTCAAGTCGGAGAGTTTATGGTCAAAAAATTAGTAAAAAGAGAGTAAGTGCTGGCGTGTGTTCAAACTTCACCGGACAAGATAAACTTAAACCAATCGTTATTAATAATGCGAACCGAATTATTATGCTAATAAACAGAGTTTAAACCGAATTATTATGTACAATATTATAGCAATGCTAAAGCTTGGATGACTAGTCCTATCCCTTAGTGGATATTGTCGAACTGGAAACTAAACCAGTTACCTTTAAAAATGCAGTAGAATCAATTGATAATCTTTTCAAATTTAATCACCCAGTCAAAACCTTAATAATGTTTCATCGAGGAAAAATTGAGGATCATCGAAGAATCATCAAATTAACCAATGAATTTAAGATGAGATGATCAAAACTTACAAGTATTTTTTTTTAGCAACAAAAATAGGAGGAGTCACTATTTGAACTTTTCATGAACTTTGATTCTGTGCTTGAGTAATATTAAGAAAGCATAAATGCATTAAAAAACAGTCTTTAATTTTTCTATTTCGTTAAAATGCAATTTGAAAAGATCTTGATCGAAAATACTTTTAAATAATGTTTGAAATTTTTTCAAACGAGTCGACTAAATTATTTCTTAAATATACTTATTTTTAAGCATGTATGCTTAGGTGTATGTGTGAAAAATTTATATAAGCATTTGACCCTTAAATCAAGTCTTGTTTGTTAACTGCTTTAATTATTTAATGACAAAGCCAGATATTTCTCAGTCGACTAAAAAAATAATTAAGTCGTGAATCAGTAGTAAAATAAATTTAATCTTTGATCATAACAAGGTTTGTTTATTTAATTCATTAAAAAAATTTAAAATTAAGCTAATAATGAGGAGACTTTTTTTTTTAGATTAATCTGGATTAATATGGAATGAGCTTTTAAGAATCGGTATCGCACTTTGTAACATTAGCAAGATGACAATTATTTCGGTTTTGTGAAATTTAGTTCAATAGAACAGACAAAGAGTAAAATAAAACTATTCCTTTTTTTCTAGATGTTAGAAATTAATTCTGAAAATTCAACATAGTGCAACATTCAAAGTTGCATAATAGACAACATTCTATTAAAACTCTCCAATATTAGCAGAATTATATTTCAATGTATTTGAACGTATTGCATTCGGTAAAGAGTTTGCGCATCATTAAGAGACATTGAAATTTAATACCACAATGAATGTTGCACTATTTTGCATTTACAGAATTAATTTTTTACGTCTAGAAAAAAAGCAATAGTTTTTCTTTACTTTTTATTCTGTTTTATTGTACTAAATCTCACAAAACTATAATTTCTCAAATAAAAAAATAAAAAATTATTTTAAATAAATGAAAATCCGATGAAATTTTTACTTTTCATCGATGAGACATTATGAATCTGCTCACTCCTCATCGACGAAACATCGATGTAAATATTTTTTTTCCATTGATGCTACATCGAATTCTAATTAACTGGGCAAGAAATAGAGTGTTTGAGTGAAAAAGAGTTGAATATTTTTATTAAATTAACCAACAAATTAAAATTTAGCCAATTGCATGTAAAACAGGCTCCTTTAGATAATTTTACTAGTAAAAATTAAACATTTTATCCGTTAATTATCATAATATAAATGAATTGTTTTTTTTCGAATAAATCATTTTTGTTAAACCGAATTTTTTTTTTAATTTTGTAATTCTTCGGTTTATCGATTATCCGAATTTTTGATAAACCGAATAAAATTTGATAAAAAAACTAGTTTGGATTAGCGAGGGTTGACTGTATAAGAATAATCTATGCGATACTCTGTCAAATGCTTTCGAAAAATCAGTGTATATAATATCGACAGCTAAACCTTTGTTGAGAGCTGACGTGATAAAATCCAGCGATTCTAGTAAATTTGTTAAGCATGATCTTTTTGGCATGAAGCCGTTATTTTGGAAAATTTATGATCAGTGATTTCTTTTTTGGGCTACAAATTATTCTCGTAGCTAAAAAAATAAAAAAAAAATAACACATTTGTAATAGAAAGTAAATTAGTTGTTTGTATTTTTATTGATTTTTGGTGGACGGCCTTTTTTTTTTGGAGTCTCTTTTGAGTTGAGTGTTGTAATAGTTATTGACGAAGTCGTTTGAATGAGCAATCTATTGTTAATATTGTTCTCTTGTTTTGATAGCTGTGAAATAGGTTCCTTTTGATTATCATGCTGTTACAACAACTATACGAATAGTTTTGGCTGTTTTACTCTCAATAGGTTGAATATTCAGATAATAAAGTATTTGAACATATTTTTTTTAAAGCTTTGATTAATGCCTCTTAATGATATTTATTTTTAAAAAATTAAAAAAAAAAGGATTTATTCTAATTAATTTCACAAATTTTAAGCCAATTTGTCTTAATCTTTTTTAAATAAAAGGCTTATTTATTTTAAATTAAAAGTAAAGTAATTTTTTTTTAAACATTTAATTGATTGAACATGAATTGATTGATGAAATTTTTATTATTTAGATATATGAAAATCCAGATTTTTAAAAAATTTTTAAATATATCAATTAAATTATAATTGTTCCAATAATAAGCCAATATTTTAAAATCTCACAAAAAATCTTGATTATTTTATTTAGTATATGATAGTTTTTTATTTCTAAAAATTAACAATATAAGTACCAAAAACGTGTCTTTAGACATGTTTTAAAAAAATTTGAATTTTAACTTTTCTTTAAGAAAATTGACTATTCAGTAAATTTAGTTTAATTTTTAAAAAATATTTTGGATTAAAAAATTTGCTTGTGTTAATCTGAGAAAATTTTTTCTCTAAAATTTAAATCAATTTTTCTTAGCACAAATTACACTTTATTTCAAAATTTTTGCATTAAATAATTCGAGAAAAAAAATCAAATCTTAAATAAATTTTTGAATTAAAAAAAAAATCGAAAAAAAAAATTAAAGAAAAAATAATTTAAAATTTTTGTTTAAGACAAACTCACATCTCATATAAATAAAACTTTGAGAAAATATTTAGAAAATTTTGCATTAAATAAACGCACGTGCAAATATTTTCTAAAACATTCGAATAAAATGCTAAACAAAATATTATAAATTGAGTTGAATTTTTAAACTGTGGCCATGTGTTTTAACAAAAATTTTATTTTATTTTAAATAGATAAAAAATGATCAAGAAACCGGAAAAGGTTAAAGCCAAAAAACAACAGTTCAACTCAAGTCAAGCAGAGCCTGCCAAAAAGACTGAGGCGTTCAAACCTAAAGAAAATATGAAGAAAAAACAGCAACAAGAAAAAAAGAAAGCAGAAAAATCAGCTCAACCAGTGGAAATGAAAATTAAGGTTGAGAAAAAGGTCCAAGAGGTAAAAGTGGAAAAAAAAACACCAGTTCAAAAACAGGAAACAAAAGTGGAGAAAAAAACACCAGCTCCAAAACAAGAAATAAAAGCAGAAAAAAAAGCAACAGTTAAAGATGTTGAAATGAAGGTTGATCAGGCCAAAGTTGAAAAAAATAAAAAGATAAAAAATGGCAAAAATGGAATTGTAAAAGAAACTGAAGAAAAAAAACCAGAAAGTGTTCCAAGTGAAGAACAGAGCACACAAAATAGACAAAAAGCTTCTGACGCTTGCACTCTCTTCCTGAAATCGTTGCCAAACGATGTGACAGATGAAGAAATCAAGTCTTTGTCGACTGATATTCAAGAAGTAAGAATCAAACGTTCCAGAAAAAACATCAATAAAAAAAATAAAAAACTCGGTAAACAATTCACCTTTGCTCATGTGGAATTCAAAACAGAGGAAATAGCTAATAAAAATTACAAAGAATTGCAGCATAAAAAAATCCGCGATCAAGATTTGGTCATTGATTTTGTGGGTGAAAAAAGTTCTTATATCAAAAAAGATAAACTAAAAAAAGATCAACCTAAAGAAAAAGATATGAAAAAACTTCACGTAAGTGGATTCGAAAAGACAGCCACTGAGGCAGATTTGAAGAAATTTTTCAAAAATTGCACTGAATTTAATCTGCCCATTAGAAAAGAAACCAAGTTGAACTTTGGCTTTGCTTTTGTTAGCTTTGCCAATGAACAAGAAGCGAACAAAGCCCTCGAGGCGACTAATGGAAAAGAATTAAATGGAAACAAACTGGTTATTAATTTTGCTTTTAAAAAACAAGAGCCCAAAAAGAAACAGGAAGCTGTTGCCAAAACTGAAGAACCAGCTACAAAAAAAATAAAAAATGTCAAGGGCGAACAACTGGTCAAAAAAGTAGAAGAAAAAAAGAAAGAATCTCCTGCTACCAAAATGAATGGTAAAGTGAAACAGGAAGAGAACAAAAATGGAAAAAGAAAACTAGAAGAAGAAGATGAGGACGAAGAGGATGAAGATGATGAAGACGATGAAATGGACACTGATGAAGACGAAGATGATGATGATGATGATGAAGATGAGGATGATGATGACGAGGATGATGATGATGAAGATGATGACGATGATGATGATGAAGATGATGAGGAAGATGATGAAGATGAGGATGGTGATGACCAGAAAAAAGCTGAAGAAGATGATGACGATGATGAAGATGATGATGATGAGGATGATGATGATGATGATGATGAGGATGATGATGATGATGATGATGATGATGAATAAATCTTTTTAGTGTAATATCTAATTAGTTTTGTTAAAAATAAAATAAAATTAGAAAATTTAATTTTTTTATTTAAAAATTAAAAAAAATATTCTTTTTGTTTAAAATTTGATGTTTTTCACTTAAAATGTGTTTTTTTAATAGGAAAATAAAATAAATCAAACTTCGTTTATTATCAACAAAATTAATTGAATCATATATTAAAATCATTCTAGTCCTGATTATTTCTTTGAAGAATTTCTATCTATACCACGATAAAAAAATTTTTTTTCACAGTTTCACTTTGAAGTTGGCTTTGAAATTTTTAAAAATAGTTTTAATTTAATTCTTTTTTTTAAATTTCTTGTCGAACCACAAAACTGTTTAAAATTTAAAATTAAAAAGATATTTATGGGATCATCAGGAAATTTAGAATAAGCACCAAATGCATAATAAAAAAATTCTTTTTTTTTTTATCTTATATTAATATTCTTTTAATATGCATTTTGTGCTTATTCTTAATTTTCTGATGATCCCAATAGTATTTTTTACATTTTAAAAATAATTTAAATTTTATTTTATATTTAATGCAGTACCAAGAATTAAAAAAAAATGTTTAAATAGCCATCTTATCAATTCTAAATCTTGATAGATTGATTTTTAAATCTCAATTTTTTTTTGTTTTATTTTTTATTAGAATTTTACAACAAAAATGCCGCACCAGAACTCAAATTTTAAAAAATCGGAATTAAAAAAAAATTAATTTTATTTAATATTTTTTTTCTTCATTCTTGGTGCTGCATCAAATATATTATAAAAAAAAATTCTCTTAAATTATTTCTCTCAAAATCAAGCCTTGATGACGCATTAAATTAAGAATTTTAGAATTTGATGCGGAATTAAACCCGTGATAATGCGTTCCTAATTAAAAATGCTTCAGCATAGGCGAGATATACTTTGATACATGGTCCAAAGGGTTTCTTAGCTTTTAGTGCTGCATAATCGAACGAGGGAATAGGGTAACAATTAAATTTTTATGAATTTTTTTTTATGATAAAAAATAAAGGGTTGAATTAAATCGAAAGTATTTCTTTAAAATGAAAACATTGTGAATTAAAAATAAGTAAAATGTAAATTTTTATCAATAAAATTTTTATGAAATATTTTTTTTCTATCTTTTAACACAATCTAGATTGATAAGTGTAAATATTCTTATTTATTCTGCCAAAATGTATATTTAAAATAAAAAAAGGCGCTTTGCTCCTTAATTAAATTTTAAACAGCCAAAAATAAATTAAATTTTTGACCGATCAAGAATCAATGATTGAAGAAAAAAAATCTCTTCGACTTGAATTAATTTATAATGAATTGGTTTTTGATTTTGTACCTAATTGGATTTGTAAAATACCATATCTCAAGTGTTTACGAAGATGACGGAGTTTCTATTGAAGATGAAGACCCGGTTTTGGAGTCCAAAACAAGCACCTATCACAAATTTATCAAAAAACACCAAGATTTATCAAATCGGATCAAAAGAGATACTGACAACTTTCTCAATTCTTACATAAAAAATCTCAAAGATGTAAATATTTAGAAAAATTTTAAAAAATTTTAATCAAATTTATTTTATAAGGATCAAGAAATAGTTCTTTCACGAGGTACTGGATTCAAATCAGACAGCAGGTTTAAATCAGGAGATGTTCACATCCGCAAACAAGCCAAGTATAATAAATGGCTTTTTTTTAATAATTAAGTTCTAGTTTATTTAAATTAATTAGTTCCAAAGAGTCTCCAGAAGTAACCGAGTCAACAAAGCTTAAATTTTCATATCCATTTGGTCTGGGCAGTTTTCTGCTCAGCGGATGTCACCAATTTACCGGAATGCCACAAACCAAGTCAACAGAAGAACTGGCTCAAATAGATGACGACATGCAATTTGACTCAGGTGATTTTAGACGCAAAAAAAGAGCTTCAATGCAAAATAACAACTACACTGATATGAAAAGCTTTTGCAGAAGATATGCCAAGCTTGAGCCTGTTACCGAATGCAAAGTAAATAGGAAGATAAAATTTAGTAATTTATTTTTTAATAATTTTGTTTAGAAAATAATTTCCGGAGCTTACACTTTGGGAACTGGCTTTGATATAAAATACGAGAATAGTGAAAATTCTCGCCGAAAATCAATAGTCACTCGTTACTGCAATTATCAAAAATAGTTAAAAAATTTAAATTTAAAAGATTTTTTTCTATTTATTTATTTTAGTTTCAATCATCATACAGTGCCTGATATAATGACTGCAAATGGAATTTATGATACCAAGACTCAGACAACTACATTTGGTGAATCATCTGATTATATGAAATTTGTAGCCAGTAGATCAAATTTAGATCGGTATACTAATGTTTTTTCGTAAGTCTAATTTTTTTTTTTAATTAAAAAATTAAATATTTTTAAAAAATTTAAAGATCGGATTCAAAAAATGCTTACGGTGGTGCAAATAATCAAAAAATTCTTTCACCAGGCTACGATTTATCAGACGATAAGACAAATAGCGGCAGCAATTTGAATCAAAATGTCAATAAGGAAACAACTTCTTCTGATTTCTGGCTTTTTCAAATCCAATCAACTGTTCTAATGTAAATTTGCTTTAATCTTTGACTAAAAAAAATTAATTATTCCAAGATTCTTATTAAGAGTATTTTCCCAAAATAACTTTAAATATAAAAATTCTTTGTAAATGTTTAACAGTTGATAAATTTTATTACTAATGCAGTTCTTCATAAAAAAAAAATTTAAATTCTTTTGACACTTAGATATGTACATTGTTGATTTTATAATTGGAATTTTCTATCTTTTACATAAATTTACGTGAATATTAAAAGACCAAAAAGAATGATTTTTAGCAAATTTTTGTTTGAAAATTAACTTTTTTCCTTTTATTTTTTCTTTATCTTTCTTTGTTTAAAAATAATCAGTAAATTTTTTTTAATGAATTTTGGTTAAAAAATGCATAAGAATTAAAAATTAAAAAAAAAAGAATCTATTTTAAAGAATCTTAATACTGACAAAAATAGGATTTTGAAAATTATTTGTTTGGCAATCATAGAAGAAAAATTTTCTAATTTGTAAAACAATCTAAAGTGATTGTTGAGGAAACGAGATCTAAAAAAACCAGAGTCTACCTGATTAAAAGCCCTAGTGAACCGCAATTTTGTTATAAAAAATAAAATTTACCAAATGTAAATTAAGATTTTTCAAGTTTTTTAGTCTAGGAAATTTTTAAAATTTATTAAAATAATTTAAAGATTTTTTGGAAATTCATTTTCTCTAATTATTGGACCAACAAAATTTATATGAATTTTTTATCTTGAAAAGCTTTCTAAAATTTTTTAAAGAATTCTAAGTAATTAACCAAGCAAAATGGAATTAAAGATACAAATAGCTGACATTCAATGTTTTTTGTTATCAATTTTTTCTAGTTTTAATATAAAATTAATTACAACATGAAATAAAAAAATCATTTAAATTAAAAAAAAAGGATTTTATTTTATTATTGTTTTTTTTGCATCTTTAGATGTGTTTGAATCTTTACTTCGAACATTTTTCTGATATTTAAGCATTTTTTCTAAGGATTTTGTTCGTATTACTTTTTGGATGCAGGATCTTGCGGGTTTATTTTTTGCTTATAATTTAAAATCTAGTATATTAATTTATTTTAAAAAATTAAAAATATTTTTTTAATATTAGTTCAAATTAATTAATAAAAACAAGGTTTTCAATATTTTTTTGGTTAAAGGAAAAATAGGCTGATGTCAAAAATGGGTTCGGAGGTTTCATTCATTCGTTTTGAGATCAGAGTTAAAAAAGGGAATTTTTTTCAAAATTGAATTTAATAATTTATTTTGGGCTATCAAAAAAATCATAAATGGTCACATAATTTTTGAACTCTTATCAAATTTTGTACATGCACCCAATTTTCTTTTAAATTAGTTTTGTGAATTTCAAATACAAATTGAACAAATATTCTTCATTTTTTAATAAATTAAAATTAAAGTTAATAAAAAAATACTAGAAAAAATACTGCGACATAGTACAACGTACTTTGTTGCACCTTTTTTGCCTAAAATAAAATTTTTATTTTCTTTTTTTTTAAGTAATTTAAATCAATAATCTTTTTAAATCTTAATGATTCGTTATTTATTGTCATTTTTTATAAAATTATTTTAGGTAAAAAAGGTTATTTGTTGCAATATTTTTTCTAATATTTTTTATAAACTTTAATTTTAATTTATTAAAAAATGGAGAATTTTTTCTCAATTTGTATTTGAAATTCACAATACCTTTAGAATTGAAAAAAGGCTATTTTTCGGATCCAATGATAGAGTCATAAAATTGTGGAGTAAACCAAAAATTTTAACCAACTTTTTCTATAATAAATAAAATAAAATTTACTAATTTAGATATGATTTAATATTAGACCAAATTCGCCCATGGAATCTAGATCCGGAGTTTTTGATCGATTTTTTGTCCTTGCCGGACAGCTATTTCTATGAGGATGCACCTGAAAAATTTGGTAAATATTTTGTTCAAATATAAACTAAAAAAGATAAAAAAATTAATTTTTTTAAGATAAATTCATATTAAGGTATGGAACTCACGTGGTTGTGTCTGCGAAATTCGGCGGCGAATTCAAAATAATGCACACAATGCATAAGACCAAAACATCCAGCATAGAAACCTTTTCTCAACAATGCATTCAGGACAGCATGAAAATGTTCAGTCGAAGTTGGAACATAAAAGCTAATGCTTTTTTAGCCAGTGTCATGCTGAAAAAAGAAAACACCAAAAGTGACACAGATAAACAGAACAAAAAGCAAGATAAAGAAAAAGGCGAAACGTAGGTACATTTTTTTACAGCTAATCGGGGTCTAGTCGTTTAGGTAAACATTTTCAAGGTGAAAAAAAAATATTCTGAAATTGAAGAGGAACACTTTATTTAGATTTGTTCATTTAACTCATCGATATTAGTAAGAAAACTTAATTCTTTGTTTTAAGAGCTAAAATAAATTTTAAGTTCAAAACCTTATCCGTGAATGAAGATGGTATCAAAAAAAAATTTTAAATATTCAGTTTTAAGTTTAGAGCAAAAAGCTCAAATTATTCATAATATTTGATAAGAATTTAAATAACAAAATTTTTTTAACAAGAGTACAGTTAAATTTAACAGTAACTAAATCATCCTAAAAAAGAAAAGCAAATTCAAGCTTTAATAAAAGGGTTAGGGCAGTTGAATTAGCAAAAGGGGAATATTGCCGGGTCTTGTTGCTTATATGGCTTATATTAACTTTTTGTCAATTAGTGACCAAAAAAAATTTATTGAAAAAATTAAAAAAATTTCCTGTCCAATTAACAAAATTCATGTCCAATCAATAAAAATTATGGCCAATTACAAATATAATCATCTGATTATTATTATTTATTTATTTGTATATCTGTACCGAGCTAAAGCTCCTTCAGATTAAATAAAAAAAAAAGAATAGAAAATAAATAAAAAATTAAAATAAAGTTAAATAAAATAAAAATTAAAAACTACTGTGTTTACAAAATTGAAACTTAAGGGAAGCAAGACAAAAAAAAAAGAAATGATTAAGAGTAAAACCAAATAAGACAAAATTAATGCAATAGAATTTTTTTTTTTTTTTTTTAAATCTCCATTAAAATGTTAATTTTTTTAATTTCAATAATTATTATTTCAAAATTGTCCTTTGTTTTTTTTTTTTTTTTAGTTTATTTTTATTGATTTTTTCTTTTCCTCAATTTATACTCTTTATGATTAATGCAATTGTTCTCATTATCTTGTCTTGTATCATTTTCAGAATTTTGTTCACTTTTTTCTTAATTATCAAAACTACTTAACACGGGACTGAAAGGGAGGTTACTTACCATTCCAAATTGCCCGGGATCCTCCCCTTACTATTATTTTAATAAAAAAAAATTATCTTGATCAGTTTTTATCTTGATCAGTCTCTCCTTTTTTGTCCTCCACTCTTGTTTGACTCAACAACTTCTGAAACGACTTGATGCTATTTGATGGGAATTAAGCTTACAATTACCAAATCTGACGCTGCTGTTTTTCTCGCACTAGTATACGGAATTTCGAATACTTCACCGGATTCATCCAAAGGGATTTCAGTTTTATTCCTATCTAATTCTTCTACATCAAATTCATCATCACTTTGTTCATCTCCGTACTCATTGTTGAAAAGCTTGGTTGCAATATCAAGCGATTAGAACATTTAATACAATTTTTTATTTTAAACGTTGTCACTTTTTGTGGCCAGGTAAAAATAAAGCTGGCCAGGTTAAAAAATTGACGGCCAATTATGAAGGTTAATTGGTCACTAATTGACAAAAAGTTAATTGGCCTGGCCAATTGGCCATATAAGCAACAAGACCCATATTGCCATAAATAAATTTTTTTACAAAAGTTGAGTTTTAATTTTCTCGAAAATAAAGAACGAAATCCTTATAATCAATATAGGTTAAGAAAGCTCGTCCTTTAAGCTTTATAGAAATTGTAAAATCATCCTTTTTCACTAATGCTTTTATAAAGAAATTTCAACCTGACCATTATATACTTTTTTTATTAGAAATTTTATTCTAGAAGTCGAATGGAACCTTAGATCCGCTTAATATTATCAGGGCACAATTCACTCATATCAATGTACATTTGTGCAAAATTTCATGAAAAGCAATCGATAAAAAGCCGCTTATTTACGAATTTTTGGAAATCTCTAAAAAAGGCTTTTATTGTCGGTTTTTTAAGCATATCTTATGAACGGAAAATGATAAAAATATGATCTTAGGATCATTAGAGAGCTAAAAAGGTAAAAAATATGACTATGTTGTTTGTTTTTTCAAAAAAAAAATTTTAGGTCTGGGACGCTGAGCTCAAAGAATAGCAGGTACGTTTTTGGCTCGAGAAAAGTCCAAGTATACACAAGTAGAAACCAATACCAAAAAAAATTAACTAGAAGAGCTAATTATCAAGTGTGTAAAATTTCAGCCTTCTCCGATTTTCCTTTCACATTGTTTTATAACTTTGAAATTTGTCCAAAACATTATGACTCACCCGTTATTTTTCTAAATAAAGACTAGAAAAAAGACTGAATAAAGACTTTTAGCCTTTGCATTAAGATCATCAGAAAAAATTATCCACATCTCTTTTAGATATATTTGAAAAAGTTATAAAGGAAGTTTACAATTTGGTGGGTCATAAAGACTAAAAACAAAAAATTGTGTGTTAATAGATCATATGTTAAGAAATGTGTGCACATTGTTTATTATAAAGAATTATAGGAAAATTGAAGTTCATGATCAAATTTAAATTTCAAATAAAAATTTTTAGTTTTTGATTTAAATAAAAAGGTTTTTTTCAATTTTTTAATAATAAATGACTAAACTTTATTAAACATGATTTATTTAATCTATTATTAGATATAACATAACATGAATTTTTATCTAAAGCAAATTAAAATCTTAATCAATATTTTGAAATTTTGCAAGACAGAATTTAACTTTGTTTCGCCGTAATATGTTTTTATTAGTATTTAAATATCATTTAAAGCCATAATTTGGATACCTAAATATGAATTTTAAATTTGTCTTTAAACTTTTTGAATAAAGATTTTAGAAAAATCAATCAGAAACAAAAAGGATTTGTTTTTTTTTCTTTTAAAATAATAAACATCTTATGTTTAATTAAAAAAATATTAAAAAAAGCTTATTTGAACATTTTTATTAATTAAATTTTGATCATTTGATCATGATCATGAACTTCAAGTTGCCTGAATTATTATCAGTATTATTTATTGTTTACCCTCGATTCCTTTCTTTATCAAATAGATATTCCTTCTTCATTTCTCAAATTTTGTATCATTTACTTACAGAACTACCACAATACTTTGCTTTTACCAAAATTTGCACTTAAGATGATTTTTTGGCAGTACCAGAAATTAATTACGCATGTGAAATTATATAAATTAATATCCAACGTAAATAAAAACTTTTTTTTCTGTAATATTTTATTTAATTATTTGGTTATCTGTGCCGAGCTAAACAAAACAAAATCAAAATAGAATATGGTTAAACAGTCTAAATGTTTATAACGTGAATTCGGTGACGAAACTCGAAATTTCGTTATATCTCTTCTGTTTTTGAATTTTTTTTTCAACAAACCTTATGTTCTTATAGATCTTGAGGTGAGGAATTTGAATATGCATAAAATAAAATCTTTAAATTTTTTCTAGCCCCTTTTTTTGTTTAGTTAAAGTTATTTTTCGGCCAATTCGGTGAATATCGGTCAAATTAGTAATTTGGTTTGTCCACTTTTTCCTCTTTCATGTTAGATTCTAGCTCTAACCTGATTAGATCATTGAATTCCCCATATCTTTATTAATAGAAAAAAAATTTAAGAATTTTTAGTTGTGCTTGGACGTGCCTAGCTAAATGTGTTATTGTTTAGGTGTAATTAGATTATTAAGGTTTCACCTAAAACCCCCAAAATCTCACCCAATAAACCAAAAAATCATCCTGTTTTTTTACAAAAATAATTTGATTTTATTTGATTAAAATATTTGCAAAATTTTTTTCTATTTTAAATTTTTAGAAATAATTGCGTAATTAAATTTCAAATTTTAACATGCTTAAGTATTGAGTTTAAATTAAACAACGTAATTTCAAAATTTCAAAAAAGTTAAATAGAATAAAAACTTGCCATTCGTTCTGTTTTATCAGAAATAGTTAATATATTATAAAAATGAATAAGAATAAACAAAAAAGGGCAAAAAAAAAAAGTATTGGGTTTTTTTTGAATGTTTACTGAAAAGTTAAGAAATAACAAAGGGCTTGAGTTTGACTGTGATGAATGTCTCGACTAATCTTTTAAACTAAAAAACATCAAACATAAAATTTATTTTAAATTCGTTTAAATTAGTTTCTAAATAGTCATGTTGTAGCGTGTATTTAAAAGATTAATAATAAAGAATATTTTAAATATTTATTTATTATTAAAAAAACAAAAAGTCCTTTTTTTAATTCTTATTGAGCTAATTGGGTGAATTCTGTGAATATCCTGAAAAAGAGGTTAGTTCTCGGGCTAAATTTTTTTTAAACTTAGTGATGCGTTGGGCTCAAAAAAACATTCAAATTTTTCAATATTAACATTCAACGCTTCGTGAGGTTTTGAAGCTGGAATAATTTACAACATATCTTTCTTAATTAAAACTGACTTATCACGAAGAACGCTCACATCACTAACAAAATACGACAAAGTCTTCAATTGCCTTTTAGTATATTTTCTTAAAAAATAATTTTTAGATTTTTGCATTTCAAAATTTAATACTCAAAATTACTTAAAAACGAACTTTCTGGTCTCAGATCTTGATTGTGTAAAACTTGGCAAGAGGTCCTTTTCAACATTCTCCACATCTTTTAACTCAGGCTCTATAATATAACCTCGATGTTTCCTCCCAGATTTAGTATTTTTTTTATTATTTCTTTTTAACTTTGTTAAACTAAACACTTTACTCTTTGTTTTTTTATTAACTAGACCTAAACTAATCGGAAATAAGAAATTTATCGGTTTTTGATAATTTCTATAAGAAACTTAGCAATACTGAAATAAATTTTTTAAATGATGCAATCAAAAACTCACGCAGTTTTTAAAAATTTCAACAAAAAAAAACAATAATTTTTTTTCAACTCACACTAGTCTTTTTTGCATTATTTACTTGTATAATTTATTAGATTAAAAATTATTTAAATTTAAATAATTTAAAAAAATTTAGAAAAATTTTGTTAAAATCATATATTTTTTAACTTTTTCTGGTTCCGTGTTTTAGAAAAGATGGTTCCGGTTCCAGGTATTAACATGTAATTTTTAACTTGAATTTAGTTCCTGATTTTATTTTGGTTCCGGGTTCCATTATCCGGTTCCGGGTTTTAGGGACAACCGCAAAATAATCAAAATTCACCGAAAAATTAAGTTTTTTTTTTCGAAATTTTAATTTTTACCAAAATTTACGTGAAATTACGCAATTTTACGTTTTGTTCGGTAAATTTGTTGATTTTAATTTTGCAAATATAACGTAAAATTGCGTAATTTCGCGTAAATTTATGTAAAAGCAAAGTATTGTGGCAGTAAAAAAATAAAAAAACACTTACATTTAATATTTTTAAAATTAAGTGAACTTAATGGGGGAACTGGACATAATCTCGAAAAAAAAAATTCTCGAAAGTGAGAATTCTCGAAAAAAAATTCTCAAAAGTGATAATTCTCTAAAAATAAAATTCTCGAATATGGAAACTTAAAAAAAATTTCTCGAAAAAAAAAATCTCGAATCAAATTAAGACAATTTTTCTCAATTAACTTTTACTAAAAAAAAACAATTTACTTGCAACTAAAAAATTAGACACTTAAATAAAAAGCTTTGAATTTTTATTTTTATTTATTTGTTTTCTGTACCGAGCTAGAGCTCCTTCAGAAAAAGTTAAAAATTAAAAAAATAAAATAAAAATGAAATAAAATAAAATAAAAATAAAATTAAAGTTAATAAAATAAGATAAAAAAAAAAAAAGAATTAAAAAAAAAAAAAAAAGCTTTGAATTTCTTAATTTATTTTTATTAATACTAAAATGTACAATTCACCGCTTGCTAATAAACTGCCCTCTAATAAAAATTATAAAGTATCCAAGCCATCAATTTTACCAACTTTAGCATTTTTTCCTTGTTCTGATGTTTTAATAGGATTTAATATAATAAAAAAAGATTATCCTAAAGAATTAGAGAGCCATATTTAATCAATTAGAAGACTAATATTTTTTTGTTTTATTATTTTATTTAACAATAAAAGCTTTCTTGAAGATTTTAGTACATACGAGATTAAATAATGATCGCTTTTCGAGATTATTTTTTTTCGAGATTTATCTGTCGAGATTTTTTTCCTTCGAGAATATATATTTTCAAAAAATATCGGTGCATTATACAATAATATGAATACAAGTATTATTGTTTATGCTGATGATATACTTTTACTTAGCCCAGTAGACTCTCATCTTCAGGAGCTCTTAGATATTTGTTCAAAATATGGAAACAAATGGAAAATAAAATTTAACCCTAAAAAGTCATCAATAATTGAGTTTGGTCCGCAATTATTTAAAAATACTTTTTTTCTTGGAAAAAATATCTTGGACAAAGTAAATAAAATTAAATATCTAGGAGTAGAAATACCAAATAACTTTGACTATCACAATATTGCAGTAAATAAATTTATTAAAGTACGACACGCCTTGTTTTCTCTCTCATATTTGGGGTTAAAAAAAAGGGGAAATTTCTCCATTTTTACAAACATTCATATACAAAACATACTGTTTATCACAATTCACTTATGGGCTTGAGACGCTTACACTTAATAAATCGACAAGAAATTACCTAAACATATCTCAAAACAATCTAATTAGGCAAATATTAGGTCTTAAACCAAGGTGTCACATGACCAGCGTTTTAAATGCACTTCAGTTGTTCAACTTTGATGGCTTCTGTTATCTATCAAGATTTGTGTCTAAACAAACCAACTATGGAGAATAAATTAAAGTCATTCAATCAGGACATTGTTCTTTTGGAATCTCATTTTACCTCAGAAATAAGTTTTATAAATTCTAATGTTGAAGCTCTCAAGAAGGATCTAAAATTACAGTTTAAGCAAGAGAATGGAACTAACTGGCTCCGTTAAACTTTGCCTAAAAAATATTAACGACAACAAGTACTTTACGCTACTTATTAATTTAACTAAGTCATTTGGTAATTCCAGCGGAACAAATATTGGTGATTAGTTTTTTTTACCTTTTTATATATTTAACTTTTTTTTTTATACTCTTTCTCCATCAATGGAGGTTAATTTAACAATAATAATAACTGTATCTTTTTCTTTTTCTACTTTTTATCTGTATTTAAATTTACTTTCTTTTTATTTTTATGCAAAACTTTAATTTTTATTTTTATTTTACTTCTCCTAATGGAGGTTAATTTGAATTAAATAAATAAATAAATATATTTTGACACTTTTCGAGAAAATTTTTTTCGAGATTTACCTTTTGACAATATTTTTCTTTCGAGATTTTGTCACACCTCCCTTAATGGATTAGACCCTCTAATTGACTGGAAAAAAATAATTTATTTTTTTTTGCAGAAAAAAGAGTGAATACGCCAGCACTTACATATCAGTAAAAGGTGGAAGTCAAGAAGTAGCAGCAATAGTGGCCAATTTAAATCAGCCGGACTTCAGCGACACATTTATAGGCTGGCTGAAAACAGTGCACAAGTATCCAAGAGCATTTGACTTCAAATACGAGCCCATAGTCTCAGTGCTGAACATAAACGTGCCCATGCTATTTGCCCACGTGGGCGACAAGGAGCGCAAAATTTGTGCTGACTACGCCAAAAAACACTGCAAGTTCGGCTTTACCATCGAAGAATTTGAGACCAAATGGAAAAACAAGCTGGACGCTCTCAAATTCGCCATCACAGTTTACCTCAAAGAGCCCACTGGTTTGACATCGACAAAATTTTTTATCAAAAAAGGCACCAGCGAATGCCGCTTCAACATTCTCAATTACATATCGCCCACCAGTGACCATGTGATGAATGGCGGCAAGGAATTTCTGCTCACAATGAACCTAAACGAGGACGAATCCACAGAGTCAAATTCTTCGTTGCCAAAAAATGAATTTTTGTTCAGCAAAAATGACGAAATAAACTTCATGAAAAGAAATGAATTTTGGCTGGCAAAAAAAAAGTCGGACATTTACACGTACCAGTCGGCCCGACTTGTCAATGAACCATTTAAAAGTGGGCACAAAAACTACATCAACATACTGGGCCTTGTTCTAGAGTACAACGAAAATGATTCAACTGTGTCAGTGGTCAATTTGAACCAAGTACTGGACGAGTTCTCCACAAAGACAAATTGTTTGTTCAAAGTAAAAGCGTTGAGGCTGAACCACTCGCTGATCAGTCCTTTCATATCACTTGACATCAAGTCGATCAGCAGCCATTCGTTCAGCAGAGACAAGAGACAAAGCAATGTGAAACGATGCAGGAGAATTCACAAGTCGCTGCAGATCACCATGAACAATGTGAAGAATATGAACCCGTTTTGGATCAGGCTGTGGAATAAGGCGATTGGTGTGGTGGATTACTTGGACCCGATTCAGCTGGTTAAAAAAATATGGGACTTGAAGTATGCTGTTTTGCCATGTGAGCTCAAATGGTCCAACAATTTGATAATGGTTTTGGAGAGGACAGAACAACAGGGAAAGTGTTTAAAATTTGCAGCAGCAAGTCAAGGCGAAATTTTTGTCCTAATGGCAACAACGCCCAGTGACCAGAACACTTGGTACATGTTTCAAATAACCACTAAAGGAGTGGTGTTTTACCGGAAGGGAAAGGCTGTTTTGCTCAATGAAGACTCGGCTGCCGGCACAACCGGAAATGGGGACATTTACCAGAACTTTTTTATCTGCCTAAATTATGAGAGTAGGGGCGAGCTGTTTGGTTTGTATGTTCAGTACGGCATACAAATTGACTCGGATGAAACGAGCCATTTGTACCTGAGCTACTTTGACGCTGGTCCAATGGAGCCAGCTTATTACAGCTTTGGAAGTCGCAGTGCTGATGTGCAGGTGTTGAATGCCAGACTGGAAAAGTTCAAGGAAAGAGAGCAGATAAGACTGCGGTGTCAAAAGTCGTCGACACTTAACAGAGCCATAGATGCTGTGTGTGACTACAAGTGCCATGTGGCTTGTGATGGATGCTTTGAGCCGTATAGGGTTGAGGCGTGCAAAAAATGCTCGTATGCAGCCGTCAAAGTTAATGGAAGTAGTTTGGCGTGTGTTGAAAAGTGTCCGGCAGGTTATGAGCCCGATTTTGAGGATGACAAGCTTTGCAAAGATGCCAATGAGTGTTTGAATGAAAATGAGTGCCAGAAAAATTCAATTTGTTTTAACACAGAAGGCTCTTATAAGTGTGTGTGTAAAGATGGTTATATTGGAAATGGCATTTTTTGTGAAGGTAAATGAGTCATAGATTTTTTTTCAAGATTTCAACAAAAAAAAAAATTCTGCAAGAATTTAACAAAATTTGTATGGGAATAATTAAATAAAAAATTTCATATATTCGAGAATACTTGGAGAATAAGGTTCTCGCGAAGCAAAACTACAGCACTATCTGAATTTCAGCAAACCGACTTTAAAATATTAATCTGCATACATTGAAAAAATGATTTTTTAGGTATTGTCAAAAAAAAAAATTTTGATCCCACCCCCCCTCAAAGATCGAAAAAAAAACAAAAGTTAGCTACCTTTGAGCTAAAATATCTCATGTTCTAATAGATATAACCTTAATAATATGTTTATATTCTGAAAGCACACAGTCTCATCTACAAATTGGTGTATTAATTTAATCAATTATTTTACTAGTAGATCGATATTTTGGCAAAATATGGTAAAAAAATGGTATTTTTTCACTATTTTTGTATCTAGTCCGCGGTTTACCCCCCGACCCCTACTTTTTTATACAGATTCTGAAACTAGAGAAAATTTTGAACAAAATGATGGGACCACTTTTTTTGTTTTCTCTTTTATTTCCTTTAAAAAATGTGTTCAAAATGAGGCATTTTAAAAAAAATGAAAAAAATAAAGTCTATTGAAGTTTTTAATCAAAATTTGTATCAAAATCTTTTTCTTTTTTTAAGAGAAATACACAGTTTAGGGGAATTATAGCTTTAGAATTGGATAGATTAGCTAATGAGGTGTCTGAAAAGGTGCCACTTTGTTAATGGAACTGCTAATTATTCATTGAGCCGCCTAATTCTAACGAAAGAACGGGAAATATTGCATGGGAACAGCAAATTCTAAGGGTGAACCGGTCATTTTAATTTTAATTAAATCGCCAGCGATCGTCGTTGCTTCCGAAATAGACAAAGTGGTCCCTTTTCAGATCAGATCAGCATGGTCGAATACCCCCAAAAAAAATCAAAAAGAAAAAGATTTTGATACAAATTTTGATTAAAAACTTCAATAGACTTTATTGTTTTTATTTTTTTTTAAATGCCTCATTTTGAACACATTTTTTAAAGGAAATAAAAGAGAAAACAAAAAAAGTGGTCCCATCATTTTGTTCAAAATTTTCTCTAGTTTCAGAATCTGTATAAAAAAGTAGGGGTCGGGGGGTAAACCGCGGACTAGATACAAAAATAGTGAAAAAATACCATTTTTTTACCATATTTTGCCAAAATATCGATCTACTAGTAAAATAATTGATTAAATTAATACACCAATTTGTAGATGAGACTGTGTGCTTTCAGAATATAAACATATTATTAAGGTTATATCTATTAGAACATGAGATATTTTAGCTCAAAGGTAACTAACTTTTGTTTTTTTTTCGATCTTTGAGGGGGGGTGGGATCAAAATTTTTTTTTTTGACAATACCTAAAAAATCATTTTTTCAAGGTTTTCAAGTATGCAGATTAATATTTTAAAGTCGGTTTGCTGAAATTCAGATAGTGCTGTAGTTTTGCTACGCGCGAACCTTACATACAGGGGAAATGGACATAATCTCGTCAAGTAAAAATCTCGAAATGTTCATATATTTTTATTCTCAAAAACCAAAAATTAATTAATTAATAATATAAATGTTTTTTAATAATCAAAGATTTAGTGTTTCACACATGCCATTAATAAATGTTTCTAGTTGATCACTTTTATAAGCTTCAACCAAACGTTTGATACAATTATCTTTTTTGATTTGCTTATTATTTTGCTTAGCAATAACAACGCCACTTAAAACTTGAGCCAAATCCGACTCAATAATTACTTTGTTCCAATTTAAAAAGTTCCACAACTTTATTTATCGTTAAATTGTTTCTAGCATCAGGTTTTATTCTTGAATGCCATGACTCAACATTATTTTTTGTTCTTGGTAAGTTGAGCTTTACTCTGTCGTGGACATTCCATAATTTTAAGGGAAATCTAGCTTTTTTAGTTTTATTCTCAACGTAATAATTTTCAATTTTTTTTCTATTACTTTCATCACCAAAACAAAAAAGTGGTGTTTTTTGAAATAAACAAATAAATTATTTGCAATGTAATCAATTAAACCATTTAACTCGTTAGGAAAACTTTTTTTAATTAAATTGACACCTATAACTGCATCTGAACAAGGTAAAAAGCTAATGTTTGTAATTGTTTTCTATTAATCATTAATTTTTATTTATTTATTCATATTAACGCCAATTCTGGCAATGTCAAAAAAAAATAGGAAAAAAACTAAAATAAAAATAAAAATCAAACTTGTAGTTTTTTTTTGTGTCTAATTTTCCATAATTTAGATAATAAATTACATATACCAAATAATGAAGATAATTCAAATAATTATTCATAAAAAATAAGTAAAAATAAAAAGTTGATTTATTTGGTTTTGTTTTTTTTGTTTTTATTTTCCCATCGGGTTCTATAATTTTCATTAATAATCATCTTCCTCATAAATAGGTACACAAACTTGAGCAATCAGCTGGTCTAGATCAACATTGACTTTTTTTCTTTTTGTTTTGCTAGAACTGGAGCTTCAGTTGCTCTGTAATTTTTGTTCGACCTTAGCTTATTGACGAATGGTGAGTTATTCATTCTTACAATTTTGATCTGAGAAATATTTAATTTAAATAATTTTTTTCTTTTATGTAAAAGCAAATCTTAAAAAAAATTCAATAGCAAATCAATATTATATAATTACAATAATAAATTACAATTATTTTGTCCCTTAACTTTTTCGAGATTCTTATATTCGAGATAATTTTTTTCGAGAAAATATTTTCAAGTCCAAGTCCGGACTTAAATTTTTTTATCCTTAATTCCGAACTTGGACTTTGATTTTAATGACTTTGACTTGAGAATCAAGTCATTCTTTTGTCAAAATTAATATTTAAAAAAAAAACCGAACTTGACTTAAGACTTATGATCTTTAAAAAACTCTGTTTTTTTTTTTTTATTTTACATAAAAAAAAAGATTTTTCTTAATCAAATTTTACAATTTTTGGCGTAATTTGGCGTAAGTAAGTGCTTAAAAAATTCGATTTGTTTTCCTTAAAAAAATGTTATAATTATTTATTTCATTAAATTACGCCTGTCTTGATGATTAAAAAAAAAATTAAATTATAATAAAAGTTTTTTGTGACATTTGTCAAGTAAGTCATAAATTTCTACCAAATATTACTGAGAAAAATTATTCCAAAAACACCATTGTATTTACAATGTAGAATATCTACCAGCAGATTAAAAAATTTGCCAAAATGTTTATAATCACTTTTTTTTAAATCTAATTCTAAAATTTTAAATTAAAGTAATTTATTTTCTTGAATGAGGAAAAATTAAATTTTCAAACGGATTGTATAAAAAAAGTTTATGCCATGTAAAATATTCTATCAAATATTTTGGTTAATTGTTGAATTTTTAAAAATTAAAAAATATTAATGTAAAACTGTTAATTTTTTCCAATAAAAAACAATGGCAAAATTTGATATTTTTGGCTTTATGAATTTCAATACGAATTGAACAATTTGTACAAAAATATTTTCTTTTGATAGATTAAAATTATAAATAAAATTATTCCACTTTTGTTTAACTTAAATAATTATATCATGTGCCAATAAGAAAAATTGAAAAACTTATCAAGATTGGATTCGATTATTATTATTATTATTATTTTTATTGATGGTCAAAACTACAAAATAAAAATGAAAAAAATTTGAATTTAATAAAAAAAATTAATTTATTTTTTTTTAAAAAAATTATAAAATCATAACTTCGGCTTGAATCAGACTTGTTCGAACTTTTTCTTCATGACTTTTATCCAAGTCTGAAAATTAATATATCACTAGTAAATAATAATGTTTGTATTTGATTAATATGTGAATAATAATTAATTCGATTAACTTAATTTTTGATGCTGCCGTAATTTTTTGGACTTATATTTTTCTCTACAATTCACTTTTGACAAAAATTTTCTGAACAACTTTTTTTATTTGAATAAATTTTATTAAAATGTTTTTTTTTTTAAAAAGATATAAACGAATGTGTGATGAAAAGCGACAACTGCAGTCTAAATGCAAATTGTATTAATCTAATAGGCTCGTTTAAATGCCAGTGCCATCCTGGTTTTCAAGGTGACGGACACATTTGTGAAGGTAGAAACAAAACAAAATTGTGCCTTTAGTTGATTTAGAATTAAATTTTAGATATTGACGAATGTTTGCTAATCAACGACTGTCCATGGAACACCGAGTGTCAAAATACTAGAGGTTCCTACGAGTGCAGGTGTCCGCTTGGCTTCAAGATGGTAGATCAAGAGTGCAAAGAAATAAATGAATGTGCCCAAGAGACACATAATTGCGTGGGCAAACATGTTTTATGCCAAAATTTATTGGGCTCTTATGAATGTGTGTGTGAGCCAGGATTTGCCATGTACAATGGATCTTGCCATGGTTAGTCTAGCAAAAAATTCAAATCAAAAATCTCCTAATTTTCTGAATAGATATAAATGAGTGCCATGCAGTGGTAAATCCGTGTGATCCAAAAACTCAAAAATGCATTAACACTGACGGATCTTACATGTGTGAATGCCAAAGCTTAAACAGAAAAGACAATACTTGCGCTCTGGTCGAAAAAAAACAATCCTGTCCTCAGGGTTTTTATTCTTTAAATGATAAATGTTTAGGTAAATTTAAATAAAAAAAAATGAAATAAAATAGGCATCTTGAAGTTGATGATCAATTCAAAATCATTTAAATTCAAGAGTTTATCTTTAGATATTAAAATTAATCTTTAAATTTATTTCACATGTTATGTAAGGTGCCCCAAGTCATAAACACTAGTTAGCTAGGATTATCAAAAATTCACCCCAAAAACTTTTTTTAGGTTAATTATGACGCAGAATTCGATTTTATTGGTGAAAAAGTTGGGTTCTTATATCTTATACCCGAGTTTCAGTAGGGGGGGTTCAAAAAAACGTTTTGTTTCATAAAATGTGAAGCATATAGAAATCTACCTTTTTTTTTTTTTATGAAAATTTACCCTAAATTTACTCGGATTAGTCGTTTTTTATCATCCATTAGTTTATTTTCCCTTTTTTTTTGGCGATTTTTAGAAAAAAATGTTTTTTTTTTTAAATATGCCTTTAAATTTTATTTCGTATATAAGACTTTTTTCAAGTAGGGTTATTTTGGGCTTAAATTAAAGCTAATTTATTAAGAAATAGGAATAGGTGGGCTTTTTGGATAATATTGTCTATTTAGTAAAATACAAGCATTTAAAGATACCTATGTAATAAATATAAAGTTTTTAGATAGATTCATATAGGAAATTTAATGTTCTGAATATATTAATGTATTAAAATCTTTGCTTTTTTTATGAGAAATAACTTTACTACTCGATTTTGCTCCAAATAGCTTTTCTAAGACATTTTGATAGCTTGCACCACTTTGATACATTTCCAAAGCTCTCCAGAATCTATTCCATAGCTTAATATTCAAATCTATATTTTTATATTCATTTATGGCCTCTAAAATTAAGTCTAAGAACTTGTTGAAATCTTGATCATTTTTTTTTTAATATTTTACTGATTTTAAATCTAAATAGAATGCTTTTAAGACAAGATATCAACAAACCCCCATCTATTTCTATAGAGGAGACTTAGTTCTCTTAAATAAAAAAAAATTATCTATTTTGAAATAATTTTACGGGAGAAATAAAACGCCAAAAATGCTAAATCATCGAATTTTTTCAAAACTTTGCGTTTAAATTGTTAGGGATTTTTATTGAATGGGTGAAAAAAAAATACACAAGATTAGAAAGTAAATTTCCTCTACTATCTGAAGAAAAAAAATTAAGTTTCCAAGTCAGTTTAATTTTTCGAAAAAATCAGTTCAAACTTATGCACTAAATTTGTATTTTTATTTCATGCAATTCAGCAAAAATAAGATGACATGAAAAAAATGATTTCAGATTCGAGTTCTACGCACAAAATTACATTAGATTTCAAATTTTTGGAAAAGCTAAAAATTTTAAATCCAAAACTAGTGTTTATGACTTGGGGCACCTTAGATTTAAAAATGAAATAATTTAAAAAATAAATTTTCCTTAACCCAATGACAAAATCGGTTTTTTAAATTTAAATTTTTAAACTGATTTTTTGTTTATTTTGAATTTTTTTATTTCAAAAGCAATTTGAATCTAGTATTCAAAATTCAAAATTAAATTTAAAAATAAATATCAAAAATTTAATTTGAAATAAGGAATTAATTGAAAAGATCGTTTTTTCCTAAAAACAATTTTGAAATAAAAAATTTATTTTATTTTTTAAATCTTCATAGCATGAAATCATTTAAAACTAAAATTATTAAACTAATTTTACTAATTTTAAACTTTTTGAAAAAATTTAATCAATATTTTATCATTTTGCTCTGTTCTATTGTACTGAACTTCACAAAACCAATTATTAAAATAAATTTAAAGACAAATTTTAACATCTAATGATAGACTTTTTGAATTGAAATGATATTTTGAATTGATCATCATCTTCAAGATGCCATAAAATAAATTAAAATTTTTTAAAAGATTTGAATGAATGTCATTTAAATTTGCATGACTGTGAATCAGATGCATCTTGTGTTAACACTTTGGGATCATATTACTGTAAATGTGGACATGGATTTTCGATTGATCAACTGAATCGTTGTAGAGGTAAATATTTCCTATAATAGACTGCTGTTCAATAAATCTTGTCGCAGGTTGTTGTTTCAAAAAAGAGGGATAAATTTTAGTAGATTGACCAAGTCTTATATTTGATTTTAAATAATAAAGTAAAGTACCGTAAACTCGTGACCATTACTCTTGGAACTATGTCAAAATTTGGGTTTATTCCATACGGAACTAATACAATCGAAACCATGTTATAAAATTTTTCTATTTTTTTTAGAATAAACCTAAGAGTAAGCGCAAAAGTTTGATTTTATTCTTAGAATAATTTCGAATTTATTTTGTAAAAAACTAAAACTTTTAGTTTTTTACAAAATAAATTCGAATTAATTTTGAAAATTGTAGAGTTAAATTCGAAATTGACAAAAATTAAAAATTAAAGTTTATTCTAATTTTTGTATTTATTCTAAGAGTAAAAGTTAAATTCGATTGAATATTAAAAATTAATATCAAATTTAAAATTAAAAAATTCAATTTAATAGCAAAAAAAACTGCATAATAACATTTATTTTTTATTTTGCCTAATAATTTTACCATTTTCGTCATGAGGTAGCCTTTTTCTATCTCGTTTCTTTGGTGTTAATATATATCCTCGTTTCTTTGATAGTTCCAAGAGTAATGGTCACGAGTTTACGGAATTTAAAATAGTTAATTTATTTGAAAAATTAAAAAATTTCATATTAATATTTTTAATATAAAAAATAAGATAATATATTATTTTGAAATTTTAAATAATTGGCAGTGTGACATAATATAGAAAGACAAAATACAGAAAAATTTTTTTATTGGATAATATAGAATTTACTTGGAAAAAAAAATGTAGAAAAAAAATCAAATTCAAAACTATACAAATGAATAAATGAAAATTATACAATGAATAAATAGTCTAATTAATTTTTTTTTAATCTTTTACTTCATCAATTAGTAAATTATTACCAAAACCTTCTAAAAATGCTTCAATATTCTCACTTTTATAATCTGTCTCTAATCGTAAAATTCTCAAATTAGTCTTATGTTTGTCTTTTTTTGGTTAAAATTTTCTATATTTTGTCATGTCTATATTTCGTCTTTCTATATATTGTCCGCCTCCCAAATAATTTATTAAATGACATTTTAATTAATAAATAGTTTTTTCGAGTTTATTAAAGAAAAATAAAAATAAAATTTTCTGCATTATTTTTCATTAGTAACATTTTGAAATTTTTGATTGTAATTTCAGCATATTGGAGAAAAAGAAGAATAATGCTTAAACAGGAAGCTAGGAAAATCTGTTATCCTGCTAGGCTAATGTCGAAATGAGGGTCAAAGATTTCAATAAATATTGACTAAAAATGTTCCAGAAGATTAAAGTTTCTGTCACTTCAGCTAAATTTTGAAAATAATTTTAAAAGAAGGTTTAAACTACTTTTTGCTGAAATCGAAAAACAAATCTCTGCAAAAATTTTGTATTTTTTTGCAAAGAAGTTGTGAATTTGGTCACAGTACATATAAATAACAGAGAGTTTAAAAGTTTTTGCAGTTTTGAGTTATCTGAATTTTTCAGAACTATTTAAAATATTATTTTAATTTAATATTTCTTTATTAGTTAGGATTTTTATCAGTGGGTTAGGATTTGGCCTTTGCAATAACAATAATTTATTTTTATTTTTGTTCCTAAATTCCAAATGCCAGTTTTTATATTTTAATTTACATGTTCAAAAAAATAAACTTTAAAAAATTTTTTTTACTCTATTAACAATTAAAAGATTAGAATTAAAAAAATTAAAATATTTATGAAACTAAAAAAATGCAACAAGATTTATTAAGAATTCGTAATTGCTGATTTTAGCTTATTTTAACAAGATGTGGATGAATGCTCTCTTGGATTACATGATTGCAGTCCTCAACAAATTTGTATAAACACAGTTGGTTCTTTTATTTGTGAATGTCGCCAAGCAAACCTCACTTCTATCAATAATAAATGTGTAGGTATATGTGTATGAAAAAATAAATTGCTAAATTTTTTTTGTTGAAAAAATTTTTTAATAAATAAAAAACTTTATAAAAAAAATTTAATTTTTCTTTTTTAAAAGCTGACAATGGAGGTATAAACATGTATTGCTATTTGATGGGTTCAGTGCAAATTTGTGAATGTGAAAAAGGCTTTGAAATAAAAAACTCGTCTAATTCTTTACAAATATGTGAAGATATTGATGAGTGTAAATCGAACCCTTGTCCTGCAAATTCTGTCTGCAAAAATCTAAATGGTTCGTTTACCTGCGAGTGCTTGGCAGGTTTTATAGGCTCACGATCCACTGACCATTTTGAGTGCTTGGACTTGGACGAATGCTCAAGCTCGTGTCTAAACACTTGTGATCCTGAATATGGACTATGTTTTAACCAACCAGGCAGCTATGAATGTCAATGCAAGCAGGGACTTTATGGAAACGGAAGACAAAACGGATGCTTTGACATTAATGAATGTTTATCCAACCTAACCAAGTGCCATTCAAACTCAAAATGTTTTAACACTATTGGAAGCTATGAGTGCAGATGTGAAGATGGCTTCTACAACACAGGAATGGACTGTGAAGGTAAAAAGAATTGTTCTTTTATTTAAAATTTTATTTGAATATTTTTTGACAAAAATTTTTTGGAATTTTTTTTGATTTTTTTATAATTGTTCTAAAATCACAGAGTTTTATTGTTTTTATAGACAACATTTTTTCAAAATTTCCAAATTTAAAAAACGATGCATCACCTGACACAATTTACAGAAAGTGCTTTAGACCTAAACAAAAAAATATTATTTAAATTTCAGTTTTATGCTAATTTTGTATTAAATTCAAGATATTCCTTATTTTAAAATCTTGTAAGATTTTGATCTTTGGTCTGATCTTTCTTTAAGATTTTGTTAAAAATATTAAAATTTTTTATGGACTCTTTATGACTGTTTGATAATAAAAGTTTTGACAGATCTTTAAGATCTTTTAAATTATTTTGGATAAAGATTCTTGTAGGTTTCATTTGTGACTATCGTAGTAGAAAAATTACTCATATTTTATTTTTAAATAGATTTTTCGTGAAAATTAAACTTTTCTTGCAAAATTTTTGCGCAATTTTTCTCAAATTCAAGTAAAATTTAAGTTTCACATCAAATTTATAGAGCAAAACGGGAATTTAAAATTTTATCATTAATCTAATCATTTTTATTAAATTACAGTGTTTCTACGATACCTTATTATTAGTGTTGTGAGTCGACTCGGAAAAAGTCGACTTTTTTTTCGACTAGTCGATTTTTCTGACAGTCGACTCGAAATCTTGAAAGTCGACTCTAGTCGACTAGTTTTTCTTTAAAGTCGACTTAAGTCGAAGCTTAAATCAAATAATTGAAATAAATTTTAAAATCAAATTTTATTTATATTTTGATTGTCAATTTTATACAAAAAAATTTAAAGTTTAACATTTATATTAGTAACAATTAAGTAAAAAAAATGGATAAAAACGATCACAAACTAATCAAACTAATCAAATTAATTGCACCCTAAAATTAATAACTTTTCGGCCAATTCAGGTTTTAATCTATTTCTACGACTAGTAATCAATTCAGCAGCTTTACTAAATAAACATTCTGAGGGCACTGAAGTAGCTGTAGTTGCAAATATTATTTTTGCAACTGAGTTTAAATTCGTAAAAAAAGAATTTTCACTATAGAAATTTAATGGACATAAAAACTCAGTGACTGGATAATTAAAATCTAAATACTTTTCTATCTCTTGTTCAAGTAATTTCGTTCTTGATACTTGATAGTCATTATAAAAGTTTACTTGATCATTACATAAAAGAGAAAACTCATTTTTTTTAGTTGTTTTTTCATTAACTTGAGTTTGAACTTCAGACTCCTTGTAAATTTTTTCTAAATATAATTTCTTAATATAATTTTTAGCTTTTGACAACAACTTATCTCTTTTTTTATCATTTTTTTTTTCGACATAATATGTTTATGAACAAACAATAAAAGAATAATAAAAGAAGCTTAAGTTTCAAAGAACAAAAGAGCGCTTTTATTTCTGTTGAATGAAAAAGGATGAGCTAAAACTTTCTCATAGTTGCAAAAAGTTAAATCAAAGTGAATGAAAAAACACAAAAACAGTGACTTTAGTTTTATTGTTTGATATTAAAAGTCTTTTGTCTTAATTGTTAGAAACAATCGAATCTAGTTTCGAATTAATTTTTTTAAGTTAACGCTTTTTTATTTTTGAAAAACGGCAAAAAAGTCGACTTTAGTCGAATTTAGTCGACTCGAGAAAAATAAAGTCGATTAAAGTCGACTCGAAAAAAAATTAGTCGATTACAGTCGACTTGATGATTTTCTAGTCGACTCACAACACTACTTATTATGGTAAATTCACGATATTTTACCATATTTACCGTAAAATATGGTAATCTAAAAAAGGGTATTTTTCGTAAAATAACGATAATTATCGTAAATTACCGATAATTATTGTAAAATTCAATGAAAAAAAAAATTTCCAAAATTTCTCGAAATAAACGATTTTTATGAAGAAGATTTTTTTTTTGAAAAAATGAAACAAATTAATATTTGATGAATTTTTTGACGAAAATTGACGTAGATTTCGGTAAATTTTTGTAAAAAAAGGTGAAAAATGGTAAAAATTCAACAAAAAGGAAAAAATGGATTTTTTTTTATTCTATTCTATTATTATAATATTCTATTATTCTTTTATTATGTTTATTATTTTAATTAAATTTGTGGATAAATTTATATGAACACTCATTCAAATCTAAATTTTTTTTTGCCAATAATTTTTAAATAAAATATTAAAAAAAAAAATAAATGAATTAAAATATTAATTTTCATAATTTAAATCAAAAAATAGAATATAATAAAAAAAAATCCATTTTTTCCTTTTTTGTTGAATTTTTATCATTTTTCACCTTTTTATACAAATATTTACCGAAATCTACGTCAATTTTCGTCAAAAAATTCAATCAAATTTTAATTTTTTTCATTTTTTCAAAAAAAAAAAATTTTTTTCATGAAAATCGTTTTTTTTTTTTTCATTGAATTTTACAATAATTATCGTTATTTTACGAAAAATACCCTTTTTTAGATAACTATATTTTACGGTAAATATTGTAAAATATCGTGTATTTATCATAATTTACGTAAAATATGATGAATTCAAGGTATCGTAGCAGCACTGTTTAAATATTTTTATATTCATTACATGTCTAGTAATGGTTCATTAACAAATTAACATCAAAATTATTCATCTCCAAATTATTTAACAAAAACAATCAATAATTGAAATAATTCAGGTATAGTTAATACACAAATTCAAATACATAGCTTTTATATTCATTCATTTAAACAAAAATAATTTTATTTTTCCACCTATACAAATTATAAATTTTAAAACATTAAATATTTTTTGTCTTTAAAAAATTTTATTTAAATCAATTAAAAAATTTAAACTGTTAAAGTTAAATAAAAATCAGCATATTTTAAAAATTTACACATGAAAATTGCTAAGGAAACGAAAAAAATTTTTCTCTTTTATTTAAAAAAAAAATTGCATCATATAAATTGATCTTTTGATCTTGATCTCAATTCCAGAAATTCCCGAAGATTTTCTCCGATCTTTCCTCAATGAATATTACAGAAATTTTGATTAATTTTTTTTTCAACTAGAAATTCATTACAAATAAATGTTACAATACTTTTTTAGAGTCCACTTAAAGAATTCTTAAAAACTATCACTTAAATTTAAATCATCTATTAGAAGGAATAGCAAATTTAAAAAATATCAATAGAAAAATTTTAATAAAATTTAAAAAAAAATTATTTTTTATTATTTTTAAATTTAAAAAGATATAAATGAGTGTATTGATCAAGGAAAAGAAAGTGAATGCATGAACTTAAATTCATATTGTTTGAATACACCTGGTTCCTATCAATGCCATTGCTTCAATGGCCTCAGAAAATCGAACTCATCCGAATGCATTGACATAGATGAATGCACCGAGAATTCCCACAACTGCAACAACAATTCAAAGTGTGTAAACTTGTTCGCTGGCTTCAGGTGCCAGTGCGCTGATGGTTTCAAATGGTCTGCCTCGCTGCAACTCTGCCAAGATATAGATGAGTGCCAAATGAATCTGTGTGATAAAAATTCAAATTGTGTCAATTTAAACGGAACCTATGACTGTGTTTGCCATGCAGGATGGCGTCCAACTGGCCAAAAAACATGCCAAGACATGGACGAGTGTAAACAGGGTGTTGACCAATGCGCTCAAAACTCAAAATGCTTCAATACCCCGGGATCATATGAATGCAGATGCAATTTTGGTTTTAGTGGCGACGGATTCAACTGCTATGACATTGATGAGTGCCAAGAAAACCACAATATCTGTAGCAATAATGTTTATATGGAATGCTTGAACACAATAGGAAGCTATGAGTGCAAGTGCAGGAATGGATTCATAAGCGCCTCGAATGCACTGTGCATTGATTTGAATGAGTGTGAAGAATTTCATCCTTGTAATGAAAATTCACTGTGCATCAACACTTTGGGCTCGTACAGGTGCGAGTGTGTGGCAGGTTTTGAAAAATATCAAGCTAATTCTAATTTTTGCTATGGTTATTTTATAAATTATGTATATTTTTTTTTATTAATTTAACAAATAAATTTCTAGATATTGATGAGTGTAATGATCAGAGTCGAACAAACGGGTGTCATCACTATGCCAAATGTGAGAACACTTATGGCTCTTATAATTGCAGTTGTCTGGAGGGATTTTATGGCAATGGAACCTTTTGTGAAGACATCGATGAATGTTCTTTGTCTTTGGCTTCAGCTCAGTCACTGTGTAATGACACTGGTAAATGCATAAACACAATTGGACATTATCGATGTGATTGTATAGATGGATTTATCAATTCAAATGCTTCAAATCAATGCATAGGTTTTTATTTATTTTTTTTTTAATATTTTATTTAAAAATTATTGGCAAAAAAAAATTTAGATTTGAATGAGTGTGAATATGAGAGCTGTTTTTCGATGTCATCAATTGAAGGAGAAAATTGCTACTCGTTCGGCTTGTGTCGGAATACCATAGGCTCTTTTATGTGTGAGTGCTTCGAAGGTTTTGAATACAACCAAACTCTGGGCTACTGTACAGGTAACAAAATGATTCTCAAGTATTCTAGACATACTCAAAAGTGGAAAGAATAAAATTTTTATTAAAACTTTATTTGATATAATAGTCAAATTAATGGAAAAAATATGGCTTAGAATTTTTCTACTACCAAAAATCATCATTTTTCTAAAATATCTCTTTGCATTCTAAAAATACTCTTGTGATATTAAAGTACTTTTTTGACAAAAAAAACTCTTGTGAAATAAAAATATATTTTTTGTCTAAAAATACCTAAGTAAAATTAAAATGTTTTTTTTTTTCATAAAAAAATAATTAAACTAAAAAAAAATTACTACTACTAAAAAAAATAAAAAAAATAAAAAATTTAAAAAAAAAGTAGAAAATTAAAAAAATTTTAAAAGAATTTGAAAAAAATTAAAAAAAAAGAAAAAATCTAAAAGAATCGGAGTTTATGGTCTGATTGTCAATTTCAATGCCTATTTCGTTAGCAGATAAACTCTTATCTTCGATAGATGATTCATTAAATGTCTCTTCGAGATCAATATTTTTTTTAAAATTATTCTATTATTTTAAAGAAGAAATTTTATATTCAGAAAGTTTTTTTGTTTGCAAGTACTAATTTTGTTTAGTGCAAATAATTTTGTTTCATAAAAGTTTTTTTAGAAAAGTGAGATTTTTTGGTGATAAAAAAAGTATCGTATAGTGCTAAAAAGAATTTAAAACCAAAAAATATTCCATATAAAATTAAAAATTAAGAGAAAAAATAAAGAATTGAATAAATAAAAAAACGCTGAAAAAATTAGTTATTTTCTAATTGATGTTAACAGATTAGTTTCCAATTTAATGCAAAGTTATATAATTTAATGTAAACCAAATCATTTTCAGTCATTACCAAGTGTTATTCATAATTCTGCATTAAAAAAAAAATCGCAGAATTATGAAAACTAAAAAACGATAAGTTTAAATAAATTTAGCTTAGAAGGTTAAATAATAAATATAAGAAGCTTTTTTTTGAAAAGGAGGCAAAATTTGGCAGACTTTTTTCTTTTTGTCATGTATTCTAAGTAATCTCAAAAATGAAAATAATTTTTTTTTTAATTCTTTATTAGATCTAATAGTCAGGTTTATAGTCCATAAAAAATTAAAATAAAGAGGTAAAGCAATCAATTCAAAACCAAAACAAAAAAATAATTTAAATTTTCCATTTAAAAGTAGATCCACTGATGTTAGATAAATTTCTTTCCAGTATTTGGATATAAATATCGTAAATATTTATATTTAAACGTGATGCTAAAGCTAAAAATACAGCTCAGCTTCGTTAAACATCTAATCCATCTAAAAAATAATTTTTCAAGAGTTATTCGTGCATTTAGTTAAAAATGAATTTTTTTCCTACATCAAAAACTTTAAATAATTAAAATTTAATTCGAAAAATTAAATTTGATGCGACACTAAAACCGATAATTAAAAAAAAAGAAAGAAAACTAAACTGTACAAAAATAAAAAAATTTCCAATAATTGAAAAAAAATTACTCTAAATCAATAATAATTATTTGGTAAAAAAATAAAATAAAATTTTGGTGCTGCTCTTAAAAAGGTATTTACTTAAACAAAAATAAATTTAATTTTGTTGTTCTATTGTTTTTATTTTTGGTTTAAGTGTCGCGTTAAATTAAAAAAATTAAATAAATTTTAAATTATATATTAATTTAAATTTTCGATACATTCACTTAAATTTAAACTATCTATTAGAAAGAATTGCAAATAAATAAAAACCAATTAAAATTATCTTTATTTTTTAAGATAATTTTGCATAATTTAATACAAATTTTTTATAATTTTAATGCTGCAAAAAAATACAATTTTAAATTTAAAATATAGATTGAAAAATTTTGCAATTTTTTAACATAAAATAAACTCTTTAATTTCTTTTTTTAATTTTTGAAATCAATACTTTATTTTTTGAATTTCTGTATAAGAAAAAATCTATTTAAAGTTAAAAAATAATTTTATTGAGAATTTCAACTTTAATTTTTATTAATTTAAAATAAATTTTTAAGGAAAATTTTTTTTAATTATTTTGAATCTCTTTATTAAATATAAAAATTTCTTACAAGTGTTTGTAGGTTTTTATTCAATTTTGAAAACAAATGAAAAAATACGATAAAATCTCAACTTTTGAAAAATACCCAATTTTTTAAAAAATTTTAATTTTATTTTTAAGATATTGATGAATGTCAAAGAATGGAAAATGATTTGAATATTAGAGACGCCTGCAGAACAAGTCCAATATTTATGGCTTCTTGCGTAAACAAGTGTGGAAAATTTAGTTGTGAATGCCGGAACACGGATACAACACTTGTTGATCTATTTGACAAAACAAAATGTTATTCAAGTAAAAAATAATTTTAAATTATTTTAATTATTAAATCTATTTTAATTTAGGGGGACAAATTAGAGATTTGATATTTGACTTATATATTGACAGAAAAAGTGTTAACATATTTTTAAAACAAATGAATATTACAATTGAGTCATGTGATCACGGGAAAGAAAAAATGAACAAAACTTTTCCAATTAGTTTCACTTCATTTCATCAATTGTTAACAAATATAAAGGACCAAAAATGGTTCCCCATTTACACTGACAATTCAAAATGGTCAGAAATTGAATTTATATGCCAAATCAACTTGACAATAAGCTATGCTGTGAATAACTTTGAAAATTTAAATGATTTTAAACACGTAATATTAAAATTTTTTATTGGGAAAAAAAAAAATTTAAATTTTTCAAAGGTTCTGATCGAAGACCCGGTCAGAAAACGATGCTCTGTTTATAATCAAAAGGAATTTTCCTACCAAAAAACTCTGAAGATGAAAATCGTGTTTTCTCTGGGTAATTAATTAAATGATTTAAGTAAATTTTAAAATTTTAATTTAAAGCACTTGTTTTGGACTTGGCTTCTTCATTTCAATCATGCACAAATATGCTTGACAAAATGGATGAACCATTTGACAAAAAACTGGGCAAAGTTGTATTCAAAAAAAAAATCTCTAATAATTAGAACTGTCTGTCAAAAATTGTAAATAAAAAAATTTTCTAGAATTTTTGATTTAGAGTATTGATTGAATAAAATTAAAAAAAAATTAATTTATTTTTATTTAAATATTTAAAAAGTAAAATAATTAATATTTTAAAGTGAATGTTATTGATTTAGCTGTTTTGAACAAGCTAATTTAATTTTTAAAAATAGCTTGTTCAGACAAATAATTAAGATTCAACTTGTTTATGAATACAAAAGTTTAAAACGGCAAATTAATCATTAAATCTGTGATTAGACTGACAAAAAATTAAAATTGAAATTTAATCTGAGTGCGATAACCAAACTTAGTGCGACTGCACTGTATGAATTAAACTAGACTTAAACTTTTTGAATTAACTGGCTAATTTAATACGAAACGAGGCAAATTTTTATAGTCTAGTTGTCCTTTAAATCGAGTTTTATTTTTCTTTTATTTTCCTTTTTATATTTACTCTCGAATGGTAATTTAAAATTAAAAAAAAATCAAAACTATACCTGTACAGATAAAATAAGTCTCTCTCTCTCTCTCTATCAGTTTAAAATCCATAACCCAATTAGAGCTATAAAACTTTTTCATTGTGATAAGTCTTGTAATATGATAAATTTTTTTTAAAATAAAGTTTATTTAAAAAAAAAAATATTTTTTTTTTTATTTAATTTAGATATGTCCAATTTAGGCATAAAGAACAGCTTGGTCAACGAAATGGCCAGGAAGTTCGAGACAATTGCGCGCAGCAATTCATCCGATTCTAGCAATTCGAACACTGGTTTAAGTGGGTCAAAAATTTTAATAATTTTTCTAATTTAGTTTAATTTATTTTTGATCAGGCTATGCTAACAAAGGAAAGCGTTATTCGAACGATAATTTAGAAGAACTCGGACATCACATCAAACCCAACAGTGGCCAGATAGCATTTCAACAGGTCAAAAAGATAAATAATTTCACAGTTACAAAGCACCCAGATGACAGAAAAGTAATTTTCGTTTTTATTCAAGATTAATCAAGGATATTTTTGAGATAAATTTTTTTTTTCACATGACTCAATTTTTTTTTCTCAAAGTTTATTTTTTAATATTTTATTATAAATTTAATTTCTAATTATATCAATAATTTAAATATTTTAACAAAAAACATGTTAAAAATTCTAATTCTATTTAATAAGGTTAATACAAAAATTTAAGAATTAAATAACAAAAACATCTAAAAATATTAAAAATATCCAAAAAATGCTGATATTTATTGCTACATTCCAAATTCTGGCATTTTTTTTCTATCTCTGGATTTTGACCCAAAATAATTAATTACCTAAATTGCTAAAAAAGTAAAATTTTAAATTTTTTTTTCTTTTTTTTAATAAATCAAATCAATAAGCTTTTTAAATATAATTGATTCTTTATTTTTTGTCATTTTTTAAACTAGAAAAAATTATTTTAGATAAAAAAAGTGCAACAAAGTATGTTACAATATTTTTTCTAATAATTTTTATTAAACTTGATTTTAAATTTTAAGAAATGAAGGATTTTTGTTCAATTTGTATTTGAAATTCACAGTACCTCGCAAACTCAAAATAATTCTTGTCATGCTCATGGTCTTTTGAATTTCAAATAAAAATTGACGACGAAAATTCTTCATTTTTGATAAATTGAAATTTAATTTTTATAAAATATACGAAAAAAAATACTGCAGCGTAGTGAAACATACTTTGTTGCACCATTTTTACCTAAAATAAAATTTTTATTTTATTTTTTTTTGTAAATCAAATCAAAAATCAACTTAAATCCTATTGATATTTTATTTTTTTATCTTTTTATAATTAGAAAAATTATTTTTAATACATCTTATTATTTTAATTTTTCTAATAAGGAATTATTTTTGTTCAATTTCTATTTGAATTTCACAATATCCAAATTCTTCTAATTCAGTATTTTGATTTCTAGATAGGATTTTGAATTTCAGTAATATTTTGTTCAATTTTAAGAAAAATAAATATTCATTAATTTTTAAAAAAAATTTTTCGGGTATTAAAAGTGATGTAATCAAAAATTTAGATAATAAAATAATAAATCGCCATATTTTTTGATTCATAATTAGCTAAAGACTTATTTATTTCATGTACCCCAAATATTGAATAAAATACACCAAAATTTAATTTTTTTACTCCAAATTTATTAGAATTACACTAATTAATAAAAATAAAAATGACACTTTTTTATTACATTGACACTAAATTAATTAGAAAAATACCGAAAGTATTCAAAAAAATTGTTTGCTAAAAGAAAAAAAAATTCAAATAATTATTTTGAATGTTTAAAAAAATTTTTTTTCTAATTGACCTAAATTAATAAATGAAGATTTAAATTTTTTAAAATTTATTCCAAAAAAATAATTTAGATAGAGTTGTTTGATAATTTTGAATTTGTCTCGATTTTATTTGTTGATTTAAATTAATGTTTTTTTTTTGGAAATTTCAAATTTTTATTCAGATAAATTTTTTTAAGAATTTTGATTTTGACTCAGACGAGATTAACTTTACATTAAAATCAACCGATTCCAAAAAACAGAGCACGGTAAAGCGAAAAACTGGTGCTGAATTTTTAAAAAAAAATGAAGACATCGATTCACGCAGTGACAATGCACAATTGGGCAGCGAAGTCAAACAACTTCGAGATCAACTAGAACAAATAAATGATGAATTGTTAGATTTAAAAAAAAAATATCAAGAATTTCAACTAGAAACTGAGACAAATGAGAAAATTCGAAATCAACAAGTGGAAAAATTGAAGAAAAAAATTGACTATCTTCTTAAATTGAGTTTTTCCAACACATTTTCAAAGTCTGTAGACGAAGATCACGATCAAAGCGAACAAATAATTAAATTTTAAAACAACTTTTTTTATTGTTTAATAATAAAAAAATTTATAATAAAACCTCTATTTTAAATCATCCAGTCCCATTCTAAACTTTTCCAAATAATTTAAAACTTTGTTGTTTGTGGCTCTCAAAACTACCGGCGGAGCTACTCCGGCTTTTTGTGCTTCAACCCATCTATTAACACAGAGACACCAATTATCGCCAGGCTTTAAACCCGGAAATTGATACATGGGTCTAGGTGTGCTCAAGTCATTGCCAACTGACTTAGTGTATTCCAAGAATTTTTCAGTCATTGTAGCACATATCAAATGAGTTCCCAAATCAATTGTATTAGTCTCACATTTTCCGTTTCTTGTAAAACCAGTCATAGGTGACTCGCTGCAAACATCAAGTCTCTCTTGACAAAAAATAAGATCAAGATCATCAAGCTAACTAAAAGTATTACCATCATAAACATTTAATTGGAATTGTCTAGACTCTTTATTCATATTTTTGAATTAAAATTCTTATTCTAATTTCAGCTTTTATTTTTGATTTTACTTAAACTAATCCAACTTTAATTTTAATCACTTACGGGTCTTTATTCTGACATGACCAGGATCCATCATTTGAAAAAGCTGAAACCAATTAAGCACTTAATTTATTTTTTTTTTTTATTTGTTTTCTGTACCGAGCTAGAGCTCCTTCAGAATAAATTTAAAAAAATAAATAAAATAAAATAAAAATAAAATTTAAAAAAATAAAATTAAAGTTAATAAAATGAGATAAAAAAAAAGAATTAAAAAAAAAGTAAATAAGCTAAATAAATGAAAATTAAGAATATATAAAATTGGAAAAGATTGTTACATGTGGCTCATGTTTAAATAGTTCAAGTTTCAGGAAAAAAGAAGAAATAGTAAGGTAGCAATTACACAATGGAGTTGAGTAGTCAATATATCTTGATTCGAAACCTTCTTTGTATTCCTTCACCAGTCTTACAACCAATGGAATAGAATGACTCAGTCCTGTCCCAACATATCTCTCACTCAACTCAAAAAGCCGATTCGAGACTGTTAGTAATGTTAGTTTATTAAAAGCCTCATGATGCACGATGTTGGAGGGAGTATCATATTTTAACTTAAGAATAGATCTGACTGCTGTATTCTGAATTTCTTGTAGTTTTTTGACATTATTTTCTGAAAATGAATTTGAGCAAGGAAAAGAATAGTCTAAAATTATTTTTTTTTTTCTAATTGTTTATTTAAATTTGAAATGGCTCTGAGTAATAAAACTCCTTCTGCCATTAGAAAAGTAAAAAAAAATTGAATTTTAAAATGAATAAGGTAAACATAAAAAAATTTTTTGAAAAAAAAAAATACAAAAAAGAATGAATTAATAAATTACTGAAAAAACGATAGCAAGTTTTTTTTTTTTTTTTTTACAATTTTTAATGAAAGATTGAAAATCAGAGGGATAAACCCTTATCATTTAACCATTCACTGAATTCATTCCATATAATACATAATGGTGTTTTTTTCTTACAGGATCTTGAGCTGTTAACAAAAGCACTGACATATTCTTTGATTAATTCAATAGTAAGTGTATTTTTGAAAATAACACTATTTTTGAGATATTTTATAAATAGTTTATTTAAACGAACTTCAATGTTATCAAGCTTTATGTCATCTCGGAAATTTATCAGGAGATCCGATGGAGTATCATGAGATAAATTATAACTGTACTTAATTGAAATATTTTGGAGAACTTGTAGCCTAGAGTGGTTGGTCTTTGAGATTGTGCCAAGTTTTATCAAAGGCTTGAGAAATGTCAAAAGATAATGAGCACACTTTTTTTTTCCTATTGAAAATTTCAGATATTTTTTGTCTAAAATCGATCTGACTAAAGATTTATATAGATTTCCTAGTGTGTTTTGATTAAGACCCCATTTTTTGTTTGACAATATTTTAATAATATTTAGCCTTTTATTGTAGCGTTCTTTAATTTCGTCTACCAGTATATTAAAGTTTAATTTAGAATCAAATTTAATACCAAGAAACTTGATTTCTTTATTTACTTGATTTCAATATTCTCTTTCCATAAGTTTCCATTAAGTTAAGATTATCACTCTCTTTTTTGTACCTAGAAAAGACTACTGAACACGACTTTTCAACTGATATCTTCATTTTCCATTTAATAAGCCATTGTTCCAGTTCGTTGGTGTATTTATTAATCTTATTTTCTAGGTTCCCTTTTTTGTTATAAATGAAGAATGTAACTAAATAAAAAGATCATCTGCGAAAAGCAGAGAGTATTCATTATTTGTTTTGTTTCTTTTAGGGATGTCATTAATGTATATAGTAAATAAAGGCATTCTCTTTTATTGAGAATGTCGCTTGGTTTGTGGTTCCAAGCTAGTCTAAATAGTTGCCGAGTTCGCAGTTTTTTATGACTCGGATGAGTGGCGCTGTTTATGATGAACGTCCCACGTGCTTCTTAAGGGCAGGCGCCGTCTATGCCATTGCCGGTCTCAAGCCCGGATGGGAAAATAGGAGGGTGACCAGCAATTTTGGTAAAAAAAATAGCCCAGATTCAAGACATTAATCTTAGACTTGAATTTACTCAGTGTCCATTAACTAGATACTGTACACTGATGTCACCATAAGAACTCTATAAATACTAGAAAAATTAAGATATTTATTAGAAAAAAAACTAAATGAATCAAAGGTATTTTTAAGAGTAATGGCTCAGTCCGCTGTCAATTTCAGATCAGTCTTGAACAAAAGTTAACATTTATCTGAAAATATTTAATAATTTCAACACATCATCCTTAAATTATTTAATTATTCATAAATATCTCAAAAAAAGTAAAACTGAACAAATTTTTTTTTATTTTTTGTTCAAAATGGTCTACATTAATTCGAGAGGTAGTCACTTTTTTTCCAAATTGAACTCAAAAATTTACAGGTTTTTTTTTACCTAAAGGAGAAATAGTCGATTCAAAGTCAACTTATAATAAAATTACGGCGTTCTTTTTTGGAATTTATGCCGCAATTCTACTTTTGTAAGACTTTAATCAAAGTTAAGATTTATTTTTTTATATAAAATTTTGTTATTAATAGTTTTAAGACTTTGTTAGAACCGTTTATAAGTCAAGATCAGGGGTCTAGATTAAGGGGAAATCGAGACAGCGGACTGAACAGGTTAGTTTTTGTCGAAAAATAATTTTTAATAATATTTTTTTTCAAGGGGATCAAATACAAGAAGGAGAATCGGAGGATTTTCAAGCATGGGTGGTAATGAAATGATTTTGATTTAAAAATTCAATTTTTTATAATTAAAAATTTAGATTCACCAAGTGCACCACCATGTGTGGGAAGTTCCTGAGGTTAGATCGCCTCTTAGTCGTTTTAAACGATCTAGAGGCGATCGAAACTTTATAAATTTCAAAATTTAAAATTTCGATGAATCAAAAAGGCAAATTAAGTATGACGTGTGATCACTAAATTTGGCTCATTCAAATGTGGTTATGCTGATGGAAATTTTGAAATTTATAAAAAATAATTTTTTTTTATTTTATTTTTTAAAATTAAATAAATTTTAACCAATTTTTTTTAAATATTTATTTTTTATATATACATTTGACGAGTCTAGCAAAGACTTTAAATCATCAGATTTACTTTTGTTTGTGACAAATTTTATAAACCCGCTTCATAAATATCTCTTGTCTTTGCTAAATTCGAAATTAAATTCTCAAATTTAAATTGAATATTTGGAAGAAAAAATATCTCTTAAAAATTTTAAACTATTTTTTCTGTATTCCAGTATTCAACTTGAATTTGAGGATCTACTTTCCTCATCTACCATTCGGACAATTGAAATGTTGTTTATTACTAGCTTGAGTCACTTGTCTATTAGTACTTTTTGGTCTTGATGTTGTTCTTGACCTGGTAGATTTTTGATTTTTTCTTTCATTTCTAAAAAAAATAAAAAAAAGTTAATTTAATTAAAAAATTCAATTTTCTTAATTGATAAGCTAAATAAATTTTGTATAAATTTTTTAGATATTTTACTCAGTTTTACTTTTAGAATCAGATTGGCCATTTTTGTGATATAAAAATTACAAAGCAAGTTAAATTTGTTAGAAAATTTTGTAAGATAATTAAAAGAAAATTTTTTCACTATTAAAAGTTGAATTAAATAAAATAAAATTAAGTTAAATTAAATTTTTTGTCCCTCTTATTTGATATGTTACTATGATCTACGATCCTCAAATTCAATAACTTATCAAGTTATTTATCTTGATGTTTTAATTAAAATAAATTAATATAAAGTGTCATTGTTATAGCAATGACCATTGTCTACAATTTTTCTTACTTTTAATATTTTATTATTTTGATTTGTGATTGAAGTTTTTTAATTAATTCTTCTACTATAAAAATGTAAAATTTTATTTCATTTATTCGTCTTATTCGAATAGTTCCACAAACAATATAAAACGTTTACCTAGGCCTATTGTCGTATTTCTCATAAGTGTTATTTTATCATTTAATAAAATAAAATATAAAAAACAACTAAACTGAGTTTTATTAACTTAACCTTACTTAACGAGGGTTAACAAATATCAACAAAATTAATATAAATTTTTAAAAACGGTTTAATTATATAAATAATTAAACAGAATAAAAAAAATACCTATGAAAAATTTGTATACTTGTCACATGATTTGTTCAGCATTTTATAAGCTGTTTGAATTAATTTATTAATTTTATTTTTATAATGATAGAAAATCATAAGATTAAAATATCCAAAACAAAATATATTTTCCTTTTTTGTTAAAATAATTTTTTTTAGACTTCTCGAGTCTTAATGGTTAAAAAATTTTGATCTTCTAGTGTTAAAATTCTGTCTTTTTCGAAAATCTCAAAAAATTTGATTTTAAATAATTTAACTAATTTACAGTAGTGATTTGACATTTGTGTTTTTACGTAAAGAACCATACCACACATCCATTCATTTTTGCCCCAGCCGTTTTCAACCGCGACCAACCTAAACGAGGGCTTGTTTTGAAGCTTAGAGCCTGGTGAACAAATTCCAACTTTCAATAGGTTAGTCGCTGTTGAAAAACGTTGTCTGTGTAACTTCAAAGTTCAGAATTAAATTAAAATTTAGTTTTGATAATTAATTACAATTTTACAAACAGAATGGGTTCAATATTTTCTTTATAATATAAATTTAAATATAATTTAAATTTTTCAAATATATTAATATTATTTTTTTATGACATACATCACATTAAAATATGTAAGGTATATTAATAGATAATTTGATAATTCTCAATTGGTTAATTTCAAAGTACCGTATACCCTTGCGCGGTATTGCATGCAGTTAAACTCAAAATTGATTTTAAGTGCATGCATCCCGTACCATCTCTCCCATGTTAACCCAACCCTATTGATTAACCCGTGCATTTATCCGGTCTCTTTGGTTTTAAGCGCGGCTTTTATTGCTAAGAACTAAAAAATAAAGATGCGCTGTAGAATAAAATTTTAATTTTTATGCGGCATCTATTATTAAGGACAATGATAAATCTAATCTTAGGATTTTGGTTTAGACGCTGGGACTAAAATTGGAAAAAATAGAAAAAATTAAAAATTAAAAAAATGAATTTTAAATCATTTTTTTTATAAAAATTATGAAAAATGATTTAAGCGCGGCTTTAAAACTTAGAAAATTTCAAAAAAAATAAAATGCATGTAAATAAAAATTAGTTTCATGCTCTCTCTTGTTTCTTGTCCAAAAAAAATATTGTATTAGCTACACAAGTATTTTAATATTTTTGTGATTATTTTTGATAAAAATAAATTTTTATAAATGGAGCCTGACATATCTATAGCACAAGAAATGGAAGTCGATCCAAATTCAGCGCTTTCATGTATTGATTCAAACGAGACATCAAATCCAAATTTAAAGCGAATTCGTTACAATCTGGAGAATAAAGCTAAGGTTCTTTATTTTCACAAACAGGGAAACAGTATCAACAAGTGTGCCAAACACTTCAGCATAGATATGCGTTTAAAAGTAGATGGATAAAGTTAGAATCGACAATTTTATCAAAAAATTAAAAAGGCCAATTTTTTTTTTGGACTCAGCCCCCTGTAACTTGACTAAGAGTGTAAAAGATGAATTGCAAGTGAATGGTATTGTCACCAATTTTATTCCACCGCGCATGACTAATTTATTACAACCAGCCGATGTTTGCTGGTAAACAATATCGCAATAAATGGAACAAATGGTTTTTAGAGGATGAAAGATCTTTTACCAGGTTTGGTAACACACAATCTCCAGTATATGTAAATGAGAATGAGCCAAGAAACGCCAATTTTGTTTCAAAATGATAAAAATCAAAATTTGAAAAAACGAGGTAAGAGACCAGATAGTCCGAATACTATATATAAAAAAAAATTGAAGCAAAAATGCTTCAAAACAATAAAAACATTTAACCGATGACTAATTATAAAATATTTTTTTAATCGATTAGAAAATTTTTCACTTTTTAAAATTTTTTTCTAAGTTTTAAAGCCGCGCTTAAATCATTTTTCATAATTTTTATAAAAAAAATGATTTAAAATTCATTTTTTTAATTTTTAATTTTTTCTATTTTTTCCAATTTTAGTCCCAGCGTCTAAACCAAAATCCTAAGATTAGATTTATCATTGTCCTTAATAAAAGATGCCGCATAAAAATTAAAATTTTATTCTACAGCGCATCTTTATTTTTTAGTTCTTAGCAATAAAAGCCGCGCTTAAAACCAAAGAGACCGGATAAATGCACGGGTTAATCAATAGGGTTGGGTTAACATGGGAGAGATGGTACGGGATGCATGCACTTAAAATCAATTTTGAGTTTAACTGCATGCAATACCGCGCAAGGGTATACGGTAAATTAAAACAGATATAAAAAGTTTTTTTTTTAAATGTAATTTTTTTAATATTAAACATCTTCAAAGCTTTCAATATATTCAGTATAATCTTCATCCTCACTATCATCTTCAGAAACATTTATTCCTAAAAGTCTTAATAAAGTGCTACCAGGATCTAAATTCATTTCGAGAATTTCAATATTTTCATTTAAACTTTGATCTAACTCATTTGATATTATGGAAGTTGGGTTTATAAAATTAAGTGGATTAATTTCTAAAGAATCTGTTTGAGTTTCAGCATCTTTGAAAGATCTCAAACTTTCTATCCTATTAGACTTATTATTAGTGTTGTGAGTCGACTCGGAAAAAGTCGACTTTTTTTTCGACTAGTCGATTTTTCTGACAGTCGACTCGAAATCTTGAAATTCGACTCTAGTCGACTAGTTTTTCTTTAAAGTCGACTTAAGTCGAAGCTTAAATCAAATAATTGAAATAAATTTTAAAATCAAATTTTATTTATATTTTGATTGTCAATTTTATACAAAAAAATTTAAAGTTTAACATTTATATTAGTAACAATTAAGGATAGTTTCAGTTTCAACATGCGGATGAATACTTCTTAAATGATTTAACATTGCAATTGTGTTTCCATTTTTTTTTATAGAAGCCCCACATTTTCTTTTATTAACCAAAACTTGGCAAATTAAACGATCAGTGTCCTCAACAAAATAATTCCAAACAATGCTTTTTTTTTTCGACATAATATGTTTATGAACAAACAATAAAAGAATAATAAAAGAAGCTTAAGTTTCAAAGAACAAAAGAGCGCTTTTATTTCTGTTGAATGAAAAAGGATGAGCTAAAACTTTCTCATAGTTGCAAAAAGTTAAATCAAAGTGAATGAAAAAACACAAAAACAGTGACTTTAGTTTTATTGTTTGATATTAAAAGTCTTTTGTCTTAATTGTTAGAAACAATCGAATCTAGTTTCGAATTAATTTTTTTAAGTTAACGCTTTTTTATTTTTGAAAAACGGCAAAAAAGTCGACTTTAGTCGAATTTAGTCGACTCGAGAAAAATAAAGTCGATTAAAGTCGACTCGAAAAAAAATTAGTCGATTACAGTCGACTTGATGATTTTCTAGTCGACTCACAACGCTACTTATTATAGCAATCAGGACAAATAAAGTCACCAGTTTCTATTTGGTCTTGGTTTTTAGGATATAGAATTACTCTTACCTTGTTTAGTTTCTCGATTTTTTTAATTTCAGAAGGTCTTCTCACCGTTTTCGGATCGATATGTGCTAAGTTACAAAAACAACAAGCACATCTGTTGTTTTGAATGTTAGTTTTTTTCGAATTTTCTTTTGAAGTGGACATTATGGTTTTTTTAAATTTTTTTATTTTAATTTTGTTTTGTTTATATTTTCAAAGAATATAAAAAAAAACTTAGAATTTCAACTTAAAAACAAAAAAATTCTATCCCAAAAAGATTCATAAATTCTCAGGACAAAGCTTTTTTCATTAAAAAAACATAGGATAGGATAAAAATTAAATCAGTTGAAAACTATCCATTCCCCAAAAAAAAATGTTGAATTTTATGAAAAACATCTTTTCTTTATCGAAAAAATAAAATTTGACCATAAAAAACGGGGGCAGAATTAACATGATTGTGCGGTAAGGTTCTTTACGTAATTTTAGGTAAAATTACGTAAAAAAACAAATTTCAATTGAAAAATTTTAACTATTTTTGATAAATAGATATTTTTAAAGGGGGAAGGGTGGCTCAGACCCTTTTAATTTTTGGATTTTAAAAGGAATTGTGATCAACAAGAAAACTTCCTGGTTAACAATATTATTCCACTTTGAAACAAGTTACGGTACTTTTTAGTGAATTCCTTAACAAAGAATATTTATAGAGCGAACTACAATAAGTAAATCAAAATGCCAAGACCTAAATAATTAATTACTAAATTATCTATCAGTCAAACACAAAAGAAAAAGAATGAATTTCGCCTAAAGCGTAATTCAGCATCTTCCACAGTGTGTCTAAGCAGGCTTGCAGTGGTCATGGTGCCATGGTCACTGTTACAGCTTAATATTATTATTAATTTTATTACTTAATTGGGTCGTTTTTATGATAAAAATAATATTATTCAAATTTACTTTGGATGAGTATCTGGATCTTTATTAAGACATTCAGCTGGCTTCTTGTATTTTTTGGTAAAATAGACTGGGTGGCGAATAAATATTAAAAAGTCACGGCATAATTCAAGCTGGTTAAAAATCGGATACAAAGTTTCAAATGGAAGGACATTTTCACTCAAAGTTTTTATCTGATTATCAAAAGTAGAAACAAATCCATTTTCGCCATTAAATCTCCACAAATTATCATTTTTGTTGCATTTATCCTCGGTTTTTAGTGTTTTAACTTCGCTGTCCAGAAGGGGTCTTATCTTGGAATGAATGTCAACAACACTAGGCGAGGAACAATTGAATACAATTGCATAAAAACCATTTCCAGTGTGATTTTTAATCTTGTCAAATACCTCGTTAACATTGGTTATGTTTTCTTTTTTGGCTATTTTTTTGAGCGCTCTTTTGATTTTTTTATAAAATTTTTCCGCTTCGCCCAAACGATGATTAATAGCCTTTTGATCATCTCCTTCATGGTGTTTTTTTCCACCTTTTTCTGGATATCTTTTTCTACTTCTGTGAGATTTTTTGTTTTTCCTAGAACGGTCAGCTCGTTTATACAAAAAATTGTCATTTAAATGATTAAATGGGCCCAAAGCCTTGCTTGACTTAATCAAATCTCTTGATTGACAAGTGTCCAATTTAAATTGGTACAAGACTAGGATTAAAATTACCAAGCGCATTTTAATTAACAATAACTTTAATTTCGGTAAAAATAAATTTGTCAAAATAAATTTTATTAAATTAAATTAATTTAATTTGTATAATTAAATTTTTTTTTGTTTAAAATTTGAATACAAAAATTATAAAATCTTATTTATTTTAGTTTGTAAGTTTTGAAAAATACTAAAAAATTATAAAATAAAAACCATTCACATTTTATTTCTGAGTATGTTTACGCAATTTGTCCCTAAATTGCCGAATTTTTCAAAATTTTATGTTATCTTTGACCATTATTTCTTTTAATTGATCACCAGGCTCTTCAAAAGGCTTAACTTTTCCTTTGCTTGGATTACAACAGCACAAAAGCTTGTCAAACACTTTGTCATAGGGGCTCAAAGAACGCAGGTAGACTGGCAAAAAGTTCCAACTTCTCAATCGATATGGTAAAAAGTTGGGCTTTTTTTTCTGCAAAATATTAATTGCTATCACAGCTGCTATAAAAATTACAATTGGAATCATTATTGCCAAAAATGCAGCTCTTGAAAAATGAAAATAAAAAATTTTCCAAATAATTTCATTATTCTTACAATCCAAGAAGTGATGCTCCAAAAATAAAACCAGGCACTAAAATAAATGAAAGCATCAAATACACCACAGCGAACCATTTATGATCAGCTGACTGGTCACCCAAAAATTGAGCCATTTTTATAGGTACTTTTCTCATAAAAGGTATTGGATACCAAATCAAAATTCCAGTAATGTTAAACAAGCTGTGGCAAAGTGCAATTTGTATTGGAAACTTCAATGAATTAGAACCGGAGCTTAAACTAGCCAGAATTCCCGTAATAGTTGTGCCCAGATTAGAACCGAGTGTTAACGGAAATAATCTCTCTAATGAAACAATGCCCATGCCACAAAGAGGAATCAAACTAGATGTAAATACTGAACTGCTTTGAACCAAAATAGTTAAGCCGCATCCAAGCTAGATGATCAAAAACAATAAAATAAAATTTTGAAAATAATTTTTTTTTCTAATTTCCTACCAAAATAGCTACTGGGCCAGTAAAATATTTCCAAATGCCAGGCCAGTCAGAGTTAACTACTTTTTGGATAACTTTGGCAACCGGTCCTTTGAAAATAGAGCTCAAAATTTTTACCATTGATATCAAACAAGTGCACAAAATGACTAGAGAAACAACCAAAAGTAAAAGTCCCACAGCCCATTCAGGCCATTCCAAAGGCTCTAGTAAAAATTTGCACCTTTCAACTATCGTTTCCATAACTATGGTTCCATTTAGATTATTTTCTATTTTTTTGCTACAAAAATGTTTTATTAAGGTATCATTTTCTTTAGCTACACCTTGAGCAATATTTTCCAGAACTTTTTTGTCCAACTGTATGATTGCTTTGGTCAATGGTTTGGTAATTACCGTCAAAATTTCAGGATTTTTGGCTGAGCTTGTGTCGGCTGATAGAATTAGTCCAACAAGCCATCCAGTTGTTCTTTCCAGATAGCCACTTACTACTTCAATTGGCAACAGGACAAGCACACTCAGCAAATTAAAAGAGTCGTGGACAGTGGCAGCGGCAAAGGCCCGGCGAAAATTCTCTCTATCAGTCTAAGAAAAATATTATGAAAATATTTATTAAAAAAAAACAGAGAATTACCAATTGTGTCAATGAGACCAAAGTGCTGGTCACACTTGTTCCAATATTTGCGCCCATTATAATTGGTATGGCAACATTAACCTTTACAACTGAATAAAATTTTTTATAATCTTTTTTTTGACATTTATTTAATTATTTACTTCCAGCAGAGACCATGCTAACAATAATGCTAGTTGATGTGGATGATGATTGAACGATCACAGTTACAATTACACCGATGACCAGACCAGCAACAGGATTTGTTATCACTTTTGATTTGAAAGCCTCACTGGCTTTTTTGCCACCGATAAGTCGGAAGGCCGAGCTCATCAAATCAAGCGAGACTACGAATGAATACAAACAAAACAATAGAAGAACAATTTTGAGCACTATTTTTAGAATAGTGACAATTTTATCCTTTTTGCTTTTTTCACTTTGTTGGTCATGAACAATTTCTAATTTTTGCATTATTTTTGAATCCATTTTTTAATTTTAGAGTCAAGCTTATTTTTATTTTTTTTCCAAAGCGTATTTAAATAAGTTTTAATGTCATTTTTTTAACATTCTTTAAGATTTTTAAAGTTAAAATCGAGTTTTAGAATGATCTAAGTATGGCTGAATCGTGAATATTCAAAAAATTAAAGTGAAACATTTAATTTAATTATTTTATATGAACAAAAAGATAAATTGGTGACAAGTTTTTTCTTATCTGAAGATGATGTATCATGACTTTTTCACATATTGTCAAAATTAATTTTAATGAATATAATATAATGTTTATTCTTAATATAGAAAATCCAGATATTTAATTTTAACGAGAAATGTGACGCTAAAAATGGTAAATGTCGAAAAACTAGGCGACATAAAGTAAATAGATAAACAACAGCTTAAATAAAAAAACGTGATTTTAATAAAATTTTAAAATTCTAAACTAAAATTCATACTGATAAATTTAAAAAATATATTTTTTATCATTTTTGTAATTCTATGGATCAAATAAAATTCAAAATTCTAATTAAATTAGAGTTATTAATTTAAAATCTTAAATTTAGATTTTTAGGAAGCAGCCTTCAGAAATTTTCATTTTCATTTTCATTTGGAGAATCAAGCAATTTTTTTAAGATTACTTTGAAAAAAATTTAATCAATGGGTATAGAATAAAAATGACGAAATAATTAAAAAAAAGCTTGATTTGCTAAATGAGTAGAAAAAGCCTTTACAATTTGTTTCTAAGAATTTAAAGCCAGATTGATTTTATCTTTAAAATAAAAAAAAAAACATTCTTTCAAAAAGTTGAATTTTAAATTAGTTAATTAAAAAACCATTAAAAAATTTTGATTACAAAAATTTACCAATAGCCAAATCAATCAATCGAAGATTTGAGGAAAGTTTGAAGGCTTTTGTTTAAAAAGGTAATTGGAAGGCCTCATAAAGCTTCATCAACTTCAACAAAAAAATTCGCAATTTTTGAGAAATATAGATTTAAATGTTGTACAAGATCATTTCATGACTAGCGACGAATGGTTTTGTCCACGTTAGAGTCTATACCATACGTCGCTACATAGTACAATCCTTCTATTTTATGACATTTTTTCAAACAAGAAAGATGGTGTTTTTCTAAATAAATAATTTAATATTTTTAACTCAATAGAAATTCTTATTTTTAAAATTAATTGAGTGCCATTTTTTTCTTTTTTACATTTATAACATTTTATATTTTTTATTAGCTGGTAATAATTTTAATTTAATTACACAATAATTCTAATTCAAGCGTTTCTTTAACATTGATCAATCTAAGAAAATTATTTTTTTTCAGCGCTAACAAAGTATTTAAAGAAAAATTTTTAAAAAAATGTCAAAAAATAAATTAATTTTTTAGTACAGCTATTATGAAAATAAAAACTCAGGAATTAAAAGTTTATTTTTGAATTATAAGTGATTAGTAACATAATCAAATTTAGTTTTCATCTTCTGATAAATGAATATAATTCAGGCGGATTTGACATTTTATCGTATAGCAAAAAAGTAGGGACTGATTTTAAATGCAAAACTCTTTTGTTATATTTTCATATTATTGAAATTGAATAAACATAAAACTCTTTGATTTAGGATTTTTTTTCTTAAACAATTTTGGTTCAAATTTATTTATTTTTAAAACTAAATTAATTAAATTTTTTTTGGGTCTCCCCCAATAGGTGACCAAGCGGTCACGAAATATGTGACCAATTCAATTTCTCTCATTTGGTGACCAACAGTGGTCACGTATATTTGACCATGGAAATAGGTGACCAATATTTTGAAGACAACGGTCACGTAATGAGTACATAGGTCACCAAATGAATATCAATGGTCACCAAATGAATGACAATGGTCACATGAATTTAATAAAATATTATTACAAAATTTAAGTTAATTTTATAAAATGAATTTTATTTACTTATTATTATTAATTTCAAATTTTTATTATAATCATTTTTTTGATGAAACAGCAAATTTTATGAAAAATATTGTTAGGTTTCATATTAAATCCAAAAACAATTTTAAAACTATTCTAAAAATTAAAAATCAAAAATGAATGAACAATTTAAAGATTCCGAAGAACATAATATTTTTAATATGTTACGCGAAATTGGTGCAGTGCATGTTTCACAAGTCTGTTCTAAATCTAATTGTCCTAAGTATCAAAGAGAAATGGAACTTCGATTTAGATTTATTAAATTTATTTTAATTATTAAATAATTTTAAAAAAAAATTAAAAAGGGTAAAAAATGGTCTATTTTTTGTTGATAAATGATATATATTTGAAGGAGCTTTGACAATTATTTTGTATTATTAATTTTGTATCTTTAAAAAATAAATTAAAAATTTTCTAATTTTTTTTTTAATTGTAAATGTAAGCTTAAATGCGTTATATTACTAAAAATTTAAATAAGAGAGAAAAAAAAATTTCGATAGTAAAACTACAAAATTAATATTTTTATTATTTATTTTAATTTTTTTTTCAAAATAAAATACTTAGTTTGTTTAATTTACTTAAATTGTTCAAAAAATTTTTAACAAAACTCTAAAATTTCCAAAAGACTATTTTTAAGAAGTTTAAAATAGAATTTTTTCCTAAAATAGCCAAAATTTTTCGAATTTATTTTTTATTTGTCAAAAATAAAACCACTGACTTGGGCATATAAAATTTCTATGAAAATTAAGGTTTAAATATTTTGCTTTTAATTTCTTGCACAATATTTAACAACAAGCTCAAGTTAAATTTTAAAATCATAGTCTAACATTTATTTAGACTTTTATCACATTTAATTCAAATTTTTTATCTCTAGAAAATTTACTAAAAGCACTTTATTTTAACTAATTGCTTTATTTTCAATTCAAACAAAATATTTATTTTTTATTTGTTAACTCAATTTGAAAAGATTAAATGGAAAAAATAATAAAAAACAAAAAAATTAAAAATGGTAGAAAAAAAATTTAAAAATCAAAGTTCATAAAAAATAAATAACTTAATTATCCTAGTTATTTCAAAAAAAAAACACCGGTTTAGTCTATTTTCTGAGACGTCTCGCTGGTTTTTTTATTACACGTTTTGACGCAAAGGCTTGAGAACTCAATACTTGGGACAAATTGGACGAAATAAAATTATTTTGTTCGTCCATTCCACTAGACACAAATGGTGTATTATGAACTGGAGAAGAGTTTGATGCAAAATTAAAAAAATTTGTCGCTTTTTGACCTTCATCCTGATCTCTGAAATTAGCACGGGTCAACTGTTCGGTCTTTTTTGCCTCTGTCATCAATCCAAACAGTACTGGTCTAGTAGTGGTATTAAATAAATTGACATTTGATGGTGACATGATATTTGTCTTAATTATTTCTGTATTTTTGCCAAATGTAAAAGATGGCTTCTTATCTTCGTCAATTTTTTTATAGTCATTTGTTGGGCCAAATAAAACTGGTTTAGTTTGACCAAAAGAAAATGCTGGCTTTGCATCTGAATTTGTACCAAAAAGAGCTGAATTAGTCGATTTAAATGAAGATGAGCCTAACAAAGATGGTGAAATACCAAATGAAAATTGTGGCTTTGACCCATTTGTTGATGTGGCAAGAAAATTGTTTTCTGGTTTAGTTACTTCATTGTTAGAAAAAGAAAATGGTGGCTTTGTTTGAGTTGAGGATAAATTAAAAATTGAATCTGAAGACTTGGGTGTTGCATTTGATGGAAAAGAAAAGAAATTATTTTTTTTTGATGTTTGTGTAATGTTTTCAAGGGGAACATTAAATTTATTTTGTTCATTTTTTTTGGGTCCATTGTCCAAAACAGCTGGCTCTGAATTGGAAAAAGATGCAGCTGATTTATTGCTCATTGAAAACATGTTTATTTTATTTTTTTCTTTAGGCTCATCGCCAGCTAATTCGGTAGTTTGCTTTACTAGTTCAGTTGCACCAAATGAGAAGTGAACAAGTGCATTGTCGTTTATTTTGTCTGATTTATTTTCATCATTTTTGAAAGAAAAGCCACTTTTGGTTTCACCTAAAGAAAAATTAGATCCAAATGAAATGGGCACAGACAAATTATTTGTCTTGAGACCAAATAAAAGATTTCTATTGGCATGATTGATTGAATCAAAGTCAGAATTTTTTGTTTTTGTAGATTGCCCCAAGTCACGTGATGTCGAGCAACAAACACATATTGTTTTTTCATTATCATTGAACACCAAGCATGCTTCACATTTCCATTTTAATTTTTCTTGTTTGTCATCCTGTTTGGCTGGTGCATTTGTGACAGAGGAAAATTTAATAATGTCATTTATTTTGTCTGATTTATTTTCATCATTTTTAAAAGAGAAACCACTTTTAGTTTCACTTAAAGAAAAATTAGACTCAAATGAAATGGGCGTAGACACATTATTTGTCTGATGTCCGAATGGAATATTTGTATTCTTCAAAGTCATTGAACTATGACTAGAATTTTTTGTTAATTTTGATTGTTCCAAGTCACGTGATGTCGAGCAACAAACACATAATGTTTTTTGATTATCATTGAACACCAAGCATGCTTCACATTTCCATTTTGATTTTTCCTGCTTATTATCTTGTTTGGCTGTTTCATTAGCACCTAAAGAGAGTTGAACAGGTGCGGTGACATTTAATTTGTCTGATTTATTTTCATCATTTTTGAAAGAGAAACCACTTTTAGTTTCACCAAAAGAAAAATTAGTACCAAATGAAATGGGCGTAGACAAATTTTTTGTCTGAAGTCCAAATGAAACTGACGTAGACGCATTATTTGTCTGATGTCCAAATGGAATACTTGTATTCTTCAAAGTAATTGAACTATGACTAGAATTTTTTGTTAATTTTGATTGTTCCAAGTCACGTGATGTCGAGCAACAAACACATAATGTTTTTTGATTATCATTGAACACCAAACATGTTTCACATTTCCATTTTGATTTTTCCTGCTTATTATCTTGTTTGGCTGTTTCATTAGCACCTAAAGAGAGTTGAACAGGTGCGGTGACATTTAATTTGTCTGATTTATTTTCATCATTTTTGAAAGAGAAACCACTTTTAGTTTCACCAAAAGAAAAATTAGTACCAAATGAAATGGGCGTAGACAAATTTTTTGTCTGAAGTCCAAATGAAACTGACGTAGACGCATTATTTGTCTGATGTCCAAATGGAATACTTGTATTCTTCAAAGTAATTGAACTATGACTAGAATTTTTTGTTAATTTTGATTGTTCCAAGTCACGTGATGTCGAGCAACAAACACATATTGTTTTATCATCATCATTGAACACCAAACATGTTTATTTATTGAATTGAATTAACCTCCTTTAAGGAGAAGTAAAAGAAAATAAAGATAAAAAATTTTTTTTTTTTTTTTTTTTTTTTTTTGTGTTTTTGTGTTTTTTTTAAAAAATGAAAAATTATTACCTAAAAATAAAATTACAAAAATAAAAAAGGAATGTTAGTTCGAAAATAGAAAAAGGCATGAAAGTTAGAAAGCAAGATAATTTGGACCAAAATTCATGAATTTCTTTTATTTTGAATTAGCTCATTTAGGAGAGTTCTGTAATGTTTTAATTTTAAATTGCAAAGACATAACCAAATTGAATCAGATATACCATCATTAGAAATCAGATTAATCTTAAGATTTTGTTTAAGTTGGTTTATATTTACTGAAATTTTTGAGGTTTCAATTTTAAAGTACTTGGAAATAAGTACTAAGTCGGAGGAAAAAGATTTATTAGAGGGGGGGTCACTTAGCATATATTTTAAAAATTGTGATGATAGATAATTATATTTAATTGTATCAATAAAAGTTAGTTTTGAAAATAGATAAAGTTCATCAAAGTTGAATAATTTTAGTACTTTTAAGACTCGTGACATGTGACAGTAGGCTTTTAAACCAAACATTTGTCTAATTAAGTTGTTTTGTAATTTATTTATTGAATCCTTTGTGGTCGAATTAAGAGTAAGAGCCTCAAGACCATATGTGAATTTAGATAAGCAAAATGTTTTGTATATAAATGATTTGAATTTAGGTGAAGAGGTAGGACTATTTTTAGGGAGAAGATATGAAATTCCAAAAAAGCTGCTCTGAACTTTTTTAAAATTTATAACTGCCTGTGTGTTAAGGTCAAGATTAGAATCTATAATGAATCCTAAGTATTTTAACTGATTTGCTTCTTCAAGTTCGGATCCATTAAGGTGAAATACCGACTTAAATAATTGAGTGCCAAAGTTAACAACTTTTGTTTTATTAGGATTAAATTTTATTCTCCATTTATTCCCATAAGATCCACAAATATCCAAAAGCATTTGTAGATGGGAGTCAACTGGGCTTATTAAGATTATATCATCTGCGTAGACAATGATAGAAACATTAAGATTTTTATAAAGAGCTCCAAGCTCATTGTTAAGGCATTCTATTATAAGATCATCAATATATATGTTGAAAAGAAAAGAAGATAAAATAGCTCCTTGTTTTACACCAGTTTCAATTTTAAAGGGTTTAGTTGTTAGATTATTTGGAAGAGATAAAACAGCTAGTGCTGAGTTATAATAAATCCTAAGCAATACCCAGTAGGAAGTATGCAGTCTCTTTAATAGTTTATAGAATAAGCCATCACGCCAAATTTTGTCAAAGGCCTTTTCTGCATCTAAAGATGCTATCCTACATCCAGAGCCTTTATTGATGTAGTTAAGAGTTGTTTCTTTTAATACAAAAATGGCATGGTTACATGAGGTTTTTTTCTTAAAACCAAATTGGTTATTACTAACTTTGTAAAGATCAGGGGAGTTAATTAGAATAAGTTTTTCTAGGATTTGAGCAAAGCAGTTTGAAATAGAAATAGGTCTTATATTGTTTAGATCATAGCTGTTTTTTAAATTATCTTTTAGAATAGGATTAATTTTTGAAGTATTAAGATTTTTTGGGATTTTATTGAATAGTAGAAGTTGGTTGAAGAATTCAAGTAGAATTTCATAAAAGCCAACAAAATTTACATTTTTTAAAAGGTTATAGGAGATTTTGTCAAAACCAGTTACTTTTGAGTTATCAAATTCTGATATTATTTTCTTTAGTTGAGACAGCTCAAAAAAAGGCAGATTAGCAGGACGAGTGTAGTTCACAAATGTTTCATTCACATGTTTTTTAATATTTATCTGATCACTTGAGAGAGAGGATTCATCCTCTTTGAATAAATTTAAGAAATGAGAAAAGAGTTTATCCGGTGGGAGGGTTATTTCTTTTCTAACATTTCTTTTATTTTTAGACTGTGCAAGTCTTTTCCAAAATCTATTCCTATCTTTTAAAGAGAAAAGACTTTCTATTTTTGCTTGCTCTTTTAATTCATTTAGATAAATTTGTTGTCGTTGAGCTCTTCTAAATTCTTTCTTTAATTGTCTTCTTTTAGGTTCAAAGGAGGGATCCGTTTTTATTTTTTGATTGATGTCAATTAACTTATCTTTTATCAATTTTAGTTCCTTATTGAACCAATTGTTTTTCTTTGGCTTCTTAGCTAAATTGGAGGAAAAGTAAATATTTTGATAGTCTAATGCTTCATTTGAGGCTTTAGAGATTGAGTCACATATTGATTTATAAAAGAGATCAACATGCTCTTGTGCATTAAAAATAGGTTTCGAGGGATCAGTGTAATCGAGACAAGAATTAAAAAAATGATAAGATAAATTATTATTATAGAATTCAGATACTTCAGAAATTTCAAGTTTTAGTCTGGGTTGGACTTGAGGCTTAACATATAGAGATTCAGTCTCACAGTGGAGATTTTCATAAGTAACATCTAATTTAAGGGCGAGATGATCACTAAGATTTCCCAAGTCACTTAAAATGTTACATTGAATAGATTTTAAGATATTCCCTTGATCTGAGACTAAAATATGGTCAAGGTTAGCATAATATGGGGGGGAATTTTTTTTATACTTTGTATAGGTATACGAAGTAAATTGTGTGTTTAATGAGTCCAGTAGGACCAGGTCATTATCATGTATAAAATTGTACAGTAGAGAATCTAACTTATTTATATTTGAGGATTTTTTACAAGTGAGCCTGAATGGATCTGCATTGAAGTCACCTATTATGAACATTGGAATATTTTTGTCTTTAAAAAATTTCATGTGAGCTATTAAGATTGATAGAGTAGTCTCATATAAAGCTATCGAATCAACCTTATTCTTATTATTATAAAAGGGCATATAAACCCCAAAAATTACAAATTCTTGACCTTTGATTTTCAAATGGACATAGCTCGAATGTCTATTAAAAAAGTCACTTTCAATCAAATCACAAGAGTCGTCAAGAAACCAGCATTGGCCACCATAAGGTCGCCCTGAAGATTTACCTAAGTAATCAGGCATATCCGACTGATAGAGTGGAGTATTTTTATGATACCTAGATGAAGCTAAATCCTTTATAATATGAAATTCATTTTTTTTGGTCCATAATTCATTCAAATAGCAAATATTTGAAATATTAACTAAATGATTACAATAAGATAAATTTGATTTTAAATTGTAACAATTAAGAAAAGAAATAGAAAAAGAATTTAAAGGCATAATAATTACGTAACTATTGATTAGGAGTATTGCTCGTATTTGCTTCAGATGAAGATTGTGTATTTTCATTTGTTCCACTTGAGGAGGGTTGGGCATTTGAGGATGTTGATATCGTGTATCGCTGGCGTAATGCAAATGGTTTATGGTAGCGATTAATTACAGCACCTCTCGGCCAGTTATTTTTGTCTTTAATTTTTTCAAGATCGAACACACTAATGGAAAATTTAAATGATTTAAATAAACCATGAGTTGTTGTGATTTGTTCAAAATTGAAGTATTGTACAATTGAATGAACTGCTTTTTTCACATTTTCTATCGACTCTTCATTAGAGATGCGTCCAAGGTATATTTCTACAGTACGTTCACAAGATTTTAACCCGGTTATATTACCTTGACCAGATGTTTTTACATATGTTTCAATTGACGATTTTTTTGCCTTTTTTCGTGGGCCAGCTACTTTATATTCGTTTTCTCTACTGTTTTCTATGGGTTTAGAAGAGCTATCAGGTAGCGATGAATCAAAGGATCGAACACTTTTTTGGTTAAATGGCTGAGTGTTTGGTCTGATTGGGAAAGCCGAGCTAGAGCTGTTGTTTATAGCCAGGGTCGGAGTATGGTGAGTTTTTTGGGTTTTGTTTCCATTTTGATTGGAATTGGTTTTCGATGCCAGATCGTGTGGTGCAGACCTTTTCTGTGATCGCGGAGTGTTGTTTGTTTTAGATGAACTTGAATTTATAGCATGTGCAAATGAGTGGTATACTTGCTGAGTAGTATTTTTGTCTGATGTGGACTGACTACTGATTAGTGGCAAGTTTGGAAAGTCACTTGGTAAATTGCTTAATGTTGTTTGGATTTGTTTGAGAATAAGATTGTTTGTTTCAACAACTGATTTCAAGGTTTTGTTCTCGTTTAGCAGGTTTTCAATTTGAGAAGATTGGATTTTGACCATTTCAATCAACGATTTCATTTGGTTTTTTGTACGTTTAACATCTAAATGAACGTCTTCAATTTCAGTGTATATGTCATTTAGGTCGTCCTCGTCAAGAGGATGAGTGTTTTGAGTTTTTTTGTAGACCACAAGAAAATCAGTTTCAGAAACATTATTGTTGAGAGATAAGTGCGTAATAGCGTAAATGTCCTTCGAGAGCGAATTTAGACTCGAAATCGATCTAAGCATAAAAGAGCCCTGGAGGCTGTGGTGTGCAAGAAGTTGAAACGATAGTTCCTTTCGTAGATGCTTTATCATTTCGATTTGGAGTTGTTTAAAACATTCAGTTAAGTCATTTTGAGGAATTCTTGCAAATTGATCAAGTCTTGAGACATAAAATGAGGTTAACTCCGATTTACATTGATCATCCAACGACCTTAATGCGAACTGGGATAAATAAAATAGGCATTCAGGTTCAGAGTGGGATGGAACAGATTCATTCACTTGCTGAGATTGCTCCATCGTAACCACACCTTTTTAATTTTGTTAAAATCTTAGATTGTCACGTGATGACGCTATTAATTTTCAAATTTCCAAATTTTTTTTTTGATTTATTTCAATTATTTTAGTAATTTTAGTAATTTAGTAATTGAACTATGACTAGAATTTTTTGTTAATTTTGATTGTTCCAAGTCACGTGATGTCGAGCAACAAACACATATTGTTTTATCATCATCATTGAACACCAAACATGTTTCACATTTCCATTTTGATTTTTCCTGCTTATTATCTTGTTTGGCTGTTTCATTAGCACCTAAAGAGAGTTGAACAGGTGCGGTGACATTTAATTTGTCTGATTTATTTTCATCATTTTTGAAAGAGAAACCACTTTTAGTTTCACCAAAAGAAAAATTAGTACCAAATGAAATGGGCGTAGACAAATTTTTTGTCTGAAGTCCAAATGAAACTGACGTAGACGCATTATTTGTCTGATGTCCAAATGGAATACTTGTATTCTTCAAAGTAATTGAACTATGACTAGAATTTTTTGTTAATTTTGATTGTTCCAAGTCACGTGATGTCGAGCAACAAACACATATTGTTTTATCATCATCATTGAACACCAAACATGTTTCACATTTCCATTTTGATTTTTCCTGCTTATTATCTTGTTTGGCTGTTTCATTAGCACCAAAAGAGAGTTGAACAGGTGCGGTGACATTTAATTTGTCTGATTTATTTTGTTCTCTTTCAGTTGTGCAGCACACACAATTTTTGCTCTCCTTGTCATTGCTCACCAAACACAGAGCACAAGTCCATGATTGTTTAAAACTTGTGTAGAAATTTACAGGCTTGGTTGGTGTAGGTAAATTCTCATTTGTATTATTATTCAACGTGTTCAATTTGTTTTTGTCCTCATTACATTTACACATACAAATTTTGCTGTTTTCAGTATTGTCATGTTTATTTTGCTTTGACTTTTTGACCACTCTTCCTTCCCAACCATTTTTTTCATTAATTGTGTTCACTGTGTTTGTGTCTCGTTGACGTACTCTCTTCAATTGAACCCTCTGATCAACTTGATCAACATGTCTCCTTTCCTTGCCACTTCTACAATTCATGCAAACTATTTTCAAACTATCATTGGCAAAGCTACATTTCAAACAAGTCCACGTTTTCAAATAGCTTTTGTTCACCAGCTGCTGATTACTAATTGTTTTAAGAGTGTTTCTTTGTGTCCTTTTTATATTTTCCCCTGTTTTCTGTGAGCCACAAATCGAGCACACATCAACATCCATTGTATGCTTGCTCAAGCACATCATACAAGTCCATTTAGCATTCATGTTCAAAATAGCACCACATGTTGATTTTGTATCTCTTTTTCTACAATTTAGATCTTTAAAAGTTGAAAGCTCAAGTTTGAAGTCTTGAGGCTTTGGGTCTTTATAAAAGTCAAGGTGAAGGACGTTGGTGTTTTTTGGTCTGACAAAAATTGACTTCAAAGTGTTTGAAATTGAGGAGAGGCTCGCCATAATGGCTGTCTGATGGTTTGTAGATGCTGCCAATGACATGTCGCCTTTTTTGTCTGGATTTCGCAGAGTGTATGGATGGGCACGATTTGGCTTGGCAAATTCAAACATTGCTTGATTGTCTGAATTGGGAGTAAAATGTTTTGAATTTTTTATTTTGATCGGTCGGGATAAATCGAAAAGGTTCGATTGAAACTTTGGGACACAATTTTCAGCATAATTTTCATCAAAATTTAGCATACTTTAATTCTTAATGCCTTTTCTAGATTCTGTAAGTTATATTTATATTAATTTTTAAAGTTGATTGTGAAATTATGATCTAATGTTTAGTTCGTTTTTAGGCAATTTTTTTTGTCTAGGCTGATTTGATTTCTTGTCGAAAAAAAATCAATTGCATGTACACAATACATTTTTGGAATGATAGTGACACGTTTTTTGTCTTAGGTCGATTATTTAAAAAAATGGTGTTCTTTTTTGAGAGGAATTTAAGTAAAGTTGAAGTAGAAAAATGCTGCGTGGAGTTATCCACAAGGTGAGGATTAGGTACTAGACAAAATTCCAGCTATAACAGCCTAATTCTTATTATGATGTATCTTTGCCTTTACATCATAATTTTAAAAGGCATATAATTATTACCTGTGTTTATTTTTTGCAAAAAAAAAATACTGGATTAAGTGGTAAGTTTAAGTGGTAAACAATGACAAAGAAGATGAAATTAATGTAGAGAACGAACAAGACAATTGAACAGGAGATGAAAAAGACCAGGATTATAAACAGGAAGAAGAAGAAGAAAAAGAATACAGAAAAAATTAAATTTTTAATTAAATTTTTTTATGGTTTATTGTTAAATTATTATTTTTATTTTAGTAATTTATTATTGTTGGAATGTTATAATTCATTTGAATATAAAAAAACTCTCTTTATTTTTCTTAGAACCAAACTATAGATTTAACTAAATAAATTGAATAGTTCTTTTTCTTTAAAATTTCTTATTTTACAGTATTTTTAGTATTATTATAATTAAAAAATAATTTAGGCACATGCCAAGGCGGTTCAGAAAGATAAAAAACATTCTTTTCGGCCTTCATTCAATTTTGATTTTGATTAAAATAATAATAATTAACAGATAAAAAAAGGATAAAAAAGTCAAATTCGAATAAAAATTGATCATAAAAATTTAATAATTAAAAATAATTTTTTTTTTAATGTGATATTTTCTTATTTTACAGCATTTTTAGTAATTTTACGTAAATTTTCGTAAATTTACATATGTTAGAAAATGTTAATTTACGAAAAATTACGAATAAAAAAAAAAGTATTAAAAAAAAGCCATTTTTAGGCCATTAATAAATTTATTATCAATAAAAATAAAAAACAAAAAAACAAAAATAGAATAAATTACCGGCTTACGCAAATTTACGTAAAAAACGAATTTTTATAGGGTAAAATTCAGTAAAATTTGGAAAATTTTGGTATAGTGTTTGGGCGAGGAATAATAAATATATCAAAAAAGAGAAAACAAGTAATTTATAATAAAAATAATTAACAATTTTACAAAATTAGCTTATATAAAAAAAGAAAAAAACTTTAAAAATTCAAAAAGAGATAAAAATAAATTAAATAAGAGCCTAAATAATTAAAATGAGATGAAATTTTGCAAATTATACTTCTCCTTCTCAGAGGTAGCCAGGAATAATTTTTTATTTATTTATTTTTTTATTTATTCAATTAACGCCAATTCTGGCGATGAAATTTAAATTAAAAAAAAATTCAAAAAAATTGTTTATGTTTACAAGTCAATGCTTATTTATTTTTTATACCAGGAATAATTTGATAAACGTTACAAAAAAGATAACATACTAAGAGATTATTGCATGTGTTCATATGGTATAAAGTGCATAAAGTATATAAAAGCCTAAGGTAGTCAAAAATAATAAGATAAAAGTTACATAAAAGATAACATACTAGGAATTATTTTGTCTTGCATAAATCTTAATTTTTGTTTAAGAAATTTTCAAATTAGTGAATTTTTTCTTATTTTGTCTTAATACTCGATTAATTTTTTTGAATCGACTAATAATCTTTCAAGAAATTTTAAGCCTCTTATAAGATCAGCGGGGAATAATCAAAATGTAGAATTTAAAAAATATAGAAAAGTAAAAATATCAAAAAAAAATATAAAATTTTATTTAACGTAGAATAATTTCTTTTTCTATTTTCGAACTAATGTTCGTTTTTTAATTTTATTCTTAGGTACCGTAAACTCTTGTTTACTACCCCGGGGTACAAGTATGGTTTTAGCTATTGTCCCACCACCATAATATATACTAGAAGCCCTGGGTTTTTCAAAAAAAGTTTCATTATAACCCCGGGATTTTTATTTAAAAAACTTTGAAATACTTATATGAAGTTTAGCTGAATTTCATCATAGCCCCAGTGTGTATTATAAAAAATTTTTTTATAGTCTCATGGGATTGAAATTTTCAAAATAATACACACACATGAGCTTAAAATTTTAAAAAAATTGCACACCAATCATTATTCATTATTTCATCATTCTTATATTATATTTGCAAATGGAATATCATCAAACATTATTGACTCGTTTAATAGGCAGCTAAAACATTTTATTCTGAATAATGAGTTTGTTGATGATGTCGATGACGATGATGCACAAGATGTAAATGGTTTTGGTTCAGGCGAAGAAATGACTATTGACGATTTAGGTGCTGACGATGATGATTATGAAGATGAAGATGAGTCGGAAATGGAAATAATTTAAAAATTTTTTTCGTTTAATCTTTCAATTTGTAAGCTCACCAAAAATTAATCAATTATTTTAGTACTTTGTAATAAACTTAATACTTTATTAAACAAAATAGTAAAATTTTAAATTATTTTAAATGCATCGAAAATTTTTCAATATATCACACGTAAAAGCACACGTAAGCCAAAAGTCAGGAAAGGAAAAGCATAAGTGAACCAAAATAAAAAGCACGCAGTTTTGTCAAATGGACTCAAATTTTTTGCTTGAAACAAACTGGCCAACGTTTGGACAAGGTGTCGTATATGGGCACTCGAAAACTCTGCATGAATGGTGTGGTAATATTTCGAAATTCGTCCTGGAGCTTTCAAATCATGTGAAACTTCTAGAAGAAAGAGAAAAGGAGAAAGACATTGAAATAAATAAACTGAAATCTGAATTGTCAGCAGCAAATAAAATAGCAAACTCATCCAACAACAGTAGCAAGTGGATTCAAACGGTAAAACAAGGAACAAAAAATGCTAGAAAACCAGCGGATCAGATAGCTGTAGAAAATGCAACCATTAGCGAAATGAATGAAAGAAATAGAAGAAAAAAAATGTGATTATTTATGGTGTGCCAGAATCAAAGAAAGAGATTTTAGCAGACAAGAAAGCAGAAGATGAAGCAAAAATCAATGAAATTCTATCCACTATTGGAAAAAGTGATATCAAGCCAGCGTATTCGAGATATTTGAGATCTAAAGACCAAAGTAAACCAGGACCAATTCTAGTAGAACTCAAAGAAGAAGCAAACAGAAATCCACTACTACTAGCATCGAAAAAGTTGAGAGATTCAAATATTTTCAAATCTGTTTATCTTAGTCCAGATTTGACTGAAACCGAAAGAGCTTTAGACTATGAATTGAGAAAACAAAGAAATGAAGCAAATAATGGTCTTTCACAAGACTCGCCCTTTCGATATGGCATCCGTGGAAATCAGATCGTCAAATTCAAGAAGCAATAATCGTTCATCAGAAGCGCCATCACGTGTAGATAGTCTCGAATCTTTAAAATGTATGTATTTAAGTGCTACTTCTTTGGACAATAAATTAGATGAATTCAGTGTTGTTATTGAAACATATAGCCCACAAATTGTAGCAGTTAGTGAGACTTGGTTCAAGAGCATCTCAATTACGAACGTTAAAGGACACAATTTGTACAGAAAGGAAAGAAGTGATGGACGCAGAGGCGGTGGTGTATGTCTCTACATTGATGAATAAATCGACTCATTTGAATTAAATGATGCAGGTTTTAATTTAAGTAAAATAGAACAAATTTGGGTAGTAGTTAATTTTAACTGTGAAAAATATTTAGTTCGCTGTCTTTATAGGCCAAACGATTTTGTTGATATGAACGATTTCGATTTAGTCTTCAAACAAGCTAAAGACTATGTAGACGAGAGAGGTTATAAGGATCTTCTAATAATGGGTGACTTTAACCTTCCATCAATCATCTGGTCAAATGGCTGTGTGTCAGAAATCTTAAACGAAAATGGACTCGAACATAAATTCAGAGAGACACTAAGCGATACTTTTCTATATCAGCATGTAAATATCCCAACTTTTCAAATGTCAAACGAAAAAGCTGTCAACACTTTGGATTTGATTTTCACGACTCAGCCTGGCAGTGTGTATGCAATCGATACAAAATTTGTTCTTGGCAACATTAATAAAGGACATCTGGTTATCGTTTTCAATTTTGTTCTCAAAAACAAGGTTAGTAAGTAATCATATACCTGTAAAAAATTTATTTATAATAAATCTGACTTTGGAAAAATTTCTCATTTTCTATCAAATATTGATTGGGTGCACCTATTTGAGAATTTAAATATTCAGGAAATGTACAATGAGTTAATTTTCTATGTCAGCGAAGCTAGTAATCGATTCATTCCAGTGACGGATGGCTCTAAAAAGAAAAGTATCTCAAAACCTTGGATAAAAAATGAACTCAAGGTCTTAATTAGAGATAAAAAGAATCTTAGATATAGGAACTGTGCATCTAAATGGAAGGATATGAATCTATATAGTGATTACAAGCGTATCTGTAAATTAGTCTCATCAGAAATAAAAAGAGCCAGACTAACTTATGAACAGAATTTAGTTGAAAAAGCTAAGAAGAATCCAAAAATATTGTACAAATACCTAAATGATCAACAAGTTATCAAAGAATCTATCAAAGCATTAAAAAAGTCAAACAATGAATTAACGCAAGAACCGAAAGAGATATCAAATCTTCTTAATAAATGTTTTCAAGATGTTTTTGTTATTGAACAAGATGTTGAACTTCCTCCTTTTGAAGTTGAATTTAATGAAAACTGGTCAGAATATATTGACATTGAGCCAAATGACATTAGTTATGAAATGGTTTTCAAAAAATTACAAGACCTGAATCAAAATAAATCATGTGGTGTAGACAAGCTTCATCCGTTATTGCTAAAAAACTGTGCAGAAGCCTTTACTGTTCCTTTAACTTTGATTTTCAGAGAATCATTATCGAATAGTCAGCTTCCAATTCAATTCAGATCAGCAAATATTACTCCATTGTATAAAAAAGGTGATAAATCAACGGCAAGCAATTATAGTCCTGTGTCTTTAACTTCAATTCCTTGCAAAATTATGGAAAGCATAATAAGAACCAAAATGGAAGACTATCTTTATAAGAACAGCATGGATTTGTTAAGAAAAAGTCATGTACATCTAATCTTCTGGAAACGCTAGATTTCATCTCAATGAGTCTAGACAAAAGTATTCCTGTTGATGTGATTCTGCTAGATTTTGCGAAAGCATTTGATACTGTTCCGCACAGACGACTAAAAGCTAAATTGAAAGCGTATGGCTTTGATGGTCTGACACTTAAATGGATTGAAGCTTTCTTGAAAAATAGAAGACAACGAGTTATTCAAGGTGAAATTTTGTCGGATTGGGTTGAGATTTTTAGCGGTGTACCACAAGGGTCAGTGATTGGTCCACTATTGTTCGTTTTGTATATCAATGATCTACCTAAAAGAATAGAGAATGTTGTGAAATTGTATGCAGATGATACTAAAATTTTCTCGCAAACGGTATTAGAAATAAGAGCCGCGAAACAACAATCAGATTTAGATTTAATTCTCAAGTGGACTCAAGATTGGCTACTTCTCTTCAACACATCAAAATGTGTGGTTATGCATTATGGTCACAAAAACAAAGAATTTCCTTATTATATTAATGGTAAGCTATTAGCAACGTTAGAAACCGAAAGAGATCTTGGAGTTATTTTCAATACAAATCTTAAATGGAAAAATCAATTGATAGAGGCTACAAACAAAGCAAATCAAATGTTAGGTCGCATCAGGAAGTCATTCGCTCGTTTTGATTGTAAGTTATTAAGATCTTTGTATTTAACTTTTGTTCGTCCTCTTTTGGAATTTGCGGTGCCTGTATGGTCTCCAATTCTTAAGTCTGACTGTGAGAATGTTGAAAGGATTCAACGCAGAGCTACGAAATTTGTTTCGTCAATTAGAAACAAACCGTATGAAAGCAGATTGAAGGCTTTGAACATTCCAAATCTGATGGAAAGAAGAAAAAGAGGTGATCTAATTCAATTATATAAGTTCATGCATGGAATAGAATCGGTTGAAAAAAGCAACAATTTTAATGTCACAAAAAACCAAGGACGAGGTCACTGCCTCAAATATCACAAAGAAATATCGAGGCTCCAACATAGAGATAACTTTTTTTTCAACAGAACCGCTAACATATGGAACTCGCTGCCAAATGAATTAGTTGAAGCCCCCAATGTTAACAGCTTAAAAGCAGGCATTGATTGCTGGATGAGCAGCAATCAATCACATCAGCTGTCTTAGTGTGCCTTATCAGCACACTCGCTGGCTAGCCAGCTACAGTCAAAACTACTCCTACTACTACTACTACTTTTTTCTATTTTTTCTGTGAAGAATCGAATTTTTTTTCAAGAACTATGAATTTTTCATTATAAGCCCATTTAAAAAATAAGCATTTTATATTATAAGCCCATTTAAATTATTAAATAATTTTTTTTTTACCGCGGGTTTCTAATTTTTTCAATCTTAAAATACCTATACTAGAAATTTACTTTTTACATATCAACCCCCCACCTTTTTATTTGAACCCCATGAGGTAGTAAACAAGAGTTTACGGTATTTTTTTTTTTTTTTCATTTTTAAAAAAAATACATAAAAACACAAAAAAATTTTATTTTTATTTTTTTTTTCTTACTTCTCCTTAAAGGAGGTTAATTCAATTCAATAAATAAATTAATTAAACGTAGAATAATAAAAAATATCGAATCAATAAATATAAAAAAAAGTATTATTTTTTTTCGTGATTTTTTTGTTTGCTTTTTAAGACTTGTTGGCTCAAAATCTTTATTAGACTGGAGTCTATTAGCGATCGGAGTATTAGCATTCATATTAAATTTCATTAAAAAAAGTAAGAGGTTTTTTATTTATTTATTCCTTTCAAATAAATGTTTTTTTTCTATATATTTTTTTTCTTTCTATATTTTTTTCGACTTTTACTTTTTCTACATTTATATATTTTTATATTTTTTGTCTTCTATATTTTTTTTTCTTAATTTTTTTTTCTATATTTTGATATATCACCAAGATCAGCTATTGAATAAATTCTTCTATTGAGCGTTTAAGATCTTATTTATTGAACATTTTAAAGATCTTATCATTATCTTATATTCAGCCTGTTGGATTTCTTTTTAAAATAAATTATAAAAAAATCATTTTACATTTAATTAAATTAAATCTCCAGAATAATCAACTAAGGAGACCAAAACATTAATTACAACTCTTTTAATTAATAACGTTGTATATCTTTTAATATTATTTTTTATTGTTTTATCTGTTCAAGCCAAAGCTAAATCTAAAAAAAATATAAATATATTTAAGAGAAAATCTATATTTTTATATTTCTTTTGTATTAAAATGAGTTAACTAATTTTTATTTGATTATTTATTGAATCTATTTATTTGTTTGTTTTATGTACTGAGCAAAAGCTCAAAAAATTTGTATTCCAAAAATGTTGTGATCTAGAAAAAACTTTCTCGTTTGATGTGAAAAAATGAAAAAAAATTTTGTCATAAATAAATAATTTTTATTTGTACTCAAATTATTTTTATGACCAAAAACATACTTGTACCAATGAGAAAATTTTATCTTGATTCATTATTTTTGCAATTTAATTATTTATCTATATTTTGAAATTAATTTAAAAAATGGAGCTTATTTATTTTGAATCATTCTTAAAGTTTATAAAGTTCGAATTAAAAAAATTATTTGCCAAATTAATAAAAAGAGCGTTAAATTAGCGCTTTATCAACAAATAATATAAAAAAATTTTTTTTAATACTTTGGAAGAAAAAAATGATCTATACTAAAATTTGTCAATCAAATGAACTGGCTAACTTTACCAGCAATGATTTTTCAGAACTAGCCGTTGACATTGAAGGCGACAATTTGTCCAGACATGGAAAAATTTTCACCATCCAAGTTTATGCACCCAGCATTGACACATTTTATCTTTTTGACTGTAAAACTTTAAGCCATTCTGATGTCAGACTGGCTCTTAATAATGTTTTCAGCAGCAATTCTGTAATCAAATATTTTTTTGATTGTCGCTCCGATGTAGATGCATTGTATCATCAGTATAATATAGAGCTAAAAAATGTAGTTGATGTTCAGCTATTTGAAGTGGGCTTCAGAAAATGTTCCAGCTTTGGCAATTCTAGATATTATTCAGGTCTTTACAAAACTTTGAACACCTATTCCTACGATGTTGGAATTACAAGTTCTGAGCTAGCAGTCAAAAACAAGATATCCCAGCAGTTTAAGTCTAAAAATTATGACATTGATCTTAATGACCAGGATGTTCTCAAATATTTGGCGATTGACGTTGTCTATTTGAAAAAGCTCTATGATTTGTTTTTTATGAAAATTGGACATGGCAAAGTTTTCAGATCAATTCAAATTGAAACTCAAAAAAGAATGGATATATGGAAAAAGGCCAATTTTGTTAACAACAGATCAAATGCTATCTCTGCTATCTAATATTTAAATTTGTATTATCTTTTTTGGCAACTTGAATTTCATGATCATGATCAAATGATCAAAACTTAATTGGTTATAGTCTTAATAAAAATAATCAAATTATCCTTTTAAAACATTTTTTAAATTAAATATATGTTTACTATTTTAACTTAAAGAAACAAAACTTATTTTTAATAATTGATCTTAAATTTATTTTTTTTAAATCTTTATTTGAAGACTTTAAAGACTAATTTAAAATCCATATTAAAGTAATGTCTTTAAATGATATTTTAATATTAATTAAAATATATTACGGCGAAACAAAGTTAAATTTTGTCTTGCAAAATTTCAAAATATTGATTGAAATTTTATTTTTACTTAGGATAAAAATTCATATAATTTTCTATCTAATCAAAGATTAAACAAATCATGTTTAATAAAGTTAAGTTTTTTTTTATTAAAAAGTCTAAAAAAAATACCTCTTTATTTAAATCAAAAACTAAAAATTTTGACTTGAAATTGCATTTGATCATGAACTTCAGTTTGCCATCTTTTTTTTTCTCTATCTAAAAAATTACCTTTTAAAATTAAAGTTGAAAAAAAATATTTTTTTTTTTAATTTTATTTTAAAAATTGATTTTGTTGAAATGAAACTTTAAAAAAATTATTTTGAAATATATTCATTTACAAAAATATTTTATTATTGGATATAAAAATATGTTTTAAATAGAAAAAAAATTAAACATAAAGTTGAAAAAAGTAATTTTTTTTTTAATTTTATTGTGAAAATAGATTTCGTTTTGATAAAACTTAAAAAAAATTATTTTGAATTATAATAATTTACAAAAATATTTTATTGTTGGATATAAAAATATTTTTTAAATAGAAAAAAATTAAACATAAAGTTAAAAAAGTAATTTTTTTTAAATTTTATTGTGAAAATAGATTTCGTTGAGATAAAACTTAAAAAAAATTATTCTGAAATATATTAATTTACAAAAATATTTTATTGTTGGATATAAAAATATGTTTTAAATAGAAAAAAAAATTAAACATAAGATTCTGTGACTATTATTTTTTCCTGACAATTATTTACATTAATAATTTGACTAAGTACATATTTATTGGCATCAATAAGATGTTGTTGTTTTGACTCTAGATCTCGTTCGGAAGAGAAATCCGAACTTCCATAACATCCTTCATCCGATTCGGCATAATTCGATGATCCGGATCCATGACAAATCTTAACATTAAACTGACAGTTTACCATTTGACTTTTTTGCAGCGTGTACAACTTGGAATAATTTGATTTGAGTTCTAGTGATGAATAAGGAGAACCTAAGTCTTCATTTGAACTGGAGTCGGAATAAGCCTCTGGTTTGTCATAGTCTAAATTTTGACATTTTTCACTCTTGTCATCAATAACATTTAAATTTTTTATTTTTTTATCTTTTCTTAAAAAAATAGCAAGCAAAAAAAACACTAACAGAACCACACCGATGCTTATACACAGGTAAAAAATTATTTTACCCTGACTACTTATTAAAACCGAGTCCGAATTAAATAAAATTTTTTTCAACTGCAAAAAAGACATTTCCGACTCTTGTTTTCCACTAAATTTAACTTTTTCACTCTCTAAAATATCATTTAACATTTTGGTATAGTTCTGTACTAAACGACAACTTTCATTGCCACACAAATAACCATCTTCGAACACCATGAAATCATCTTTATCCAAACTTACATTCTCAAAGTAAAATGCAGCATTTTTCTCAAAATTTGATTCAAAAAGAGTCAAATTACTTAATTTATAATAAAATAATTGATTTTTTTTCATTTCTGGTCTGGAATCTACTTCAATTTTAATTGTAAAATTTTGTTTGGTATAATTTAATTCAGCACCATTGTCCGATACCATTAAATCAAAGCTATATTCTTTATTTTGTGGTCTAAAACCATTCGTGTCAAACCAAATAGACAATTTACATTTAACTTTAACAGAACTTTGAATGCTTTCAACCAGAAAAACAAATGGAAGAGAAAAATTAGCGTTGAGTTTAAAACTAAACGCTTCTTTGCATTTTAAATCTAAAAATTTAAATAAATTTTTTTCACTCAAACGATTTAGAATATTTTTTTTTGTTTCATTTAGACTATTATTTTTAAAATGAATAGAATTTGTTTTCAAAGAGTCCAAATCAGTGACAAGCATAAACGGTGCTATTTTAACAAATCTCTCTTTTTTGTTTAAATAAAATTTAAATTTTGAGCTTAGTTTTTTTATCTCTGGCCAATGGTCATTTAAATCTTTAATTTTTATTTCCAGCTCAAATAGTGAACTCAACTGGACACCTCCGATTTTATCATAAGCCATTACTGTTAAATTAATTGTATCACTACCTAACATGGATTGATTAATGGCATTTTTTTGCCACAATTGACCATTTTTTAAATAAAAATAATCTTGATATTTTTCCAATTTAAATTTTATATCTCCTGTTAAGTCAAAATCTATTGCTGTAAAGTTAAATAGCGAAAAATTGCCAATGGAATTCTCTATTAACTCTATTGATGTTACATTGTTGGTAAACATTGGTGCGTGTTTGTTAACTTCCATGACATTAAGCTTTAAATAAGTTATAGTCTCCAATTGATATACCGAACCATTGTCTTTGACTCTCAGCTCTAGGTCACAAAACTGGACAGAGGCATATTCAAGTTGTCCAACAAGCTGAATTGTGTATAATTTTTGGGATATTTCGCTGAGTCGAAATGGACAGGACCCGTTTAGACAATTTAATTCAATTGAACTGATTGTGCCATTTTCCAAAAAGTCATTGTCTGTAATGCCAACATAGGCTAAAATTTGGTTCACTGAACTATTTTCGTACAAAAAAAGCTCTGAAGAGTTTCCTTTGGTAAATTTTGGCACCAAATTAAAATTGATATTTGGATGGTTGTCATTAAGGTCCTGGATGATTAGATTGACCCGGCAGTATGTGTAAAATGAGTTGATAGATGCTTCTACATTGAATGAGATGAGTGAATGATGGTCCAGTGAATACTTTTCTCGGTCTATGTGACTTTGGGTGTAAAGCGAGCCTGTTTTGTCCACAAAAATTGGAAAATTGGATTCTGTCATGAGGAATGAAAGCGGAACAATGCGGTAATCCGCGGTTCTATTTGATTGTATTGAAACTTTGCCTATAAAAGTGCCGATTGCAGAATTTTCTGTAATTTTGAATGAGTAAGAGTCTTTGGAAAAATTGAGCTGAGCATTTGTCCAGTATGGTAAAAGGAAGAATGTGATAAAAATTTTTATCATTTTTTATTTAGAAAATGATATATTTTATCTTTTATTTATTTGTTATGATACAATTTGTTTCAGGTTTTTAAACTGAATGTTAGGTATTTTGCAATAAGGCCTGAAATATTTATCTAAAAGTAGAAAAGGAAATATAAAATATTCAGATAACAAATTAGATGTAAAATGATAGTCTAGACTTTTTAACACATTTTTGAATTACATTAGTTAGTCCTTAGCAGCTTTTAAATTAGTTCTAGTTTATGGTTTTTTTTATATAATCTGTGAAAAAGGTAAATATTTTTTTGGTTTTTTTTTTCTATTGGTCCTATTTCTATTTATTTTACGATTACGGTTATGTAATCAGTAATTTAAATTGATTGATTAAATTAAATATTGAACAAAACCAATTTTTTTCTCTCTTCCGGCTTGGTTTCGATGTTTACTCAAATGTTGTCAATAAATTCGTGTCATCTTAAATACCGAGCTTCAAAACATTGGTATCAATATTTGCCATTTTAACAAAAAAATGTGCTGACTATCCGAGTGTTTCATTGATTAAATAAATTAATAATTTGATTTTAAATAATACAAAAAATATAAATACATCTTATTTTTTTTTAACATTTTTTATTTTAATTTATTTATTTTTCTTAGTAAAAATTAGCGATACATATAAAAAAATAAATAACAATAAAAAATTTATAAAAAAAAATATAAATTTGAATATTTAATTACTTGTTGGAATAAATCTTGATTAAATAAATTTCAAGATAAGTTGTTTTTTGGACGTTATTTTCTTCTTCAAGCGATTTTTTTTTCACCTGCTAGTAAAATTGTGTTTATGATGGCAAAATTTTTTCTTTTGATAGCAAAAATAAAAGTATAAAAAAATAACCAAAAGTATTTTGATGAAATTTAATTCATATCAAGTTTGAAAAGAAAAATAAAGAAATTAAGCTTAGTATCGACAAAAAATATAAAAATTTCATATGGAAATATCAATTTTAGTTTTTTCGTTCTCTTTTTTATTTTCTGACAGAACTATTTTCTGTATTTCTTTTTTTAGTTGAAGAACCATGCGAAGATTTTTGGCATCAGCTTGATAATTTTGATCAAAATTTAAATCATTCGGTTCATCTAATTGTAAAGGATTCGATAAGTTTTCACTATTTATAACATTTGATAAAACGTAATCAATTGTTTATATATCATTTTTCAAGTTAATTAATTAATTTTTTACTAGCAGTTAAAAAAAATTTACTTGCAGAAGAAAAAAATTTACTAGCAGAAAGAAATAGATCTCTTGTTCTTTTTATCTAATATAAGTGTAAAAAATAGCTAAAGAAATATTTTGTTAATGTTAAAAATTTAAAAAGGCGTCTATTTTGGTGTCAAAATATTAATTAAATTTATTTTTTTTTATTTTTAGCATTTTGTTTTTTATTTGCACAATATTTTGAAATTTTGACAAAATTATTAATTTCCAATATATTTTAAAATAATTAAATTACTTAAGGGCATATTTGTTACAATTTCCGATATAAAAATTAAAAATTGAATGTTTTTTAAAATATAGTTAAACTAACTACAGTCAACCCTCGTTAATCCGGCCAAATTCGGAAAATTTTTTATTGCCGGATTGTCGAAACTGCCGAACTCTCGATAGTCCGGCATTAGGGAAAAATCTAAATTTTGCCGGATTAAATTAAAAAAATATTTTACAAAACAATTTACATATATTTATTATAAATTTAACAGAAATAAAATTTAATTAACGGATAAAAAAATATTTGAAATATTTAATTTATTTAATTGAGTCTTGATATTGTAGTGAGTCACCAACTTCATATAGAAAATTTGAAGCATTTACCAGCAATTAATTTTTCATATAAATTATTTTCATTTTTATTAGCAAATTTTGATATGCCCAAAAATACATTTTGATTTCAGATTTTGATTTCTTTATTTCAAATTTACTCGTACATGATTAAGAGTAAATTATACATTTTTTGTTTGAACATTTCTAGCTTTAAATGAGATAAATAAATGGTCGTCACTGATTTTTTTAATTGCATCAAAATATCACAATAAAGTATCACCAAAAATAATGACCACATTGTCTGATTAACACACCAAAAAAACAAAAAAAAAAGGAATCTAAAAAACGTCCTAAAAGTTTATATTTTGACGAATCTTATTGTTAATAATATTTAATATTTATTTTAAAAAAAAATTTAAAGTCTCATAGGCAAATTGAAAAAGAAACACAAAAATACAAATTACAATTAAAAAAAAAAATTAAATATGATTAACAAATCGCATTAATTTTCATAAATAATTAATAATGAGAATCTTTAATAAATATCACATGAATAATTTCTTTAGAGTACTTTAGAGTATTTTCATAATATGAGTATATTTTTTATATTTTAATTTGAGAAAATGTTGTTTAAAAATCATTTTTAATTAATTTAATTATTTGATAATTTTTTTTCTTGTGATTCGAAATTTTTCTTGATGCCTAATAAGCTTATGATAAAACTTTCTGTTACTTGGGTCTTCTCTTCTTCTTCCAAATCTTCTTTAATAGTTTCTTTTTTTGATAATGCGTTTTATGTGTTCAGGCAGGTCTGACTTTTTTCTATTAGCATCTAGATGCCATTCTATGCCTTTATGTTAATAAAACGATATGAGTGGAAATGAATTTTTTTGGCAACCAAAGACTTGTTGATGAAATTTTAATTTTTTTTTGCTTGATACCAACTGTCAATTAATTTTAGCTCATAAAATATAAGAACTATTTTTTGACACCAACAAAAAGTAATTCATATTTTTTTTAAGTCTCTAAAATATTAATTTTATTTCAATCAATTTTAGAGAAATGAAAAGTAAATTATTAAGCATTAAAAGTATAATTTTACTTTAGTATTTTCAGCTTTTTTTTAAGTTCACTAAGTTAATGCTTTTTCAATTTTTCTGTTTTGTTTTTTGAGTTGTAATATAATAATGTTTTCCTGGGTATTTACATATTAATTTTCACAATTAATTGCAAAATAAAAAGACTTGAAATTATTAATATTCATGTAATAAATTAAATTGGCGGAAGTTCATTTAAAAGAAAGACAACTCAAAGAAAAAAATTCCTAGAAATTTATTGCACAACGAAAAAATTTTCATTAAAAAAAGTCATAAAATAAGAAAAATCATTGAAAAATAAATAATTCAATTTATATTTGGCTTATTTGAAGATTCAATGAAATTTATGTTCTATAGATTGTCAATTCTATGTTTTTTTTCTATGATCTTATACAAAAATTAAGATTTATTATTTCAATTATATGAAAATTTTGACGTGTTAAATAAATTTCGAATTAGATGACATTGTGAATTTTCAAAAAAAAAACTTTCAAAAATTAAGTTAATTTTTGATATTTAAACAAAATCTGCTACACAAAATTCAAAAAAAAAATCAATTTTTATCAAGGAAATATTAATTATCAAAAAATATGATAATAAATTAAATTAAAAAACAAAAAATTAAATTTTAAATTTTATTAAAAAACAAATTGATTATAAATAATAAATTTATTGCCAACAATTTAAAAAATTTTTTCTTAAACTGGGACATCTTGAAGTTGATGATCAATTCAAAATATCATTTCAATTCAAAAAGTTTATCTTTAAATATTAAAATAAATCTTTGATTTAATTTGAATTATTTTAATGCAATATGCTTAACATGCGATGTAGATTTAGAAAATAAAAAAAAAAATTGCAAAAACAATTTCTCAATCCATTGATAAAATCGATTTTCAATTTAGATTTTTTGTAAAGTTTTGTTTTCATTTTATAACTTATTTTGAATTTTTTATTTGAATTTCTTTTTTTAATTTAATTGTGAATGCCAAGCACAAATACTTTTGAAATAAAAAATCTCAAATAAACTTTACAAATAATCGGTTAATACATTTAAATATTAAAATCGATTATCAATGGACTGAGAAAATGTTCTTTCAATTTTTTTTTTATTTTCCAAATCTACATTGCATGTAAAGCATGTTACATTACAATTATTTAAATAAAATCAAAGATTAAGTTTAATATATTAGGATAAACTTTTTGAATCGAAATGATATTTTGAATTGATCATCAACTTCACGATGCCTAAACTGGACTATTAAATGAAAAATCTGTAGTGCAAAATCCATATATATTTTTTTAAGAATTTATATTGAAATTTTTGTATGACAATTTATTTTTAAGTAAAAAAAATTATGGACATTGTATTAAAAGAAGTGAAAAGTCTCAGTTTCAAAAAAAGACAATGGGAATGAAAATTTGATTAGAGCTTTTGAACAATTTATTTAAACAAATGGCCATAACCATTAAAATAATTTTTTTTATTTTTAATTAAAGTAAATAAAAAAAAATATACAATAAAAACAAAAAGTTTAAATGGATAATTTCATCTCAATTGTTCAAAACGAGCTCTGGCCGATTTTTTGACCGCGTCTTGATAGGTATCTGCCGGATCAATCTCTGCCGATGCTGCACCAAGACCAGCACCTCTTTGACGTAATGTCGCCTTTAAAATTAATTAAAAATTATTCTGACCAAACTTTAAAAAAAAATATTTTACTTCAATTGGCGCTGAGATGCCTTGCAAATTTTTGCCTATGCCACCACCTTCGCTCCAGCCCATTTTTTTCATCATTTTGGACGCAACCGAACTTGACGCTGCCACTTGAACAACAATTAATTCAGCTCTTGGAAAAAAATTACCTTAAAATTACCTTCAACAAAGGGCAAAGGCTGTAGATTAGCAGTTTCTTCATACTGCTCCTTTGCAATCTTCAGCTTGATAGAATAGTCGCTCGGCGGCGACGGAGGTTCTGGCGAACCGTATTTTTTTCTTCTTTCCAAAGCTCTGTCCCTGTACTTCAACGCTGCCATCAAACTATCTGCATGCTGCTCTTTGCTTGTCTCTTCACTCTTTTCACTTTTTTCACCGCGCTCAAGTCTCAATTTTTCCAAATTTTTCTGAACAAAATTGTTTTAAATTTTTAAGATTTTAATTTAAAATAAATTTTATTTAAAAAAATTAATTATTAAAATTTATATTTAATTTTGTTTTTTATTATTTAATTTTAATTTAAAAATAAATTTTTATTAAAAAAAATGAATTTTTAAAATTAATATTTGATTTTTAATTCTTAAATTTTTTAAAATTTTTAATTAATTTTTTTATAATTTAACTTTAGAAATAAATAAAATTAAAATTTTTCAATTTCTAAATTGTTTCAATTTCTTAATTTTTTAAAAATTTTCAAATTAATTTTTAAAAAAAATAATCAAAAATTTTTAATTAATTTTTTTATAATTTAAATTTAGAAAAAAATATATAAAATTAAAATTTTACAATTTTAAATTTTTTCAATTTCTAAATATTTTCAATTTCTTAATTCTTTAAAAATTTTTTAAATTAATTTTCAAAAAAATTAATCAAAAATTTCTAATATAATTTAAAATTTTTAGAATTCAAATAAAAATTAATTAATTTTTTTGAAATTAATTTAAAAAAAAATATTTAAAATTTTTTGAAATTTCTTAATTTTTAAAAAATTCAAAAATTCACTAAAAATTATTTTTTATTTTTTTTGTTATTTTTAAATAAATTTTTACTTTGTGTAGATCAGATTTTGCCACGTGTTTATTTAGTATGTCAATTGAATCAAATCTTCTCTTGCACAAAAGACACGCCAGTTTGTTCTGGTCAATAAGTGTTGTCTCGTCCAAAGGCTGCACTGGCTCCTGCACCATTTGACTAGGTACCTCATTTAGCTGCAATTATACATAAGTTAATAGTCAATCAGAGAAATATTTAAATGGAATTTATGAGCCGTATAAAAAGCGTCTGTATATAATAACACGTTTATATACTTTTTTTGCTTCTGGTTCTGGCTTGGGTGCCACAACAACCACCTCTTCTGGCTTGGCATCGGCTTCAACAATTGCTTTTGTTTCTGTTGGCTTTTGAACCGACACTTTTTTGTCTTTTTTCTTGTTCATTTGTTCAGCCCAGCGTTCCATATCCTTGGCAAATTTTTAATAAAAAAAAAATTATTTTTTTTTTTTACTTTTGCTATTTGGGCTGCTGTTTTGGGCTTTGACGAGCTGTTTTTGACTTTATCACTCTTGGCTTTGGACTCTTCGGCCTTGGCCGACTCTGATCCAGTAACAGGCAAGTATGTACCAGTGTTGGTGTCGTAGTACAAGTACTGTTGGGTGGTGGCATTGTAGTAGTAGTGGGAATTTGGATCGTAGTAAAGACCGGTCGAATAGTCGTAGTAAAAGCCCGAAGTTTCGTCAAAAGCAAATTGAGAAACGTCGGGCGTCACAGACTTTTCGACCTGGGCAGCAATGTATTCCAAATTGGCGCCCAATGCTGGATCTATGTCTTGGCTTGCCAAGTGATTTAACATTTCTTGCTTTTTGTGCATGCTTAACATTGCGGCTTGGGCCACTGCTGCCGCTGAATTGGCCGCGTCGGCTACAAACACTTATTAATCAAAGTCCAAAGTTTTTATTTGTCAATTTTTTACTTTGATTTCCTTTCTTAGGGCCATAAGTCATTGAGCTGCTTTCTATCGGAGAGTGAACTTGGTTATATGACAGTTTGCTTTGTGTGTCCAAGTTTAAAATGCTTTATTTGGTTGAAATTTTTTAAGTATGTTTTTTTTAGAATTTTTTTGAATCAAATAAAAAATTTGTAGATTAAAAACAATCAAAAAAATTTAAAAAAAAAAATTTTTTTTATTTTTTCTAAGCAATTTTTTTTCAATAAAGACTTGAAAACAAATTAAAAATTTTGTCAAATTTAAATTTTTTTTTAAAAATTTTAACATTTTTTAACAATATAAAAAGTTTTTTTTAATTTTAATATTTGACTAATAATTTTTCAATAATTTGAGTAATTAAACATATGAATGGTGGTGCACTTTTTATGATTTCTAAGATGGCAATAAAATTTTTTTGAATGAGTTTGTTTGGCTTGGATATTTTCAAAATTTTTTTTTGAGGTATTCTAGAATGAATGGATGTGAAAACAAAAATGAATTAATTTAAATACCAAAAAAAAATCTCATAACCATATAATTAATTGTTTTTGAACCAAACATAATCAACTACTACCAGATTTTTTTTCAAAATTCAAATATACCACTTGAATTTCAAGTAAATATCGTCCCAGCAAAAAAAAGAGAGGTCGTCCAAACAAACAATTAATAAAAAATAAATAAAAATAAGAATTTCATATACAAATTACACTAAAATTCTTCATTTTTTGATTTATTAAAATTAAATTTTATAAAAAAATATTAGAAAAAATACTACAACATGCTTTGTTGCACCTTTTTTACATAAAAAAAATTAGTTAATTATTTATTTGGTTATTTATTCTTTAATTTTTATCAATTTTTATATGAAAAAAATTATTTTAGATAAAAAAGGTGCAACAAAGTATGCTAATTTTTATTTTAAAAATTTTTCAATTTTTTTTTGATATTAAATAATTGTTTTTTGGTACTAATATAAACATCATCCATTAATGGAGAACACCATGAATCAGCTTATGTATATTTAAGAAGTCAATTGCATAAGTTTTTAATTTAATTTAAATTTTTAATCTATTTAAGTCTTAAAAAAAATTGATCATGATGATAATGATAGATCAATTTATTCTCCTAAAGTTTTTTATTGTCAGATATAATTAATTAAAAAAATTTATTAGTTTCGATTAGTACAAATTTCACGTAGTATTAAATTCGTAAAATAAGATCTAGATTTAATTCTAAAAAATTCTTAAGTATTAAAATCATACTATTAAATTTTAATCATAAAGTTTTTATTTATTTTCTTTACTTATATAAATATATATTCTTATTATTTTTTTTACTTATAAAAATAAAATCTTCAATTTAAATTTCAAAAAATTTAAAGCTTTAAATTTTCGCGTATAATTCTTTAAAAAAAACTAAAATACTGAATTAGAAATAAATTAGCTAGGCATTTACTTTTTTGTATAACTTGTTTAACTTCACTCGTTTAAAATAACTTTTAATTATATAAAATAAATTTTAAGCGTTTCAAACGATTTTAACAATATTACTTTTTAGATTTTAAACATTTTTTTAATTAAAAAAAATTTTCAATGTAAAAATAATTTTTTTTTTCGAAAAAAAGGAATTAAATTCTTAAAATTATTTCAAAACTTCAAATAATTATGTAGCTCTTTCTTTTTTTTTGAACTTTTCAAGAAACTGCTTCATTATCCATTCTTTTAATGGAACTTCTGTCGGATTCACTTTCCTAATCAGTCATTTTAGAATTTGATAAAAAATTAAAATTTTAGAAATCTTTTACCAAAAAAAGTTAGTAATTATTTTAAATTCATAAAGTATTTTTATAAAGTAAATATATTTTAGTGAAATATTAGAAACAAAATAAAAACATGTCTGTTTTGCATTTAGTGTAAATTTAAACAGCTAATAAATAAAATAAATAGCAGTAATGTAATTTTAAAGGCAAATAGAAGTTTGAGATCAAGATCAAAAGATCAAAATATAAATTGTAATATTTTGTTTAATAAAAGAGAAAAAACTATTTTTTTCCAGAGCAATAACTTAGTTTATTTTCATATTTAAAATTTTAAAATGTCCCTTATTATTGAACTTTAAAAAGTTTAGATATTTTAATTGATTAAAATGGAAACTTACTTTAAAAGACAAAAAATTTACTATTTTAAAATGTATAATTTTTTTAAGAGAAAAAATATACAATAATCTCACACTTTTATCCCTGCATATTTTTGCCCCCAATAAATAAATATCAAGCCATGAAAATAGCGTGCGCTTTTATCCCCACTGTTAAAATATTGAAAGAAAAAATAAAAAATTAATTAACATGGCTAACAAAGAAAAGAAAAAGAGACAAAATATTACAATCGAAACAAAGGTTGAGATCATAAAAGCAAAAGACAAAACAAACAAAAGTGATTATGAACTGGATAATCGATACTGTATTGGTAGAAACCAATTAAGTATTTAATATTTTCTGTACAGTTACTAATGAAGATTTGCGTTATATAAAGAATGTATATAGTAAAGTAGAAGTAGAGCAATTAAAAAATAAAACAAGTTACTTTATTTGATTTAATTAAACTCAATAACTAACCGTCCAATTTATTTTGTTAGTTGTAATTGTAAATAAAAATTTTATATAAACAGTTTTGTCACCTTTTAGTTTTATCACCAATTGATACCAGAGACATTTGGGGTGATATAAGTGAGATTTTACTGTAATTATTTTTGCTTGAATGAATGAATTTAAAATTATAAATTTGAAGTTGAGAATAAACTTAACCTGAATTATTTAAATTACTGATTGTTTTTGTTAAATGAAATAGAGATCCGTCATTTTGATGTTAATTTGATAATGAACCATTATTTGACATAACATGTCATGTAATGTTTAGTATCTATTTCTTAAAAATTATCAAATCATTAGATTAACTAAGTATTATTAGTAGTATTAAATTAAAATAATTTGATTAATTAATTAAATTAATCAAATTTTAAAATCTTAAATGATTTTAAAATTTTATCTGAAACTTCAATTTGCCATTTTTAAAAATTAAAATGTAGCATTGGGTGGTCAAACATGTCCAACGTTATTTAACTGGATATTTTAGTACAGTAAATTAAAAATCAATTATATTTTAGTTATTCAGCAAAATATGTGTTAACATTTTAGATAAAATTTAATAAAAATATTTTTAAAATAAAACGCGTTAAAAATTTTAATTCTGATTTTTTTATTTGAACTTTAAATGAACATAATGTCTTTCTAAAAATGACCCAAAACTAAGTGGTAATTTTTTCTGCTCAAAATCAGATTTGATCTTGTAAATAATTCGATATTTTGTTCAAGAAATTCAATTATTTAGTGGAAATCACAAATATTTTTTATTTTTTTAATTTTTAACTTAATACACAAAAAGCTCTAATTTGAATAAGATTGACCTAAGATTTTGGTAAAAACAAAAAATTTTGTTAACTTACGCATTTTTATAAGTATTTTTGGAATAGCTGATCATGACCTGTTTGCCGTCAATTTCAAAGCCAGTCTGATAACATTGCAGAAGATAGCCGGCATCCTAAGAATTAGAAAAAAAATTAAAAGATTATTTATTTTTATTTTAATCAAAAGCTTAAGTCATCGTTTAAATTAATTAAGGATTGTCAAGCCAATGACGACGTTGTCATTATCAAATATAAATTTATCAAAAATTCTTATTTTTTTGATAAAATTATGGCATATTTTTGCAATTTTTTAGTCTCAAAATAAAATCTTTTTTTTCAATCAAAATTAATAAATCATTTTTATGTTTTAAACTTTGTCTCATTTTAACATCAAAAAAATTATTTAAGGAAAAAAAGGTGCAACAAAGTATGCTGCAGTATTTTTTCTAGTATTTTTTAGTAAATTTATTTTTATTTTATCAAATAATGAAGAATTTTTGTTCAATTTGTATTTGAAATTCTAAAAAACAATCAGAGCATAGTCTAAAAATATTTCCGTTCCCACAAATCTTTTAAAAACCGGCATCAGAACGACCGTTCTCCCATTTTGAAGTAGATTTAATAATTTTTTGACAATTGAAAGAAAATTGAAGTTCATGATCAAATGTAAATTCCAAATCAAAATTTTTAAGTTTGATTTAAATTAAAAGGTATTTTTTATGAATTTTTTAATATTAGATAACTAAACTTTATTAAACATGATTTGTTTAATCTTTAATTAGATAGAAAATTAAATGAATTTTTATCTGAAGTAAAAAATAAAATCTTAATCAAAAATTTTGAAATTTTGCAAAACAAAATTTAACTTTGTTTCGCCGTAATATATTTTAATTAGTATTAAATATCTTTTCTAAGCCATACTTTGAATACCGCAATGTGGATTTTAAATTTGTCTTTAAAGCTTTCAAAAAAAGATTTTAAAAGAATCAATTAAGGATTAATTAGGTAAAAATAAATTTGTTCTTTTTTTTTAATTAAAATAATAAACATCTCATGTTTAATATAGAAAATATTTAAAAAAGCTAATTTGATCATTTATTTTAAAATTTAAGTCTATAAAATTTGGACCATTTGATCATGATCATGAACTTCAAGTTGCCATTAATTTGTTGTTATTTTTTAACTTTTTTTATTATAGTTTAATCAATTTCATGATTTATTTATTATTGTTGAGAAAGATATACCGTAAACTCGCCCAAACAACCCCGGGGGTACAAATCGTGAATTTGGTTTTTTACCAGGCATCTAACACGTGTTTTGAATTTTTTAGGAAAATACTTTTACTTCGACATAAAAACTAAAAATTCGGTTTTAAGTGGGCATTAAATGAGTCAAAAATGAATAATTTTATTTGATTTTAAAAAAAATTAAACTTTAAAAATCAATTTAATTTAAAAATCTCATCGCCATGTTCAATCCAATAGGATATTAAACGACGATCAATACCAGTTATTCGCCAAATGAAACTCATACTCCCAAAAACTTGCCCACTTGGTTTTTCATTGATTGGTTGATTTTTTGAAGCATGATTTCCACTTCCATCTTTCTGTGCTGAACTGATAAGTTCTTTTTGTTGGCGATAAAATAATACAACTTTAGACTTAAAATGATTCGTAAAACGACGTCTAGTACCAGTTTTCGTTGTAGTTGGCGTTACACTCATTTTGAGAATTTAATTTTAGCTAATATTTTTTTCTAGCTTAAAATGAAAAGCATGCAAAAATACCAAAAATTCATATTTAGTGCACGCATTAAAACAAAAAAGTCATTTTTCAAATAAAGTTTAATTTTTTTTAAAATCAAATAAAAATATTCATTTTTGACTCATTTAATGCCCACTTAAAACCAAATTTTTAGTTTTTATGTCGAAGTAAAAGTATTTTCCTAAAAAATTCAAAACACGTGTTAGATGCCTGGTAAAAAACCAAATTTACGATTTGTACCCCCGGGGTTGTTTGGGCGAGTTTACGGTACCGTAAACTATTGACCATTACTCTTGGAACTTTGTCAAAATTTGAGTTTATTCTATACGGAACTAATGCCATTGAAATCATGTTATAAAATTTTTATATTTTTTTAGAATTAACATATTTGCTTTTTTTAATTAAAATAAATAAACATCACATGTTTAATTTAAAAATAATGAAAAAAAAGCTAATTTCATCATTTATATTAAGATTTTAATCGATTAAATTTTGACCATTTGATCATGATAATAAACTTCAAGTTGCCGGATTAAAAACATTTTATTTAATCTAACCTGAAAGCAACACACTTTTATTATTTTTAATTTTAAAATTTTTGTAATTGAATTTCGCAATACCTCAATGAGGCTATCTCTAAAATCCGGATCCGGACATGTCGTCTAAAATACGGACACGGACATAAAAAAATTTACCTAAAAAACGGACACGGACTTCGTGATAATTTACTAAAACACAGACCCGGACTCTTTTTTACTAAAATTCGGACACGACCCCTTTTAGACTTTAGAGCTAAAATTTATAATTTCAGAAAAAAACGAATTTAAATTTATTGAAAGAAAAACAAACAAGAATAAAAAGTTTTTTAATTTAATGGTTTTAAATTAAATATAATTAATTGCTTAATTTAAATTTTCTTTCCCTTTGAGGGGTCAAAATTTGTATTTTGGTTTTATTAACACTTTTTAAACTCATATATGAATCTTCTGAAAAATAATTCTGATAAACAGAATAGTCAATATTAACAACACCACTAGCCAAATCTTAAGGTTTACATATCAAATCATTCTCTTGAATCAATTGTTTAATATATAATTGTCATTTATTTGTCTCATAACTCATTCACATTTGTCCAAATTTTCAATCTATCTTTTTTCAAAAAACTTTTTATTTCTCTTTTTGTACTTTTCACAAATTTTTCTATGTACTTTCATATAATTATTTAATTAACTATTTTTCTTTATATATATTTTTTTTTTTATTTTTTTTTCTCTAATTTTACTTCTCCTTGACTGGAGGTTAATTTCAAATAAATAAATAAATAAATAATTGTCTCATAATTGCATTTTTGTTTTTCAAAAAATGTTGCAAAAAATTTTAGAATTTGAAATTTTTTGAAAAACAAAATTTTACTTTACGAATGTATTAGTCTGTATTTTAGTTTTAGAAGAAATCCGGGTCCGTATTTTAGAAATGTCATTCCGTGTCCGTTTTTTAGACGGCATGTCCGGCAGTCCGGATCCGGATTTTAGGGATAGCCCCTCAATAATTTATTTTTCAGTTCTCAATTTTATTTCTTTTATTTTTTTGAGCGGAACCGTATCTTAGAGCAGAGTTGTTTAAAAGTCCCAAGTCAAGACTTTAAAATTAAAAAAAAAAAAAGTCCAGACTTTTTTATTTAATTTGCTAGATCAGGCTTAATATCAAAAAATTTATATACTTTTGGGTTGTCTAATGCAATAGATTTGCCATTCACAGAATTTTCTTGCAATTTAAGCATAAATTTCTTCTTCAGTATTCAAAATTTTAAAGTCTTTGGTAGGACTTTTGAAAGAAAAATTTAAAGTCTTTGGTTGGACTTGACTTGAGACTTGTGACTTTTAAACTACTCTGATCAAATTGGAGGGAAATAATTCTACAGTTAAGTGTTTTTATTTTTTTTCTTTTGCACTTGAATTGACAAGAATTTTTCAAAACACTTTATTAATTTTTGCCAAAAATTTATAGGATTTAATTGGGTAAAATTATGCAAAGGTAAAAAATTTTAAGAAGAAATTCAACAAAAAATAATACTAATAAATTGTTACCATGTTACATGATAATGTATTTCATAAATTGACTTCTCTTTTTTTAACAAAAAAAATTCAACTAATTTTTTAGAAAATTTTGTCATCTGAATGAGTGAGTTGAGGACACGGTCGTCATTTGACATTCATAAGCTGAAAAATGCTTTTGATTGTACGAGTCCATAAAAATAAATAACTGATGAAATTGGTGAAATACCCAATTTTATGTTTATATTTGGAAAAATATGGTTAGAAAGTCAAGATTATTAAACACTATTCGACAGCATATTGTTTATCAAGAAAATGTAATATTTCCAAATACAATAGTTAGAAAATTTTCTTGTTTTCTAAACCATTTTTTCTTGATTTTTTTTTTATATAACTATATTTCTTTTATTATCTTTATTGAAAAAATAAATATCTTCTATTAAAAACTTTATCGAAAATTATTATTTTTTTATCTATCATTATTGGACTTTTGAATGAAAAAACAAAAAAAGTTTGGACTTGGATTTGACTTGTGACTTAAACAACTCTGTCTTAGAACGCCAAAAAATACACGTGGCCGTCATAATAACCACCTGGAACGGCAAAATAATTTTGACGAATTAAAAAAAAGACTATAGAATGAAAAAATATTTTACAGAATTATGTTAAATTCGTTTAGAATGAAAAAATATTTTTGATGTTAAGAAATAAAATTGCAAGTTAAGCATTAAAAATTGCATAAGAGTATTTTGTAATTTTAATTAGTATTTGAATTTTTTTTTCAATTTTCAAAATTTTTTTCACAAAAATGCCAAGAAAAAGTTTGAGTGGTATAAAATTAAAGTTTTTCTAAATGATGTTGACACCGAAACGTTTCTCCGCAATGACGATCGTCATTTTTTACTTTATAAGGATTTTTTTTTCTGTTTGTTCTTAAGCTTAAACTACAATGTTTTTTGTAATTCTAAAAAAAAATATTCTTAATACTTTAAAAAATAAAAATTTATTTATTCTACATTAATTTTTAATTCATTCTATAAAATTTTTTTTTCATTCGTCAAACCATTTTTCCCAAAAATATCTAGGGACCGTCTTGGAACGGCTAAAAATACATTGGGTCGCGGCTGAGAACTTCAATGTTAAATTTTACTCAAAAATTAAAAAAACTTTGACTTAAACTTGTGACTTAAAAACATCTCTTATTTAATTCATTAAAAAAAAAAACAACCTGTATCGTATTTAATTCGACAAAGGCAAAGCCCATAACCACATTATTCAGTTCTCAATTTTTTTTTTATTTTTTTAAGCGAAACCGTATCTTAGAGAAGATTTGTTTAAAATTCCCAAAAATAAGTCCAAGTGTTTTTTATTTTCAAAGTCCAAGTCCAGACTTTTTTTTTAATTTGCTAGATCAGGCTTAATATCAAACAATTTATATACTTTTGGATTGTCTAATGAAATAGATTTGCCTTTCACAAGATTTTCTTGCATATTTAGCATAAATTTTTTCTTCAGTATTCAAAATTTTAAAGTCTTTGCTCGAACTTTTGAATGAAAAAAACAAAAAAAGTCAAGAAAAACAATTTAAAGTCTTTGCTCGGACTTTTGAAAAAAAAAAAAAAAATTCTGGACTTGGATTTGACTTGTGACTTAAACAACTCTGTCTTAGAACGCCAAAAAATACACGTGGCCGTCAAAATAACTACATGGAACGGCAAAAATATTATTGGACCGTCAAAATAACTACATGGAACGGCAAAAATATTATTGGGCCGTCAAAATAACTACATGGAACGGCAAAAATATTATTGGGCCATCAAAATAACTACATGGAACGGCAAAAATATTATTGGGCCGTCAAAATAACTACATGGAACGGCAAAAATATCATAGCCTCGTCAAAATGACTGCCTGGAACTGCTAAAGATACAAGTGGTCGCGACTAATAACAGCAATATTAAATTTGACTAAAAAATTTTAAAAAAAATCATTTTTGACTTTGACTTAAACTTGTGACTTAAAAACATCTCTTATTTAATTCATTAAAAAAAAAACCAACCTGTATGGTGTTTAATTCGACAAAGGCAAAGCCCATAACCACATTTGACAGAGAATCACGGGCTATATGAACATTTTTGACGTGAAGGGTAAAATTGGTCAATTTGTTTAGCGAGTCTAATATTGCCTCCTTGCTAGTCAAAGCATCTAAACCTCTCAAAAGCAAAGCTAAATTAAATTTGATTAAAAAATTACATAAATTTTTCTAAACAATTTATTAATTACTATTGCACGGTTCAGTTCCCGTGTAGTCATAGCCTTCGCCGCCCTTGCGCTTGTCCGATTCTAAAAATTCAAATATTTTCACATTTAATAACCGTTCTGCATGATTTATATTCAGTGATGATATGAAAATTTAACCTTCTCGTGATATGCTACATTTGAAACACCGTTCACGTCTCTTAAAGTTTCTTACACCGCACTTAAACACAAAAAAATTATATTTCTCAACAAAAAAAAAAAAACGTCAACTACTTTTGAACAATCCCATTCAGTGGCGTCTTCTTTATTCAGCTTATTTCTGTAAGCTTCATCATCGGCCGTGTTGCTGAAAAATATCACCGCTCTGGCATCATAGTTGTTGAAAAAGACGGAGCCCTGTGATAAAAAAAATGGTAACCATGGCAACCAAAAAAAAAGTCCGATAAGATCGCGACAAGATCTTATACGAACATAATTGATGATTAAAGTTACTTTGGTGCTCTGCATCCATCCGGACGCGTCATCCACACTGGCAAATTCAATAAAAGCAAAGCCTCGGTTAAGGCCGGTGTTTCTGTCCTTGACAAGACGCACGTCTTTGTAAGGAACAGCCATTTTGAACAGCTCGGTCCTCAGCTCATTGTCGTCCATTTGCGGTGGTATCTGTCTCATCATCAAAGTTTTAGATGGCGTCACATTGCCAAAACGCTTTTCCACTGTTGGACTCGTCCCGAACGGGTTATTCGGGTTTTCTTCATATTTCTTAATAAAAAAATTTTTGAAAAAAAAAAAAATTTTTTTTAATTTTTTACATTCGATTGACTTTGTTGTTGATGTGATGAAGATTTTGTCTTTTTTTTGTCACTAAAGGAGCTGTTGCGTCCTCTAGATCGGGACCTTGAGCGAGAACGCTTTTTTCTGTAGTACTCTTCATCGTCATCATCATCCCGGTATCTGCCGGACTGAATTCTGTCACTTCTGTAACAAAATTATTAGTTTTATTTAGAATACGGAAAAAGCAAGAATCAATGCCGGTCTGGTTAAAAACTGGACTTGCCGGTCTTACCGAAATTTGCTTTTTTTGTAATCCATTATCAAGATATTCAACTATTTAGATTTGGAAAAAAATAAGAAAAGTCGAGTATTTATATGTTAATTTAAATGCTAGACTCAGCGGTCCTAGACTATGCAGACAACTTAGAATATTTTTTTTAAGTGTCGACATATTTTTTGTCTTATGTGGCAAGCTTGTACTGCAAGTGAAAATATATGCAAATTAATTATTAGCTCACACTTTTAAAAATTAAAATTTTGTTTTGTTCCCTAATTATTTAATAAAATTTATTTCAATTTTTTTTTATTGAAAATTATTTTTTTTTCATGTGCACTCGTCATCGCTGAATCTGTCATTCAGAAAAGAGAATAATTTTTTTTTATTTTTTAGATTTTTAAAATGGGTATAAAATCAAAAAATATATTCGTGTTAATTTTATTAGTTGTGATTGTTGTTGACAATGCTGCAAGAATTAATTGTTCTGAGACAAATACGGAAAAAAAAGAAGATAGAGTGATCAAAGACAAATCCTCGGAGTCCGAGGAAAAGCACGACAAAAACTCAAAAGAAATTAAATTTCGCTCAAAAGATGCTGGACCATCTTTTGGATTTATCCACGCATTTTTTGCCTCTTTTTCAGTCATTCTGGTATCAGAAATTGGTGACAAAACATTTTTTATTGCGGCAATAATGGCCATGAAGCATCCACGCATGACCGTGTACTCAGGAGCCATGCTCGCTCTGGGCCTAATGACTTTACTTTCGACCCTATTGGGCAACATATTGACCAAAGTAATTCCAAGAGTTTACACATACTATGCCTCAAGTGTCCTATTTGGTCTGTTCGGTCTGAAAATGCTGCGCGAAGGCTGGCAAATGGACAACTCGGACGCCAGTGATGAGTACGATGAAGCCAATGAAGAGCTCAAGGAATCAGAGGAAAAAGACAAAAATTTGGAAACAGGCGGTGAAGAGGATAAGAATCCGACAAGAAAATTTGTTCAGATGTTCAGAAAGTATTTGTCGCCAGTGTTTTTGCAGGCGTTTGTGTTGACATTTTTGGCCGAGTGGGGCGACAGGTCCCAAATCTCAACTATTATTTTGGGCGCCCGTGAAAACATGTTTGGTACTTTTCTTGGCGGAACTCTGGGCCATGGAATATGCACTGGCCTGGCTGTGATCGGAGGCCGGATGATCTCACAACGAATATCAGTGCGCACAGTCACCCTAGTTGGCGCCTTTGTGTTTTTGTTCTTTGCCTTTTCGGCCTTTTTTATCGGCCCCGATGCCTATTGATAACTTTTAATTATACACTTGACTCAAAAGTACAGTGCAAGCCGCTGAATCGCACAGTTTTAATTGATTATTTAAAGTAAAAATTTAAACTTATAATTTCCTATGTTTTTTGTACGAAATAGTTATTTATATCAACACAATTTAATAAAAATTACGCCAATTTACTTTTGGATTTTTTTTCAAGATTTTTATTTTCTATCTAACAAAAATTGGCTAAGATTTAATAGTCTTGCTGATTGAAATTGCAAAAAATATTTAAAATTTTAAAAGATCAAGTTATCTTAGACCCAAATTTAGAGTACAGATCAAAATATATTATTTTAATTTAAACTTTTTGTTAAATTTCAAAATTTAGTAAAATTAATTTTTTCAAAAAGTTATTTATTATTTTTTATGCTTTGTTTCAATTATTTATCCCAATTGTTTTGGACATAGAATTAAAAAAAATTAAATTTAAGGAAAATAAAAATATTTTTTGAGTACTTTTTCATGCTAATCCATTTACTTAAATTTTTTTTTAAAATCAAAATCGTTTTTGCTTTACTATTCTAATTTTTGACTCATATTTCATAATTAGATAATTTCACATTTATAATTTTAAGAAAAGTCCTTTTACAAAAAAGCTAAGAATCGTTAACGTTATTTTACGTAATTTTTAGGAGACTAACGCAATCTACCATCAATTTTAGTCGGTAAGGATATTTAATAATATGCAAAAATAAGTGAGTTTACATTAAATTAAATAACTTTTATTAAAATTCTTCCAAAGTGCTTACGTTCGAAAAAAATTGATTTTTTTCGGTAAAAATAAGAAAAAAGAATAATTTAAAAAAAAAAATTTAACATTTGATCAACTTGATTTGTCTATAATTAATATGGCGTTTTTACTAAAAATCATTGAAAAAATTTTCAGGCATTTCTAATAAGTAGATTATTTTTTTACCTTATTTTTATGTAATTAAATTTAATTTACAGTAAAAATTAAAATGAATAAGAAAACTTTAAAAATTTGTCTGAAAAAAAAGACCAAGTACTGTTCCAATTAAATTTTATTTTTCTAGAACTATATTTTTTAATGATGAAAAATAAAAATATTGAAATATTGATCAGAGTTTATTTAATTTAATAAAATCCTTAAATTAATTATTTTGTTTGCTGTTGAAAAATTTGTCGAACATTTTATAAAGATGTGAAATTTTTTGACAATTTAATCTAAAATATTATTAATTTGAGCATATTGAAGTTCATGATCAAATGTTAATTTCAAATCAAAATTTTTAGTTTTAGATTTAAATAAAAAGGGTTTTTTTTTCAATTTTTTAATAACAAATATCTAAACTTTAATAAACATGATTTGTTTAATCTTTAATTAGATAAAATATTATATGAATTTTTATTTGAAGTAAAAAATAAAATCTTAATCAAAAATTTTGAAATTTTGCAATACAAATTTTAACTTTGTTTAGCCATAATATATTAAATATCATTTCAAAGTCATACTTTAGATATTTTAATGTGGATTTTAAATTTGTCTTTAAAATTTCAAAATAAATAAAGATTTAAGAAAAATCAATTAAAGATCAATAAAGTAAAAATAAAGTTGCTTTTTTTCTTTTTTCTTTTTAAATTAAAATAATAAACATCTCATGTTTAATTAAAAAAATATTTAAAAAAGCTAATTTGATCATTTATTTTAAAATTTCAGTCTATAAAATTTAGACCATTTGGTCTTGATCATGAACTTCAAGTTGCCATTAATTTGTTGTTATTTTTTTATTATAGTTTAATCAATTTCATGAGTTATTTATTATTGTTGGGAAAGATATACCGTAAACTCTTGACCATTACTCTTGGAACTATGTCAAAATTTGAGTTTATTCTATACGGAACTAATGCCATCGAAATCATGTTATAGAATTTTTTTATTTTTTTTTAGAATAAACCTTGACATCTGACTTTAAACTAAGAGTAAGCGCAAAAATCTTTATTGATTTTATTCTTAGAATAATTTAGAATTTATTTTGTAATAAACTTAAAAAATTGTTAATTGATATTGAGTTGATTTCGAAATTAAAAAAAAATCAAGCCAAATCCCAAATTTCAATAACTTCCAATATCGAAACTTTTTCAAATTAATTTACACCAAGGAAACGTGTTAGAAAAAGGCTAACTCGTGACGAAAATGGTAAAATTATTATTTTTTATTTATTAAAAAATATATTTTTAGGTTTAACCCAGGACTGCTCCGAACGGTCGTTTCGACCTTCTTTTCAGTCCCCATTTAAAAAAAAAAAAGAAAATTTTATATTTTTTACAATAGGCTTAATTACATAATTATGAAAGAAAAAGTGATTTTAAATGATCTTTTTTGATTAATAGAAAAAGAATAAAAAAATTGTGAGTAATTAAAAAAAGAAAATAAAAGAGTTTAAAGTTTAAAAGAGGTAAAATTATTAGGCAAAATAAAAAATAAATGTTTTTATACAGTTTTTTTGGCTATTGAATCGAATTTTTAAATTTGAATTTTAAATTTTAAATTTAATTTTAATTTTTAATCGACTCTTACTCTTAGAATAAATACAAAAATTAGAATAAAGTTAATTTTTTAATTTTTTTTAATTTCGAATTTAACTCTACAATTTTTTAAGTTTATTACAAAATAAATTCGAAATTATTCTAAGAATGAAATGAGACTTTTGAGCTTACTCTTAGTTTAAAGTCAGACGTCCATTAATATTAAATAAACTTTTATTTATGTAATGACTTTAAAAAAAAAATTCAAAAAACCAAAAAAAATTACTATAAACTCAATTTTAAATTTTACTAACACATCGATTAAATTTTTTTGAAAAATTTTATTTTTAAATAATTAAATAAAAATATTTTCTAGATGGTAACAATAATAGGCTTCGAGGGAAGTGCAAACAAAATAGGAGTTGGAATAATCCGCGATGGTCAAGTTTTGTCAAACCCTCGCCACACATACGTAACTCCACCAGGTCAAGGATTTATGCCATCAGAGACAGCCAAACATCACAAAGAGCACATTTTGTCACTTACTAAACAAGCTCTAGAAGAAGCTAAAATAACTGCGCAAGAAATCGATGCCATAGCCTACACCAAAGGACCTGGCATGGGTGCTCCTTTGCTTACAGTGGCCATTGTAGCCCGAACTTTAGCTCAATTGTGGCAAAAACCAATCATTGGTGTTAATCATTGCATAGGTCACATTGAAATGGGCAGACTCATTACATCAGCTGAGAATCCAACTGTTTTGTATGTAAGTGGCGGAAATACCCAAGTAATTAGCTACGAGAATAAGAGATACAGAATTTTTGGCGAAACCATTGACATTGCTGTGGGAAATTGTTTGGACAGATTTGCTAGGGTGCTTAAGCTTAGCAACGATCCATCTCCGGGCTTTAATATTGAGCAAATGGCCAAAAAGGGCAGCAAATACTTAGAATTGCCTTATTGTGTCAAAGGAATGGATGTTTCTTTTAGTGGATTGTTGAGTTTTATAGAACAAAGAGGACCTAAGCTTATTGAGCAAAAAAAATATACACCAGAGGATTTGTGCTATTCTTTGCAGGAAACTGTTTTTGCCATGCTGGTCGAAATAACTGAGCGTGCCATGTCACATTGTGATTCCAGAGAAGTGCTCATTGTAGGTGGTGTGGGATGCAATTTGCGGCTACAGGAAATGATGAGAAAAATGTGTGAGGAAAGAAATGCAATTCTTTTTGCCACTGATGATCGATTTTGTATCGATAATGGTGCCATGATCGCCCAAGCTGGCTATGAGATGTTTAAGGTTGGAATGGTGACTCCGTGGGAAAAGACAACTATCACGCAACGATTTCGAACTGATCAAGTTGAAATAAATTGGAGGAGATAAAAAATTTATTGTGAAATTTTGAATAAATAATAAAAAAAAAGAGTTTTTGATAGAAATGATTGTTTATTTTTTTTGTCAAGTTCAACTTATATTAAATTTTTGTTTAAATATTGAAATAAAAATGTTGATTGCTTAATGTAATATTCTTGAGTGAAGGATATAATAAAATTTTATATTAATTTCCAATAAATAATGAAAAAGTTTAAAAAAAGTTTTAAGGTATTTTGGGTTTATTCTCGGGACTTATTTGAAAGAGTCATTTAAATTATTTTCAAAGTATTAGCTTAATTTAAGCATTAATTTTTTTTAATGAATTTAAATTAATTTTTTTAAATTTCTTTTGGAAAAATATCAATAAGAATCAGAAGTAATTTGTGAAGAATATTCAAATGATAAATTTTAATTTTGAATAAATTTAAAATTTAATGGCATATACTTTGTCTAGTAGCTAATTTATTTTTAAAAAATAGATAAAAAAAGGAGCAAAATTTTTTTTTTTCGTAGCTAAAATATTAGGGTTGTTAACATTCAAAAGAAGATTTGGAAGGCTTCCAAATTTTTGTATTGAATTAGAATTTTCTCTTTTGAATAAAAATGTTTTGGAAATCTATAATTTTCAAAATACTTTATTCAGAAACACTCCTTTTGAAAGATTCAAAACAAAACAAAACGGACAAATTTTGACACAAAATTATAAAGTTCAAAATTAAAATTTCAAAACTCTCTATTCTATAATCAGAATCTTAAGAATTATAAATATACAAACAAATATATTATTATTATATAATATTTTTTTTTTCTTTAATTAATATAGAATCTTACTCCAAAATTATTTTTCAAATTAAAAAAAATCTAATTTCATCTTTTACTAAATGTTATTTTATCTTTTAATATGTAAATAAAGTTGAAATGTCTTCAAATACTGAACCTATTCATTAGAATTTCACTATTTTTAGAGTCATAAAAATTTATTAAATTAATAATAATGAAAAATGATAAACAAAAATATGCACATGAATGCATTCAAAACGTTTGAATGAAACGGTAATAATTTTTGTGTGTAGTATTTAAGTTTGAAAATATTTTTTTTTAATGTTTAAACAATTGTTTTACAATTTAATTTATTTCAAAAAATTCGATTTAGTTTTTATAATCTCGTTCAATTATAATAGTTCCTTTTGAAAACCAAAATAACTAAATTACAATTTTCAAAATAAGATTTCCTATCCTCTTCCAAATGTTATAATACAAAACATAAATTTCAATTTTTCTTTTAAAAGTTATAAAAGAAAAGAGAAAATATTATTCCAAAATTTAAAAAATTTGAATGTTAGTAACCCTATAAAATATTCGAAAAAGTAGCAAAAATACTTTATTAATAGCAAAAAAAAATACAAGAAAAAATTTAATTTTTTAACTTTTTTCGACCACCTCTTTGGCGCTTAGTTTTAGAAAAAAAATAAAAAGAAACAAAAATATTTATTATTCAAAGCTAACAAAAAACGAATAAAAATTTAATTTCTAACTTTTTTGGGCGTCCTCTTGGACGCTTGGATGGTTCGGCTTGATTTGTTAAATCATTTAATGCTGGTTGACTATCAATTGTTTCACTATTTGCTGTACCGGCGGTTGCTTGTGCTGATGTTGTTGGTCTATTAAACAATTCCGGATTTAAAGGACCAGCTGAGTTTCTTTCAAGAGCAGAAGAAGCTTTTTTACGTCCACCCCTTTTTGCGTTTTGTTCAATGCCCAAATCTAAAGCTGGAAACTTGTCAAACTTTGACAATTCGTGCCGATTACATGTTTGCAGATGTAGTGTTTTTTCCAATATTGATAAGAACATTTGCTCAATTCCCATACTAGTTCATTAATTTATATGATCTTGTATGAATTGTTCCATAACACATATTCTTGAAATGTAGACCAAGGACTCATTCTCGTTTTAAAGAGTAAACTTATTTTGTATTCTTCTCTACATCACCTAAATATTTATACTACTAAATGATGTCAATTAATCAAGAACGATCAATTAATTAAGAATAGATTAGCTATTATGAAATAATTTAGCTACTGAAAAAAATATTTTTTTTTATTTCAATTAGCTATTTTGAAAAGTAAATTAGCTACTCGAAAAAAATAAATTAGCTACTAGATAAAATATATGCCAAATTTAATTACAATATTTTTTAAAATTTAATAGATGAATCTTTTGAATCAATAGTGACATCAAATCTAAATAAATTAATTAACATTTTTAAATTATTATTTAATTAGGAAGAAGGAAGTTAAAATCAAAAAATTTCATAAAAGAAAAAATATTTTTTTGGAATCAAGCAATTATATTTCTTGTTGTCATTATCTTGAGACGTAAATTGAGATAAAAAATCATTATTATTTATTCAGTTCTACCAGTTTTTGTTTTGATCTATATTTTGGGATAAATTTTAATTTTTAAAAATAAAAAATTTAAAAAAACAGAATTTGTTTAAAGTTGTTAGTTGGAGGAATACAGTAATTTAGGTTTGCAAATAAATTATTGAGGCTATTTTAGAGCCATATTAAAAAAATAGACTTTAAACAAAGTTGTTTTTTTTTAAATAATTGTTTTTAATGCATTTACCAAATATTTAACAATACTGAATGAAAGTTTTAATTATTGACCAATTTTAACAATGTATTAAATAAAATTTCCCTTGTTCTCTTGTCAATCATATCAATTTTATTCAAAAAATTCTTTCAAAGAAATAGTTGTTAGATATTCTTGATTCATTAATTCTTGGGAAAAATAGAACAAATAGAAAGGTTTTGAAAGATCTTAGATGATGTTTTTTTCAAAAACAAATGAATATCTTGATTTTAAAATAACGAAATTAAAAATTTATTTTTACGAAAAAAATTACAAATTTTATTGACTTTTGGACTAAAATTTATTATAAATTTTGTAATTTTTTGTTTTAAAAAGCTAAAAAATATCAAAAGCATCAAAAAGTAAGAATAGAAAAAAAATAACTATATTAATTACTAGATTTTATTTACAATATTGAATTGAATGAAAAAAACTCTCACATCAAATTTAAAATCTCCTAACTGATGACATGTAATTTGTATCGTAAAAATTGAACTCTGGTAATACACTGGCTTTCCGATTTTTTGATTGGCAGGAAGCAGCGTGTTGTACTGGGCGAAAATGTCTCAGAATGGAGGTATGTCCTAAGCGGTGTCCCGCAGAGATCTGTACTTGGCCCTCTTCTTTTCGTTATCTTTATAAATGACATACCAAGCACTACAACAAGCTTAATAAAACTGTTTGCAGATGACACCAAACTGATTAACATCATTAGAAATCGTCTTGATGTTGAACAGTTGCAAACAGACATTGACAGGATAGTTAAATGGTCGAATGATTGGAAACTGAAATTTAATGAAGACAAATGCAAATTTATGTTCTTCAAAAATAAAACTATTAATGGAATCGAATTATCAGTGAATAACTTCCCAATTATCCATACAAGAGTTTAGAAAGATCTTGGAATCTATCTAACAGATGACCTGAAATGGACTCACCAAGCGACACAGGCAACTAACAAAGCCATCGCAATTTTAGGTCAATTAAAGCAAGCCTTCAAATGCTGGTCCCTAAGTACATTCAAACAGTTGTACGTTTCATTTGTTAGACCACATCTAGAGTATGCAGCAGCAGTCTGGAGCCTCTATACAAAAAAGGACTCAAACATTCTCGAACAAGTACAAAGAAAAGCTACAAAATTAGTATTTAGCTTAAAAAATCTAGAATATGAAGAAAGACTTACAAGATTGGGACTAACGACACTGAAGGCAAGACGCGAACATGGAGACTTAATCGAGACCTTTAAGATAACGAACGGTCTAAATAAAATCCAGTTGCAGAATCCGCACATTAAAATCCATGCACTATCATCTAATGGTCCAGCTGGAGGAATCCGAAGGCATCCAAGGCATCCAAGAAGATTGACCAAACAATTGACACGAATTAAAAAAGTGATAGTTTCTTGACAAATCGAGTGGTAAACGAGTGGAACAAATTACCAGTAGAGATTGCTAATGCAAAATCCAAAGATGAATTTAAAAACAAACTTGATAAATATTTGAAACTAAAATAATCAATTTCTTCTATTAACATAAATTTATCACTATAAGGATTTATGTTAAAATCAGACAGCTACCATAGCGAGGCTACTTATAGCCTTGCTCCGCAGTTAGTCTACTGTAGCTTTTTATTATTATTATTATTATTAATTGGTCACATTAGGAAATAGACCCGGTTAATGTGTACAAATAAAAAAAAATTCACAACAACTTTTTATTTAAATCTTAATCGTAAAAATTTTCCTTATAAAAAAAAAAAAAAATTTAAATAATTTTTTTTATCAATTTTACCAACAATCACAATTTTAAATAATTTTTTTTTCAACAAAAAAAAAACAAGATCAAATTTCCTATTTACATGATCCAAAAAAAAAAAAAAATCAAATTATAAACACATCTCAAAACTAATTGATTACCAAACCAATGAGCAACAAAAGAACAGAAAAAATAATCATTTTTCCAACCATTAAATAAATAAAATCTTAAAAAAGTAAAAAAATAGAAAAAAAATTTTAAACAAAAACTTAAACAAAAAAAGAGAAAGAACAATCTAGTCCAAGTCGACATACAAAACTCTTTACGGTTGTTTAAACAAATGAGATCCGTGTGAGATCTGTAAAGCTCTTGTTTGACTGTCAAAAACTGTTTACTGATTACAAAAATTCCAGATCTAGCGCATGATGCAACGCAGCCAAGTCTCTGTGCTCGTTTATCCTCCAAAAGGCCAATTCATCTTAATTAATAAAATAAAATAATTTAAAAAAAAAATTTCTTTTATTTTTTCTCTTCTATTTACTTGTTTGGCCGCAGATTCCTCTTCTTGACGATCTCCCACGACCACATAGGTGCACTTGCGGCCAAATCGGGACGAAATCCTCTCAAAACAACTCTCTTTGCCGATCTTGGTCGCACTGTACACATTCTCAATGTCGAACACGCCGCCCAGACCGTACAAGAGTATCTTGGCGACTGCAGGAACCAGCTGTGTGGTGGTGACCAACACATTTACATTTGTGGGCCTTGACTTGATGATGGACAAAGACTGGTGGGCCAGCGTCAACCAATTGTCGGTCAACTTTTCAATGTCGTTTCTTATCTGGGCCCACTGGTCGCATTTTGGCGAGCCGAGCAGCTCGGCCACATTGTTGCGGAACGCGTTGTAGGTCTCTTTGATTTTTCTGTATCTGAAGGCCAGCTTGCGCATCCACTCGACGCCGCCTCTCACCCCGCTCGACAGCGACACATTTGAATTGGCGCTCGAGTGAAAGCCGTCCGAGGCAAAGTTGTAGTTGGACAAGTCCTGGCCGTTGTCGTCCGACGACACGTCGTCCACGTGCACCTGATCGCACTCTTCCAAGTCATTGAAGTGCAGATGCAAATCGGCCAGGCTGAAGATAAGGCCTTCCATTTGTAGGCCCAGATTTATGGCCACTTGGGGATCTTTGATGAATCGCTGCGCATACGAACTGGTCAGCAGAGAGTGAAATATTATTATGGTCTCGTCCAGGTCCCATACGAACACTCGTTCTGTCTCGAGCTCGCCGGCAACGCTGTTCGATGTCGGCGATGAAGATAGAAGTGGTGCTATTGACGCGGTTGTCGACTGCAGTGAACTTGATTTTTTACCTTTTGTTTTACCTTCTGGTAATAAAAAATTAGAATAAAATTTTTTTTTTAATTTGATTTTTTTAAAATGGACATTTTTTTTAAATTTTAGGTTTAATTTTTTTTTTTGAAGACACTTTTTTTAATATTTAAAAAAAAATTTTTTATAGAAGGAATTTTTTTAAAAAATATGTTTTAAACTCAGATAACTATATTTTTAATGTTAATTATATTGATAATTAATTTTTTTAAATAAAGAGGACTTTTTAGAAAATTTGAAAAAAAAATAATAATTTAAATATTTAAAAATTTTCTTCTATAGAAAAATCAATTTTTTTAAATAAATAAAAAATTTAAACTAAAAGAAAAAAAATATTTAAATTATAAGAAAAAAAGTAAATTATGAAAAATTAATTTTTTAATTAATTTAAAAAAATTATTTATTAGCCATTAAAAAATTAGCTTTTATAATTGAGATTATTTTTTTTTAAAGAGGACATTTTTTGATATTCTAAAAAATTAGTTTTTTTAATAGAATGAATATTTCAAAGATTTAAATATTTATTTGTTTTTATTGATGGCCTTTTTTTTAAATTAAAAATAATAATTATTTAAATAGTTACAAATGTCCTCTTTAAAAAAGAATTTTTTAATCTTAATTTATAAAGAATTGAAAAAAAAATTATTTTTTTTTACAAATAAATATAAAATAACTAATTAATATTAACTGAAGATAATTAATTTTTTCAATTAGGAAATTAATTTTGAATTTATTTTTGAAATTATAAAAAAAAAAATTTAATTTAAGCTTTTTTTCAATTAGAACTTTTTTAGTACCCCATATCTGTATTTAATTTTAAGTTTTATTTGCATCTTTTTCTTTATTATTTATTTTAATGAACGCTAAAAGGCGATGTGAAAAGTAAAATTCAAAAAATTAAAAGTAAAAATAAGAGAGAAAAATATGCAATTTTGTTAATGTATGCGGATTGCCTTACTTTTTAACAATTTAAAAAATATCAAAAATCATATTTCTTAATCGTGCTGGTTCAAAACATAAAGATAAAATTTTTCTTCAATCAATTTTTTAGCCAAAATAATTCTTTGAAAAAAAATCAAAAAATAATTCTGAAAAAACAAAAAGAAAATCTCAATTTTTAAAATTTATCTTTACACTAAAAATAAACTGTTTAACAAAAAAAAATTTTTTTCACATAATCAAAATTAATTCTTAACACGGTATTTTTTTTAATTTGAATAAATTTCACTTTTAAAATGTCTATTCTCAAATTAAAAAAAAATATTTTTTCTTGAAAAAAAATTATTTCGAAAAAATTCTAAATTTTCTGAGATAAGCTATTTTTTAAAACCAGACATTTTTCTCATGCCAAAAAAAATTCCGAAAATAAAAAAACCAAAAATTTATCAAAATCCAACAAAAAAACAAATTTACTTTTAGATTTTGGGGAAAGAGGTGATGCAGGCAGAGCAGAAAATTGCGTGTCGTTGAGAGCGGCTGGATTGAGCAAATAGGTCTGTGAAGTGTTTGTGCTGTACTGATGGTGTTGTTGGTGCAGAGCTGCGGCAGCGGCTGCAGCAGCAGCAGCGGCAACACTGGCCGCCGATTGTGCCAGATTGGGCGTTGAAGAGTTGACTGGCAGTGGCTCGCTTGAATTGTTGGTGGCGTCCGAATTAGCGTTGGAATTGTTGGGCGAGCTCTGCAGCAGGTTGTTTTGCTGCAGGTGCTGCACGGCATTCAGGAAAGAGTTGGCGTACTGGTAGTCGGGGCTGGAGGCGGTCATGCTGGAGCCAGGGGCCGGGTAGCCGGTCAGCTGAGAGCCGGCCTGGCCCGAGCTCTGGTAAAATTGACCCTGGTGGTAGCTGGGGTTGGTGGCCACAGCGGCAGCGTACGAAACATAGTCCAGCGGAGGATTTGACTGCGAGTAGGCTTGTGGTGTGTTGGCCGGGTACGGGAACGGGTCCGCCAGCCCGTACTGGGACTGTAGGACATAGTTGCTTGCGTTGTGCTGCTGGTAGTAGGCCGCTGCGGCCGCTGCTGCTGCTGCGCCGTTTGTGTTGCCAATGTAGGCCTGTGGATTGAACGTTTGGTGATAGGCTTGCATTTTTGACAAATTCAGCTCTTTCGATTGAATGCTTGTACTTTAAAAAAACAAAAAGGTAAGATTGACTATTTTCGGATAATGTGTCTGCATTCGAGTTTATCTTTTAATAAGAGCATGTGATATTTGGAAAGGGCTACACACTTGCTCGAATCACAGACACAGATAAGAATTGGCGTCTAGGAGTTGTTTTTTTTTTTATTTTTAATTACATGCAAATGAGAGAAGCAGTCAAAATAGAAGAACAAGAAATGGAGGAACAAGAAAATATAAAATCGATTTTTTTTTTAATTTTTTTTTGTTGTTGTTTAGCTTGGGTCTCAAGTTACAAAAAAAAATTTTTTTTTATTTTTTTCTCTTTTTTGACACTTGTTTTCTCTCTTTCTATAAATCAAAAAATTTAAAAAAATAATTTATTAAATTGATTTTGGAAGGCGGAAAATATATTTAATTATTAGCAAGGTCTATCAAAACTTTATTTAAATTGAATATGGTCGGAAATTGGAGCAGTAAAATGTGATATTAAATAATAGAAATTTCTGACAATTTTTTTTGAATCTCATGAATTAAAGTTAAATGGAAAAAATTGATTTTATTTAGGAAAATTTTACAATTACAAAAGGGTCTCAAACCCAAGAAAAAATAAGTGCAGAATCATTTTTTTTTCTATCGTTTTAATCTTTTTAACATTTTATCTCTCTTTCTCTCAATAAACCAAAATTTATTTATTTTGTCAAAAATAGACTAACTGCTTTGAATTTTTTTTGAATGCTAAATGACAAAAGATCTCTAAAATCTTGATAATTTTACTTTAATTTCAAAAAATTTAGTTTAATGAGAAAAAAAATTAAATTTTAAAATATCTTAATTTAGATCCTTTTACAATTACAAAAGGGTCTCTAATTGAGATCGGTGAAACAACAAGAAATGGAAGGAAAATAAATGTAGCATCAATTTTTTTCTTTTTCTCAAAAACAATTAAAAAACAAAAAAATATATATTTTATTACATCTTTAATTACATATATTTATATATTTTTTTGTCCATTAACATTTTTTCTAAAATTTTTGTACTTTTATTTTTAGATAATAAATTTTTCATTTTTACTAAAATCTAATGTAATTTTTTTTTCACATTTTCTTTAAAAAATTATTATTCGATTTAATAAATTTTTAAACAGAGTACCCAGCTTAATCACCTTAATAGAGGAAAATATTAGATTAGAAAAAAATCTCTGGCTAAATTTGAATATATTAGTTGAATGAGAAAAATAAATCAAATTTAAGAAAACTTTATTTTGATTCCCTTTCAATTAAAAGGGTCTCTAATTGAGGATAGAAAAATATTTTATCATTTGATTATTAATATTTTTATCTTAATTGTTGTAAAATAATAATTAATATTTTTTTTTCTCAATAAAAATTTAATAATTTAATCCAAATCCAACAGAGTATCACCAATATTTACTAAATTTTGACAATTCTTCTTCAGTTATCAAAAATTAGAAATTTTTAAAGACTTTAATCTTATGAATATTAGTTTAATTAAAAAAATTATTTAGATTTAAGAAAGTCTTATTTTCATACTCTTATATTCAAAAAGGGTCTTTAACCGAAGATGGTGCATTAAGAATAAATAGAAAGAAAATAAATTTCGATCCATTTTTTTCTCTTTCTCAAAAACAAAAAATTAGTCTATTAACACTTTTTTAAATTTTTGAAAAATATTTTTTTATTAAATTAAAAATTATTTTCCATTCATTTCCTCTAATTTTTGTTTTCCATTTATTTCTCCTTAAAAAAATTATAAAAAAATTAATGATAATTTTTTTTTTCAATCCAATAAATAATTAAATAGACTATCACGAATGTTCAAATTTTAAAAAAATTATTTGCTAAATTTTGACAATTCTTCTTAAAAAAATTTCGAATCTCGTTAAAAAAAATCTGATATAAGTAAATTTTACAATTAAAAAAATGGCCTCAAATCAAAGGAAATAAACGTGTGAAAAATAAATGCAGAAAATCAATTTGTTTCACACTTCCTTAATTTTTGTTTTCTTGTGCGAGTTTTTTTTCTCTTTCTCAAAAACTAAAAATTAGTCATTTAACATTTTTTCAAATTTTTGTAAAATAGTTTTTTTTTTAAATCTATTAAAAATTATTTTCTATTCATTTCCTCTAATTTTTGTTTTTTATTTATTTCTCCTTAAAAAAATTATAATTCAATTCAATAAATAATAAAATAAAGTATCACCAATATTCAAATTCTAAAAAAATATCTTTTTAAATAAATTTTAACAGTTCTTCTTCAATTAATAAAAATAAGAAATTTTGAAAACTTAAATCTGAAATAGTTTAATTTAAGGAAATTTTATCTTCACATTCCTATAATTAAAAAGGGTCTTTAATTGAGAATGGTGCAACAATAAGAAATGGGTGGATAATAAATTTAGCATCATTTTTTTTTAATCTTTATCAAAAACAAAAAATTAATCTATTAACTTATTATTATTATTATTATTTATTCAATAAACACCGCAAGGGTGATGTAAAGAAAATATAAAAAGTAGAATAAAGTAAAGTAAAGTAAAATAAAGTAAAGTTTTGTCTTTCTAGATAAAAAAAAAAAAAAAAAAAAAGAATGATCATCTATTAACACTTTTTTAAATTTTTGAAAAATAATTTTTTTTTAATTAAAAATTATTTTCTATTCATTTCCTCTAATTTTTGTTTTTTATATATTTCTCCTTAAAAAAATTATAATTCAATTCAATCAAAAATAAAATAAAGTATCACCAATATTCAAAATTTAAAAAAATATCTTGCTAAATTTTAACAGTTCTTCTTCAATCAATAAAAAATATAAAAAAAAATTTGATTTAAGTAAATCTTACAATTTAAAAAAAAATGGCCTCAAATCCAAGAAAAAAAAACATGTGGAAAATAAAAGCAAAAAATCAATTTGTTTCACACTTACTTAATTTTTGTTTTTTTGTGCGAGTTTTTTTTTCTCTCTAAAAATAAAAAAAATTAATAGAACAAGAAAAAAAAATTGAAAAAAAAAAATTAATTTATTTTATTTAATGAGCTTTAGAGTACCAGCTTAATCACCTTAAATATTTACATTTAGAGAAAAAATTTGAATGAGAGAGAAAGAAAAATAGAGAGAGAGAGAGAAAAAATTCTATTTACGCATTCCCATCGATGATATTGAATTTCAAAGTGTCTCTCTCTCTAACTCTCTAAAAGCATTAAATCAAATATTTGCATTGGAACGAACATTTTCGGTCACTAGCAAACTCCGGTAATCTAACATCATGGATGTCTAAGCCGAATGGCAAACAAAAACAGTGTTTGTTTAGCTACGAATGAATGGAATGCTTTTAAGACTTGGACAAACAAATAAATATTAGATGATGAACAGTTCACACGTAGTTACGAAACGCAAATGGGCGGTAATTGGATCCGTAATCAATTAGAGACTCGGCAAGACATTCAAATAAGTGTGTTGCCGTACGGATTCAATTAAATTCGACACGGTGCCATATTCACACGCCCCAGCGAATCCAATCCAGAGCCGATTGAATCAGTGGGCCTAATTAGTCAACCTCAAACTGTTCTGACTGCTACCTAAAAGCTAAGCCAAGCTAGAAGATCTCGGAGCCGTGATGAACGCTTCGGATTTCAATCGATTTCAATCTGATTATTGATTGAAATATGATAGTTTAATAGACTAGCAATTATTGCAGTGATTAAGGGGCTGGCACTGCTCGCGCTGGTTTAAAGTTACCTTTCAGAGTATCATTAGTGGAATTGTTCAATGTTGGAATTGATTTTTTGTGTTTATTTGTTTTGTTAATTGGCAATAATGGACAAGTGAATTTTGATCTTGGCTTGTTCGTTTCATCTAAAATGTTCTGTCATCAAAATAAATCAATTAATACTAGATTGCACAAGCTTAATTGTTTGATTCATTGCAGATCATCAATGACATTAATTAGTTTGCAGAAAATTGGTTATGAGAATTTTGGAACAAAAAAATTTTTATTTTTTTTAATTTTACTTTGAGTCTAATGATCGCACAAATTAGGTCTCTGCACAAACTCTGCAATTCTGCAAGAAATTATTTAACAAAATGCAGAGGCTATTTTATTGTAGAAAAATAAAATTTTTAAAATTTTACTTTGAGTCTAATGATCGCACAAATAAGGTCTCTGCACAAACTCTGCAATTCTGAAAGGAATTAAGTAACAAAATGCAGAGGCTATTTTATTATAGAAAAATAAAATTTTTTAATTGTACTTCTAGTCTAATGATCAGGGACGACTTTTTGCATTTTTGTTTCAACTTGCATTTTTGTCGCATTTTTAATGCAAAACTTAAAGGGAACTTAAAATTCTTAAATGATTTACTATTTTGAATTGATTAGAACTCTATTTTTTTAACTTGAAATAATTTTTTTTAATAAATTAAATTTAGCATTGTAAAAACGGCATCTTGAAGTTGGTGATCAATTCAATTCAAAAACCTTATCTTTAGATATTAAAATAAATTTTTGAAGAAAACAAGGAAAATTTTTTTAAAGATCTTTTAATTGGATTTAAATCAGAGAACTTTTTTAAAGAATATTTTAAAATGTTCCTTCAAGTTAATTTCCTTAATATATACTTTTGTCAAATTGAAAAACTCAACAATTAAGCTAAATAAATTAAATTTTTGTAAATTTTGTTTAATAAAATTTTGCATTTTTTGCAAAAAAAAGTTGCATCTTGGCCGAATTTTTCGACCAAAAAAAAATTGAATTTTTGGTCGTCTCTGCTAATGATCCAATATTTAACATTAATAATTTCAACTCGATTTATAAGTTACAATCAGATAAATTGTGCAAGTGGTCAACGAGTGATCGACTCAGCTGAATGAAGATAAATGTAAAGTTTTACATATTGACAGAAATAATTCCGAGTTTGATTACAAGATTGGTTTGAAACCCACGAGTAAGTCAAATTGAGAAAAGGATGTGGATATTTGCGTACAAAGTGATTTAAAATAGGGTACACAAGTCAAAAATGCAACAGTTAAAGCAAATAGAATGTTGAGTTTAATTTAGAAAGCATTTAAGTATCCTTGCAGCGAGACTATCATATAATTGTATTGTTCAATTATTATTTATTTATTTATTTGTTTTCTGTACCGAGCTAGAGCTCCTTCAGAATAAGTTAAAAAAAATAAAAAAAAAATAAAAAAAAATAAAATTAAAATAAAATTAAAGTTAATAAAATGAGATGAAAAAAAAGAATCAAAATAAAGTAAATAAGCTAAAAAAAAATGAAAGTTGAAAATTGTTCAATGGTTAGACCGCATCTGAAATATGCTGTTAGTATGGTCTCCATTTTTTGAAAAAGACTTAAATGAGCTTGTGAAAGTTTAATGAAGAGCTACAAAGTTGAATCCAGAAATGTGTGATTAAGACTACCAAAAACGCTTGTCAAAGCTAGATTCAACTAGTGTTGGGAACCGTGAAAACGGTCAGTAATGCGACCAAAAATTTTCGGAAATATTAAAGAATTGCCAAAATTTTATATTAAAAAAAGAGAATGGCTGCGTAAAGATAAAATATCTTTGCGCAGAATTGTCTTAGAACAGATAATTATCTCTACCTAGTAAGGTAAATTTTTTGAAGATAAAATATCTTTCACAAGAAAGTACCACAAAAAGATAATTAATTGATTACTTTGAATTTTGTTATTAATAAAATCATTAATGAACTTCTAATTGACAAATTAATTAGAAAACAGTTATCTATTGAAGATACGAAAGTATCATTCAAACTGATACAGATTTGCCATGTTCTTCTAGTTCTATCTATCCAGTAGAATCGAATCTAGTCGATTCAATATCTATATCATCAGAAACACAAGAAGAAAACGTCAATCAAAATAGTAATTTCATCAAAATCGATTTGACTGGAAAGTTTTTTGATAAAAGAGCTCCGAAGCGAGGTGCCCCTACAAAAGTTCAGCGTAAAAGAAAACAGCAAGATACTCAAGTCAAAGCAAACATCGAAAAACAATCGAGTCGGAAATAACAACAGCTAATGATAGTCAATCAAACAATGTATGTTCAATTAGCCAAGTTGTAACTAATTAAAATCACTTGACTTGCAATACATGTAATTTGTTTTTTCACAAATCGTGTATAAAAAGATATTTTCCTTTGAAAAAATCTTGGCTTTGCAAAACATATAAATCTGGCTCTAAATCTTAATCACTATTTAATCTATATCACTTTTTTCATTTGTTTTTTAATTATTTTAAAAATAAAATTTTGCACTTAATTATCTTTTTATAGTCATTTAATCCCTTCTAAGATATTTTATCTCCCTCCAGTTTAATTTTTTTTAAGATAATTATCTGTAGTAAGACAATTCTACGTAAAGATATTTTATCTTTACGCAGCCATACTCTAAAAAATCATTTTTCTTTAAAAGGCTAAATTTTATTTCTAAAAAATATTATTAAAAAAAATTAGAGATTTGTATGTAATATTTGAAAAATTTTCGTTACTCTATATTAGAAACTTAAAAGAACATCAAAAAATTTTTTCCTGAAATTTTTTGCCGCTGATCTTGTCTGACCGCCAAAGTTGCCATCCGTTTAAAGGTAGGTTTTACATTTGGCCGGTTAAAATCGCGGTCCAAATTTTTGGCCGGCCGGCCTTATTTCGGCCGCGTTCGGACCAGCCAGGCTTGGCCGCCGCCCAACAACTTTAATTGAATTGAGTATAAAAAGATTGAGGTGTAATTTAATTCAGATGTACAAAGTAATAAACAATCATTTTTACTTTTACTTTATTTTTAATTTTTTATTACTTTAATTTTTACCTTTTAATTTATTTCATTTTTTTTAAACTAAATGAACACCATATCAAATTAACTCTACATTTTCAATAGCTGTCATATTATTTACTTTTCTAACCTTATTTACCTCTTTTACTCAATTTGTATATATTAGTATTTTGTCTTATTTTTTTTCTCCCCTTTTTCTTTCTCAATTATTCTCATTCGTTAGACTGAAAAGAAGGACTTAGGTCCATTCTGAGTGGCCTGAGTTTTACCTCAAATTATTTAATAAATAATAATTAAATTTAATTTTACTTCATTTTTAATACTTTCTGCTTTAATAATAATCCTGAAAATGAAAAACTTTTTTACTTTATTTAAAATTTATTTTATCTACTAGATTAATCTTGTGGTTAAACGAAAGCAAAAGCTTTCGGACGAACCGGAAGAGTTTCCCTAAATTATATTTCTTAAAATAAAAATTTTGCACACGCAAATTTATTCGCTTCATTGCTGATTATCAATGGCATTAATTAACTTGCTGAAAATTAACAATGTGAATTTTGGAATAAAAAATAAAATTTTTTAATTGTACTTTGAGTGTAATACACAAATTAAGTCTCTGAACAAACTCTGGCATTCTGAAAGAAATTAAGTAACAGTAATATTATAGAAAAAAATTCATAGAAAAAAATTATATAAGACAAATTTTTTTAAATAAATACTTTAAAAATATATTTTGAAAAATTTTATTTACTATTTTAAACTTTGAATATTTCAAAAATTACACTGCATTCATCCTAATATGTTTGCAAGAAATAGTTTTAAAATAATTTTGGATAAATTTTTACCTTAACTTTTTTACTTAAGCTTATAAGTGGTAAAAATTCATTAAATAAAATATTTATTTATGAAACTTTATGTGATTTGTAAATCAGATTTTTTTTTATTTTTATTTTCTTTGTAAAATTGTAATTTGTATTTTTGCGTTTCGTTTTCAACTTGCCTATGAAGCTTAACATTTTTTAAAATAAAATAAATCTATCAAGAGGAATTTCTTTAATTTATTTTTCCTATTATCCCATTACCAAACTCTTATCGCCGAATAAGTAGGTTCATTTGGGAGATAAAATTTTGATTTTAAAAATCATCTGTAATTATTTTCGGAACAATTCAACAGTAAAAATTTGTTTAGTTTTTTTAATGTTTTTTTTTCAAAAGTTTTAAAAAATTAAATTTATTTTAATTGTTAATCTAGAAATGGTTCAGCAAAAAGAACAAGCTGCCACAAAATTTTTATCACAAAATTTTGAAAGACTGGCTTAGGTGGCCAAGGTCTGCCAAAAAAGTAAGAATTATCGATGTCTAGCGTGATAAACAGATGTGACATAATGTGAACTATTTTAAATGGGTGAGATATATTTGGACCATTTTCTATGAATCAATTATTTGACTAATTTTGATTTTTTTTTTAATTTTTTTTTTAAAGTTACAGTTTAAAAAATTAGAATTAAATTTGTTTTTAAACCGTAAAGTAAATAAACTTGATTGTGTGCAATAGTGAATTGATTTATTTAAGTATTGTAAATAAAAAAAAAATAAAGTGCACTTAACAGTTAATTTTATTTGTCATTTGAAAATGTATTGATTTATTTCTGGCAACCAATTTTAAAAAATCAATACCACACAATTAAAATAGAATACCTCAATTTTTTATCTTTTTAAAATTTTTCTGATAAAAAAGGAAAATATTGCTGTTGTTGCTGATATGAACGATATAGATTACTAATAATCTTTTTAATATGTTAAAATTAATTATTACTTAGTTCAATAATGGCTCTTTGTCAAAATAGCTAAAATTAAATTTTTCTTATTTTATAATATTTTTCAAACAATATATTTAACAAATTTTTTTTGGCTAAATTAAATAAATTGATATGAAATCACTTGACGTGTTAACATATAAAAAATTTTATCTCCTTGTAAAAATTAAGAATTAAGATTAATTATTGTCAAATATTTTTTTTGATGGCCTTTTTTCTTTTTTTATTGTGAAAACTTTGATGAGAAAAGCAAAGCTTTGCCATTTCCTGGTAAAATAAAAAAACTTTAATAAAAAAATATTGGGTAATTTATTATGGAATGAAAAAAGTCTTTTTTAGTTCTTATATTTTCTTTTTTTTACTTCTCCAACTAATAAATACTTATTTAAAAAATTTTATTTTGCAAAAATAATTTAATCATTTTGAGCCATTTGAAAATTTAAAAATATTAAAAAAAAAAAGCTGTACAACAGTCACAGTCACAAAATATTCAAATTAATCTAAATTTATTTGATTTATTTATTGTTAACTCAAAAAACTCTAATAAAAATATTTACGATAAGTTTTAAATCTATCTCAAATTTTGTCATCTTGAAAAAAAAAATAAGTAATTTGAAATTTAAAGTTAAACTTATCAATCAATCATAGAACAAAAAATTTAATTATTTTTTGAATAATCAAACGAGGATTCATTTCTGTAGAAATCATCCTCGGAAAAATACATTTAATTTATAAATTAGATAATTTAATCTACAATTATTTTATTTTTCATAATTTTTTTCATCGTCTAGATTTTGTTCACAAATATATTATTTATTATTCTTTTATTTCTTAAAATCGTTTTCTTTATAATAAATAAAAATAAAAAAAAAAACATTTTTGCTACCAAAAACGTACTAAAAATTTAAATAAAGTTAAATATTTTATTTAGTCATCAGTTGAGCACAAATTTTAAATTAAAATAAAAATAAAACGTCATATATCCTTTCATTATTAAGACTTTCCATTTAATATAAAAATGTGAATTCTAAATGAAAAAATACTCTTCTTTGATCAACCAAAAGAAAGGCTTTCTTGGTCTAGCCTTTTTTTTTTTTTTTCTAAATTTTACACATGATTTAAAAAAAATGCAAAGATTAATTAAAGTAAATATTCAAAAAAATCATTAACTGAACTATAAACTGGATAATGCCTAAAAAAAACAAATATGTTAAGTGCTGGAATTTATATTCAAAAATAGAAATAAATTCAAATAATAAATTAAATTTAAAAAGATTTTTTCCCTATATTTTCAAATAAAAACCTCACTTCTTTGCTCGTAAAAACAAAAATTATTGCTGTTTTGAACATGGGAGCAACTAAATCTTGGATTTTACAAATAATTTTGTTATTTTTTTCGAAAAAATCTTAAATATTTTAACAAGGCCATTTCAAAAAAAAACAAGCATATTATTTTTAAATAAAAAAATTCTAAATTAAAAAGATTAATTTTTTCTGAAAATATGAATTAAATTCTACTATTTAGCCAAAGCTGAGAAAAAAAATCAACATCTAAAATTAATTAGTGACAGGTCAAAAAGAAGATTAAATCTCTTCTAACTAGTGGGGAACTTCTCCTGGAGAGTTTGTGCCAAACTAGAGTTAAAATTATATTCAAGTCCCATTTGGCTTAAGTTTTTTTTTTGCTATACAAAGCAAAAAGATGTTCGGAAATTGCTTTAAAAATATTGATAAAAATTGATGTTGTAGAGTATAGCCTAAAGACGTCTACTGAAATTATTGACCATGAATTCTAAAAAAATAAATACGGAAAAATTTTATTTTTTTCATTTAAATAATATTTTAAAATATAATTACTAATCATTACTGTCCCTGGAAAAACCCTATTTAGACTATGCTGTTAAAATTTGAAATCCGATGTACAAGAAAGAAATAGCTATCATAAAATTTAATATAAAATTTTTTTTATTATTATTATTATTAAAGTACAAAAAATAAACTATACTTTTATTTTTTTCCTTTTATTTTGAGTTTTAAATGAGCTCTTTAAAGATGTATTTTTAAAATTGATAAAAAAAATAAAAATCAAGTGATTTCTTTTTTATTCTTTATTTAATAATTTTGTCAATATGGCTTAATTAATAGATAAAAAAATAGACATCAAATTAATACTTTTTACTGTGAGACTAAAACTTATTAAATAAAGTCGTGAAAAGTGTAAAATTTTACAAATTTAAAAATGATCATCAAAATATTTTTTCTTGATTTTAATAAATTAAATCTTATTCTATCTACAACATTTATTTATTTATTTCAATAGACTTCTTGGGGGCTATGTAAAAATTAATGGCATTGATAAGATAATTTTATTATTAGATCTAAACCAAACCAATACAATGAATCTGGGAAGACATCACAATTAGATTTGTCAGAAATTAAGAGTGAAAATCTTTGGAAAAAATACCAACCAAGTTTTTTTCACAACCCTTGCGCTTCATTTAATGATGAATCATCTTTACTCTTTGTTATTTTTATTGAAAATTTGAATAAAAGAATATTTTTAAGAATTATTTTTAAATTTGTTCAACAAAAAAAAATAGCCTTTTTTTCATATATTAGGCACGTATTAAAATTTTCTGGTCTAAAAAAAATTTTACCACTCAATTCAATTTGGAAAAAAAAAACTTCTATTTAAAAAATAAGGTCTATGATTCAAACAAGACTGATCATTTTCTGAACCAAAAAATTCAAGTAAGTAAAAAAATGTCTATTGCGAAATTTAACCAAAAAGCAAATATTAAAACTTTTCAGCTGCGTCATATTTCACAGTCATTTTGCTAATAAATTTCCTCATTTAACTATTAGCATTTAGATGGATCATTTAAAAAACTGGTTCGAAATCAAGACCAAGTGGTAACCATAGGTATATCATTTGCATTGAATGACTGTCAAAGATTAATCAGCACGCAAAGCTACTCTCAATATTTATTAGCCTACTAAAAATGACTTTTATTAAAAAAAATATTTGATTCTAATCTTTAAAAAAAAAAGCAGAAAATGATATTTATTTTTTTCTATCCATACCTCTTGATTAACTGTTGTTTGAGGCCAAAAACCTATTTACGAATTGACTTTAATTTTTCCAACTAAAATTATTTGTTCCTATAATTAATAAAATATACAATTTCAAAATGTTTATTAAACACTTGATTACCAATTTAGTAGGTACATGAGAAACTAGAAAAATCGGTTTCTCTCAACAACAACAACAAAAATATTCTAAATCCCAATCATTTGCTAGCAATTAATAAATAGCTTTATTTTATGCTAAAGAAAAAAGCTGAAAATTTCAAAAGTAAATATTTAAATATCTTGAATAATTAATATCTAGCTAGAAAAAAAAACATCTTTATAATTTTAGGTATTTGATTTGGCTGAATGAAAAGTGGTCTCTGACCAAGGTTTAGCCAATTAACTACTTTTAAATTTAAAACAAAATTAAAAAAAAACCTAAAACCGGATTTACCTAGTTTTGTTTTGATTGAATCGGTTTATTGTGAGTTTGGCTTAAAAAAAGAATAAGGTCAAGCAAATAGAGCGGCAGAAAAAGAGACATTGTTTGACATTTTGCAGGACAATTTTTGTTTCTTATTTTGCCAATTTTCATTACACTCGTTTGTCTATTTATTGATCATTTTATTTACTTTAGAGCCTAGCGAGAGAAATTAAATTTTTGAAATTTGATAACTTTGAATCTTAAGAAAACTAAAGCCAAGCTAAGCTTGAATTTTGCAAGCCAAGTTCGTGTTTAAGTCATTTTTTTCTCCGACCAAATATTAAAATTTGAAAATAGATAAAATTAAAATTAATTAAAATAAAAGTTAAGGTAAATAATAAAAGATAAATATGCTATCTTATCACTTTCAATTGATCGAAATTATCTTTTTTTAAATTTGATACCAAGTCCATGATCCGTCAAATTAATCAAAATTTTAAAAGCTTACTTCGCTTGATCTCAAGTCACTTTTAGCGTTTTTACGACCAGACTTTTTCGCCAACTCATCTCTCTTATCCGCACCATCTTCTCCCAATTCTGACATATCTTCACTTGTCTTCATCTTTACATCTAAAGAACAAAAGTTGTTTTCGCTCTTTAAATTGTCTTTTCCAAATTAAATTTTGTAAATATTTATAATCCTAGTTTATTAAATTTTTATTATGTAACTTTAGATCTTAATTGAGATTGAAAAAAAACTGAAAAATTCTATTCTATTAAATTATTCTACCTGATGGTGTCTGCTTTTCAATTATGCAACATTTATCCAAATTATAAAAAAAAATATTTTAATTTTTTTTTAATTTAAAAATAAAAGATTAAAAAAATTTTTTTTTAATTTAAAAATAAAAGATAAAAAAATACTAATTTTTTTTAATTTAAAAATAAAAGAAAAAAAATATTAATTTTTTTTAATTATAAATAATAAAAAATTAAAATATTTTTTTTTAATTTAAAAATAAAAGATAAAAAAAATATTAATTTTTTTTTAATTTATAAATTAAATATTAATAAAATTATTTTTTAATTGAAAAAAAAAATTACTTGCAAAGCTTATTTGGCCAATTCTTCAATGACCTGATTAAATCTATTCCAATCAAGGCATCGCTAATGATGATTGTTTAGACAAATTAAAAATACTAGAAGATGAAAGATTTCATTAAAAAAAAGAGATAAACTACTTGTATTAACAAATCTATTTTTGAGTAAGTAAATTTTTTTTTTTTTATAATTTGATTTTGATTCAGATTGAGTGAGAAGACTTGCAGGTAAATTATGGTTTAAATGAGAATGAGAATAAAGCGTAGCCTTTTGCTTAAATTTATGCCTAAACGTGATTGTTTATCTTGATAGAACAAACAATGTTTTTTAGATTTAGCTGCTTAATAAGATAAAACTTTGCTTTTGAGGAACATATGAAAATTTAGATTGGTATAGATAATGCATGTTTGCTGGTTGCTTATGCTTTTTTAACAAAATATTAATTTCGAATTGTTTTTTGGGTGAAAATTTTGGGTCTGCTTTTGCTCAATGCAAAAATCGGGAAATCATTGAATGAATTTTATTGACAAGCTAAAATAAACATTATTTATATTTCAGATTTAATTTGATATCTAATTCAAGTTTTGATTTTCAATTTTTTCTATTTAACACTCATTTTGAGTATTTGATATTTATTCTACTTCGAAATTAAATGATCTATTTTATAAATAAATGATTTAGATAATACAATTTTAATATTTTTTAGATGCTTTTTTAAATTTTAAAATAAATAAATTGAATAAACCATTAGTGTTTTCGTTATAAATAATGCTTTCTTTTGAATTTTTGGTTTAAAAAATATTAAATTAACAATGAAGTATTTGAAAATAGCCGTGATTGTTCTTTTAGCCTTGAATTTTGTCTCAGTAATTGACGGGACTTGCCTCAATATTGGACTTCGTTGCATTGACTTTGGATGCAAATTACTAGGTTTTGAATTAATTAAAAAAAATTAAAAAAAAAGTTTTATTTAATATAAAGGTGGTGATTGTGTACAGAAAAACAAATATTGCAAAGTATTTAGACTAAGAATTCCATGTGGAGTGACTTGTTCTTGTGGAGCCATGCGTTTTAGTGAACATTTAAATCAAATTATTAAGAAATAAATTTGGAAAAAATATAATAATTAATTATTTGAATTTTTTTTTAGAATAAAATTTTTCTCTGATATTAAAAGCAATAATTTCTGAAATTTAAAATTAGTTTGATAAATCATTTTTTTAATTCTTAATATATTTAAAAAGTTTTTAGTTGAAATTTATAATGAAACTTTCAATAGAAAATAATTAACAGAATTTCTTTACAAAATACACTCAGTCAGATTAAGTACTTTCTAAAGGAAGCTTTAGAAATACTTAAAATTTTCTTTAATATTATCTAATGATAACATTTGTTCTATAAATCAGATCATTTAATTCGGTGAAATCATTATTCTAAAAGTTCATTCCTAACCACATCTTTTCCAATTTCGAAATAATCTTTCCAACAAAAGCTTAAAATTTTTTATTTTTTCTGTTCGAAAATAAAAATAAAATAAACCCAATTTATAAAGAATTTAGGAAAAATTAAGAATATTGAAAAATGTTGATGAAATTTTTATTTATTTTTGAAAAATTTAAAAAGCAAATTTTAATTTAAAAGTAAAATTACAAGTGTGCTACGGTAAACATAAATTTTAGATTAGTTTTTCATAAATTTTTATCTTAAGATCTAAAATTTATTCTACCCTTTGGAAGAATTAGATCGATTTAAGAAAATTTCAAGCTATACATAATCTGGAAATAAAACTAAAGGATAGAGAAAACAAAGTAAATTACAAACATTATATTAGGTTTCTCAATGTCAAGAGCCATCGAGATTAATGAATATTTATTTATAATTAATTTTTAATTTAAATTAGTATTTATATCCTTTAAAAAAAATTAAAAATCTCATCAATTGTCTAGAGATAAATCTTTATTTTTCTTAAAATTGTTAAATACTTCCGTGTTGGGGAACGCGTGCATTAATACCCAAAGTCATATGTGAAGTGCATGCACAGACATTAACCCCTTCCATGTTAAAAAAATACTATTAAAGGTTCGACGCTCTACATGTGCAACTTTGGGTATTAACGTGTGCTACTAATAAAAAAACCAAGTTTAAATGTCGAGTTAATAATCAAAAAATCTTTTTTAGAGCAACCCTTCTATTTGAAATTTTCTGAAATATTAAAAAAATAATTTTGCATATTTCAACTTTTAGTGCGACCATTCAAACAAAATTATGAAAATGTTTTTTAATATTAAAAAGTTATAGATCTAGTTAAAGATGCAGCTTTTTTTTTAAAGATTTAAAAAATCATACGATATTTTTTTTCTTTTCAAATAAAGACGCATCTCTTTAAATGACTATAAATACGAAGTTTTTTTTTTAAGTGTTTTTTTGTTTACCTCTTCAAAGTTTAAACTTGAATAGAGTTGATATTACTCCAGTTGTAGTTTTAAACAAAGATGGGAGTGTTCGAAAGCCTCTTGGTACGTAAAAGAGCTCAAAAAACAAATCATCAAATTAAGATTTTCAAATAGTATTTTTTTTTCATTTTAATTTTGTCTTTAAACGCCGCTCTTATAATTAATTCAAGACTTTGTCATATTATTTTAATATTTTAATTTTTATATTATTTTAAAAAAGCTGCATCTTTAACTAGATCTATAACTTTTTAATATTAAAAAACATTTTCATAATTTTGTTTGAATGGTCGCACTAAAAGTTGAAATATGCAAAATTATTTTTTTAATATTTCAGAAAATTTCAAATAGAAGGGTTGCTCTAAAAAGATTTTTTGATTATTAACTCGACATTTAAACTTGGTTTTTTTATTAGTATCACACGTTAATACCCAAAGTTGCACATGTAGAGCGTCGAACCTTTAATAGTATTTTTTTAACATGGAAGGGGTTAATGTCTGTGCATGCACTTCACATATGACTTTGGGTATTAATGCACGCGTTCCCCAACACGGAATTACGGTAACGATTTTTTGAAGCAAAAAAAATGATTTAATATATTTTATTAGTTTTTGATAATAAATTTTGCAGCACAGTTTAAAAAAAATATGAATTGTTTAAAATTAACAAAATTTATTTTTTTGAGACGGCTTTTTGGAATAACTCCGCCAAATTCATGATTTGATGCTGAAAAATTTACCTCAAGTTAATTCTAACTAAAAATAAATATGTAATAAATTTAAATAACCCATTTTTCTTTTATTATCTTTTAATTTTGTCATTCCAGTAAAGGCCATTTTTTTTTACTTTGTAAAATAACTTTATTTTCTCAAAATATCAATAACTTGACAAAGAAAGCAATTTTAATCTCAAATTTTATGTGAATACAACAGGTGTTCAATAAAGCTTAGTAAAATATAAAAGACAAATTTTAGCCATAAATCGAATAAAAAGTTTCGAAAAAAATTTGAAGATAATTAATTTCATCGATTACGTAAAACCTATATAACTTTAAAAGTCATCTTTAAAGCATAATTAATTATTATATGATAGAAATATTTGCCTATATAAAATTTTGATTTCTTATAACTTTTTAAGGAGTATTTACATTTATTGTTTATATTTATTATAATTTTTATTTTTATTGATAATTTTCAGCTGAATATTAGATGATCAATATTTTTAGTATCTTTTAAATTAATTTTATCAGTTTTTAGTTTTTTGATAAGTATTTAAATTCAAGTGATAAAAATTCTAATTCTTGAATAGTTTTTTTGTTGGAAAATATCGGTAATTAATTGGTTAACGACATGAAATAAATAATAAACAAATATTAGAAAAAGTTGATTCAGTAAAAAGAGCTTTTTTTGCTTGATTTTGTCTTCATTCTTCAATTTTTTTATTAATTAGTTTGAATGTAGATGGTAGTTTTTTGAGTCATTTATTTTTAATATATTTTGAATGAAAGCTAATTGAAGAGCTTCAACATCATCCATTACTTCCTCTTAAAAATCTTTATCTGACTAATTCCATTTAACAACACTGGTAGAAACCTTCAAAGGTTAATAGTCTGTTTGATCAGCAAGTATCTTGGTTGTATAATGATTTTAAAACCCTCTAATACCAACTTCTTTATTAAAATAAATATTGATGGAATGATTGAAATATTCATTTATCTAGCTTATTTACTTTTTTTTAATTCTTTTAATTTTTTAATTTTTTTAATTTTTTTTTTTTTTATTTTTTATTATTATCTCATTTTATTAACTTTAATTTTATTTTTATTTTATTTTTATTTTATTTCATTTTTATTTTATTCTTTTAATTTTTAACTTATTCTGAAGGAGCTCTAGCTCGGTACAGAAAACAAATAAATAAATAATGAAATATTTATCATTTGAATTGATTAAAATCCTTATTCAGCTACTAAAAATCAATTACCGTATACCCTTGCAGTGAGATGCTTGCCCTTAAACTCGAATATCAGGTTTTAAACCATGCGCCGACTACCATCTAACCCATGTTATAATGATATTAATAAGAAGACCATGTCTTTAAACCTGGTATTCGGGTTTAAGTGCATCGTTTATAACCAAAAATCAAAAATAGACCCAGGGTATATACTCAAAAATCAGATTCAAAAGCAGCGTTAAAAAATAAAATCTACGAAAACGCTAAATTTAGGTTTTGGTTTTAAGAGCTGGGGTAAAAATTAAAACAATTTTAAAATAAACAAATAATTTTAATTATTTTTTTAATTACAAAAATATGAGTTTCGTATTTAGGTGCGGGTACAAAAATTAAGAAATATTATAAAAAATCGAAATTCAAAGGTTAAAATGGTGAAAAATTTTAAAAAATACTCGACTACTTATTGGGTTTTTTTTTTGAGTTTTTGGGTGGTCGGCCAGGTTTTCTTTTAACAACATTTTGTGCAGACGTTATTTCCATTTGTTCAGATGTTTGTGTAATTGTTGGTTCAATTGAGGGTGGAGATGAAATCGTTTGGGTAGGTTCTGGCTGAGCTACTTCGGATTCTTCTGAGGATGATGGTGAGTTTGAAGCAATGAGAGTGGCTGTAGCTTGTTCAACTCTTGATTGACTTGAAGATCATTGGGACGATAGAGGAGAAGTTGATGGTATGACAAATACATTTTCCAATTCAATTGAGGTTGATGGAGGAGTTGCTGATGATGGACTTAGTTCATCGGATGATTCACCTGTGGATACCGACGATTTAGGAGTGGTTTGGACATTGAAATGATTATCAAATAAATTGTTCTCGTTTACAGAAGCTGAAATTTATGTTGAATCCGAGACAAAAAAAAAGAATGTATTTTCAAAGTTTCAGCTCTTTCAAACTTTATGAATGAAAAATACTCGGAAATTAGTGGTCAAAAATTAATCGAAAATGAACATGTTCGCTCTGAAACCATGCTTAGAGGTGATTGAAAGAGATGGGGATATAAATATAGACGAAATACAAAAAACTCTATTTTGAAGGCCATAAACGCGACGATGTAATAAATAGTCGAAAAGTATTTATAGATTATTTTATTCACCGAAAAGAACACTACTCCAGATTGGATGAAGAAAATTGTAGCTGGATTTTACCTACTGAAAAGCCTTGTGTTATTTTATATCACGATGAGTCAACTTTTAGAAGCGGGGAACAATTTCATTCAAGATGGACTAAAGAAGGAAATGAACCCTTTATTAATTAAAAACGAACGTTTATTTAAAATTTTAGAATTTAAAACTGATTTCAATCACCCTGTTAAACATGATATTGAAGTTTTGGTAGATAATGCAACAACACATACCACCCTAACTGTAAAATTAGACGATTTTAGGTATGAACACAAAATCTAAAACAAATTTTTAAATACTTAATTAAAAAGAGTTTAAGGTTAATTGGAACATTTAAAGGAACATTGGCTGACTTTGTGCCGGAGAATTCTGTTTTTAAAGAAACTTGGAAAAGAGCACAAAATTGTCTTAAGATGGACAAACAAAACAACTAAAAAAAACAAAATAACCAAATTAGATAATAAAAATTAATAATTTTTCCAAAAATTTAGTATATTTTACGTTTTTTACTATTTTTTCTCCAATTTTACCATTTTTTACCATTAATTAAAATTGAATTTTAAGTGAATTCACGTAAAAAAAGCAAAATTTTAAAATGCTAATTTTTGAATCTTTTTTACAGCAAAAATTTAAAAAGAAATTGCATTATTTAAATTTTTTTGGCCTTTTTTGGTTTTTCAAAAGTCATTTTGCGTAAAATTTGGTAAAATCCATGTAGCGAACTGTACTACCAATAAATTTTTTCAAGGTCAATAAAAATTTTTTTATGAAATTCAATCTTGAACACGAAAAAGAAGATATTTTTTCACAATTTTAAAAAGTTAAAAAAGCTTTATTTAAAATTAAATACAAAACTATCTAGAAAAATTTTGGTTTTATTTTGGCTTGTTTGGCAAAATTTTTATTTCTTCAACCAGTGCGAAGCATAGGTGTAGTATACTTGTGAGGGATAATTGCATACAGAGAATCTGGCATCGAATACTAATCCAACTGGACAGCTTCTCACATATGTAACACCTGGAGTAGTGTCACATTGGATGTATCTAGATGGATCATGTGGAAATGGATGCAAGAACAAACGAGCATGAATATTTCCTGCACTGCAAGGAGTCGAGACTAGAAAATATTTTTTAAATTTGGAAAAATTTATGTTGGTAAAAAAATTTTACTTATGGCACAACTGGTGAATCGGCAAGCGTATAATCCACTCCATAGACCACAAGTGCCTGGACATTGGACTGGACAAGCAGCCACAGATGAACAAGTGGAGACACTGAAAGTATAAGTTGGATAAGCATAGTACCAGTTGTAGTAGTGGTATGGGTAGGAATAATAGCTCCATACACCTTTATTTATTTTTTTAATTTTACTTTAGAATTTTTACATGAAAAAATTTCTAACCACTTTTTGTTTCGCCACCAAAATTGGTAATATTGGCACTGGCGGCTTCTGCGCTCAAGAAGCTGCACAAATAGAATAGGCACACAAGGGCTGCTAATTTTCTGTTCATTTTTTGACTGCTGCTTTTATTAAGATTTATTTTTGAATGAAAATTAGATTGAAACTGTCAGCCTTTTTATAACAAATGATAAAGCTGTTGTTTAGCAATAAGACAACGAAATGAGCATTTTGCCCAGAAGGCGACATTTAATCAAGGATTTTATCCAAAAGTTTCTTTTTACTATTCAATATTAAAAAGGTAAATGCTTTATGGAATGACATTATAGTAAGTTTTTCGACCTTTTAGGTTTTAAAATGGAAAATGTAGTACAATATAAAGTTTATTTAATTTAAAAAGGTTTTTCTTTTGATATTTTTGAATAAATAAATGAAAATTAGGAATTTTTTTTTAATTTATTATTTTTTTTGTATTAGTCTTTTTTAAGATGTCATTTTTGCCAAAACGTTAAATGTTAGTACAAATTTTTTTATTAGCTTTTGCTACAAAATTTAAAACAAAATTCATTATATAAGAGAATTAAAACGATTTTTTTTTATTTTAATATTAATTTTATAGTTTAAAATTAACAAATTTGAAGAATATTTAAAATTAATATTTGACTTGAAAATTTAAATGTTTTCCTAGTTTGAAATCAGCGATAGTTTTATAGATCAAAATTTATAAAAAAATTTTACTTTTATTTAAAATATGTTTTTTTATTAAAAAATGGATTTTCAGTCGAAGATAAAAAGATATTTTAATATGCAATAAAATTTAACTTGGCAATTTTTATTTTCTTTTTGGCATTTTTCTTAGTTTTTAGTGAAAAGTTTTAAAAGTATTAGATTTTTATTTAAAAATAATCACACTTTAATAAAATTTAAAATGTCTCAATTAATAAATTTTAATCTTTATGATTTTTTGATTAATACTTTCTTTGTTTAATTTAAAAACTAAATTTAAATATTTTTGAGCTCTTTTATTTAACTCAAAATTTTGAAAAAAAATGCTACGAACAAAATAATTTTTACATGAGGAAAAATTGGTATTTTAAAAATTTTTTACTTAATTTATTGTCTTCCCATTATTCTTTTATTGAGTTGAAAAATTTGAATCTGATTTTTGAAGATCAATAAATACTTTTATTTTTATAAATAAATCTCACTATTAAATACTTAAATTTGAATTGCCATAATGATATCTTCTCATTGAAGCCACTTTTTTGTAGTTAATTGCTAAAATATCCTTTTAAATTAAAATTATCTTTCTATTAGAAAATAGATTATTTTATTTGATGACAAAAAAAATATAATTTTTTGTTGCTGGAGTTTAACTATGTCCCGTCGACAGTATCTAATCGGTATTCGTCTTTGCCGGATGAGGATTCTTTTTTTGAAACAAACGTTCATCAAAAATTAAAAATTATCATTCAACAAAAATTGAAAATAAACTAGATTAAATTATTATTTAAATATTTAAAAATCATGCATACAATAAATTTTAAAAAGCTTAAAATTTAAAGCCAAATAGTATATATTGAATTTGTTTTTTTTTTTTAATAAGAAAATGAAATAAATATTTTAGGTAAACCGTCCCATACTTTTGGACCGATTTACCTAATTTTTTTCTAGATAAAAAATTTAAATATGTTCATTTATAAAAGTCTGTGAAGTCGTAGCAAAAGTACTAAAGCTTAGCCCTTAGTCCTAAATTTTGTGTGAAGGCTAATTAAATTTTACATTAGAATGTTTTAGGTTGATAATAGGTCATATATTAAAGACGCTTTTTTTCATAAATTTTTTTTTATAAATTTTTTTATAAAATTTTTTAATAAAGTTTTTTTTTTAATTTTTTTATAAAATCTTTACATAATTTTTTGAGAAAAACTTAAGAAACTTTTAAAATTTTCTTTTTTGTCTATAGAATTACTCTTTCTTGGTCTTATGTGTAAGGTTTCATTTGCATAAGCCTATTGAATATGAATTAAAAATATTATAAAAAAAAAAATTATAAATTAAGTTTTGAAAATATTCTCAAGAAATTAAAAATTGGAATGATTCCAAAAAGAATCTGAATTTAAAAAATAAAAAAAAAGCTAATTAGTATATTCGCATATTGCTTGAGAGGCTTTTTTTTATCGATTCAAATCGAATATTAAAAATAACCTTTAATTAATAGATATTTATAATTTGAATAATTAATACAATTCTTGTATTTGCTTAAAAATAAATGACTGTTTTTCTTTTCGGTATTATTGTAAAATAAAAATTTTCTGGGAGAAATTTTAAAAATGGCGGATAATTTTCTTTATTCATATTTTTGTATTTAAAAGATTTCTCATATATTTTTTCAAGTAATTTTATTTTGTACTAAAAATTGATCACGTTAATTTTATTTTTTTAAAAAAGTAGAAATAATTTTTTTTGTACTATTTTTTTAGATTAAGTGGAATTAATATTTTGCTTTTATTCCAAAAAATTTTTCACATTTTCTTATTATAAAAAAATTTTAAATTTTTTGTATAATTTTAATAATTGATTATTTTTTTTTATTTAATTAAGTAAAAAAAAATCGGGGTTAATGTAAAAATGGTTTGATTTTTTTTTTTTAATAAGTTTATAAAAAAATTTAAATTTTATTTTTACTAATTGATATTAATCGAATAATAAAAATTTCAAAAAAAATAAATGGTTGAGTAGAAAATAAAAATTATTTTCTATTCAAAAAATTTATCACATTATTTTATTTCATAAAAGTTAAATAAAAAAATCTTGATATTATTTCTAAGTGCTAAGACTTTTTTTTTTATTAAGTAAATTATCTTTTTATTTAAAAAATGATCAAGTTAATTTTTATATTATAAGAGTAAAGATTAAATTTTTTTCGTATTATTTCAATAATTGTTCAATTTATTTTGTTTAATTAATTGGAATAAATATCTTGCTTTTATTTCAAAAAATTTCTCACATTTTCTTATTTAAAAAAAAAAGCAAATAATAAAAGTTTTTTTTTTAGTGTATAAATGCTTTGATTATTTTTTTTCTTAATTAGTTTATAAAAAATTTAAATTTTACTTTTTTTAATTGATTTAACTCGAATATAAAAAAATTACTGAAAATAAATAGAAATTTAAGTTGACAAAAAAATTATTTTCTATTCAAAACATTTATCACGTTATTTTATTTTAAAAAAGTTAAATATAAAAAATCTTCAAAAAAAAAAAAAAGTGCCCAAACCTTTTTTTTATTGAGAATAAAAATATTTTGATTTTTTTTCAAAAAAAATTTTTCATATTTTATTTAATAATTTTTTGGTATTTTTTCAAAATTGAGGCAGCAAAAAAGCAAATCGACTTTTCATAAAATTTTGTTAAATTGAGAAAAAAAATATTTTATCATTTTAGAACGTTTTAAAAAATAAAAAATTCAAGAAAAAGATTGAGCGCAATAATTAATAGAAAATGAAAAAAAGTGACGACAATAAGACAAAAATCGTGTCGCCTCACACAAAAAATTAGACAAATCAAACATGCACTTAAATGCGTATTTAAAGTGTATTCATTTTTCAATTTTGAATATTTATACAAATACCCTCGATCCGGTCGGGCATCATAGAATTTCATAAAGTTTTCAACAAAATCCAAAATTTACACGTTCAGCGCGATCACTCTTCCTCAACTGCACTTTCTTTCACCTTTTTGCACACATTTAAAAAAAATAACAAAATGGCGAGCCAAGCGCATTTGAACTAGTCGTTATGAGGCCGCCCTCTCTTCTCCTTCTTTCAATTTTTCCCCGTTCGCTCCAACCTAATTCTAATAATATATATTATATTTATAGATAAGTCGTGTGTTCATTTTGAATGAATTAGAGCGAAATGTCCGAAAACACAGAAAAAAAAGCAGAGTCTCAAACAAGTGAGGTCACGGCCCCGATAGTGCAGGAGCCGGAGAAGCAGGCGGAGGCGCCCACTGAGCCCAAGATAGAAGAGGTCAAGGACGATGAGCCCGAGGCCAAGGTCGAACAAGTCAAAGAACACATTGAAGTGGTGCCCTCGGACGCCTCGCTCACCGTCACCCAAAAAATCCAACACGCTGAGCACACCGAGAAGCGGCAAGAGACCAGCGATGCTGAGTCGGTCACCCAGGAGAGCAAAAGCAAAGAGTCCGTGGCTGAAGTGGCGGTCAATGACCAGTCGCTTAAAGTGGAGACCAAGTCGGAGCAGACTACTAGTGAGGAGAAGACTGAGGACAAGGTGGTGACCAAGAGAACGACCCGAGGACGGGTCTCGAGGACCGCAAAAGCCGGCAATGCTGTGTCCACCGAATCTGTTGAAGTGGTTGAGGAGAAAAAGCCCGTAGAGGAGAAGGTCGATGCGAAGGTAGAAGAGAAGGAGGAAGCAGCAAAGGGTGTTGAGGTGGAGACCCCCAAGAGGGGTCGTGGTAGACAGCCGAAAAGAAAAGCGTCTACGCCGCCTGAAAAAATTGAAACTAAAAAGACAAAAGCTGAGTCACCACTTAAAAAAGACCAAACTGAACAGGAACTTAAAGAAGATGACGAAGACAATAAAGATGTCCGTAAGTGATACTATTTTTTTTTAAATAAAATAATTAATAAGTGCTTTTTTAATGATTTTTATTTGTAGGAAAAATTAATTTTTGAAAAAATTTTTATGTATAAATTATCAAAAAAAAATTTTTATTGATCCGAAAATAATTGATTTGATTTAGAAATTTTTTTTTTAATAATTTCCAAAATTTTTTTAATAGTTTCTTTAAATTATTCAATTTGAGAAATTTTTTTTGTTATAACTCTTCAAAGTATTTTTTTTTAATTTTGAAAAAAATTAAGATTAATTTAAAAATTTTTTTAATTAAAAATTTTGTTAAATTAATTAATTTTTTTGCTGACAGTTAACAAAAAAATTTACTTTGTAGAGTTATATTAAAAACATAATAATAAAATAAAAAAAAAATTTTCTCAAAATTGAAAATTTAAAGAAATATCTATAAAAAAATATTTTATAAAAATTAAAAAATTTAGAAATTAAAAAAATTTTAGAAATTAAAAAATTTTAGAAATTAAAAAAATTTTAGAAATTAAAAAAATTTTAGAAATTAAAAAAATTGTAGAAATTAAAAAAATAAAATTTTCCAGATCAAATCCAATATTTTGGAAAAATTTTCCTTTTTGAGGAATTAAAAGATATATTTTTTCAGTTAATTTTGGAAAATTTTCTAAATAAAAAAAAAACAGTAAACGTTTGATTTTTTTCAGAAAAAATTTTTTTCTCAGTCATAACCCCGAGAAACAATTTATTAATTTTCCGATTTTTTTTGAACATTAAAAAAATAAATCTCTCAAATTTTAAAAAATGAAAAAAAAAATTATTTCTAAAAATTTATGATAAAAAAAACATTTTAGAACATAAATTTTTTTTATTACAAATCTCCAGAAAATTTTTTCAAAATTTTTTAAATAAAAAAAAAATAAAATCTTTTTCTTTAAGCACTACTGGAACAGTCTCTCACTATCGAAGGCAAGCGTCACCGCAAAACGACCCAGCGTTTAGAATTAAATGCCAAAGAGTCAAGCAGCAAACACTCCTATACTCCTCAAGTATACTAAATGATAAATTTTATTCCCCTCACCAATTTTTTTGTTGTTGTTTTGGTTTATTGTTTAATCCGTAATAAAGTTGTTTAACAGAGTGTTGTCTTTTATTTCTTTTCTTCTTCTTCTTTTTAAGCCCACACAGGGACTTGACCACTTGCACTAATTTTGTTTATTAAAAGGGAAAAGGAAAAGCGCTCGGCGACATTGCCCTAGTATGCCACCACATAGATAAGACAAAGGCAGATAAAATGCGCCAATTGTTCAGGCTGTGCATCGGCTACATTCCGAAGCACAAAGAAATCAAAAGGAGCCTCAAGGCCTTCAACGGCTTCGAGTTCGATGCGGACTCGGACGAAATGGAAAAAAAGAGGGACCTGCTGCAAAAGAACACAGTGGGCATGCTCAAGCAAATGTGTGACGTGGTGGCCTTGGAGCGCTCTGGCAACAAAGAAGTGCTCATTGATCGTCTGCTGGACTTTTTGGCCGAGCCGGTTGACTCGGGTCGGCCCGTGCCGGCGCCCAAACCCCGGGGACGCGCCAGAGGCCGGCCCAAGACAAAGACGCCCAGCAAAAAGTCAGAGAACGACGAGGACATGGACGTGGACGAGAGCCAGTCCGATCCGGATGCAGATGAGAGCGAGGCCGATGAGTCCAAGCAAGAGCCGGAGAAAGAGGAGCTGGACGAAAAGGAGGTGAATGGAGAGGAGAAAGAGGCCCAAGCTGATCAACCACCCAATGTAATTTTGTCGTCTTGGTGACCCCTTTGGATAAATTTTTTTTTTTTGATGAAAAGGAGGATGAATTGAAAAAGACCATCAAGGAAATAATTGACAGTGCCAATTTGGACAAGGTGACCATGAAAAAAGTGATCCAAGATGTGTATGCTCGGTATCCTGAGCACAATTTGAACGATCAGAAGAGTGTGATCAAAAAAATTGTCAAAGAACTGCTAGAAGTGCAGTAGACAAAGGAATGAATAAAAAGCTTTTTTTTTGTTTGGATAAATTTTTTTTTGTTTCTTCTCTCGGTTTACATATTGTGAATGTTTTTTTAATTGAGTTGAAATTCGACTTTTATCGAATTGTTTGAAGGAAGAAAAAAAGTGTAAACACGAATTTTTTTTTTTTGTTTCTTTTTTTTTTGTTCTTCTTTTATTTTTCTTTGTTTAAATGTAAACACTCATTTTGTTTCCAAAACATTATAAATACTTGTGTTTGAATAAATCCAACATTTGGCTACATTTTTTTTTAAATTGAAATTGAAATTAATAAAAAATATTAGAAAAAATACTGCAACATAGTGCAGCATACTTTGTTGCACCTTTTTTATCTAAAAAAAATTGGCTTAGAATTTTTCTATCACCAAAAAATAGCATTTTTCTAAAATTTCTCTTTCCATTCTAAAAATACTCCTGTGATATAAAAGAAATTTTTTTTGTCTAAAAATACTTAAGTAAAATTAAAATGTTTTTTATAAAAACAAAATTAAAAAAAAAACTAAAAAAATTTTTTTACCACTACTACTCCTTTAAAAAATTTTAAATAATTATATAGCTATTAAGAAATGGTGGATCAGGGATACATAAAGGCGAGGGCAGACACGCTAGATTTGGTGGAGGAGACGGTTTGCAGGTCATCGACAGGCTACGAGGGCGTGCGTTTTGAAGATGAGGCTTTAGAAGGTTTGACTGATCAGTCCTTGTTAAATACAGGTAAGTCTGTTTTTATTTCTGAGGGTTCGAGTGAACTTAGTTGTTGGTATGCGAATGCAACATCATTAACTCCGGAGAAGTTGGAAGAACTGAGATCGTTGTGTATAGAGAAGACCTATGATGTGTTGTTTATCTCTGAAACTTGGTTCAATGAACTAAGTGTAAATAACATTGAAGGCTACGAATGTTTCCGAAAAGATCGTAGTAGAAAGAGAGGAGGGGGAGTTTGTAAATATGCTAGTGATTCAAGTTCCTTCAACTTCACGGAAATCGACAACCAACAATTTAATTCAAATAAAATTGAGCAAATATGGTGTGTAGCTGAATCGGGGAAGGAAAAAATTCTGTTGGGGTGAATGTATAGACCAAAAATGATAAGAAACAGTAAGGGGGTATCAGAAAGTGAGGAGACGCACAGGGCGAGAGATAGAGAGATAATCAAATCGATAGAAATGGCGAATTATTTAGTAAAACGGGGGTTATATAGTGGATTATTACTGGTGGGTGATTTCAACTATAATGAACTGAACTGAAGTGATAATTTAGAGGCAAAAATTTTAACGGAGACAGAAAGTGCGGCAGAATTTGTGAAATGTCTAAGCGAGGGGTTTTTGACTCAGAATGTCTGTTTTAAAACTTTCCAGAAGGAGCCAAATAAATTAACTAACATATTGGATCTAATCATAACGGAGGCGCAGAAGAGAATGGATAACCTTGAACCAGGAGAAGTCCTCGGTGGCAAGGAAAATGGTCATTTGAGTATGAGTTGGAGATACAAGTTAAAGGAGAAGGTGAAAGAGTTTGGGTACAGGTTTAGGAGGAGTAAATTCAACTACAAGAAGGGGGACTATATAAGAATGAACAAATTCTTTGAGAGCATCAATTGGAGAGTTGCTCTTGTGGACAAGAACATCCGCGATTCTTATAAAGAGTTCCTGAAAATATATAATGAAGCTTGTGAAAGATTTATTCCAAAGATAAAAATTGATGCGAATCGAAGGATCCGGCCACCGTGGCTTACGAAAGATCTCAAATCGACGATGAGAAGAAAGAGCAATTTATGGCGCAGTTGGGTGCAAGGCCATAGAAGAGATACTGGGAAATATGAAGAGTACAAAGAAATTAGCAAAAATGTTAAAAGGGTCATGAGCACTAATATCTCAGCTTATGAGTTGAGGCTTGCAGGCAACTACTCTAAGAATCCAAAAGCACTATACAGCTACATGAAGAGCAAGCAGAAGGTGAGTGAGAGAATTGGTTCTTTAACTAAGTAAGACGGGAGTACAACAACAGACAGATGTGAGATAGCGGAGATTTTGAATGAACAATTCGAATCGGTCTTTTCGGTAGAACTTAGTGACTTTCAGAAATTTGAAATGAGAACGGAGTTCAAGTGTGATGCAGAAGAAAGATTGGAGAGTAGAGATGTGCAAACAAGGTTGGAGAAACTTAATTGCGACAAGTCACCAGGCGGAGACGGGGTCAAACAAAGGGTATTAATAAGTTGCTCTCAAGAGTTGTCAAAAGCACTCCCCATCATTTTCAGCAAATCATTAAATGAGAGAGACGTACCGGATGAATGGAGGAAAGCGAATATTTTCCCATTGTACAAGAAAGGGAGTAAACTCACGGCGTCAAATTACCGACCAGTTTCCTTGACATCAGTATGTTGTAAGGTAATGGAAGGAATAGTTAGAGATTGGATAACAGCACATTTAAACAAGTACAGTTTGATCTCTAGTAGACAGCATGGTTTTGTTTAACTTAAGGCGTGTGTAACTAACCTTTTGGAGTGTCAGCATAAGGTGTCGATGAGCGTGGGTAATAATAAGTGGGTGGATGTACTATACACGGACTTCGAGAAGGCTTTTGATATGGTTTCACATAGAAAACTACTCATCAAGTTAAGAGCTTATGGAATATGTGGTAAACTGCTCGACTGGATTAAGGCATTCTTGAGCGATAGAAGGCAAAAGGTGGTTATGGGCACGTCGGAATCAAGGTGGAGAAATATTACAAGTGGTGTGCCTCAAGGATCAGTATTAGGTCCCTTACTTTTCATGATATATATCAATGACTTGCCAGACAAAATAAATAACATATTGGAGATGTACGCTGATGATACTAAGGTGATTTGGGGGGAACGAAATGTCACAATCAGATTTACAAGCAGATATAAATGAAATAGATAAATGGTGCAATAAGTGGTCAATGTCCTTAAACAGTAATAAATGCAAAATCATGCATTACGGGAAGAAGAACCCTAGAAACAAATATTACATTCAGCATGGGGAAGAAAAAGTATGGTTGCAGGAATCCGAGGTTGAGAAAGATCTGGGTATTATGGTTTCAAATGATGGGAAGCATAGTAAACAAGTAGAAGCAGCGGTATCTAAAGCTAACAGTGCTTTAGGTGGAATGAGAAAAACTTTCAAATTTTTTAATAAAGAGTTGTTTAAAAAGCTGTGCCCAGCTTTCGTCAGAACGCATTTAGAATTCGCTTCGGCGGTATGGAATTCTATGACTAGAAGTGAAATTAATAAGGTCGAGGGAATCCAGAAAAGGACGACTAAGATGGTAATAGAATTAAGAGGATTAGAGTACGAAGAAAGACTTAGGGGGCTTGGTTTAACAGACCTGAAAACAAGAAGGAAAAGAGGGGACTTATTACAAATATTTAAGATAAGGAAAGGGTTCGAGAAGGTAGATTTGGATATTAGAGAGAATGAGGGAGTAAGTGAGGGGACAAGCAGGAGACACAATAGCCAAATAACAAGGGATATGCAGGGAGGGACAATGAGGGATAAATTCTTACTTAACCGAACAGCTACAACCTGGAACATTTTACCCTCGGAAATAGTAGGGACTGATACGGTCAATCAGTTTAAGGCCAAAATTGATAGACATATAAAGTCGGAGACCTGGAGAAGATCTGTTTACAGAATCTGATACTGAGGAACTTTGCATTAATGCAACTTAGGTTGCAAGCTGATAAAGTGCAGCGTTATGAACTGCACTCACACTTATGTGTTACAGCTCACACTACTACTACTACTACTACTACTAAATAATTAAAAAAATATATAAAAGTAAAAATTTAAAAGAATTGGAGTTTTGGTCTGATTGTCAATTTCAATGCCTATTTCGTTATCTGATAAACTCTTATCATCGATCGATGATCCATTAAATGTCTCTTCGAGATCAATAATTTTTTCATATAATTTTTTATTAAAGAAGTAATTTTATATTCAAAAAGTAATTTTGTTTCATAAAAGTATTAATAGAACAGTGAGATTTTTTGGTGATAAAAAAAGTAAAATTAGTGCTAAACAGAGTTTAAAGCCAAAAAATTTTCTCATGCAAATAGTGACAAAAAATAAAGAATCTAGAATATGGAGTTCAAGTTTGGAATCCGTGCCTAATAATAGACATCAAGGTCTTAGAATCAGTCCAGAGAAAAACTACAAATTTGGTTAGCTAAAAGAGTTAATAATGGCGTCGATAACATAAGTAGCGAGTATAAAAATCTCTGTTAAAAGCAGCAATGCTTCCGCAAGGTAACCAAATATAACTTGGCATGTTCTACAAGAGGTTAGACTAGTCGCAGAAAAACTATACCAATACCAATAATGAATGAATGGAAAAACTTACTTCAAATTTTAAATATTCTAAAAATGTTTTTATTATTTTATTTTATTTTGTTTTTTTATATGAAGAAGCTTATGCTCGAACAGAAAAACAAATAAATATAAATATTTATTTTCATAATTTAATTTTTACCATTAGTTTCTTATTTAGTGATATTGCATTAATTTAATTGTCATTAAATTCATGGCATTTAATTTATTTGGCATTTGACAATTGGGAATCATTTAACCAACAAAATCTTAATTACTAATTAGAAAAATCTATTTTTTAATTCAAATTTTTAAAAGAATTATTCTCTTTTCTAGCATTTGTCTTTTTGGACGCTTTTAGACCCTAAGTAATTCACTGATAAATTTTAAAAGTTCTAAATAAATTTCTCAACATTTTTATTTAATAAATTTATAAAAAAAAAAACAATTTTAATTTTTTAATAATACACATAAAACAACCATGAACATAGAAAAAAAAACAATTCAAAAATTAAGTTTTTTTTTTGTCAACATTTTACTTTTAAAATAAAAAATTTAATTTTTTATAAACGATTACAATTGAAAATATTAAAACACAATTTTAAATTGATTTAAAAATTTCATAGTGATTATAAAAAAAAAGAATCAGATATTTAGACAACAACTTAAAATTCAAGACCAACTCGTGTTTTTAGGTTGAATAAGTTATTAATTTTTTACCAAAAAAATCTTAATTACTAATTAGAAAAATCTATTTTTTAATTCAAATTTTTAAAAGAATTATTCTCTTTTCTAGCATTAGTCTTTTTGGACGCTTTAGACCCTAAGTAGTTCACTGATAAATTTAAAAATTTTAATAAATTTCTCAACATTTTTATTTAATAAATTTATAAAAAAAAAAACAATTTTAATTTTTTAATAATACACATAAAACAACCATGAACATAGAAAAAAAAACAAATAAAAAAAAACAATTCAAAAATTAAGTTTTTTTTTTGTCAAAATTTTACTTTTAAAATAAAAAATTTAATTTTTTATAAACGATTACAATTGAAAATATTAAAACACAATTTTAAATTGATTAAAAAAATTTCATAGTGAACATAAAAAAAAGGCTAAGATTGATACAACATCAACAAACAAAAAAAATCATGACCACCCTCAACACAAACGAAAGACACGGACATCGCCAACCCATACCATCTCACCCAATACTGTCTTCATTTTTTTAAATAAAATTAAACAAAAATTAAAAAATTCCTTCCATCATAAATCATAATTTTGAGTCGGAATGTTGGCCAAAAAATTATTTGTGTTCGAGTGGAAATTTCTTTGACTGGCTCTTAGCGAATTAGTCGGATCATCGCGGTAAAATCTCGGCTGAGAAGCAGCATTGCCATTCAGAGTGGACGACGGCGGCGATATTTTCCCGCCTGAGCCAAACTTACTCGCAAATAAATTGGTGGAATTTTTACTGGGCGAAAAATAGGAATTCTGCTGCAACAAAGTGGTGGTGGTGAGTCCATTTTGGTACTGGGCAAGCATTGGCGGTGGCACAGCAGGTGGCGAAGCAGTCAGACCAGTGGATACTGTGTTGCCAAGGAGAGACGAGCTCTTGCTGTTGTGCGAATTGGTCGAGTAAGAAGCGGTCATTTGAAATGGCAATGGCTGGGCCACAGATGGTAAACTTGGCTGGTGATAATTTCCCTGGTGATTGTTGAACAAGTAGTAGTTTTCCCAATTTCTGAGTCTGTTCAGAATTTCGGCAAAAGTTGGCCTCTGGGTGGGAATCTCGTGCCAGCACTCTAGCATCAGTGCATAGGCCCTCTGTGGACACTCTTCCGGCATAAGCAGCAGTTGTCTGTCGCGGATCATCTCAATGGCCTCGGGGTTGGTGCATCCAGAGTAGGGCTGACATGCATAGTTGAATATTTCCCAAAGAGTGACACCATAGGACCAGACGTCCGAGTACTGGGAGTAGCGGGCGTAGAGCAGCGCCTCTGGGGCCATCCATCTCACAGGCATGGTCTTGGTCTGAAATTTGTAGTAGTCCTTGGCGTACACTTCTTTGTACTGGGCGATCAGGTCGATGCTGATTTTGATGGTCAAATTGTCGCTCATCAGGATGTTGCGCGTGGCCAGGTCCTTGTGGACAAAGTTCTGCGATGACAGGTACTCCATGCCAGAGGCTATCTGTTGGCCAATGTACAAAAAGTCGGCCACGTTTCTCTGCTGTTGCTGTATGTTGATAAAGTTGGTGCTGGCGCCGCCGATGCTGCTGCTCACTGCTGACAAATTTGACTGGCTGCCCATTGGGTTGATGTGGCCAAGTGCGGCCTGGCTCCGCTGGAGCAACCACTCGTGCAGGTCGCCGTGGTTCAAGTGTTCGAAGAGCATGCATTGGGGAACCAGGCTGTAGTGGTCGGTGTTGTTGAGCTCGTCGCTGTTGTCGTCGCTGGTGTGGACGCCGATGAGGTTGGCGATGAAGCGGTTTCTTAGACTTGAGTAAAGGCTTATTTCGTTGTAGAATTCTTGTTCCATGAAGTGGTCCTCGGCGTCCTTTGAGTTGTGCTGGTGGACATTTGGTGTTGATGTGGCCTGTTTGAGTATTTCGTCGCGTTTGCACGAGCTCTTTTTCATCTGCAGTGTTTTGATCACGCATCGGACCACGCTTGTAGGATTGAATGATGTCATTAAGTCGCCAATGTAAACAGCACCAAATTTTCCTTTTGATAAAATTTGTAAAAATTTTTTTTTTGATAAAATTTGTAAAAATTTTTTTTTTTAATAAAATTTCTAAAAATTTTTTTTTTAATAAAATTTCTAAAAATTTTTTTTTAATAAAATTTCTAAAATTTTTTTTTTGATAAAATTTGTAAAATTTTTTTTTTAAATAAAATTTGTAAAATTTTTTTTAATAAAATTTCTAAAATTTTTTTTTTGATAAATTTGTAAAAATTTTTTTTTGATAAATTTCTAAAATTTTTTTTTGATAAAATTTGTAAAAATTTTTTTTTTAATAAAATTTTCTAAAATTATTTTTTTAATAAAATTTCTAAAATTTTTTTTTTGATAAAATTTGTAAAATTTTTTTTTTAAATAAAATTTGTAAAATTTTTTTTTAATAAAATTTCTAAAATTTTTTTTTTGATAAAATTTGTAAAAATTTTTTTTTTGATAAAATTTCTAAAATTTTTTTTTTGATAAAATTTGTAAAAATTTTTTTTTTTAATAAAATTTCTAAAAAAATTTTTTTTATTTAATTAACACAAGAAATTTTTTTTTTTGACATTTTTCAACAATTAGTTATTATTATTATTAAATATTTGAGCAAGAATTTGGATCTTTTGTAACCAGCGCGGAATTTTTGCTTTTGTCAATGGGAAAAAAAAAGATATATTTTTTTTAATTATTTAAATTTAAAAAAAAATTATTTTTTTGTAGGCCTTTTATTTCCAAAGGAGCAAATTTATTATTTTTTGTATCAAATATTTTTTTTCATAAAAATTTAATACTACTTGTAAATATAATAATTGTTCTTTTTTTCTTTTCTAAAAGAATAAAAAATATCCTCCTCGAAAATATACAAAAATTGATTCTAAAATAATTATTTTTTTTATTTTAAAAACAAATTAAAAATTGATTTAATTTAATTTTTTTTTAATTGAATAAATTCTTTTTTATTTTTTACAACAATTATTTTTTTTGGTTAAATATTTGAAAAAAAAAAGGCTTTTATTTTAAATAGGGGCAAATTAATTATTTTTTATATCAATATTTTTATTTTTCTTAAATCTAATTCTAACTCTACTTATTATTAAAATAAAAATAATAATTGTTTCTTTGTTTTCTTCTAAAAGAATAAAAAATGTTCTCCTCTAAAATATAAAAATTGCTTCTAAAATATTTATTTTTCTTTTTTTAAACAAACTAAAAATTGATTTAAATTACGATGTTTTTATTTTTTTAAAATTAAATAATAATAATAAAAAAATTTAAAAAAAAAAAAAAATACACAGTTCTTTTTACGAGTTTTTATAGCCAATAAAAAAATAAAAAGAAATTTATATATCTCTTGAAAATTAAATATTTGATTAGAAACCAAACTATTTAAGATGTGGAAAAAGTTTTTCCGACATTCTAAAGATAAAATGATCAATTTGTCAATTTTTTAACACATTTTTATAAAATTATGACAAATTTGTCATTTAACTACTTGACTGATAAATTCAGTGATTTAGCCTTCATTTTTATAATGCTTAAAATTTGTACCATGAGTTTTAAGTGGTGCCATTCGAAGAGAGTAATTTTCTAAATTTTATTTTGGTTAAAAAAATAAAAAATATTTTTGCTATTATTTTTCTTTCAAATATTTAAATCTAATCGCATTTAATTTTATTATTTTTTTAATTGTGAAAAACCTTTTATTGGAATTATATATTTGATTTGATTCGCGGCGCCTTTATATAAATCTGACCAAGTGTTTACTAACCAAGAAAAGGTATTTAAATTTATAGACTCTCAAAATTCCTGAAGTTATAATTATACTAATGAGACAACAGATCGCAAAAAAGTTTACTTCGATGTGATAAAGTTAACGCTTAGATTGTTTAAACAATTCGATAAAAAGAATTTGTATTATATCAGTAAATAATTTTTATTAAAAAAAAGTGACCAAAAACAAAAGAATTCTAACAATTGAAAAAATAAAAAAAAAATAAAATGTGAAGTAAAAATTTTTAATTGATAATTAAGTTCTTAATGTTAAACATGCTTAGAAACAAACTTCATTAGATAAAATATTTTTTATTAAAAAAATTTACAAGAAAAAAAAAATATTTAACAATTGGAAAATAAAAAATATCATAATCAAAATTAATAATGAAATTCTTTGTCAATTTTTTGTTCAAGACAAAATTAATTCGATTTAAAAAAAATCTAACCTATAAATTTAATAATCTACTCTTCCCCCTTGTCTTATCAATTATTTTTTAATAAAAAATTTAAAATAATTCAGATTGTAAAATCAAACATTCATTTTAACAAACTTCCTTTAATAAAATATATTTTTTGAAAAAAATTTGCCAGAAAAAAATAAAATATTTAACAATTGGAACAAAAAAAAATAAAATTAAAAAATAAATTTCTTTGCCAAGTAAATAATAATTCAACTAAAAATAAAGCTGATCACTCAATCTCAAGACTCTCAACTTCCCTCCTTATTAGTAAAATTTTTCAAAAAAATTTAACACTTAATATTAAACTCACAAAAAACTTCCTTATCTAAAATATTTTTATTGAAAAAAATTGAGCATAAAAAAAAGTATTTAACAATTGGAAAGAAAAAATTTAAAAATAAAATTTAATCTGATCACTTAATCTCAAACTCTCATCTTTCCTTCTTATTAATTCTTCATAAAATTTTATTAACCAATTCAGAACTTAAAATCAAACATGTTTATAAACAAACTTCCTTATATAAAATATTTTTTATTGAAAAAAATCGACTTCAAAAAAAAGTATTAAACAATTGAAAAATAAAAAAACTTAAAAATAAAAATTAATAATTAATATCTTTGCCAAGTTCTTGCACTAGTTAAAAAATTATTCAACAAAAAATAAAGCTGATTCCTTAATTTTTAAACACTTAGCCCCTTCTTATTTATTTTATAAAAATTAATGAAAATAGTAAAAAAAGAATAGTAATAATGACTAAAATAGAACTTAATATTAAACATGCTTACAAACAAACTTTCATATATAAAATATTTTTTATTGAAAAAAATGTGACCAGAAAAAAAATTTTTTAACAATTGGAAAATAACAAAAAAATCAAAATAAAAATTAATAACTAAATTTTTTGCCAATTTTTTGTTCAAGACGAAATTAAAAAAATCAACAAAAAAAAAAATCTAACTTATAAATTTAAAAGACCCCCCCCCCCTTGTCTTATCAATCAATATTTAATAAAAACATAAAACCAATTCAGAACTTAAAATCAAACATGCTTACAAACAAACTTTCTTATATAAAATATTTTTTTATTGAAAAAAATCGAGCATAAAAAAAAAGTATTTAACAATTGGAAAATAAAAAAACTTAAAAATAAAAATTAATAATTAATATCTTTGCCAAGTTCTTGCACTAGTTAAAAAATTATTCAACAAAAAATAAAGCTGATTCCTTAATTTTTAAACACTTAGCCCCTTCTTATTTATTTTATAAAAATTAATGAAAATAGTAAAAAAAGAATAGTAATAATGACTAAAATAGAACTTAATATTAAACATGCTTACAAACAAACTTTCATATATAAAATATTTTTTATTGAAAAAAATGTGACCAGAAAAAAAAATTTTTTAACAATTGGAAAATAACAAAAAAATCAAAATAAAAATTAATAACTAAATTTTTTGCCAATTTTTTGTTCAAGACGAAATTAAAAAAATCAACAAAAAAAAAATCTAACTTATAAATTTAAAAGACCCCCCCCCCCCTTGTCTTATCAATCAATATTTAATAAAAACATAAAACCAATTCAGAACTTAAAATCAAACATGCTTACAAACAAACTTTCTTATATAAAATATTTTTTTTATTGAAAAAAATCGAGCATAAAAAAAAAGTATTTAACAATTGGAAAATAAAAAAACTTAAAAATAAAAATTAATAATTAATATCTTTGCCAAGTTCTTGCACTAGTTAAAAAATTATTCAACAAAAAATAAAGCTGATTCCTTAATTTTTAAACACTTAGCCCCTTCTTATTTATTTTATAAAAATTAATGAAAATAGTAAAAAAAGAATAGTAATAATGACTAAAATAGAACTTAATATTAAACATGCTTACAAACAAACTTTCATATATAAAATATTTTTTATTGAAAAAAATGTGACCAGAAAAAAAATTTTTAACAATTGGAAAATAACAAAAAAATCAAAATAAAAATTAATAACTAAATTTTTTGCCAATTTTTTGTTCAAGACGAAATTAAAAAAATCAACAAAAAAAAAATCTAACTTATAAATTTAAAAGACCCCCCCCCCCTTGTCTTATCAATCAATATTTAATAAAAACATAAAACCAATTCAGAACTTAAAATCAAACATGCTTACAAACAAACTTTCTTATATAAAATATTTTTTTATTGAAAAAAATCGAGCATAAAAAAAAAGTATTTAACAATTGGAAAATAAAAAAACTTAAAAATAAAAATTAATAATTAATATCTTTGCCAAATTCTTGCACTAGTTATAAAAGTATTCAACAAAAAATAAAGCTGATTCCTTAATTTTTAAACACTTAGCCCCTTCTTATTTATTTTATAAAAATTAATGAAAATAGTAAAAAAAGAATAGTAATAATGACTAAAATAGAACTTAATATTAAACATGCTTACAAACAAACTTTCATACATAAAATATTTTTTATTGAAAAAAATGTGACCAGAAAAAAAATTTTTTAACAATTGGAAAATAACAAAAAAATCAAAATAAAAATTAATAACTAAATTTTTTGCCAATTTTTTGTTCAAGACGAAATTAAAAAAATCAACAAAAAAAAAATCTAACTTATAAATTTAAAAGACCCCCCCCCCCTTGTCTTATCAATCAATATTTAATAAAAACATAAAACCAATTCAGAACTTAAAATCAAACATGTTTACAAACAAACTTTCTTATATAAAATATTTTTTATTGAAAAAAATCGACCATAAAAAAAAACTTTTTAACAATTGGAAAATAAAAAAACTTAAAAATAAAAATTAATAATTAATATCTTTGCCAAGTTCTTGCACTAGTTAAAAAATTATTCAACAAAAAATAAAGCTGATTCCTTAATTTTTAAACACTTAGCCCCTTCTTATTTATTTTATAAAAATTAATGAAAATAGTAAAAAAAGAATAGTAATAATGACTAAAATAGAACTTAATATTAAACATGCTTACAAACAAACTTTCATACATAAAATATTTTTTATTGAAAAAAATGTGACCAGAAAAAAAATTTTTTAACAATTGGAAAATAACAAAAAAATCAAAATAAAAATTAATAACTAAATTTTTTGCCAATTTTTTGTTCAAGACGAAATTAAAAAAATCAACAAAAAAAAAAATCTAACTTATAAATTTAAAAGACCCCCCCCCCCCTTGTCTTATCAATCAATATTTAATAAAAACATAAAACCAATTCAGAACTTAAAATCAAACATGCTTACAAACAAACTTTCTTATATAAAATATTTTTTTTATTGAAAAAAATCGAGCATAAAAAAAAAGTATTTAACAATTGGAAAATAAAAAAACTTAAAAATAAAAATTAATAATTAATATCTTTGCCAAGTTCTTGCACTAGTTAAAAAATTATTCAACAAAAAATAAAGCTGATTCCTTAATTTTTAAACACTTAGCCCCTTCTTATTTATTTTATAAAAATTAATGAAAATAGTAAAAAAAGAATAGTAATAATGACTAAAATAGAACTTAATATTAAACATGCTTACAAACAAACTTTCATATATAAAATATTTTTTATTGAAAAAAATGTGACCAGAAAAAAAATTTTTTAACAATTGGAAAATAACAAAAAAAATCAAAATAAAAATTAATAACTAAATTTTTTGCCAATTTTTTGTTCAAGACGAAATTAAAAAAATCAACAAAAAAAAAATCTAACTTATAAATTTAAAAGACCCCCCCCCCCCTTGTCTTATCAATCAATATTTAATAAAAACATAAAACCAATTCAGAACTTAAAATCAAACATGCTTACAAACAAACTTTCTTATATAAAATATTTTTTTTATTGAAAAAAATCGAGCATAAAAAAAAAGTATTTAACAATTGGAAAATAAAAAAACTTAAAAATAAAAATTAATAATTAATATCTTTGCCAAATTCTTGCACTAGTTATAAAAGTATTCAACAAAAAATAAAGCTGATTCCTTAATTTTTAAACACTTAGCCCCTTCTTATTTATTTTATAAAAATTAATGAAAATAGTAAAAAAAGAATAGTAATAATGACTAAAATAGAACTTAATATTAAACATGCTTACAAACAAACTTTCATACATAAAATATTTTTATTGAAAAAAATGTGACCAGAAAAAAAATTTTTTAACAATTGGAAAATAACAAAAAAATCAAAATAAAAATTAATAACTAAATTTTTTGCCAATTTTTTGTTCAAGACGAAATTAAAAAAATCAACAAAAAAAAAATCTAACTTATAAATTTAAAAGACCCCCCCCCCCCTTGTCTTATCAATCAATATTTAATAAAAACATAAAACCAATTCAGAACTTAAAATCAAACATGTTTACAAACAAACTTTCTTATATAAAATATTTTTTATTGAAAAAAATCGACCATAAAAAAAAACTTTTTAACAATTGGAAAATAAAAAAACTTAAAAATAAAAATTAATAATTAATATCTTTGCCAAGTTCTTGCACTAGTTAAAAAATTATTCAACAAAAAATAAAGCTGATTCCTTAATTTTTAAACACTTAGCCCCTTCTTATTTATTTTATAAAAATTAATGAAAATAGTAAAAAAAGAATAGTAATAATGACTAAAATAGAACTTAATATTAAACATGCTTACAAACAAACTTTCATACATAAAATATTTTTTATTGAAAAAAATGTGACCAGAAAAAAAATTTTTTAACAATTGGAAAATAACAAAAAAATCAAAATAAAAATTAATAACTAAATTTTTTGCCAATTTTTTGTTCAAGACGAAATTAAAAAAATCAACAAAAAAAAAATCTAACTTATAAATTTAAAAGACCCCCCCCCCCCCTTGTCTTATCAATCAATATTTAATAAAAACATAAAACCAATTCAGAACTTAAAATCAAACATGCTTACAAACAAACTTTCTTATATAAAATATTTTTTTTATTGAAAAAAATCGAGCATAAAAAAAAAGTATTTAACAATTGGAAAATAAAAAAACTTAAAAATAAAAATTAATAATTAATATCTTTGCCAAATTCTTGCACTAGTTATAAAAGTATTCAACAAAAAATAAAGCTGATTCCTTAATTTTTAAACACTTAGCCCCTTCTTATTTATTTTATAAAAATTAATGAAAATAGTAAAAAAAGAATAGTAATAATGACTAAAATAGAACTTAATATTAAACATGCTTACAAACAAACTTTCTTATATAAAATATTTTTTTTATTGAAAAAAATCGAGCATAAAAAAAAAGTATTTAACAATTGGAAAATAAAAAAAAAAACTTAAAAATAAAATTTAATAATTAATACCTTTGCCAAGTTCTTGCACCAGTCTAAATTGATTTGACTGAAAGTGTTTCATTTGCATATTGCACTCGTTCAATTGCGGCAAATGCTGAACAAGCGGCATCGAAAGCGCCATCGGCTGACCAAACTGTGCACTTTGCTGATTATCATACGGCTTGTACGCATCTCCACTCGAGCTCACCACCGAAGACTTGGACGACTCAGTCAACCGATAATTCTTCTGAAAACCACTCTTTTTTCCCAGACTCACATTGCTCATGCGCAGCCTATTCGTCGGCATCCTCTTCTCATCCAGCGACTCCTCCGCACTCTTCCCCCCTTTCCTGCACACACAAAACACCACAAACAAAAAGAAGAAAAAAAACGGAATGCAAACAGACGGCACCAGGATGTACAACAAATTTGCCAACTTGGTATCTCTCACCGCCGACCCACCACACTTGTCAATCTGACAATAGTCCTTGCGCACACGTCCATCAGTCGTAAAGCACCACGGCTCAATGTCGTTGTCAGGGTTACGACAATAGTTGTGACCACTAAGTTGTCTGACATTCTTAAACTGATGCATGTGCGGATACTGATCGTCCCAGCGCTGACAACCATATCCATTCCTGGTCACCGCCAGCCTCCCTCTGTACTCCAGTCCATTGGCCACCATGCACTTGTCCTCATTCACATCGGCCATGGCCACCGCGTCCACCTTTTCCAAAGTCATGGACACAATTGGCAAACAGTCGGCCGGCGAGTCGCTGGACGGCGGCAATTGATTGCAATCCAGCATGAAACTCGACTGCAAAGAGTCGCCCAGCTTTGACTCGAACAGCGATCTCACATTCAAATACTCGTTTTTGCATATATCCTGCTGCAGTTGTTTGCAGTCGAAGCGGCATATTTGTTTCGGTTGTTTTGTGTGGCGATCGCAGAGGGGAAATGCGAAGAGACAAAGAGATGGCAGAGCAAAGGTGGAGCAGCGTTTGGATAGATTGTTTTTGAGGAGAAGAGGCACAATGGATTTGAGGCGGTCCTCGATCAAGTCCTGCTGCTGCTGAGAGGTGGAGAAGACGGAGTAGTTTGAGGTGATGATGCCGGAGCAGATGGAGCCGCGGTAGGGCTCGCAGAAGCCCTTGTCGTCGAAGTTTTCGACCAGGGTCGGGTTGAGCGAGGGAAACTCGTCGCTCAGGTTGTAGTCGTCGTCCAGGCTGTCCATGTCGGAGAGCAGGTAGTCGCTGAGGGACTCGTGCTTGGGGCCGGCCGCCTGCAACGCCGCATTTACGTACAGGGTGGTCTCGGAGCTGGCGTTCAGCAGTTTGTCGGCCAGAGACAGCTCGGCCATGCACATGTAGGAGCCCGAGTCGAACGTTTCAAGGTCTTTCATGATCAGCATGGTGGAGAGGTTGCGGCGGATGATGGTGGTTTGGCCGCGCTTCGGCTGGATGATCTCTTGGTAGTTTTTGATCCAGTAGAGGCTGATGTCGCTGAGCTGGAGTGGGGTGAGTGGCGCGTCCACTTCGAATTCGCAGTCCAAGCGGATTCGTTCGCCGATGCGGCGAGAGTGGTTGCTGTTGAGAGGACGTTTGATGCGAATTGAGGTTTTGGAGGTTGTGTTTAGACACCATGACGCCGTGATTAGGTTAATTAGAAGAATTGTTGACAGTGTTGTTGATTTGGTACATTGTAAACGCATAGTTAAATCTAAAGTTTTGAATTTTTTTTTCAAATTTAAAGTTTTTTTTTAGATGGAAATTTTTTTTTGTTTTTGGTGTAACGTGTGATCAATCAGGAAAATTTTGATAGAGAATTTTTTTTTTTTTTGATAAAATTTTTATTAATCAAATTGAAAAATTGTTAAAAAATTAGTTTTTTTTTTAATGTTTTGATCTTTAGTTTAAAAAAAGATGTTTAATTAATTAGAGAAAAAAAATTAGTTTTTCCTGGTAAAATTCTAATTTTAATTAAATACAAAAAGTTATTTTCTAACTGATTGGTTTTTTTTTACAGTCATTTTTACTCTTTTTCTTTATAAATTAAAAGTGTTTGATTTTAAAAAAAATGTTAAATTTTTTTGAGACAAAAAATTATTTTTTCTTTGTAAAATTCTAATTTTAATAAAATGAAAAAAGTTATTTTCTAACTGATTGTTTTTTTTTTACTGTCATTTTTACTCTTTTTCATTATATATTTAAAAGGTTTAATTTAAAAAAAAAATGTTAAATTATTTTGAGAAAAAAATTATTTTTTCTTTGTAAAATTCTAATTTTAATAAAATGAAAAAAGTTATTTTCTAACTGATTGTTTTTTTTTTATTGTCATTTTTACTCTTTTTCTCTATAAATTAAAAGTGTTTAATTTTTAAAAAAAAATGTTAAATTATTTTGAGAAAAAAATTATTTTTTCTTTGTAAAATTCTAATTTTAATAAAATGAAAAAAGTTATTTTCTAACTGATTGGTTTTTTTTTACAGTCATTTTTACTCTTTTTCTTTATAAATTAAAAGTGTTTGATTTTAAAAAAAATGTTAAATTTTTTTGAGACAAAAAATTATTTTTTCTTTGTAAAATTCTAATTTTAATAAAATGAAAAAAGTTATTTTCTAACTGATTGTTTTTTTTTTTACTGTCATTTTTACTCTTTTTCATTATATATTTAAAAGGTTTAATTTAAAAAAAAAATGTTAAATTATTTTGAGAAAAAAATTATTTTTTCTTTGTAAAATTCTAATTTTAATAAAATGAAAAAAGTTATTTTCTAACTGATTGTTTTTTTTTTATTGTCATTTTTACTCTTTTTCTCTATAAATTAAAAGTGTTTAATTTTTAAAAAAAAATGTTAAATTATTTTGAGAAAAAAATTATTTTTTCTTTGTAAAATTCTAATTTTAATAAAATGAAAAAAGTTATTTTCTAACTGATTGGTTTTTTTTTACAGTCATTTTTACTCTTTTTCTTTATAAATTAAAAGTGTTTGATTTTAAAAAAAATGTTAAATTTTTTTGAGACAAAAAATTATTTTTTCTTTGTAAAATTCTAATTTTAATAAAATGAAAAAAGTTATTTTCTAACTGATTGTTTTTTTTTACTGTCATTTTTCCTCTTTTTCTCTATAAATTAAAAGTGTTTAATTTTTAAAAAAAAATGTTAAATTATTTTGAGAAAAAAATTATTTTTTCTTTGTAAAATTCTAATTTTAATAAAATAAAAAAAAAATTACTTTCTTACTGATTTGTTTTTTTTTTACTCTGATTTTTACTGTTTTTCTATATGATATAAAGAGGTTAATTTAAAAAAAAAATTTGATAAATAAGAGAAAAAAATTATTTTTTTTTGGTAAAATTTTAATTATTCAAATAAAAAAATTATTAAAATTTCTTTTTTTTTTTATGTTTTGCTCTATGAATTAAAAGAGGCTACTTAAAAAAAATGCTTAATTATTTAGAAAAAACTCTAAATGTTTAATAATTTAGAAAAAAAATATTAATTTCTTCTTGATAAAATTTAATTTAAATCAGAAAAAAAATATTTTTTTTTTAATTTAAATTTTGTTTATTTAAATGGAAATTTTTGTCTTGTTTTGATGTAACTTATTCTCAATCAGGAAAATTAAGACGGAGAAAATTTATTTTTTTTTGTTTTGATAAAATTTTAATTATTCAAATAAAAAAATTATTAAAAATTTATTTTTTTTATGTTCTGCTCTATGAATTAAAAGAGGCTAATTAAAAAAAAATATTTAATAAAAATTTCGTTTCTTTGTTTAATTCTAATTTTAATTAAAACAAAAAAATGTATTTTCTAAATAGTTGTTTTTTTTACTATGATTTTTACTGTTTTTCTCTATTAATTAAGTGTTTAATTAAAAAAAAATGTTCAATAAATTAGAGAAAAAAAAAATTTTAATTTCTTCTTAGTATAATTTAATTTTAAATCAGGAAAAAAAAATATTTTCTAACTTGTTTGTCTTTTTTTCACTCTGATTTTTACTGTTTTTCTCTATAAATTTAAAGTGTTTAATTTTAAAAAAAAATTTCCAATAAATAAGAGAAAAAAAATAATTCTTTCTTTGTAAAATACTAATTTTAATAAAATCAAAAAAAATATTTTCTTACTGATTTGTTTTTTTTTCTCTGATTGTTACTGTTTTGCTCTATGAATTAAAAGAAACCAAATCAAAAAATAATGTTGATAATTTAGTAAAAAATATTATTTTTTATTAGTAAAATTTTAATTTCTAAAAAAATGAAAATATTTAAATATAACTATTTTTTATTTTTAGAATTGTACTTTTTAATGAAATTATTAATAATTTATGAAAAAATTTCTTTCCTAAATATTAACTCCATTAAATAAAGAATGAAGCTGAAAATAATGTGTAAACTAAAGCTTAGAGTACCTTAAGCTTGTTACTTATTTTATTAAATTTTAATTTATATTTGTTTAATAATAATAGAAAATAATGACCATTCGAAGTGTTTTTTTAAAAAATTTAAGAAAATTTAATAGTTAAAAAATAATTAATAATTTAAACCCTTTTAAGAACACACGTGAGCCTTTTTAGTCAAAGTACCAAACATCACATAAAACTATGAAATTTAAATAAACATTTCAATAATTTAACTTAATATTTTTTAATATCGATTTAACTTTATATTTATTACTTTAATGATTACAAGAACTGTTCGAATTAAATAAGTTGAAAAATCTAAATAAATAATTATTATACTATCCTCACAAAAAAAAAATTTAGTAATTCTTTATCATCTTAATTTACAGAAATTAAATGTTTTTATTTTATTATAAAAATACCATAATTGATCACGTGACTAAACAAAATTTGACAAATAAATTCTATAATGTACTTAATATTTTCTAAGAGGTAATTATTTTATGATATATTTCCACTTAAATACACTTGAAAAAATCTTCAATTATTATTTTTTTGGTTGAAAGGTGATTAAATATTGCGATGAATTTTAATGCGGTAAACATGTGGTTTAAATAATGTAACATGTTTAAGATGCCAGCTGTTGTTTATTTTTGTTCTTATTACCTAGAATGTGATCTAAATTAACACTTTTTGTAACATTTGTCTTTCAAGGTAAGATATTATGTTACTTAACAGTCCACTCTAAAAAAAAACAAAATCCATTTTCGCTAATTTGATTCACAGTATGGAACCTTTGAAAAAAAAATTTATTTATTTTTTTTCAAACCAAAATACCTTTTTACAAATATCTTTTCTAACATTAAAAAAATAGATTATCATCTAAATAATAAAATGTAATCAAGAATGTGTACACAAGCTCCATTTTGAAAAATACTCGCAAGACAGAAATTACATTTTTTAATATTTTGGAAAAAAAAATTCTTTTCCGTAGTCTTTTTATTAAGGTATTTATCCAAATTATGTAAAAAAAAAATTTTTGTTTTGTTTTTCTCTAAAAATAACAGTTATCAATCACATAAATGTGACCATGATCAATTATGATATTTTTTCTAATTAATTTCTAAAAATTGAAAAAATAAAAAAATTAATAAATATACTTTTTTTTGATTACATTTTTTTTGGAATATGGCTGAAAAAATTTATTAATTAGTTAAATTCGGTATTTTTCCTAATTAAATTTTTTGCATTTAATTTCTGATAATTTTCTTTGCTTTTTGGGATTGTCGCAAAAAAAAATTTTTGATCACGTGACCATGATCAATTATGGTATTTTTCCTAATTTTTCTAAAAATTGAAAAAATAAAAAATTAATTAATATACTTATCTTTCATTATATTTTTTCGGAATATCGCTAAAAATAATTTAATAATTATTTTAATTAGGAATTTTCCGTATTAAATTGTTTGCATTCAATTTAACATAAATTAAAAAATAAAGAATTAATAAATTTTCTTAATTTTTTAGCTATTTTTTCTAATTCGATATTCAAACGAATACCACTTTAAAAAAATAAAAAATTATTTTAATAAAGTTTATATCAAAATTCAGCAAAAAAAAATTTTTTTAATTAGATATTTTTCGGAATACCACTAAACAAATAAAAAGAGTTAATCAGGGAAAATCACTTCACATAAATTAAATCTAAAAAAAAAGAAGAAATTTAAGTAATGAGCAAATCTTAATCTAAAATCTAATCAAATAATTACAATTAACATTAAATACACGCTTGACTAAGACAAACGATCTAAAAAAGCCCCTAAACTTGGGCTAAATTAATTGATTTAAAAGGCCATAGGAATGACAGTTTCACCACTTGGCATATCTAGAGTCAGTTGGAATTAAATGAAGCCTACTTAGGTATTCGAATATGTAAATCTAGAACAACAAATATACAAAGTATCTATTTATCAATCAAATATTTGAATTGTATTCTCAAACAACCCGTGGCTATTTGTTTTAAATTAATGTATCAATAAACAATAAATGATTTATGCCCATCTATCTAAAGCATCTGCATGCTAAATGCCAATGTTTAACATTTCTTCAAAAAACTCGCACAACTTTCCTCAAATTTCCAAATATCAAAATGAAAATATCCTTCTTTAAATTAAAATAAATTTTTACAAGCAAAAAAAAGTGTCAGATCGTGTTTTTTGATTAAAGTTTATCTGATTTCACAACTGTAAAATTATCAAGATTGAGTTGACACTGTGTTTATATGTGCCCTCCTCCTTCCCACGGGAGAAAAATATTATTGTACATTTACAAATATTTGTCATGGATTAGTCGATGTTTTTGCATATGCTGAAATGATGTAACAATTATGCAATAAATAGACAAATATTTGAGTGTTTATCTCTTAAATCCGGTTTTGTGTTAGTATCAGCAAACAAACCGGTCATATTTTTTATTCGATTTATAGATAGTTAAATTCATGCGTTAAAAAATTGTTGATTAAAATCCAATGGCTTATCTTATCTATTTTATCTATTAATTAAAGGCTTAAATTACTTTAAAATTAGGGGTTTGGATTTGAATATGAACAAAAATCATTGATGCGATCACATGTTATTTCTGAATCAAATGACTCATCATTTAAATCATACACTTTTATTGATCTTTTACAATGTGTGTGAATAAAGCTGGCCGCTAAATTTCCTTTTCCAAATGCATTCAAAACAGACTAATTGTTTAATATTACATTTAATCTAATGGATATAACACGGATGGTTAAAACAACCGACTTTAATATCGTATAACATGTAAACAAAGTGTTTGTTTTGTATTTTAAATGTACATGAATAAATAAAAGTGGGTTTAAGTAACAGTAAATTGTTAATTAAATCAAATATTGAATGAAAAAAAAAATGTTTTAAATTAGGAAGTAAATGGTAGTGCCACATGTAACAATCTTTTCCAATTTTATATATTATTAATTTTCATTTATTTAGCCTATTTACTTTTTTTTTAATTCTTTTTTTTTTTTATCTTATTTTATTAACTTTAATTTTATTTTTATTTTATTTTATTTCATTTTATTTTATTTTTTTTAATTTTTAACTTATTCTGAAGGAGCTCTAGCTCGGTACAGAAAACAAATAAATAAAAATAATAATGTTTGATTTCATTCAGAAAATGGACAAAATCTACTGTATTAATAAATTTAGGTCGCATAAAGGATCAAAATTAATTCCAACTTTGATCTCAAATAACAAGGAATTAAAAACGGATAAAGAAAAAGGAAACTGCTTCGGAGAATATTATCTTCAACATTTAGTCTGAACTCTGATCTAATAGATACTGAAAAATATAGTGAATAATAGAGACAAAAAGAAATCAAGTTTCTTGGTATTAAATTTGATTCTAAATTAAACTTTAATATACTGGTAGATGAAATTAAAGAGCGCTGCAATAAAAGGCTAAATATTATTAAGATATTGTCAAACAAAAAATGGGGTCTTAATCAGAACACACTAGGAAATCTATATAAATCTTTAGTCGGATCAATTTTAGACTATTCTTTTCCTTGCTTAAATTCATTGTCAGAAAATAATATCAAAAAAACTACAAGCAATTCAGAATACAGCAGTCAGATCTATTCTTAAGTTAAAATATGATACTCCCTCCAACATCGTACATCATGAGGCTTTTAATAAACTAAAATTACTAACAGTCTCGAATCGGCTTTTTGAATTGAGTGAGAGATATGTTGGGACAGGACTGAGTCATTATATTCCATTGGTTGTAAGACTGGTGAAGGAATACAAAGAAGGTTTCGAATCAAGATATATTGACTACCCAACTCCATTGTGTAATTGCTACCTTACTATTTCTTCTTTTTTTCCTGAAACTTGAACTATTTAAACATGAGCCACATGTAACAATCTTTTCCAATTTTATATATTCTTAATTTTCATTTATTTAGCTTATTTACTTTTTTTTTAATTCTTTTTTTTTTTTTTTATCTTATTTTATTAACTTTAATTTTATTTTTATTTTATTTTATTTCATTTTTATTTTATTTTTTTAATTTTTAACTTATTCTGAAGGAGCTCTAGCTCGGTACAGAAAACAAATAAATAAATAAATAAATAAATAAATAGTGAAATAACTAGCTTTCATTCTGAATTCCTCAAAAATTACAATCAGTGTAATTTCAATGATCCTATTTGCCCAAATGAATTAATATTGGCTTTAAAAAAACTGAAGAGTAAAGTCTCGAATCGACTTTTTGATATGTTGGCACAAGACTGAGCAATTCCATTCCATTGATTGTCAGACTGGTGGACGAATACAAAGCGGATTTCGAATCAAGATATTTAGAATACACGACTCCATTGTGTAACTGCCACCTCACTTTTTCTTCTTTTTTTCCTGAAGCTTCAACTATGTAAACACGTGTGTAACGTAACTATATATATTCATTTTAAAAATAAATAAATATATCTCTTTTAATTTCAATTCACTTTACCCTATTTTACTTTATTTATAAATTTATTTTTTGATTTTATTTTAATTAACTTTATTTTTATTATTTTTTTTGATTTGAAAGAAACTAAAAAAAACTTTAAGCTCGGACAGAAAACAAATAAATAATAATGAAAGAATGAAAAGAAAAAAATGTATTTTGATTGACTTAAATTTTTAGACATTTTAAGACAAATAATGTGTCAGTATCTCAGTTTTTTAAAATTGTACAAAACTTTTTTGTTACTTAAAAAAATACCTAGACATCGTGACTTTTCTCAAAAATATTTTGTTAAAATTAACTTTAAATAAAGACAATTTTTTGGATATTACAATTTTCTATTTAATTTTATAATATTATAGTCAGTTTTTAATTTTAATGAAAGAGCTCAACCTCATTTGTTTTAAAAGACAAAAAATAATGATCCATGTTTTGTATTTTTAGAATAAACAAATAAATTTGTTCTGTTTTTTTTTTTAATTTTCAGCTCCAAGGGGATCATTGTCCCACAGTCCCAGATAATATTCTCACACGACCATGTCAAAGCAAATGTCACATCAATACATCTTCATAAACATAAACATCTTCATAATTTTCCATTATCTGAAGAATTTAAAGCTACAGATAGAATACAGATAAAATTATTAAGAAAAACTGAAAATTTGATTTAACAAAAATTTACCTGAAAAAATTAAATGTTTTTCTAAATATTTTATTAGAATTAAATATTTTATTATTATAATGAATCAGAGTTCTTTTTAGCGATTGAATAAAAACATAAAAAATAAAAAAGATAAATCTCTAAGAACAAGTGTGAATAAAAATTGACTTGTTTTTTGGTGAATTATGAAATAAAAAAGGAAATAATTGAATATTTATCTTCGGACGTCCTTTAAAAAAAATTGAATTTTCCAAAAAGTGTATAAAATTTTTGATTAAAATCTGGTGCATTGGAAAAGTACTCTCTTAACACTAGAAGCACCAAGGTGTCAAAATGACACATCAGACTTTTCAGACTATTGAAGTTATAATTCAATAGTCTGAAAAGATTAAAACTTGAAATTGTAAAGTTAACATTAATTAGAGTTAAATTTTAAAAATTTTGAATTAATATATTCAAATGATGCTCCATTTTTTTAAATTGACTATATACTACTAAAAGCACCAAAAAGGGTCAAATGACTCCTATTGAAATTTTATTCAATTTATTCTACCCATTCTGCAGCCCAAACACCTAAAAGTGTACGTGAAAGAGCCCAAAGTTTAGATGATCAAGAAAACAGTTCTCCAAAGCGTGTTTAGTGTCAAATTCACCTTGGCAACAATAATAAAACTAATTTAATCTGTACAAACTGTAATAAATCAGTATGCGGACAATGTATGACGGAACGTGTGATTATTTGTAAAAAATGTGAGAAATAATTTTTATAGGAATCTTTTTTGTTTATTACATGATTTAAAATTGATATTTGATTAATTTAATATATTTTTTATTCGAATAAAGCCTTAAAACATCTTTAATTTTAAAAAGAGTCATTTGACCCCGTTTGGTGCTTCTAGTATTTTTTTTGGTGCTTCTAGTGTTAAGTCGCTATTAAATTGCTGATGCTCAATACGTTTATGGAGATTCATATCTAAAATACGTTCGGATCTTGTAGTTAACATGTCGAGTTTTAAATGCTGGTGAATTTTGGTTATTCTTGTCTTGATCGGAAAATACTTTATGTGCCTTAATATTTTATTCTGTAGTTTTTGTAGATCAGAGCTTATTTTTTGCGTGGAGCATGAAATCGGAATAAAAGAGTAATCGAATTGGGAACGAATAAAACTTTAGAATACGATCTTGGACAATTCAATTGAGTTTCTTAGTTTTAAACCTTTTACTCTGTGTATTAGATTAATTTTTGACATAGCTTTCTCATTGATGTTTTCCAATAAGTTTTTGAAGCTTAACTTCGGATCGAATTTAATACCTAAAAAGGTCGGAAACGGATCTATAACGTTTATCGATTAAATTTGTGGTTCAACAATTTAAGATTGAAATGTCACAGAATTTGAACTATTTTTACTTATTTAATATTTTAAACGACTTATTAAAAGTAGATTTTTTTACTTAATTTTTTTCATGTTCTGTACACATCTAACAACTTAATTTAATTTTTCTATTCTCTTTTTTTTGTATCCATGAAGCTTAATTCACTCAAATAAATAAATAACGTATATATAGTTTGAAGTAATAATTTTAGCGGCATAAAATTAATTAATAGTTGAGCGCTTATTTATTTAGTTACGTTTTCACAAATTAGTTATTTTTTATTAATATTGTGATATTTTTACTTGTGAAGATTTCCCCAAATTTTTGTGATAAGGTTTACTGACGTCCATAAATTTATTGACTTGCTTGAACAAAAAAAAATGAATCAAAGAGAGACCTTTTAAAAATAGTCTGTATTTATTCAATGACAATCGTCAAAATCAAATTTACCTGAAGCTAAAAATATTGAAGGTTTAAAGTAAATATTAAAAGAGAAAGTCTAAGAAGATGCGAGTAAAGTCTGGACATAAAAAAAATTTGTCACTCAAATAAAGTCTCTACAATTTAATTATAATGATTTATTAACACATTTAGTGTTCTGCAGAGTTTTTGCAGAGTCTTGCAGAGACTTAATTTGAGTGAGC